>CM057456.1:817421250-818038333 GCA_016271365.2 Neoceratodus forsteri
GAGAGGGGTGTGACTAGCAGGTCCCGCAAGGATCAGTGCTTGGACCAGTCCTCTTTAATGTCTTCATAAGTGACATTGCAGAGGGACTGGAAGGGAAAGTGTATCTCTTTGCAGGTGGCACAAGGATCTGCAACAGGGTTGAAACTCCAGGAGGGGTAGAGAAAAGGAGAAGGGATCTAAGCAAGCTTGAGGAGAGGTCATGGGTGAGGCAGCAAAGATTCAATGCAAAGAAGTACAAGATCATGCACTTGAGGCACAGAAATACAGGGGAGGAGTACATGATGGGAGGGGGGTACTGATGGCCACCAAACAGGAAAGAGACCTGGGAGTAATCGTATCTGATGATCTAAAGGTTACCAAACAATGTGAGAAGGCTGTGAGGAGAGTCTGTGGAATGCTGGGGTGCATAGAGATAGTGATAGGAGGCTGATGATTAAGGAGTTCAATGAGTGGCTGATGGAGTGGTGTAAGTAAATGGTATAATGGTTAGTAGGGGACTGGGGATCCATGTGGGGGGATGAGAGTGTATTTGCTCCAGACAGACTGCACCTGAATAGGGAGGATTTGGCAGTGCTAAAAAGCAAATTAGGAGAGTTCATAGAAGAAACCTACAATTTAAACTAGATTGGGGGAGGGTGGGAAAAATCTGCACCACAAGGCAGGAGAAATGGGGGCTACCAGCCTCCCCCCCAGGATAGTGCTAAAATACTGGGCATGAGGGAGAATAAAGAAGGGGGAGATGATAAGGAAACCTGGTGGAAGGACTTAGCAGCCAAAGCAAGGAGCTTAACAGTTGAGATGGTGGACTTGGAGGCCACCATGGGGGATGAAGGACTAGATATAGTAGCTATAAGTGAGACCTGGTGGACGGAGCTACACACCCGGGAAATGACTATCCCAGGTTACAGACTGTTCAGAAGGGATACGGAGGGTAAGAAGGTGGCAGGAGTTGCTTTATACATCAGGGAAGGCATAAGTGTAACTGGAGGACAAGGGAGACTGAGCTACTGTGGGTAACGCTAGGCAGGAGGACGGGAGAATCCTTGCGACTGGGGGTGTTATACAGGCCACCTGTGCAAGGGGGGGGAGGGTGATAAACAGGTAATTCAGGCAGTCACAAGGCTGGCCCTAAAAGGAGATCTGCTGCTGGTAGGGGACCTAAACCCCCCAGATGTAGACTGGAAAATCCCAGCTGCAGCATTGTCAAGGAGCAGGGAGATTCTAGCTGCGCTTCAGGGGGTATTCCTTCAACAGCTAGTCAGGGAGCCAACAAGGGGCAACAACCTGCTGGATGTGGTCCTGACAAATGGTGAGAGTGTGGAGGAGGTGCAAGTGAGAGAAGCATTGGGCAACAGTGACCACAGCACGGTAATGTTCAGGGTCAGGGCAGGGAGAAGACAAGTAAAACTAGTACTACAGTCATGGACTTCAGAAGCACAGACTTTGACAAGATGAGAAGGATAGTAAGGGAGACAATGGTGGGTACAGAGAATATAGGAGCAGTGGAGGAGTTATGGCAAGCTATCAAAGGAGGGGTACTGAAAGCTGCGGAAATGTGTATAAAAAAGGTTAGGAAGAGCAAAAGGGGGAGGAGGCCATTTTGGTTTACAAAGGTGGTTGCGGGGGCAGTCAGGGAAAGGAGGAAGGCTTTCAGAAAATTTAAGAGGACACTCAGAGAGGAAGATAAGGAAGAGTACAAGGGAAAGAGGAGTATGGCAGGGAAGAAGATCAGAAGGGCAAAAGCAGATACTGAGGAGAAAATAGCAAAAAAGGCCAAAAGAGGGAATAAAATCTTTTTCAGGTCTGTGAGGAAGAAGAGAAGGGCAAGGCAGGGCATTACTAGGCTGAGGGGTAGGGAGAAATAAAATTGGAAAGGGACAGTGAAAAAGCAGAGTTATTAAATAAGTACTTTAGCTTGGTATTCACAGAGGAGGAGGGTGGTAGGGGACCTGCGCTAAAGTCGAATGGGAAGGAGGGCAAATGGGTGGATCTGAGCCCATTCACTGTGTATAGGGTTAGGGCAGAGCTAGATAGATTGAGGGTGGACAAGGCAATGGGGCCTGATGGGTTACACCCCAGGGTGATCAAGGAATTGAAGGAGGAGTTGGCCACACCCTTGACAAGGCTCTTCAACTTGTCCCTGGATACGGGGAGAGTACCGGAGGACTGGAAGAGGGCAGATGTAGTGCCTTTACACAAGGGAGGTAGTAAGGAGGTGAGGGGGAACTACCGACCTGTCAGCCTCATGTCAGTGGTGGGAAGGTAATGGAGGCATTAATCAAGGAGAGGGTGGTGGATTATCTGGAGGAGAGTGGCTTGCAGGACAGCAGACAGCATGGCTTCACGAAGGGGAAGTCTTGCCAGACAAACCTAATTCAGTTCTTTGATTGGGTGACTCAGGTGATTGAATGGGGGGGCGGTGGACATGGCCTATCTGGACTTCAGTAAGGCCTTTGACACCGTCCCCCATAGGAGGCTGGTGAGCCAGATGGAAAGCATGGGGTTGGGTGGGACAATAACAAGCTGGGTGGAGGCCTGGCTGTCAGGAAGAACTCAGAGGGTGTTGCTAAGTGGGGTGCACTCCAGGCCAGTGAGGGTGGAGAGTGGAGTGCCACAGGGGTCAGTTTTGGGTCTGCTTTTCTTCGATATCTACATCAGTGATATTGCTGAGGGTTTGATGGGGAGGGCGTGCCTATTTACTGATGATACAAAAATATGCAATAGGGCGGACACCCAGGGTGGGGTGGAGGACATGAGGGAGGTCTTAAAGACGCTTAAAAAATGGTCAGACATGGCAGCTGAAATTTAATGCTAAGAAGTGTGCTGTGATGCACTTGGGGAGTAGGAACAGAAGAGCCTCGTTGAATCCCATTTGGCACCACTTTATTTTTTTTTTTTTTTGTGATTGTGATTGTGAGGATTATGGTTTATGCATGGACTACCAAACCATGCAAGCTCGAACTATGAAGGAGGGTAGGGGACAGGAGCAGTTTAGATCACAGCCTTGTGACAGGGACTGGAATAACTGGGAGTAAAAATGAGAAGGCATTGGTTTGGCAGCACCGCTATTTTTTTGTAAGTGTGGCATGTGAGCCCGAGCATTGCAGTGTCATCGTGGCCTGGGTGGGATTTGTGTCTGTGGTCAAGGGAAAGTATTTGTCATTTAAAATCTTTGTTTTTTTATTCAGAGGTAGCTCCCTTTTAGAGGCTGACCTAAAGGGTACACTGTGGATCGGGTCCCACTCCCTGACAAAGAGTTGCCCTGACTGCGAACACTGGTGGGGAGCATACCTCTCAACCTGTCATCAGTAAAATGAGGGAAATGGACAAACAACATGAGGGACAGTGAGGAACACTGGCCCTCATAATGATGGACACATCCACACATATGGTGATACAAGCTTAGAATACTGTGCCATTGTATTTGCTAGTACAGAGTTTATTTTTACGGCTAGATAGTTGGAGCCCTATAAGCATTTTGGGATTACTAAGAGAGCGAGAGAGAGAGAGAAAGAGAGGGAACTGACAAGAAATGATGACTGTGTTCTTCCCTTGAATGCTTCATAGTGGACATATGGCAGTGCTTCAGTCTAGGTTATCTCATTTAAAGCTGTGGTCTGTTTCCGTCAGCATTCTGCTTCATTTCCTTTCAGCCTGCCTGCACTACATCTAGACTCTTATTTCATTGCTAGCTGTCTCATTTTATCTGATGCCTTTTAAGAACCTAGAGCAATATTAGACAGAAAAAAAAAACCTTTTCACATTAGTGTGATAGATTAGAGGAACAATTGGTTAAAAATACAACTAAAGAGATAAGGAAACACCCCTGAAATCCATAGGAGGGGGTGGGTCAAATGTCACAGAATGGAATTTTCCTGCTCTAAATTATTGGATAGCAAGTGGTTAGTAAGGATGCATACCTTAAAGAATGAATATTTGGAGTCCTTTGCTACAGTCATTGAGTTTGCTAATACAGTCCCCACCACTTATAACGGGAACGTATGTGTAAGCACATTCTGCCCATTATATGGGTTGGTCGCTGTAACCAAAGTGAATATTTTTTATCAATCTGACACAATGTTAGGGAGGCAGGAGCATTTTAAGATACTCCCTGTGGCAAGTGCGATTCTTCTGATCGCTATTTGCTCTAATAGAGTCAATTCCTCGTCTCCTGGAAATTTAAACTGCTCCTTGTTCCTGTGTGCCATGATTGTCAGCAATTGAAAGAGAGGGGAAGGGGAGAGTCTCAGAATAAGGCTCTGTGGGTTGTGGGACTGCTAAGCTGATGATCAGGTGTGGAGCTCCTTTGCCCTTCCTGCAAATTTAAACTGCTCCTTGTTCCTGTGTGCCATAATGGTAGCGATCGGAAGGTAGGGGAAAGACTCCGACCAGACGCCGGGTTGTTGTTTTCTCTGATTTTAACTAAAACTGGGTGAAAGGAGTACAGAGCATTGCTGGTGTAGGTCCTAGTATTCTATGCCCTTAATATTTCGGGCAGAAGAGCTGGTAATTAGTGTGCATTCACACTTTGGCAAGCTCTGCAAATGGCATGTCGAAGTGTGAACTGACACTAATTAAGAGCTAATCTGCCCAAAATAGAAGGCAGGCATAGAACACTATAGCCAGTGTTTTTAACATTAGAGCCTATAGAACTGGCAAATGGTTATTGAATTTTAGCCTGGACAAACCGATTGCCAGCTTATTAAATGTGGGCTCTATAAGTGGAGTGGACTGTAAAGGGCAAAGTTTGTTACTGAAAGAAGTATTTATTTATTTTGAAAAAGAAAAATATATTTAGTTTCCCATTGAAATACACTGGGCTCCTAACGAGCTGGAAGTTTCTGACATAACAGTACCAGAATTCTATTGAATTCATTTTTACTAACAGTGTGAAAAGTAAAGACAAAAACCTACTTGTTTCACTGTGCTAACACATATATTGTTACAAAAGTAGAAAGCAATGACTAACACATCAAAATACAATAGATAAAAATAAAAATTTGTCTAGTTCTTAGAAGTAAACACCCGCTCTTTACATGTCTTTTGAAAGTAGGTTGGGGAGTATGAGTGTGTGTGTGTGTGTGTGTGTGTGTGTGTGTGTGTGTGTGTGTGCTAGAAACAGCAAGTCTGCTGTATGAATATACAGTCTATGAACTTATCGCACACCAGTTAAACTCAAACCTCTAACACACATAGTTCAATCAATTAGACAGATCCTATATATCAGCATATTAAAAATATTGAAGATCAATACATCGTGATGGCCCCGTATTAACAGATATCAGGCTGTCCCCTAAGTTTCTTTCCTTAGTGCAAATTAACACAGTTCACTAAATTTGCTATACTCAAACATGTTTGGAGCAAAGTGCGACTGCCCTAAACATGTTTGAATATAGCCCCCCAAAGCAACAAACTCTGGCCAGAGCCAGTACGGCTGCAGTCGAGCTGATGGAGAAACACGGGGGACCAGGGAAGCATGGCACTATCAATGTTGAAGACAGCCACTGGAGCTTTTTGTACATGCAGAATGACTCACACATGTGCACTGAACTCCAGTGGCCATCTTGGACATGGGAGACTGTGCCATTAAGAGACATCAATCAGACAGTTCGGAACCAGTTTTGTCAATTTCTGACACAATTCGTGAATTATTGGTGAGCTCCTCTAATTACAAGAATTTGCCAAAATGGTCATGGAACTGCTCAGTGTGGCCCGATGTAGCTCCCAAGTAGCCAAAAAACAGCAAACCAACAGTTTGGGATAATTTTTGGATAGACTCTGTCAATGTTCGTGAATTATTTGTAAGGTCACCTAATAGGATTAATGTGCCAAAATCCCCACAAAACTGCTCAGTATGACATGTTCTTGCTCCTAACCAGTCAAGATACTGCAACAGGACAGTTTGAGACCAGTTTTGTCAATTTCTGTCATAAATCATGAATTATTGGTTCGAGCTCCTCTAATTACATGCATTTGACAAAATGGTCACAAAACTACTCAGTATGGCCCGTTCTTGCTCCCAAACAGTCAAGAGACAACAACTGGACAGTTTGGAATCAGTTTTGTCAATTTCTGACACAGTTTGTGAATTATTGGTTCGAGCTTCTCTAATTACATAAATTTGCCAAAATGGCCATGAAACTGCTTAGTATGGCCCATGTTTTCACAAAAACAGTCAAGAGACATCAACCGGACAGTTTGGGACCAGTTTTTTCAATTTCTGACATAATTCATGAATTATTGGTGAGCTCCTCTAATTACGAGAATTTACCAGAATGGTCAGCAAACTGCTCAGTATGGCCTGTTCTTGCTCCCAACCAGTCAAGAGACTGCAACCAGACAGTTTGGAACCATTTTTGTCAATTTCTGCCATTATTTGAGAATTATTGGTGAGCTCCTCTAATTACAAGAATTTACCGGAATGGTCTCAAAACTGCTTAGTATGGCTCGTTCTTGCTCCCAAATAGTCAAGAGACAGCAACCAGTTTGGGACCATTTTGGGACAGATTCTGTCAATGTTCATGAATTATTCATGAGCCCATCTAATTGCATGAATGTGCCATAATTCCCATGAAACTGCTTAGTATGGCCATTCTTGCTCCCACTCAGTCAAGAAACTGCAACCAAACAGTCTGGGACCAGTTTTGTCAATTTCTGACACAATTCATGAATTATTGGTGAGCTCCTCTAATTACATAAATTTGCAAAAATGGCCACAAAAATGCTCAAGATGGCCTGTTCTTGCTCCCAAATAGTCAAGAGACAGCAACCAGACAGTTTGGGACCATTTTTGGACAGATTCTGTCAATGTTCGTGAATTATATGTGAGCTCATCTAATTGCATAAATGTGCCATAATTCCCACAAAACTGCTCAGTGTGGCTCATTCTTGCTCCCAACCAGTCAAGAGACTGCAACTGGACAGTTTGGGACCATTTTGTCAATTTCTGACACATTTTGTGAATTATTGGTGAGCTTCTCTATTACATGAATTTGCCAAAATGGCCATGAAACTGCTCAGCATGGCCTGTTCTTGCTCCCAAATAGTCAAGAGACAGCAACTGAAAGTTTGCGACCATTTTTGGACAGATTCTGTCAATGTTCATGAATTATTCATGAGCTCATCTAATTGCATAAATGTGCCATAATTCCTAAGAAACTGCTCAGTATGGCATGTTCTTGCTCCCACCCAGTCAAGAAACTGCAACCAAACAGTTTGGGACCAGTTTTGTCAATTTCTGACACAATTCATGAATTATTGGTGAGCTCCTCTAATTACATGAATTTGCAAAAATGGCCACAAAAATGCTCAGAATGTCCTGTTCTTGCTCCCAAATAGTCAAGAGACAGCAACCAGACAGTTTGCGACTATTTTTGGACAGATTCTGTCAATGTTCGTGAATTATATGTGAGCTCATCTAATTGCATAAATGTGCCATAATTCCCACAAAACTGCTCAGTGTGGCCCATTCTTGCTCCCAACCAGTCAAGAGACTGCAACTGGACAATTTGGAACCATTTTGTTCTCAATTTCTGACACATTTTGTGAACTATTGGTGTGCTCCACTAATTACAAGAATTTGCCGGAATGTCACGAAACTGTTCATTATGGTCTGATCTAGCTCCCAAGTAGTCAAGAGACAGCAACCAGACAGCTTGGGATCATTTTTGGACAGATACTGCCAATTTTCGTGAATTATTCGTGAGCTCATCTAATTGCATGAATTTGCCGAAATGGTCAAGAAACTGCTCAGTATGGCCCGTTCTTGATCTTAGCCAGTTAAGAGACTGCAACCAGACAGTTTGTGACCATTTTTTGGGCTGATTCTGACAATGTTTGTAAATTATTTGTGATGTCCTTTAAATGCATGCATTTGCAGAAGAGGTCAAGAAACTACTCAGAATGGCCGGAGCCATTGTTTTCACCACAGCAGTCTTCGATACATAAGAGCGAGTAAAACCATACTCAGAGCTCTCACCGCACAAAGGCCCCACAGTTGCTCTGGGCAGCCGTATCGGCTCTGACCAGAGTTTGTTGATTTAGCATCTTGGAATATTATGACTATAATAATTTACAGTGCATTGTCTGTCTGGGAAGAACCTGTTCCATGAGGGATTGATGAGGGACAGAGCAATTATGAGGGATAAAATGAGACATCCCTCATAATCAGGGACAGTTGAGAGGTGTGGTGGGGAGAGGTTTGTGCTGCTACTGTATCCTCCTCAGACTACAGTATGTGCTAAATCTGAGGCATGGTTTGCAGCCGGGTCATGTGGATGTTTTATTTTTTGCCAAAGGGCTTCTAGTGCCATGCTTAAATAGGCACCATATTGAGGGGAATGTTAGCTGCCTTAACCCAGAAGCCATTTTGAGATAGAGCACAGGCAGGATCACACAGTGATGCCACCTATTTGCAGTTGCAATCTGCGCTGGTCATCCTAATAGAATTTCTGCAGCTGTTTAAATGTGTTGTTTAGTTCATGGCTTCACTACCTGTTGGGCATTTTGGGGTGGTCTGATTGAGGGGTCTGGTGGAAACCTATTGGACTGGGTTGAGCTGGGGAGTTGGTTTGGAGGGAAGGGCAACATGCTTAGATGGGGACACTAAGGAGGGGGTTAGGATGCAACTTCCTGACTGTGCTTGATGGCTTGGGATTCTAGGGAGCTGGGCTTGGGTGAAACTTGCTGGGCTGGGGATGGTCAGGGACCTCACACTTAAGCAGCTGGTTGGGCTACTGGGAGGAGGAGTCAGGCAACACGTGGGACATTGGGGACAGTGGGGAGTGGACTACAGTGCAAATTACTAGGCTGAGAAGGAGGTGGTTGGGTAGCAAATTATATTTCAAATGCCCCCAAAATGCACCAGAATGCACCAAAAACAAAAATTTTCTGGGGGCTGCCTAGGCCCCCAGACCCCCAACCTATAGTTTGGATTTTTTGTGTGGACCCTTTTTTTTTTAAGGCTGGTTATTCCTCAGAGTAGAGAGGGTGGGGGCTGGATGGGAGGGGATGGTCTGATGCCTTCCTCGGGCATCAGCCATCTAGGATTTAACCAGGATAGGGAGGACGGTGGAAAGGGATTAAGCAGTCAGATCCTAGGGGGTCCACAGAAAATTCCCATTGTCTGGAAACTTCAGTGCAAGAATAACCAAAGTCATTGTGGTGTGAAGTTGCACTTTGCAATCTACCTGAGAGACTGTTTGCTACTCCCAACCTGAAGTGGTGGCTTTGATTTGCACCTGGAAGCTTAAGAATCTGCCAGCTGCAGAGAGGAAAAAAACTGTGTAATTTCCTGAGCTCCAGAGAGAAGCTACTGCCAGCAATGACAGTCTGGGGAGTTGGCCAGGTAGTGCTACTGCTGGATGCTACTATTCATCTCCCTGGAGGTGTGTTGGCCCTGGTCCCCAGTTCTACACTGTTGCAGCATCTGATATAGCCTGCAATACAGTGACAAGCTGTACAGAAGGTGACAAGCTGCCAGAGCCTGAAACAGCCCTGAAGGTCACAAGCTGCAAGACCCTGACAAAGCAGGCAAGCTGCAAACCTGTGTGCTTAGCTTGAGGCTCCCCAGTTCAATTGACTGCCCCTGCAACCATCACCAGACCCTGCCAGAACTGTGCTACAAAGCTGTGAGTAAGCACAGGACCTGCCCTGAGCTGGGGAAATTCATCCAGCTGTAAAAAAGTGTTCCTTGTTAAATTTAAGTGCACCAACACCAGCCAACAAGTAGCAACGATCAGGCCTGCACCTCAGTCTGGGTACCCAGGTAGACACTAGTGGGCACTGGTACCAGCGGGGAGGCAGGCCAGTTGAAAGTGTGTTGCTATTCAGGGCTGGGCACAGCAGTTGTTAATGTTTTTGCTTGAATGTTCAAACTGCTGTTTTTTCTTTGTATTCCCATATTGTTCTTTGTTGTTGGTTAATACTGTCTGTGAGCATATTATTGGCTATAGTCCATAACTGCATGCAAAGTAAAGTATTGCAACTCTCTGTCTGTTTGTGGTATTCCATGTGTGGTGTGACTGGAAGGGGAGGTGGGGAGGTTCAGCATCCCGGTGGGAGTTGTATTATGCAAACATCTGGCCCACCATATTTTACATTGGGTGGAGGCACCATGCTATTTATTTTCTATTTGGGAAAGAAGCCCCTGTTTCCATCAGAACAAAGCCCAGGCCCCTCAACCTGGTTGGAGCCCACCAAGCAGGGGTTGTAGCCCTTTGTTACACAGTGCCTGGGTTACGCATCTTCAGAATGTATGGGGGAGGCATACTTTACTGGCTCAAAGAATGTGAACATTTATTTATTAATTTATTTGTTTTTGGTAAACCCACTGAAACAAGAAGTGCAATTTCAGGGGTGAACCTGATTAATCACTGCAGTCTGACTTCAGTAATGTCCACAACTGGTTCCGATCCCACCAGCTTCTGGCCAAACTTTGATGAGATTGGAACCAGCACTGGACACTATTGAAGTCAGGTTGTAGTGATGTTTCCAAGGCAGAGACCAAGGCACTAGAGGCATAGGGTTTACTGTCATCCACATACACATACTATGTGAGCCAACACAAGCTGAGTGAAAGTCATTAAGGAAAAAAAGAGAACCAAATGAGACCCAGGATGAGGCTTTAGGTAACCCCTGCCTGAATGTGGAGGGGGGGCAAGGTATTACCAACCTGAACCAATTTGGAGATGATCAGAGAGGCAGAATCTGAACCAATTAATGGCATGAATGGAGAGGGCTGCACATCTCAGATTGTCCAGAAGGAGGGAATGGGTTATTGTATCAAAAGCTTTGGCTAGGCAACAAAGATGGCAGTGGTGTTGTGCCCTGGACCAGAAGATAAGTGAAGTAGTTTAGGGTCCAACCCATCTGGGCTATGACCCTTGGAGTGGTTGGGAGCATTGAATGCCCATAGGGTCTCCTGAGGGGAGATAGGAGAGAAGGAGAAAGAGAGGCCAGGTTTAAAGCAGTGTGACTGATGTATGAGGGGAGGAGCAGAGAACTGAGATAGAGGCAGGAGGGCACTGGCTGTGAAGAATTTATTAATATAGGAGGCAACTTACAGGGTCAGAGATAGGGGAACCACTCTCTAGAAGGACAGGGGAGGAGGAGCGGGAAGGGGGCTTAGTAAAAGTGGCTGGATCACTCTTCAGAATTTAGTAGGGACTTAAGATTTTTCTGGAGGCTGGAGGCGAAATGATTAGATTTAGCTACCATGACAGCCTTGGTGCTAGAATGCCAAAGTCTCTTATAACTTTGAAAGTTTACAGGGGAATGTGTCAATTTAAAGTGAGATCAGGCAACATTGTGCACCCTGCATAAATTTAGGAGGTTAGACATTGTGTGTTATCTATCGGGGCTGTGCCCCCCTCCTAAAGATTCATTCACATATCTGGACTGTGTGCAATGCAGTGGGTCTGCACACCCTATTAACTTATGCTGTGGACCAATGGGTGTACAGCTGTACTGTTACACAGTTGAATTGGTAGGTGGCCGGGAAGCTTGTGGGCGAGGAGCTGTCGTCTGCCGCTGACCAGGGGAGGCGGAGTGGTGGGGCTCCAGTGGGTGGGTGGGGAAGGGGGTACTGCTGGACCACCAGGGATGGTTTTGATGTTTGAATTTACTACATATGCCCATGATCGGGCCAGAAGTGGTCCACTGGACCACCAGGGATATTGGACATTTAATATAATATTTATGCCCGAGATTGGGCTAGAAGTGGTCCACTGGACCACCAGGGATATTGTACGTTTAATATAATTCTTATGCCTGCGATCGGGCTGGAAGCAGTCCACTGGACCACCAGGGATATTGAACATATTTAATTTACTACTTATGCCCGTGATCGGGCATGGGGGGTGCTACCATGACGGACGGTGCCGCAGGAGCTCAGGTGGCCACCCATAGCTGGTAGCTGCCGTGTTGAGCCCCGCAATACAGCAGCTCACCTGTGGGTGGCCAGCTGTTGCTCCTGTTTTTTCTGGCTCAACAGTGTGCAGCGCAGGTAGGGGTTGCGTCTGCATCTGCTCAGCACATCCCGGGCTGAATATCGGGATGTGCGGCGTATCGTAAACGCGCCCCTACTTGCGCTTGCATACATTACGGATGCGCCTCTACGCATCGGGTTTGTGCCAATGCGACTTTTCCCTTTTGAATATTGTGCCATGGCACATCAGGAGGGTTGTGCATGGTGCAACTGCAGTTGCCATGTGTAACTGTGTTGCGCCATGCGCAACCCTTCTGAATATCCCACCCTGTGTATTTTTCTTCTCTTACTTTTTTACATAATTCTAAATAGTTTCAAATTATTTTATAGTCAAGGCCCCACAGAAAAGCTATTAATAAAATCTCAAGCCTTGATGTAAAATTTAGATCCAAACAAGATAGTTCCTGATGTGTCCAGTATTGCTGACAGGAGTAGCAGATGTCAGCGAGAAAGAAATGCATATCCATGATGGTAGCTTTCCAGCTGGATGGGATAAACAACACAAGTTACAAAACAGATAAAAAAAAAACTTCTGAGATTTTTCTCTCTCTCTCACTCTTCATCTCCTTTTTTCTTTCTCACTCCCTCTCACACATGGCATTCTTGTGTAGGAACAAGAATATGAAGATAGTAGGCACATACCACTCTGGATGCAGGCAAAGTGTCAGATGGTTTGGATGGTCACTGATTCTGCAAACAGGACAGACACCGTCTCAACCATTGACATTTGGAGCAGCAGAGATGATATGGTCTGCTGCTCTTGTGCAATGGATAAAAACCATGTCAATCACTGAATGCAGCAACACACTGAAAGTTAAAGGCAATGGCATACTAAAGCTAGACATGCAATCCCCTCAGATTTGAACACCCCACTCCCCACGCCTGCATTGCCCAACAACAGGGTTTTTTTCCACTGGGTCTAAGTAAATGCTTAATGCACTAATCTACCTAGTAAAATAAACTCTGGTCAGAGCCAAAAGGGCTGCAGGTGACAAATTTGGGGTAAAAAGATTGAAAATTACCAAAGTTATGAGCCTACATTTGCAAAATGTAACATTGACTCATAAAGTTGTTTATTAATATTTTTACACCATGTTTTCAACATAGGCTTGTTATGACCCTGCCTCATGAAGAAGGGCAGAGAAAATGTTCACCTCTTAGCCTAAAGGTGATTTCATGCAGGGACTGCAAAATCACCTTTGGGTACGCAAAAACACATTTTGAGCAGGAGTTGAAAAATGACAGCTATCACATTCATGAGGTGCTGTACAACAATGGCTATGGTGAAAATGTGGTGTAAAATTATTGAATATTACCAAACTATGAGCCTGCGTTTGCAAAATTTAACATAGCCTCATAACGTTTTTAAAAAACAATATTTTTGCACCAAATTTTTAACAAAGGCCTTTTATTACCCTGTCTCATGAATAAGGCAGAGAAAATTTTCAACTCCTGTCCAAAAGGTGATTTCGTGCAGGGACCGTGAAATCACGTTTCGGGATGTTAACCAAAAAAAAAATAAAAAACATTTTAGCCAGGATTTGAAAAATGACAGCTGTCATGAATTCATGAGGTGCTGTAAATATATGGCTGCATGGTGTATTTGGGGGAAAGATATGGAAAATGACCAAAGTTGCAAGCTTGTGTTAGCAAAATTCTCAGCATAGGCTCATAACTTTGTTGTTTTTTAAAGAGCAGCTGACACCTTCGGGCGAAGTTTAACAAAACATAATATTTAGACACAGTTCTGTTTGTATTTCATGTTAGTTCTGAATTTCTCCTCCCATTATTAATTACTGAGGTCATTTGCATGAATACAGGATCTTTGCTCCTGAAGAGCTAATCTACTCCTTTTGTTTTTTCCCCCACCTGAGGGCATAATGCACTGCTTGTGACATCACAGTTATTGCCATGGCAACAGATTGTGATGTCACAGCAGAGGATTATGACTTGAAGTAGGGAGTAAGCTATAGAGGTAGGTGAACTGTAAGGGAACTCATAGGGGATTAAGATCATGTAGTCATGTAAGTATCCTCAGTAATACTAATGGGGAGGAAAAATATATAGGGCAGGATTCAGAAAGCAGATGTGCTGGGTGCAAATGACATGAGCCAGTGCAACTGGTATGCGCTGTCCCCAGACAGTGCGATTCACAGAAGGATGCACCACAAGATGCACAGTGCGCATCCCCATGGTGAATCGTGCAGATGTGGCATGGCACAACGTGAGATGCCCCAGCGCAACAGGGATGCACCAAAGCACCCAGGGCAGCATAGCAGTGAATATGGAGCAAGTCAGCAAGGGATGAAGGAGCAACAGGGGGAAGCTGCAGTATCACAAAGGATGCAGGGGAACACACCTGCAAGGACCAGCCAGAGTGCCATAGGGCCTGAGAGTGGCCACAGCAGAAGAGGTGAACAGACAGAGCACACAGAGAAACACCCAGAAGCACCTGACACACTCCACACAGGAGCCCAACAGGCACAGATGACATGCTCTGGGGGTGACTGTCAATGTGTGCCACAGCTGCAGAGGGGCACCATGCAGCATGGAAGTGTCACCAGGACATGGCCTGTTACACAAGAACCCAGTGGTGTGGAGAATGGAGATGCCACACAGGGGCACACAGGTGGACAGGCACAATGGCGGACAGGCCAACTGCCACGCACTGCACAAATGTAACAAGCCCACAAGTAATGTGGACCACAGGCAGAGCCACACAACAAAAGGGCACCAGCGCAACAGATGCAGCCCACATGCATCACACACATAACAGGGGCACTGAGAAAAGCAGCATGACACAACAACCACCCATACACCACAGGCAACAAGGAGGGCACACAATGAGGCTGCCATGTCGGGGGACAGGATGCATGTGTGTGCAGTAACACAGGTGCACATGTGTGGATGGGAACAAAGGGACAGCAGACAGCAGCAGGCAAAGACAGACAACATGCACAATGTACAGTGAATGACTACAGACACTGGTTGCAATAGAAAATGGTTTAGTAACATCAGCGTAACATAATAAACTATTTACAATAACAACTAGCAGAAGGATCAGGGAAGGTGAGGGTGGGGGATCTGTACAGGTACAACAATAGTAAGCAGGAGGGTGAAGGTGTGTGTGTGGGGGGGCCGGGTACAGCAACATACAATCTGGATGGGCAAGAAATGTGAGGCATAACATAAAGGGGTCATATACAAATGTCCACGTCCCTAATGTGCAGGATGTGCAGCAGCATGGCACCCATAACTACAACCCCTGGCACCAATTACTCTGACCAGCATGGCCAGTGGCTGCAGGAGCTGTCCTTGATACCTATAGAGTGGCTGTAGTGTCCTCCATAATGCCCGCTGGAGTTGGATCCCTGCTAGCTGCAGTACTCCCTGATGTCACAGACGATTGTGGACATGTGGCTCTACACCCCTTGGACATACAGTTGGAGACACAGATAACAGGTACTAAGTGCCATGTTCCACACTGCCTCCCCCTGCCCACCATGTGAGTGTGATAGAGACATCCACCAGGCCAATGGCCAACAGCCCACCAGGCACACTGCATGGCAGCAACAGGTTTGCACACAGTGCCACACTGTGACCATGCAATGGTACCCAGAAAGCACATGCCCCACATGTGCAAGTAGGGGTTTGTGCAGAGGGGCATGCCGCCATGCCCCACACAGCATATGCACATATCAGCAGGCAGCACAGGCTTGCAGGCCCTGTCTGAATACCACTGGAGCACCACAGGGTGCCCATGGTGTGCAAGATATGTGCACATGGTGGATATACACACCGGGGCCAGGTGCACTGTGGCTCAAGCACACACCGCCATGCCCACACCCCATGAGTGCACACATCCAGCAGCACACGGACATACACAAGGGACCAGCAACAGTATGCAGAGGGCATCACCCCCCTTAACACACAGAGGATGCACAAGACAGACACTCACCTGCACCAGCATGTCCCTGTCCACGGGCACTGGCACCGGCACTATTGTGCCTGGCCTCCACTGCAGCTGCAGACCTCCACCTGCCTGCCTGCCAGCCCTGTGAGATGAACAAAAGCAGAGAACACCGTGAGGAGACTGGAGGTGTGACAAGCCCCTCACTCCCCTTGCCCCCAGCAACAACACCAGTGCCAGCATGCAGTGATGGCAACATCCCCACAGTGCCCGAGTGAAGGCACCCCTGGCTGCATGCATTCACACACAGCACCCCTGCCAGTGCCCACCATGTGTCCAGCTGGATGTATGCCATGCCAATGGCTGTTCCACACTGTGCATGCCACAGTGGCCTTGCACCCCCCACCCATGCACCATGCTGCACACGCCTACTCCCTGTGGTCAAGCTAGCACAGCTCATGCTGTGTGTGGCCCGTGGTCCACACATATGTGTGCATGTGTGTGTGTGGTGGTGTACAGTGTGCCAGCCCCCCCACTGACACATACACCATACTGTCTGTGTACATGTGGTGTACTGTGACTTACCTGGGCATGGCACCACCCCCCCCCCCCAGCGTGCATGGTCCTCTAGTCTCCTCAGCCTGTCTGGGTCCCTGCACTGCAGATCACTGTAATGGTGCCTGCATTGCTCACCAGTGCAGGTGACCCCTGTCCAGTGCACCAGCTGCCCAGCAATCCTTTCCCACACTGCAGAATGTGGTTCATTGAGGTCATCAGATACAAAAAGCTGTCCCTCAACCTGCAGCACCAGTGCCACAAGGTTGAGGAGCTACACTTCTACCCAGTTCACATCCCTTGGGCCTGTTCTTTGTGCATGTGGCATGATCTCTCTCAGTGTCACCAGGTCAGGGGTGCACAGATCAGGCTGCTGGTGTGCAATGGCACATTCACGCCATATGCGCGATTTGTCATTGTGCATCACATGGTGCAACACAGTAGCATAGCGTGTCAATGCACAGTTGCCACCAATAGTGTGTTACCGCACATGCGCACAGCACCACGCATGGGTTGGAAGACGGATCATGAGTCATGACTGAGTCACGCAATCACACTCCACGTGGATCTGCCATATTGTGAGTGACAAACAATGCAGTGCAGTGTCACAGCGCACACTGCTGGTGTTGTGCTGTGATCCACAGGTGCACATTGACGCACGGTCACTCCGCAGTGCAATACATGCCCACAACATGACAGGCAGCACCGCAGACATTGTGCAAGTGGATGTGTATGCTCAGCCAGATGTGATCGTGCAATCAGTAAAACCGAACTGTTTGCGCTACGCCTATCATGCCAATAACCTGCCATCATGCATATGCGGCAATGAGCCATGACAGTTGCGCTGTATTCAGGAAATGCCCTATGTTCCAAGCTCATGCACTGAAAATGCACCATATGGGGATACATTCAACGCAGCAGTTGTGCTCTGCTGATTGGGATGAGCTGGGGGCAATTATGCAGTTCACAGACACTGCTCCAAATTCAGCTCATTGCCAGATTCAGGGGCATCTTACGTGATTAGCATCTCATTACAGATGCTCCCAATCTCATTTGTATATACTGAGCCATAAATGCCATGAATGTATGTCCACAGAGCTCAGGCAACTGAGAGGAATTGCATCCTTGAAGGTAGGTTTGTTTACATTCTTCCAAAGGCAGTGTGGCAGCACAAAATGACAGTGTGAGGCTTAGGCCATATAGCCATGATCCATGCCTGCTCCTGGTCAACAGGCACATCCAGGTGAGTGCCTCACAGTGTCCCGCTGTTCAAACTAGGTTTGGCATGTGGTGGGGGGGGGTCCATTGCTGAAGTGTGGGGAAGTATGGTACCACAGACTGAAGACATGTGTGTTTCAGACCGGACCACCATCTGATGGTACATGGCAAACAATGCCAGTCACATGTGCAGAACATGTCAGCTACATGTACCAGACCTGATCCTGCCAATGCCCAGCTGTCCCTGACAGTCCCAATACCTGTTCCAGATATGCATAGCAGGCGGGTGAGTGGTACACAGACAGGGTGCTATGATCCTGAAGTAGCCAGACACCATGCCTGCGTACATACAGAGCTGACTGCCGTGTGCTAATGGCAGCGTAATCTCACCCACAGTAACCAATATGTCTGGAAAGGACACAGCTGCTGGACGCAGACATCCCAATTTCACCAATGATGAGGACAGGGCACTAATCAAGGCATTCCTGCTGTGCAAGGACATCCTGGCTGGCAGGGGTGGCAGTCGACAGCTGCAGAATGAGGGCTGGGAAGCTGTGGCAAGGCATGTCAACATCATCGCGAAGTTCAGCAGGACACCCCAGGAGTGCAGAAAGCACCTGAATGACAAGAAGAGGAGAGCCAAGGAGAAGGTGGCACACATTGAGGCCTCCCTGAGTGGGACAGGGGGTGGGCCACAGACAGTTGTGTATGGCCTACACCCACAGAGGAGCTGCTGGTGGCCAGCATAGGCCATGTGACTGTGCAGGGTGTTCCTGAAGGGGGCTTCCAGATGGGTGGCAGTCCATCGCAGCACTGTGAGTATACATGCCCAGGACATGTGCCCGTCCATGTGTGTGCCATGAGTGCCCTGACAGCCCCACTGTGTGTGACTATTTGACCATGTGCCTGTGTGCACCAACCATGGATTTGTATGCCCCATCTGTGAACCATCTTGCAGTCACATGACAGGCTGAGCATGTGCTGGGGGGGGGACACCCGTGGTGTGGTGTTCCGCTGCACACCATTCCTGTCATCCCTGTGGGTGGTGGTCAGGGTGTTGTACCGGTTCCACACATGAACAAGGGGGCATGTACAGGCACTGAGCCTGTCCAGCTGTAGCAGATGCCTGGCTGCATCATCAGAACCTTTGCTGACTGTCACCCACATGGCATGTCAGGTGCTCCACTGGCACTTGTGTATGACCACCTGTACATGCCTGTCTGAACACAACTGTCACACATGTTTGTAACCATGTATCTCTTCTTTCTGTTACAGCTCCATCACACCTCACAGGTGCTGCCATGTCTGGTGCACTGCAGGATGGCACTGCAGAGGATGATGCTGGGCCGTCTCACTGGACAACAGCCAGGTCTGGGGACGATGCTGTCCTGGGCCCATCAAATGGACCAGCTGCCCTGGATGCATCACCAGTGGTAGCAGGGACTTCCAGCACCTTGACAAGCGGTGCCATGGCTGGTGAGAAGGATGGCACATGGATGGAAAGTTCCTGGGTATGGCTGATGATGACCCGGGGGACATGGTGGACATCACAGATGCCCTACTGGTGCTGGCATCCAGCACACAGGGGGCATATAGCAATGCAGATGGTGATCCAGACACCACTCAGCTTTGGGGAACATGGCCAACAGTGGAGCGAACGACACACAGGTGCATGCACATGTGGCACCAGCAGGCATTGGCAGTCCTGTGGCCCCTGGCACTCCTGCAGGGCCTGCACTGCTGCCCACGGTGAAGGTTGCTGTGGGCTCTGTGCCTGCTGCTGCTGTGGCGCCAGGGACTGCCAGCATGGGTGAAGGCCCATGATGCAGCAGTCCCTGGATGCACAGTGGTTGCACAAGCCCAGTCCCCACCCATACTGCAGCCTGCTGTGATGCATCCACCTACAGTGGATGCACAGCAGCAGGCCAGCATACCACCTGCCCATCAGTGCCGTCCCCGTGATTCATCACCTGCCGATGAGATTGAGGGCTACACAAGCCTCCTGTGGGCCACTGTGGAGGGGCAGGCATCCCTAAGGGTGGAGCTCAGAGGCATTCGGATTCTGCTGGCCATTGAACATGAGTCGTCTGCTGTGTGACATGCCCATATGTTGGCAGAGGCTTGCCTACTGCGGGCAGGTATGACTGCAGCTCTGGAGCGGATTGCACACACTGCCTTTGCAGCGTGTGCAAACAGTGCACCATGTGGCTGCCGGGCCTTAAGCCGAACCCCAAGGAGTGTCTCACACGTGCCCAGACAGTGGCGTCAGATGGACTCATTGCTGCTGATGCTGTCACCACACCACTCCATCCCCATCAACCCCGTATCTGACATGGATCGTGGGACCAACACACCAGTGAGCACCCATTCATGGTCTTGCTGCAGTACCCCTCCATTGGTGTTGGCTACCCCCTGTGGCCAGTGGCACTGCATCAGTGACCACTGGTCATGGGCGTGGATGCCCACATGTCCGTGGTGGCCGTGGTGCCTCCCACTGATGCCTGGGTGACAGCTCACATAGCCCCGTCACCTGCACCCTTTGCAGCCCACTCACCTGGCTACCTGTATCTGTGGTGGCATGGGTGGCATGTGCCTGCCCCAGTGCATTGCCTGTGTGGGTCACCTGTGTGGTGCTACATGCATGTCCGGGTGTGCCATTGTTGTGCTGTGTGGCATGGGCATGATGAGTGTGGTTCTGTGTCTGTTGTGCACATGTGCCAACAGCAGTACACTGATCCATGCCATTCCCAGCACATACACTGTGCCCCCTGGACATGTGGATCCTGCTGTGTGTGTGTGTGGGTGTGTGTACGTGTGCATGCAGCATTGTTGCCCTCATGGCTGCGCTACACAGTGGAAGTGTTGCAATTGACTATCCTGTGGTGTGGTTGTGGGTGTTTGGATGTGTGTGTGTGTGCTGCCGAAGACACACTCAATGATGGCGTGCATAGCGATATGTGCCTCATTGTACTGCTCTTCCGCCTCTGTGCCAGGTCAGTGGAAGGGTGTTAGTAGCCAGGGTCAGAGAGGATTCACTGCATCACCTGTGGGGGCAAGAGCAGTCTGTTACACCACTGCATACCTGTGCATTATGTTTCCCACCCTCCCGCAACATGGCACACTGGTGTGTCTGCCGACTGTCCACCCTGGTTCCTGTTGCAACCCTCTCTGGCTGGCTACATTCCCTGACACCTGCTACGGCCTGCCCAGGCTGCACATGTCTGCCTGTATCTGCCTGTGCATGCAGCCATGGCTGCCTGCACATGTTCATGTCACCATTGTCTGCCTACCAATGCCCAGCGGTCGCCCATGCATGGCTATGTGTGGTGTATTCTGCCCTGCCACTCATGCCAGATGTTGTGCTGCAACCCCCCTCCCATGCTTTGCTCTTTTGCTGCACTGTTCCCCTTGTGTGCATGGTTCCATTGGTGTGCTCACCTCCATTGTCCCACCTGTGCGTATCCCCTGGTGCATTTTCTGCCCTGGCCCTCGCACACCTGATCCCTCTCCCATTATTTGTTGTGCCATGGTGCCCCATTCATGAGCATTTCTACATGCCCCATCCACCTACTTGATGGCCGCTGAGTATGTTCCCAGTCTCAAACAGGCAGCAAAGTGTGGACTGGTGCCACATGAAGGCATTGTGTGTACTCCCAGGGTGTGTGGCACAGACATTGCTGATGCACCCAGTGGCATTGCACACCACCTAGCAGTTGACAGAGTGGTAGTCCTTGCGGTTGACATATGCCATTGCATCCTCACCAGGTGGTGCATTTATTTCCACATGGGTGGAGTCAATGGCCCCTATGATGCCTGGCATGTGTGCAACCCTGTGGAACTGCTGCATGGCTTCTGTCCACTCTGCCTGTGTGCTTGGGAAGTGGATGAATTCTGAAGCATGTGGGAGCTGTGTGGTGAGGAATTGTGTGAGGAGACGGGACGTGGACGGCTGGGATATGCCAGTGGTGTCTCCAGCTGGCCTCTGGAAGGTTCCCATGGTGAGCAGGCACATTGCTATTGTCATCTTGGTCTCATTGATATGGCATGACCTCTTCCAGTGGGTGTCTGCATTTTGTCATGGCACAGCTCACAGAGCTGCCTCAGAATAGCCCTGTTCAGGTGGTATCGGCCAACTGTCTCAGAGTCCATCAGCTGTTCAAATGTCAGTCTAGCATGATACCACAGCGGGGCTGGCTGTCTATGGTGCCTTCCGCTGCCACATTGCTGGTTCACCCATCTCCTCATCCCCATTAACATTCAGACTATAAGGAATGGTGCTCCATCCATAGTTCTGTTTGGCTGCTGCTCTCCTACTGCTTGCTGCTGCTTTCCTGTGGTCAGCCTGCTGGGGGCCTACACTTACATCTACTTATTTTATACTTATCTCCACATGGCGCATTTGGTACTTGCGCTGTGAGTGCTCTGTATTTTCACATTAATTTTGCTCTGTGAATGGCTCTGCGCTGTATATGCAGTTATGCGCCCCCTCCAGATGCGCCGCATATCATTATTTTCAGTCTCCGGTGCATCCTGTTCAGCGCAGTGCATCCAGGTTGTGCTGGGCATCTGTGCTGTCTGTGAATGGCTACATGGCACATTTCCCAGTTGCACCGGTGCATCTCATTTGTATCCAGTGCATCTGATTTGTGAATCCTCCCATAAAGTATATATGGAAGGCAAGCAGAATTGTACCTAAATATTATGGTTTTCAAGGTTTTCCTTGAGGCGTCCATAGCTCTTTAATATTTTAGCACCACATTTTTAACATAGCCTTCTTATGAGCCCACTTCATGGACAAGGGCAGTGAAAATGTTCAACTCCTGCCCGAAAGGTGATTTTGTGTGGGGTCTGTGAAATCACCTTTCAGGACAGACCCGCCTAATGACAGTGCAATTGTTCATGAGGTAGGGTCCCAAAGAAGGTATGTTGAAATTTGGGGCAAAAATATGCAGACATTCCCAAGTTATGCCACTAAATTCAAAACACCTTTGATACACATTAAACTGCATACCTGTTTCTTCAGTTTGTGATCCAGCTTTTGAAGAGTGAAGATGTGTCTGCAGTCCAGAGAGATTATGGCATTGGACCCCCGATTAGTAAATAAGGGCTTGGGGACTCCTGCCCGAAAGGTGATTTCATGCAGGGGCTGCAAAATCACCTTTCAGGACAGATCTGCCTCATAAAAATACCATTGTTCATGAGGTAGGGTCCAAAGGAAGGCATGTTGAAAATTTTGGCCACAAATATGCAAAAATGCCAAAGTTATGCCACTAACTTCAAAACAACATTGAAATACATTGAATACCGTACCTGTTCCTTCAGTTCACAGTCAAGCTTTGAAGAGTAAAGATGTGTCTGCAGTCCAGAGAGGATTATGGTGTTGGATCCCAGATTGGTAAGTAAGGGCTTGGGGGGTGTGGGGTGGTGGGTGCTGAGTCGGAGTGGCATGTGGGGGATGGTAACAGTGCAAAAGACATTGATGGACGCTTTTTCTTTTTAAGCGGTAAAAAGGAAAATAAAGGACTGAGGAATCGTTGTTGTGTCACTAGGGGATTAGGCAACCCCAGTGTCACTGTTATGTTTGGGAGGTGGGGGTGGGTGCTGAGAGGGAGAGTCAGGTGGGGAAATAAAAATATAAATATTAAAAGGGGCATGGAACACAATCGCAACACTGGGGATTGGGTGCCCCCAGTATCAGTGTTATGTTTCTGGGGGGTTGCTTAGTGGGTGGGTTGGGTGGATGGGGGATATGCATAATTTAAAAAGAAAGAAATTGCCAGTCATGGTGGAATACAGCACACTCCGTCATGACCAAAATGGCCACAGCACTACACGGGGCATGCGCTAGTAGTCACACATGTGCAGTAGAGTGTGGCGGCCATCCTGGACACGGCGGAGTGTGCCGTGTTCTGCACTGACCAGCGTTTGTTTTTTTCTAAATTAGAGATGCCCCCCCACCTGACCCTCCTCAGCACCCCAGAAGCATAAAAGTGACATTGGAGGTGCCCAGTCCCCAGTGTCCAGATCAGGATAGCTGATTTATTTCTTTCAAGTAAATAGTGCAGTGCGAGCGGAGTGCTCCACAGATATGGAGGAGACTGTGGTGCAGCTCCAACATGTTGTTCAGTCATAAAGAATGCAAGGAATGTGGAGTCCTTTTTTGAAAGCAAGAGGTCTACAGGGCTTAGCCCACTGCAGCCCTAAAAGGGTTTAAACACAAAATTCCATTTTATCCCCTTTTTGTAAAAGGTGCATAGTTGTCCTTCTATTCACATACAGTACTTGTATACTGACTTCATATACATTTTAACATAATGATGATAATGTATTTCAGCCCATTGGTACTACATATGAAATGTATTTTAATGTACAAATTGCAATGATTGCAAAGTAATGACACATATGTTAGAAGCTAATACACTATGCTATCCCCTTTCCTTTCCCTTTTTCCCTCCCCCCACATTACTTACTCTTCCCTTTCCCTCTGCTCTCCTCACCCCTCTTCCTTTGGATACTCCATTTCCACACACCCCCACAACCTCCTTGTCCAGGTCCCCATTCCTTTACATAGTTTGCATGTTTTCATGTATAATATTAATATTAAAGTGAGTGAATATTAAAAAAAATGAAAGTGGTATGTTGGATCTGCCCCCCCCCATTAACTGCAGGGTTTGGTAGTGTCCAAAGCTGGCTATGGCCATGGCCCAACCTAAAATATTGCTGATATTTCCCCTCATGCACTTTGAACTTTGGCATCACTCATGGCTTCACCATTCGTGATGTCATAGTGTCAAACCACACGGGACAGAAATACCATCAATATTTCAGGATGGACCATAGCATATCCTATATAATACTGGGCCACAGCCAATCCCATACCTATAACAAGTGATGTTATGGAAGTCACAGTTCTAAGTAAAATATGAGGCATATGCTTATTAGGCCCATGCCATATTTGATTTATGCAACTGTATGGATCTGTGTGGTAAAACTGTTGGATTTTCTGCTGTCTGAAGTGAGGTACGGTAAATGCCTACAAGCAGAACCCTCTGTATATAGTCAAATACCAGAATGAAATTATGTCAGGTATTTACATTTTCCAGTTATATTTTAACCTCAGTATTCTGTTAATTGCTTGTACATATTGTGTGTATGTTGAATGTTTTTTTGTTTGTTTTTTTTTGCAGCCCGCCTTGGACTCAGCCCCTGCCAACCCTCAGCCACCTCCTCGCTCTCCGGGGACTTACCTTTTTTTCCCGGTTCTCCCGATACCTCCTGGATTGCCTCATAGGATGGGGCAACTGCACCAGAAGGACTTCCGTGGTGACAGGACAAGGGTGCCGGCAGGAGATCCCACCGGCATTGCCTCCTTGACTTGCCCCCAAGGTGGGGTACTGAGCCCTAATGGCTATAGCAGGCGACAGAATAGGTTGCGATCCCAGAAGTGCCGCAGAGTGCATGCAGAGCAGGGAAAAGTGAGCTTCATTGGTGGCAGCCTCAATTTTTGCTAGTTTTACCCCTGGGGTGGGGACATACAATGATGTCCTGCATCCGCCCCGCCCCCCACATGTATGCTGAATGTTATGCTTGTCCCATGCCCCCTCCCTCTAAGTAACATTGGAAATAAGCCTCAACTCAGTGTGCTTTTACTGGCCAATATTTTTAAATAAATTAAAGGGTTTGGGGTATAGTTGTCACTTTTCAGCTGATAAAAAATACAAATAAAGGACATTCAAAAACAATAAACACAGACAGTAACGGCAGAAAAAGGCCTCACAGCCCATCCAGTATACCCCACCATACCTAACTAGCTGGAATAGAGTAACCAAAATATTAAAAACCAGAGCAAGTGGTCCGGCCAGGACAGCTTGATCGTGCAAATTGTGCCCAGTTTGGCAAGACCAGTTTTTTATAGAGTTGGGTCTGGTCTGGTCCAGTTGTCCAAATTTCTCCCATACCCCTCACTACCTATTTTAAGTACCCAGTATGGCAAGTTAATCTACCTCTACCATACAGAACATACTTCAACAACATTCTTTGGGATAATTTATAATGAACATAGAGAAACATATCAGGATGACAGCAGATAACTACTTAGCAGCTTATCCAATCTCCCCAGGCCTTTCTAATTTGGTGACTGTACCTCCATATATATATATAACCTTGAAAACAATGGAAATGACTGATGGAGAAGCTTTCTGAAATTAAGGAAACGTTCACTAAAGTAAGGGAGAGATTATCATAGTAATGGCTATTACGAATATCAAGGGACAGGAGCAGTGAGATTCTACTTCACAAAACTCACATTGCTATTCTGCTACTGACCCTAAACCATTAAGGTATTATTTATTTTTAATGTTTATTTTTTCAAGCATTGATTATCTTCTTTTTTGGTGTGTGTGTGGTGTGTGTGTTTGTTGTGCATTTTTTTTGTACGCAGCTCAATAAAACCATAGTTATGTGTGGTTCATAGCTCCTTGTAACATGGCAAAAATATTAGGAGTCTAGGGAGTAAAGCTGATAGGTCTAAGAGTGTCAGATGGTACAAGAGCAATACGGAATTATGAAACGATAATGCCGTGTTGTTTCTGTAATACATCTAGTAGCCACGGGAGGAAAAGAAGCAGTGCATGAAAAAGGGAAAGCGTGGAAAACGGCAGAAATGAGCGAAGTTCTGAAACAGTACTAACGCCACAGCAGGGGTAGGACAAATGTGACAGAGACACTAGGGGAAAATATAGGACGAGGGAAGTGGAAGGAGGTTGAGTTGGAATGATGTCTGTTTTAGCTAGATCCATGACTGTAATAATGAGGTGTATGCCAGAACAACATTTGTAATATGGGAGAAATAGTAGGAGTGCACGGAGAAAGGTGATAGTTGTAAGAACATGTAGGTGAGACAGACACAATTGAGAAACCTGGTGGATAAGTAATGAGCGAGACGGGATGGAACCAAGCAGAACATAGAGGGGGAATATCCGGAAATGCTGTAAATTTTAACAGATTTACCGTCCATGGCACCGTGAACTGTAACTGTGGTGGAGGAATGACAAAGGGAGAGTACACAACAAACACGGCATAAGTGCAGAAAGGTAGGAAAAGCAGTAGTGTTGAAGACAGAGCAAGTGGCAGAGAAATACAAAATCGAGCCAGGGAATGATGCTAGGTGTATGCAAATGAGACAGGGACACACTCAGCACACATTGAAACCGAGACAATCAGAGTCATCCCAAGTAATGTAGTAATCAAACAGCCACACAGAAATCGTTGAAGTGTGGAGCAACGGTTAAGAAAGAGAGAAGACTTCACTGTATTAAAAAACAATCATAATGACATCTGTATGTAAAAGACTACTGTTGAGAAATGTGAAAGTAACATTAAAAATCACAGTACATCATATCACTCGCGTTGTGTTTTCTCTTCTATCAGTAGCAAGATGTGTCCTCCATATTAACAATGGGCATGTCCATGTTACAAGCGCATTAATTCCCCTCTGAAGGTGGCATGTAATGGGGAGTTAATGCATGGTTGGACCATTGTACGGCCTCAGCCTCCAGCCTCGTGCCACAACGGTCCCACCCATGCATTAACTCCCCATTAGATACCACCTTCATCGGTGATTAATGCTTACATGCATGTGCTATGTAGCAGATTAATGTGGCTGTGCTTGGATATAGAGGCCAGACCAGTAAGTAGGACATTGCTTACGAGGTACCAATTGTATGGCATGATTAGTGCTTGGGTACTTAGCATAAATGTGAGCAAGACAGTGATTACAGTACGTATGAACTGGATGGTACATGCAAGTGCTTAGATGCTTGAACTGATGAGTAATATATTATGACTTGATGTTTTGGTCTTTCTTTGTATCCCACCATAGGAAGGATGGTTAGTCGAGTAGGATGAGACCCCCGGTGGGATAAGAGTGCCGGAGAAGGAGGAGGTGTAAGAGGAGGATGGAGGGAGCGACTCACTCTAAGCAGAGAGGCAGTAGCCTGCTTGCTTAAGTAGGATGTGGGGGAGGAGCTCTTCCCCCACATAACTACAGGCATAGCCTTTCAATTATGACCACAATAACTTTACAACAGCAAAGGGGGAATAATGAAGTTTTAACAGTAACACCACCTCCCTAGATAGACAAAGATGACAAGAGTTCCCCAGTCACTACATGCCTATACCAAGACATCCTTATGCACTATACATTAATTTACAGCTATAGGGTAAATTACTATGTTTGTTTAAAAACAGTTACTTAGAACATTAAAAGATGGCAGACCAAATAAAAGGTTATTACAAGGTATTGCATTGCATGTTGTTCTTTTCATTGTGC
Source organism: Neoceratodus forsteri (assembly GCA_016271365.2). Lineage (NCBI taxonomy): Eukaryota > Metazoa > Chordata > Ceratodontiformes > Ceratodontidae > Neoceratodus > Neoceratodus forsteri. The sequence goes on from CM057456.1 coordinate 817,449,250, forward strand.
ACCCCTCAGCTGGCTTTCTACCATACCTGCACACACGGTGACAACCTAGCTGGTCCCTCTCATTCTCTTGTTCGTTTTGAGGAAAAAGCAGCCCAATCCTTAGAGACTCGAGCTGTTTCTTCAGATGGCAACAGTCAGATATATCCCTCATCATGCTCCTGGCTTGGGGGAAGGGCTGCACCAAGCAGGCTTACTGGATCCCCTCCTCTCGGGATGCACCAAGCAGCGAGCCTCACAGGGTCACCAGTGGACCACTGGTGGGACAGGAAGGTGATCTTGTAACACATCCTGGATACCTGCGCCACCAGCTGTGGCTTATTATAATAAAATTGTGTGTTGGCTACAGGGACCAACTCTGCCTTGCCTGGACACAGGCCCACTGCCCCCCTTCTTCCACTGGCTTCTGACACCCTTCAGGAAAAAAAAAATATTTTCTGCCTTCTCCCCATCTGCTCTTGCAGGCCCACTGCCGGTCTGCCTAGCCCCATGCTCTGGTCCCTGCTTCCTCCCTCCCTCTCTCCATCACTTTGGCCACCTGCTCAGTTGAATGTCTCCACCAGCATGCCGCCTGTGTGGTTAGTATTCCCCCATTTTCTGCCCTCTCCATGTTATGGTCCCTGCCTCCTCCCTCCCCCAATCAGCTACTCTGGCCACTGGTTACTAATTATCCATATCATAAAAGAGCACAAAAGCCCAATCTGCAAGCAGCAATGGGGCTGCTTCTTTAGACAGCAAAATTCAGAGATACCCCTTATCGTGCACCTGGCTTGGGAGAGGGGGCTGTGCCAAGCAGGCTTACTGGATCCCCTCTTCTCAGAACATGCCCAGCTGTGAGCCTCACAGGGTCACCAGTGGACCACTACTGGTGGGACAAGATGGCGATCATTAAAACATCCTGGATACCTGCGCTAGCTGTGGCTTATTATAATGAAGATGTGTGCTGGGGACTGTACTTCAGGCAGTCGCTGTTGTTTTGTTTGTTTTAATTCACAGTAATGGATTTTAAAGGGTGCCCTTGGCTCCTTGAGGGGTGTCTCTCAACAAAGCTGGCACTGTGAAGCTAAATCAGACCTGAGGGAGAGGACAGCTGTCCGGTAAATAATGCAGTGGGAAGGGAGTGCTCCGCAGAGGCGACTGTGGTGATACTTTATCATGTTGTTGGGTTGGAAAGAATGCAAGGAATGCAGGAATCATTTTTAAATGTAAAAGGTCTGCAGGGCTCAGCCCATTGCACCCTTAAAAGGATGGCTTTGGGAACAGCATGTTCCTGTCTGCACATCATTTTTTATGGCTGGGGAAGGCTGTACTCTGAAGTGACTGTCATTATGTAGCATGCTGTTCTGGTTGGGATGCACCATGCTCCATCAGTTTTGTCTTTTACAGCAAAACTGAAAACAGAAAAATATTAGTCTTGGCCTTTAGCTTAGTTGCTGTCATCTTTTGGGTTATTGTATGTGATTTTGGTGTTGCATTCTGATTGTGAGGTATCGAGATTTGATTGCACAGATGAGTGCCACAGAAGTAAATATTCAATTAATGAATGTCTTCACTATCAAACCTGATGTTCTCAACCTTAAACTGTACAATTATAGTGCTAGGCATGAACCAAGGCACACAAAGATTTCACAGGAACGTGGTCCTTATCTGTCTCTGACTTGTTACTGCAGCTGCTGCTGGGCACATGCTTATGTACATACATAATGACATGTGTGATATACGTGTGTGCTTGTGGCTACATGCGATGTGTACCTGCGTTTATGCATACTGTACCTCCATGCATGCTGTATATGTCTGACAGGAATGCACGTACTGTGTGTGTGTGTGTGTGTATTGACAGACAGATTAAGCCTGCAAATAACTATACTAACAATTACATTATTCTACCAGAAGGTCTTTATGGAATATGTATCTCTTTTCAAAAGAGGCCTAGACAAGAGGTGGCAGCATATACTGATTTACAGAAATGTTAAAGTTTTACATAGTATATATGACATCATGACAGAAAACCAGCCAAGATCCACTGGGTGGTCAACTGTCTGGCTTGCTTACTTTATCAATTCTTCACCAGCCATGTGATGACTCACTCAGGGCTAGTCCCTTCTTGCTCACAGACTCAAAGGCCAAGCCCTTGCTCACACAGTACAAGGCCTCTTATAGGAAATAGGAATCCCATTAATTTCTCCAGGTACACCTTAGATGCAGTTTTTCCAAGCTAGCCATGGTAGTGGTAACAGTGGCAGAGCACCTGGGTAACAGTGACCACCGGTCACTGTGGTGTGAAATCACAGAAGGAGCAGAAGCAAACCACAGAAAAACACATATCCTGGATTTTAGAAGGGCAGATTTTGGGAAAATGGGGACATTCTTGAAAAAGGCACTAATAGGAATGGGGAGGGAATCGGGGGTGGAGGAACAGTGAGCAATATTTAAAGCAGGGCTTACAAGAGCAACACAATTATGTGTTAAGCAGGTTAGCAAGAGAAAAAGGAAGAGGAGGCCATTAAGGTTTTCCAAGGAGGTAGCAGAGAAAGTGAAAGCCAAAAAGATTGCATTTAGGCAATATAAAAAAACACAGGCAGAAGGGGATAGGGAGAAGTACCAGGAGAAGCAAAGGGAGGCAGGGAGGTCAGTAAGGGAAACCACAGCTAAGACAGAAGAGCGCACTGCAAAATCAGTAGTTAGAGGAGACAAAACCTTTTACAGGTACATAAGTGAAAAAAGAAGGGTGAAGAGAGGGATAGTGAGACTGAAGGGGGAGGACAGGGACAGTGTAGAGGATGACAACAGTAAAGCTGACATACTGAACAGATATTTCTGCTCAGTCTTTACTGAGGAAGGGGAGGATCAGTGATGAAAGTGAACAGGAACACACAAGAACTCAGTTCCTGTACCTTTTTTTGCAGCAGGAACGGAGTTCCTGTACTTCTTCCTACTGACACTGGAACTGAAATTCTTAAACCAGTAACATAATGACAGTTTCTGGACTTGTGACCTGAAATCGGGGTTTCCATAACAACGTTTGACTTGTACAACAATGCTATTTTCCTAGAAATACTTCAATATCTCTAACTGAATCTACTAGTGTATAAACAGATAGATGTGTCTTGACACAGCTATCCTTCAGATTAAGGATCTTCATTCTGCATTTCATATTTGCCAGTGCCCAAGTTCCAGTACTTCTTGTCTACCACTTGCACACCTCTCAAACCCTTAGTCTTGTTCCATCATTTGCAACAGAAAGAGGTCTGAAATGTAAAATAAAATAGTTCACAAATGAGGGTAACAGGCCCGAAGGGAGTACAAGGGGTGGGAAGGGCATGGAAATGGACAAAAGTCCCTTTACGTAGGAAAGGGTCCTAAAGGAATTGAAAGGAATAAGAGTCGATAAAGCAATGGGGCCAGATGGGGTGCACCCCAGGATCCTAAAGGAACTAAGAGAGGTGGTGGCTGAACCTCTTGCAATCCTGTTTAGCCAATCACTGGAAACAGGGGAGGTAGCCAAAGAGTGGAGGACAGCAGATATAGTTCCCTTATTCAAAAGCGGGAACAAAGAGGAAGCTGGGAACTACAGATCAGTCAGCCTGACCTTGGTAGTGGGGAAGATCACGGAAGCACTACTGAAGGAGAGTTTGGTGGAACATCTGGTTGCCAACGGTCTACAAGACCCAAAGCAGCATGGTTTCACAGGGGGGAGGTCATGCCAGACCAACCTCATTGAATTTTTCGACTGGGTGATAAGGGAGGTGGATCAGGGGAGGGCAGTAGATGTGGCCTATCTGGACTTAGGCAAGGCCTTTGACACTGTGCCACATAGAAGGCTGTTAAACAAACTGGTGAATATGGGAGTGGGCAGGACAGTAGTGCAGTGGGTGAGTAATTGGCTGGGTGGCAGGACACAGAGGGTGGTGATAAATAGCTGTCACTCCACAGAGAGAAGAGTGACCACTGGGGTGCCACAGGGATCAGTGGTGGGACCGGTTTTATTCAACATCTTCATCAGTGACATTGCACAGGACCTAGAAGACAGAATTTCCCTGTTCGCTGATGACACGAATCTCTGTAACAGAGTGAACATGCCAGATGATGTAGACAGAATGAGGAGGGACCTGCAGAAGCTTGAAGAATGGTCAAAGGTTTGGCAGTTGAAATTTAACACAAAAAAGTGCAAAATACTGCTTATGGAGCACAAAAGCCCTGGAACAACAGATCAACAGATCAGTTGGGGGGAGTGAGGATATAGCATGCACCTAGCAGAAAATGGACCTTGGGGTTATCATCTCTGATGACCTTAAGGTAGGGGAAACAGTGCGACAAGGCAGCAGGTAAAGCAAATAGGATGTTGGGATGCATAGGCAGGGGCATCACCAGCAGAAAAAGGCAGGTCATAATTCCAATATACAAGACACTAGTGAGGCCCCACCTGGAGTACAGTGTCCAGTTCTGGTGACCTTACCTATGTAAGGACATAGACAGGATGGAGAAGGTTCAGAGGAGGGCAACAAAGATGGTACAAGGATTTGCATTACAAATCCTATGAGGACAGGCTGAAGGACTTGAATATGTACTCCCTGGAGGACAGAAGGGAGAGAAGGGGTGCGATAGAGACATACAAGTACCTTACAGAAAAGAACAGGGTGCAGGAAAACACTGTTTTCCAGTGAAAAAGATACAGTATTTCAGGACTAGACAGCATGGGATGAAGTTGGAGGGAAAGCGATTCAGAGGAAATGTGAGGAAGAATTTCTTCACAGAAAGGGTGGTGGACAAGTAGAACACCCTGTCTGAGGAAATGGTGGGGGCTGAAACAATCACAGGATTTAAGAATGCATAGGATAGACACAAGGGAATCCTGGAGGTCAGGGGTAAGGGGCAACAGACTTCTAGAAAAACTTAAAGTGATCTTACAAGCTCAAATGGGCAGACTGGGTGGGCCATAGGCCCTTATCTGCTGACAGTATCTATGTATCTATGGTTCCCCTTTGTAAGCAAGTGCCCAAAGGGGGTACATGATGACACAGAACAGTGTAAAACAATCTACAACACCTGCCCTCCTTACTCATGGCCCCTCTCAGCGTGGCTTGCATCGACACTGTGAAGTTTTGTGTAGACATGATTTCATGTGGAGAAGTTCACTGAAATAGGACCAGAGAAGACTAAAAGGTAATAGTGCAGTGACTGTGTAAACGTGACTACAGTTAACCTTAAACTGCCCACTCTTAGGACTGTTTTGAACATAAGCAATGCCCTGCAGGCTTTTCCACACATCAGATGTTATAGTAGTCAAAGAAAAAATCTGAAAAAAGAAATGTACTGTATATACAGTCTACATAAGTTTAAACATAGACTTTGATGGCAGATAAGGACCGCTTGGCCCACCTAGTAGTCCCATTTCTCTACCTATTGGAAAAGCTTCAGAACCTAGTTAACCAGCAGCCTACTTCCTCCTCCCCCCCAACCCCCACTATAATTGCCTTATGTTGGTCCCATTCGTTCTTGAATTCCCCCACTGTTTTTGACCCCATAACCTCCTCAGGAAGGATGTTCCATGCATCCACCACCCTCTCCATGAAAAAATACTTCCTCAAGTTGCCCTGAGCTGTCCTCCCCTCTGTCTTCAAATTGTGCTCCCTTGTTCTTGCACATCTCTTTTTCTGAAATATGCCACCCTCTTGGGCTTTGTTGATTCCCTTGAGGTACTTGAAAGTTTCTATCATGTCCCCCATCTTCCTCCTTTCCTCAAGTGTATACATATTAAGCTCTTTTAGTCTCTCTTCATATGGCTTCTGGTGCAGACTCTGCACCATTTTGTTTGTCCTCCTCTGGACTGCCTCCATCCTGTCTATGTCCTTGCAAAGATGGGGTCTCCAGAACTGCATGCAGTACTCCGGATGGGGTCTCACCAACTGTCTGTACAGAGGGATAACAATTTCTTGCTTTCTACTGGTGATGCCTCTCCCTATGCATCCCAGAATCACCCCAGCCCTCCTTACTGCCTTCTCACATTGCTTGCCTACCTTAATTAAGGTTGTCTAACATGAGTACCCCCAGCTCCCTTTCTATTTTGTTGTTAGTACCCCCCCATTGTGTACTCTTCCCCTTGGTTTTTGTTTCCCAGGTGCATTACTTTGCACTTCTTTACATTGAAACTAAGCTGCCATACTCTTGACCATTGCTCCAACCTTGCCAAGTCCCTTCTCATCCTTTCCACCCCTCCTTGTGTTTCAACCCTGTTGCAGATCTTTATGTCATCTGCAAAGAGGCATACTTTTTCTTCCAGCCCCTTCGCAATATCACCTATAAAGACATTAAAGATTACTGGTCCCAGAACTGAACCCTGAGGTACCCCACTAATAACTCTCTTTTCTCCAGAGTGTGCTCCATTTACTATTACCCTCTGCATACTGTTTTCCAGCCAATTTGTTACCCAGGCTACTACCCTGGGATCCACTCCCAGGCTGGTTAACTTGTTTATTAATCTTTTGGGTGGTATTATGTCAGATGCCTTGCTGAAGTCTAAGTAGGCCATATCTATAGCCCCTCCCTGGTCTACTACTTTGGTCACCCAGTCAAAGAAATCTATTAGAGTCATCTGACATGACCTTCCCACTGTGAATCCATGCTGCCTTGGGTCCTGTGCCCTGCTGGCCTCTAGGTACTCGACAATTCTTTCAGAAGTGATTGCATCATTTTCCCTACCACTGAGGTCAAACTAACAGGTCTGTAGTTTCCTGCCTTTGCCTTGCTCCCACTCTTGTGAAGGGGGATCACATCCACCTTCCTCCAGTCCTCAGGTACCACACAATCCTTCCAAGTTTTGTTAAAAAGGGTAGTCAGTGGTGTCACTAGGTCCCCTCTTAGTTCTTTTAGAATTCTGGGGTTAATCCCATCAAGTCCCATTGCTTTGTCCACCTTGAGTTTTAAGAGTTCTTTCAGGACCCTTTCTTCTGTGAATGGACTGGTATTGGCCCTCCCCCACTGGAGTGCTTGTATTGTTTGGTTTAAGTACCTCCCCCTCTTCTTCTTCTGTGAATACTGAGCAAAAGTATTCATTCAGTATCTCTACCTTTTCACTGTCACTCATTGCCCACCTCTCCTCCCCTTTATTAAGACTCACTATCCCTCCCTTGGTCTTTCTTCACTTCCTAATGTAGCTATAAAAGGTTTTATCCCCCTTCTTAACTGAGTAGGCTATCCTTTCCTCGGTTTGGGCCTTTGTTATCCTGACTGCCTTCCCCGCTTCCCTCTGCTTTAACTGATATAGTTCTCTGTCCTGCTCCTTCTGTGATTCCTTATAGTTCCTGAATGCTGTCTTTTTCTCCATAACCTTCCTTGCCACCTCTTTTGAGAGCCATAGTGTTTTTTTACTTTGTTTTGTTTTCTTTATTCGTGTCACACAAAGGCTTGTTGCCTCTATGATGGCAGTTTTGATTTTTCCCTCTTTTTCTTGCACCCCAACTTCCTGCCCATTTACTAGTGCATTCCTTAAGCACTCCCCCATTTTGCCAAAGTCAGACCTTCTAAAGTCCATTACCCTTGCTTTTGTATGGCTTGGCTCCATAGTTGTGTTTATCCTGAACCACAGTGTGGTGGTCGCTTGTTCCCAGATGGTAACCCACTTCTAAATCTGTGATCCTCTCTCCGTCCCCATTTGAGAGTACCAGATCCAAAATTGCTCCCTCCCGAGTGGGTTCCAACACTAGCTGTCTGAGGCATGCCCCCTGTAGGGCATTGAGAATGACCCAACTCTTGGATGTGGTTACAGTAAATGTGCTCCAGTTAACATCTGGCATATTCAGGCCCCCATTAACAATATTGCCCCTTTTTCTGCTATTCTGAGGATGCCTTCTATCATTTCCTTGTCCATTTCCTCCCCCTGAGATGGAGGTCTATATACAACCCCTGTGCGGATTGTGGTGCCACTACCTGTCTCAAGGTGACCCACAGTGCCTCCTCTCCTCCCCGTTTACCCTTTAGTTCTATTGGCACAGTCCCTTCCCTTACATAGAGAGCTACTCTTCCTCTTTTACTCTCCCTGTCCCTCCTGTAGATTGTGTACCCTGGTATGTTGACATCCCAGTCAGGGTTCTCCATGTACCATGTTTCTGTGACTGCCACGATATTCAGGTGTCCCTCTTCCATCAAGGCCACTAGCTCAGGAAGCTTGTTACCCAGACTATGGGCATTGGTACTCATTGCCCTCCAGTTTATGATGGCCTTATCCTTTTTTGCCCCATCCCTGCCCTTACTGCCTTTGCCTTTTTCTCAATTTACCCCTGTCCTGCTCCCTATCGACCTCTGTTCCTTGGTGTTTACCTCGCTAACTACCCTGTTTTGTGGGGGGAGGCTTGGTATTTCCTGTTTCATATCAGTGCCTCCCCCCTTGACTAGTTTAAAAGCTTGCCAATGAAGCATTTAAACCTATCACCTAGGAGCCTGCTTCCCCTCCTGGACAGATGCAGACCATCACAACAGTATAGTCCTGCATCCCTCCAAGTGGACCCTCAGTCCCCAGTGAAGCCAAAACCCTGTGCTCTGCTCCAGTCTTTCAACAATTCATTGAACTTGAAAGAGCACCTGAGCCCTCATGAGGCAGTTTGAAAAATACATTTAGTTACATTTTATTTTATATTTCATATATTTCCTGCATTAGCTTTCTTGTTTTTCCTTAAAGCTTTATAAATACATAGGAAAACAGAATTATTGTGCCCTAGACACCTTAACTGTGCTTATATTTGACATCAAAATCCTCTGCTTGTAACTAACCTGCTGTTGAGGGAACATTCATGATGCCAAAGAAGATGAATATGATTTCTGGTGTAGACAAGAAGCCAGAGCAGATGAACTCTATGGTACAGTGAACAGAAAAACAAACCTCCAGTGCACAGTCCAAAAGATATGGTACTGTGATCCTAATTTTATAATCATGTACTGAGATATAACAAAAAAAGGGAAGCTTGATGTAGCCCCCTGGAATCCCTAGGATTCCTTGCTCAGTCCACAGGCCAGCTAGGATTAACTCCTGTAGTGTCTCGGAGCTCAGTCAGCTGGTTTAGCTGAGAGTTCTGAAAGGGGGGGGGCTGTAGCTGATAGTTAAACAGCTGTTGGTAGTTGCAGTTTCCTATGCTCATTATCTGTGTCCAGTAATGTTACCCTCAAAACACTTGGGAGTTGTGGTGGCAGCCACTGGCTGCAATACCCATTGGGGTGAAAAACCAATTGCTGGACTGAAAGATTACAAAGGGAAAATATGTCTTAAGAGAGAAGCAGTTCTGAGAAAAATCTGAAATGGAATGTATTTTCTCCTTGTCAAAAGACAGTCTAGAGGGACCTCCAGGTGCCCCTACTCTGCATCAGGCAGGAGGGTAATGCCACCCTAATGGAATTAGGGGTAGGAACCTGGATGGAATATTTATCTACTAGCAGATCTAAGGGCATATGCCATCTGCTGTAAGCTTGAGTGGAGGTGGGTGAAACCCTTTAATTATTGATTGATTGATTGATTCATTTGTTTATTTGTTTATTCCAAAAGCTTCATGAGGAAAGAAATACTGACCTAGTAACAGTTAATTTCTAGATGCATATGGGGAGGACGGGGGATACAGTATAATAAGATGCAGAGTAATTGAAAATACATTACAGTTAAGCTGACATGAAATACAGGCAGGTGGACCAGCAAAACCCAAGAAAGGGCGCAAGGACAATAAATACCTGAGAAAGCAATACAATACAGTTCAAATGCAACACATTTCCTGGTGCAAGAACACATCTAGAAGCAGATTTTCATTTATTTAGTTGTTTAATCAGGAGTAGCACACTAAGCTGAAAACTTTTTTACAGGCGCGACCTGGGAGCACAGGGAAGTTAAGTGACTTGCTCAGGGTCAAACAGTATGCAAGTGGAAGCTGTGGGATTCAAACCCAGGTCTGGTCTGCTGGATGTCACTAGATTTGCAGCTCAGAGCCTAAAACCACTGCGCTATACTGCCTCCCTAACAGACTAACAATACACAGACTGTGCAAAGGTGCCAGAGTGGTCCATACAGTACAGTGCAAGAGCAATACAAACACTCATTAAGAGCACATCAATGACACACAGACTGGGGCCTAGGTGGACACAAGTTGCTCTGAGCCAGGGGGCACTCACTATAACAGAGAGGGGGTAGGGGATGCAAGGTTAGGGGCCAGGTACAGTTGCAGGAGAGGGTGAAAAAGTCACAGAGAAGAAAATTGAGGGAGCAGACAGCAGAGACAGGAGAAGAGAGGACCAGAGCTTACAAAATTATATGAGAAGGCAGCTTGGCCCATAGTAGTTTTCCTGGAGGAGACTGAAAGGGAGTGGGATACAGTGTTCCAGAGAGAGTAGGAGGAGGAGGAGGAGAGAGAAGAGAGCAAAGAGATAGGGGGAGGGAGCCAACCAGAATTTGGAGGATAAGAGGCACAGTGGCTGAGGTGCCTGGCATCAAGGGAAGGGAGGGAGACAGAGGATTAAAGGGAGCAGTGGTGGGTACGGGATGGCAGTCCAAGGCAAAATGGCAGAAAGAGTGAAAGAGGGGGTCCAGCCTGGCATGGGTGGACTTGGAAACTGTGCTGTAGACAATGTCACCATAGTCAAATATCAGGAGACTCATCATCGATGCTAGCTTTCAGCATGCAGGAAGCAGGATATTGGCTTTGTTTCTGTAGAGTGCACCTAGTTTGGGATTGAGTTTGAGGTGGATGGCATCTATGTGCACGGAGAAGTCAAAGTGATGGTCCAGCCAGACCACGAGGTACTTAAAGAAGGAAGCATCCTCAATGACAGTACCATCAAGGGTACGGAAGGAAGGAAGGAGGAGGGGGAGGAAGGAAGGAAGGAAGGAAGGAAGGAAGGAAGGAAGGAAGGAAGGAAGGAAGGAAGGAAGGAAGGAAGGAAGGAAGGAGTGATAGTTTGACAAGCCTCTGCCAAGAGCCAAAGGTAATGGAGACTGTTTTTCTAGCATTGAAGGACAGTTGGTGGGATCAGCACCAGAGCTGGACACTGTCAATGGCTTGTTGGAGTCAGACAGCAATGTCAGTAGCAGAGGAGCCAGAGGCAAACAGCACATAGTCATCTGCTTACATGGTAACGGACACAGAGGAGCAGGCAGTAGAGAGGTTATTTAGAAACATGGAAAAGAGTATGGGGTTCAGTAGAGATCCTTAGGAGACTCATTAGCAGATGGGGAGTGCAGGGAATAAGATGTCTCTAACATGGACAGCTTGAGACCTGTCCTCAAGGTAGAAGAGGAACCAGCTGATTGAGGATGTAGTGAGCCCGGTGCCTTATGCTTGTTTAAGAGCAGGGGGTGAGGAACAGTGTCAAAAGCTTTGATCAAATTGACAAAGATGGCAGAAGTGAACTGGTCTTGGTCCATACACGACAGAATGAGTCAGTGAGTCAGAGGAGGGAGGTGGATGTGGAGTGGGACTTCCTGAAACCAGACTGGAATGAAGTAAACAGGGAAGAGGAGTCAAGGTGAGAGTTATGAGAGAGCAAGGAGTTTCTAGAGCTTTTTCAGGGTGGGGAGAAAAGACTAGGAGGGCTTTGCCCATGGTTCAATGTGGGGAACAGCTCCTCCCACAACTCCTACATAAGTCCTCCTCTCAACGCACCGCCCTTGCTTAGGGAGTGTTTTTTCATCCCTGAGCACTCTACGTGGCTCATGTGGCTGTGCTTCCTCATGCTTGCTGCTCTGTACATTTTTCCCTCCCATGCCTTCCCTTCTTCCCTCTTCAATTTTGGTGTGTGTTGGTGTCTCCCTGCTCTCCCCACTTCTCTCTGGTTTTCTCCTCCATGGCTCCTGCTGCCTCCCTGACCTGTCTTCACTCCCCTCTTTTCCATTGTCCTGGGGTCCCCTTTTCTGTTTGTTTCTTTTTGGGCTTTTTTTTACCTCCACTTCAGCCGCTGCTTAGGAGCGTTTTGCTCCTCCCCACATGTTCTGTCCTTCTTTCTCTGCTGCATTCATGCTTTCTGTCTGCCCCGCAACCATTCCCTTCACCTCAACGACTGCAGTTGCCATGGGCAGCACCTCCATTCCCAGAATCCCGGCCATGGACAGACCTCGCTTCTCCCGCTCCCCACTACCTACGCATTAGTGGATGGGACTCCGAGTCGACCGCCACTTTCCATAAGTACTGGTCCCCGCTTACCAGCTGCAGTTTACCCTTGCTACTTTCTCGATCTCCCAACTGAGTCACTCTCACAGTGCTGATTCGATTACATGGGGCTACTGCCGTCTAGTCCAATTCGCAGGACATGCTACTCTTTATACCGCCTATATGCAGTCACTCAGGTCTGGCTTTGGATTTCTGCCGCAGATGCAGTCCATCAGTATTTTGCATTTGTTTCTGTTTTCACCACATGGCTTCAGCGATGGGGGGGGTGTACGCCAGGCCTTCCTTTGTCTACACTATCCTATAATATGTGGTGCGGTGCAGTGATGGTCATCCTGCTCACTGCTGATTCCCCCTAATACAACACCCCATCAGCCCAATATGTCACACCCAACTCCAATTTCTATAACAAACAGCTGAGCATCGCTCACTATCATTTGGGACTGCTACAGAGCAAAATTACATTAAAGAACTCTCTGACTCCATGGCTCTCCTACTAGTTCATGTCGACCTCGTAATAATCCCGGCTCCATTTCCCACACTTAACGAAATTCGGTCACAGAGGAACCATTCTAGCATGCAATACCCTCACTTCATGAATGGGACTGCTGCACTGTATGCCAGAGCAGACAGTGCTCTTAGTTTCATTTCCTACGCAGTTTCAGTTTAAATGCCTCATTTTAAATGCCAAATTTTTGTCAAGCTAGGTAAAGTTGAAACTGTTCAAAGTCTAACAATGTATGTCTGTAGCAGCTACTGCTCAGAGATTTCATGTACTGAGCATTTCAGTGTAAACTGCAATATCTAGACTAGTTAGGTAAGCTGAAACTGTTTAAAATCAAATTCCTTGTATGTAGCAGTACTTCTGCTGATACTGTTTCTAAGCCAAATCCATTAATTCCATCACTCCATGAAACTGCTGTAGGACAAAAAACAATTTAAATTAAGAGCCCTCCTTCCTAGCAAGATAGCACCCCCACTCCCCACCTGTGATACTGCTAGACTTGGTGACTCACCCTTAAATCTCTCTCCATTTCTTCCCATGGTGCACAATGCAGGCTCCCCTCGAGGGTGCAGGTCATGAGGGTAAGGAAACCCTCCCTGAACAGGAAATGGACCCCTACACAGGCACCCAGGTAATGAGCATTTCACTGAAGGCCAGAAGCAGTGCAGCTACTCGGCCATCGCTAAACTCCAAGCCGGAGAAGGATGCCCCACCGCCCCTGCCACCACCCTTAGTCGGCTCTCAGTTATATAGGGTTTGTCACATAAGTCCAAAAACCAATCAGCCCATTTTCCCACTGGTAGGTAATTACTGCCTGCCACTAGTGGCCACTATACTTTTGCCCTTACTATCGAATCCCTAGCTAAAAGGAGGGACCATAGAGGAGCTGCAATGCATCAGGGGGGTCGAGGGGAAGACCATTTGCCGCTGGTCCCATATAATTGATAGACTGCTGTAATTGCAAAAAGGCTGCCACAAGTACTGTAGACTGCCTAGACTATAACAGATAGGGAGCAAATAGAACTGACAGCGTGTTGCAATACAAAAAGATCTGATTGCCTATTGTTATGCACAGACCAACTGCGTTACTGCTCAAAATGATTAAATTCTTAACTGAAACCATGTCTACACCCAATGTGGGGAATGTCCAAAAAATGGACAGAGCTGTGCCCAAGAATCATCAGAGCCCCTTTGCCTGTCCCCGCATGAACAGGTATGAGTATCTTAGAAGCACACCAAACAAGGGGGGTTATCTTGGTAGTTATGTATATCTGCCTAACCTTATAGATGGATAACCTCATGGGCCAACACTGGTCTGGGAACCCGAACAGGGGCCAGCAGGAATGCCATTTATCTCACTCATGGCAATACCTGACCACTCGGGGTGGGGGGATTCCCTGCTTGTGGTGCATGGGTTAACTAAGAAGGGAGCTTCCTATCTAATGTTCCGTGTCTCAAGGGAACATGGGCTAAAGGGTGCATTACTTGCCTTGCCAAAACTACTAACATTAATCTCAGTCCTGCTACTCCTGGCAGGTGACATTGAGCTGAGCACAGTACCCCCAGTGGTGACCTTTAATATTGGGTCTCCCCAAGATTTGAACTGAACCTCCCCTAAGGTATTAAAAATAGCCCACGTGAATATCTGTAGCTTGCACCCCAAAATACACGAAGTTCAGGGATGGATGAAGCTGTACAAACCAAACATTCTGGCAGTATCAGAGACATGGCTAAAGCCACACATCCTAATGCATGAGATCGAAGTTACTGGGTACACCACACTCCGGAATGACAGGATAGGTAAAAAACAAGGAGGTGTACTCATGTATGTCAAAGATACACTAGACACAGTTTTCGCCTCCCTCCCCTATACTGATTGCATACGCAGTGAATCCATATTTGTTAGGATTACACTGGGTCTCACCAAGCACCTAACCATAGGTTGCCTATACCACCCTCCTAAAACTGCTCTCCAAGCCTTTGAGTCTTGTAACCAAAGTTATAGCAGAAAGCGTCACTACTGAACTGCTAATACTGGGGGACTTCAACCTTAACTGGGGCTCTGACACTGAGCAGGGCTTCAGAGCCTCATTCCTGGAAGTGAATCTGGAACAGGTCATCACTGAAACAGCTAGGCACAACACCAAGATGGGTAACCACACCACCCTCGACTGGGTGCTGGCATCCAATCCCCTAAACATTCAGGTGGCTGGCACCTGGCAGATACCCTGAGTGACCACTCTCCAATCTCCTGTACTTGGAAGAATAGAGCACCCAAGGTCCTTCCTAGGCTCCTCACAGCTAGAGACTTTTCCAAGTTCTCTGAGGATGCCTTCCAGCAGTACATCCATAATACGGATTGGAGCCCCATTCGACTACTCCCTAGTCTAGACGAAGCTCTGGAGTACTTCCAAAGCTCCTTCAACTCAGCAGCCAACCAGTTCGCTCCCCCAAGGAGGCTAAGAACCAAAGGAAGCTGTTATAAGTGGATCTCCCCTGAGCTGAAATACATGATGATAAGCCGGGACAAGGCCTGGAAAAAATACAAAACCTCAAACATCCCAGAGGACCTGGTGACTTATAGAACCCTGAGGAACAAGTGCAAACAAACAGCCAAGACTGTGAAATGAGAGTATGTCTCCAACAGTCTAATCTCGATGACCCCAAATCTTTCTGGTCGTGCATCAACGCCCTTATAAAAGGCAGCAGCACACCACCCCAAGGCTCAATACAACACAATGGCCGCACACTTAACGATGGCCAAGAAATGGCCTCAGCCTTTAACAAGTTTTTCACAAACCTGGAGGACTACAAGGCGAGTCTCCCTCCAAGACTCTCGGGGCAACAACTTTCGGAGACTCAGAGCCCAGATAAACCACTCTTTCATTTAAGGCTGGTAAGGGCTAAGGATGTGCTCCCCCGGCTCAAGTCCATCAAAGAGAAATGCTCAACTGGTCCAGATGGACTGGACCCAAAACTGCTCAGGGCAGCTGCTCCAGCCATAACGCTCCTGGTCACATGGCTCATTAACAGGTCACTAACTGAAGGGGCTGTACCTAATAGATGGAAACAAGCAAATGTGGTTCCCATCCATAAAGGGGGGGCTAGAGAGACCATGGGCAACTACAGGCCTATCTCTCAACTATGCACGCTAGCCAAAATACAGGAAAGGTTAGCCTACTGCCAATTTAGAGACTACCTGGAAACTAATAAACTGCTAGGGCATACACAGCATGGATTCAGAAGAAACCATGGGACGGACATGGCCCTTATCAGACTCTCGACTGACATAGTAACTGCCTTGGACAAGGGCACCCCCAACGGGGCTTTTTTTTTTATAAACCTGGCCAAGGTCTTTGATTTAGTAGACCATGACCTTCTGCTAAGCAAACTTAGTAACCTTGGGCTTGACCAGCACTCACTAACCTGGCTTGGTAGCTACCTGACAGAACGCTCCCAACAGGTCAAGTGGAGAGGCGCTATAGCCGAACCACTTATCCTGAAGGAAGAGGTACCCCAGGGATCCATACTGGGCCCCCTCCTATTTATGCTATTTGTTAATGACCTGAACAAACACTGCGGAGGATGCTCGCTGGTCCAGTATGCAGATGATGCAGTGATCTACTGATCTTCAAGTAGCACTGCGGATATTGGGGCCCACCTCCAATCAGAATTTGAATCGTTAGAATCCTGACTGGCAGAAAACAGGCTAACCCTAAATGCCACAAAAACAAAGGCTATGGTTTTTGGCCCTAGAACTCTTGGGCAGAACCGAAACTCTCTACTCTCCATAGTCTCCTCTACAGGTACCACTGTTAAAGTAGTGAAATCCCTAAAATACTTGGGTCTGAAATTGGAACAAGGCCTTACCATGAAGCCTCAAGTCGATCAGGTAATCAAAACCCTGCACCACAAACTTGGCCTGCTCTACCATCTGAACGTTCAGCTAGTCCCTGAGTCCAGGATCACAATAGCCAACAGTATCCTGCTACCAACTTTGACCTATGCCGCCTCTGTCATGCAGGGCCTGGGAAAACAGGAGCACACTAGAATGCAGGTACTATATAATAAGGTGGCCCACTTCACCACATCGTCTCACAAAAGGAGACACCACTGCGAGGCACTGGCCTCCCTTAAGTGTTTGTCTCTTACTAGTCACTTACAGTACCCATTGTTATGTAATGCATTTAAGTTACTCAACAGACCCCAGACAGCCTGACTGGGCTGCTGGTCCCTAAGAGAATGGGTAGGCAGCTCCGAACCACTGGGAGAAACCTCCTTGAAATACCCAGGGTACGCACCACTGTGGGCGGCAAATCCTTCACCCATGCAGCCCCGGTGTTGTGGAATAAGCTCCCACAACAATTGCAGGATGCAACCTCCTTGGGAATCTTCCAATCCAGGCTACGAGCACACCACTTAAGAAACAGCACTTGTACATGCACAAAAACACTGAGCCAGAGAGACTAGTTCACCACCTACACTGGTCCAGGCCAGTCCAGGCCAGTCCTCTGCCAGGCGGAGTCAAGTATATTGTCCATAGCTCTGTTTGTCCGATAAGTCCACTCTCTATACTAATTCTACTTATTCCTAATGTATGAATGCTTAAACCATTCCGTGTACTAAGACTTGAACCCTGCACTGTGATGACCAGAATGTAACCGGAAATGGTCAAATGCTCCTACTTGCTATGTATTTTCTCTGTATATGAAATGTTCTACTGTGTAACTAACTCTGGGTTGCCCCTGAAAAAGGGACCTTCGGGGCTCAGCGGGCTTACCCGCTTATCAAAATTGAATATATAAAATAAAATAAAATGTAATAAAAAAATTTTTTTCTTTAGCCTAACATCTATTCACACAGCACATTCCTTCTATGTATGGCTTCTTTCCTTACTCCACCCTCGCTTAGCAGTGCTAATATGTTGGATAGAAATGCTCTAACTGCCCTTCCACTACTTGTACCCCACCTACCCCTCTTCTGCAGCTACCAAACTCAATTGCTTCCCTATCCTGCCCTCCCTAGTTTGTTCCTTCACTCTACATGTTTTATTCCTCCACTTTTTATGTTTCAATACACTTCCCCTTTTAGTTCATCCTGCCCTGTGTCTACAACGCTTACCATTCTACGTATGTCACCCATGTCAATTACTGATTCCTCATCCTCTCCCTGTCTCATGTCCTCCACTCACTCTGTCTTCCAGCAGTGTTTGCATGATTGCCATCTCATACCAGCAGTATTTTGGACTCCGTCCCTAACTTGCACCTTCTGAGGTGCCGAGTGAAGGTGGGCTTCACCTGTCTACCGGGAATGAGAGTCCATTACATTCACTACCTCCTATTGCCTAGCAACTTGACATCCCCCATCCCTAACTCTGCTTGGCAGCATTGAGTGCAGGTCAGCTCACCCCGTCTACCAGGGATGGGAGCCGTGTCTACAATCTACAGACTGTACCATATGTTCTCTACCACATACAAGTTTCTGCTTCCCTTCCGGAATGGAACTCTTCCACTCAAGTCCCCTCATCATTCTAACTCTGCCTGGCTGTCCCAAGTCACCATCGTCCATCTCTGCCATCCTGATGGGTACCTGGGTCTACACTCTGCTGCTTCAACGTATGTGTTCTCAGCCTGCTGCCCAGATCCTACTTCTCTCAAGGAACATGACTTTGCCCACTTGCCTTCTCCATATTACCTAGTCTGCAGCCTTGATTCATCATCCTATTCACTGGTTTCCAAGGCCGGGAGCACGACTCCAAAATTGATTGTTTCCCTTGTTTGCATCCCAAACCTGATGCGGATTGCCACTTCCATTCTAGACCGGAACTTCTGCATCATGTACTCTCTTATCCTTCCTTCAGAAGCCGTGTCCAGTCAGGATCATCTCACATCTAAAGTCCTGCATGGATGCATGTCCTTCCACTCCGCTGCTTCCCACATGTTCATTCTTCACTTGCTATCCGATGCCACAACCCTTCTGGAACTGGACCTACTACTGTTAGCGTTCTCCATGTCTCCTTACCCACAGCCTTTCTTCCAGCCTCACCACACTACCTTGCCTGGTCAGTGGCCTGAGCTTGCATCGCTGTGTCCATTGTCTGCTTCCACCTACCTGATGCAGGTTACCACTTCTCTTCAGGAATGGGGCCTTTCTACTCCACCTGCCTTGCAGCCCTGAGCTCTATCAGACGACATCGACCATGGGTCTTTTTCCCCGTCTACCGGGCATGGTAGCCTGTTAATGGATCTGCTCCTTAATGCATTCCCTGAGTCATGTTAGGTCGCCATTTCTCTTCTGAACCAGGACCTCGTTGACTCATTTGCCTTCATCCTGCCAGTCTGCCACTTCCCTCCAATCACAGGACCCCACTGCTTTGAATGAATCACATCCTTCTGCTCTACTCACCATCCCGATCTTCTAAGGACCTTCATGCCCTACCCCTTGGCCTCCAGTCCCTCACAATTTGGTTCTTGCTGGCTGGTCCAGCAGCTCTTTCAATCCAGATCACCTGCCTCTGGGACTTCCTTGCTGTAGGTCACCCTTCCAGTTGATGGCTGAGTTTAATTTCTCTTCAGATGGGGGACCTTCTCCTTCTTTGCTCCAACTTCTGTCTTCCCTTCTCTAGTTGGTTGACTCCATTGTTGGATATGGGACTTCTGTACCTCAACTCAATGATCTGAGTACTGTGCTTTGCTCTTGACTGCCATGGATCATCTTCTAGTGAATGCCACAGCCTCCCTGCATCCTACTACTGTTCACTGGGGGCCGACCTGGTTCTGTTCCCTGCTGCACAGTTTGTCATCCAACTTCTCCTATCTCACATCATCTTCCTTGGGTAGTTCCTCCAGTTCCTAAGGACTCGATCTGGACTTCCTTCCCAATTGATTGGCTGCATCTCCACTCTGCCTTGCAGGCTCGGGGTTTTGTGCCGTTTGTCATGGCTCTTTTGGGCCTAGTACCTTATCTCTGAACATACTCCTATCAGGTCAACTGCTCTTCCATATTATCCATTTCATACTCCTATTCTGGCCATTTTAACAGTACCCTTCCACCTCTGATTGGATTACTTGTTCATTACTCTGGAGAAATACTACCATCAGCAAACATCCCTTGGCTAACATTCCCCATAGACTCTTTCACCATCATGGAGTTTTACACACTACCCAACCAGCTCTTCAGGATTATTCACAAAATCCCATTTGCCTGGACATAGGAAGATCTCAGTCTCTAATGGATATACCCTCCGACTCCTGTCCATTCCATCACTGAAGTTTCCCTGTCTACTTTGTCTCATTGGCTATCTACCTACATGGAAAGGACGTAAATGCCTCTGTTATGCCCTTTCTTTGTAATTAGTATCCCTTCTATGGATGCTGGGAATCGCATGATAACCTATTCAACTACAAGCATCATCATTCTTACTTTCTGCAGCTCCTCCTACTACCACCGACTCTATCGACCATGTTACTTGACCCCTACTCCTCAACAATCATTCCTGTTTTAAGAATTTCACAGCTGTCTTCCAGAATATCAGTCATGGGATGTCCACCGCTTAGCTGATTACTAACTCCACGCCATCCAAACTACCCGCACTTACTTCAGGCAGCGTACCAGCAGAGTATTTGCATACAAAATCACGAACATCATGACCAAAAAAGCCATCCATCCCGTATACCGAATTTCCAATCATTCCCCATATACACTAGGCTACCAGCTGAACCACTTCTACAAACCATCTTCTATTCGTTTACTAATCATTTCTGGCATTTCTCTCATCAGTCACTCAAATTCTCCTCTACTCATTTTACTCTGTGATGTTTAATTAGTGTTGTATCATTCACTAATCAATTCTTTACCTACAAACTACCTTGAATACTAGACTTTACACAAATTGGATCAGTCACCCATAACATTACAGACCATCACAAATCTCTCAGTCTGATTTATATCTATCAAGTCATGCTCTCCCAGCTTATTGCATCCCTGTAATCCCTTTGGACATGCATTTTGCGACACCCTGGAAATATGGACTACATTAGCCCTTTTTCAACTGGATCCACTCCACACACAGGATTCTACCATCCCTATGGAAAAAAAGTATCCTTTTTCCTCAGGATCATCATTCAACCTGTGTTGTCCTTGGATCAGGAATGAACCATCATCTCCAGAGCACTCAAAGATTCTTTTTTACTCATTTCTACTTCTCAGATGCTTCCTTAGTGACTCCTTGTTTACTACTGAATTCCTGGCCTCCAGACCATACCCTGATAGTCAAACCTTTCACAAGTTGGATCATTTACCAATGACTTCTCATACCATTGCATTTCCACCATTCCCCGTCTAGTAATTTATCGATCAAGTCCTGCTCCCTCTGCTCAGTACACCCTTGCAATTCCTTAGGACAAGCATTATTCATCGTCTTGAAAACCTGGACTTCCTTCACCCTCCTTCACCTGGATTTACTTCACACTTTGGATCCCATTGCTCCTTCAGAAAAGACCTACTCTTCAACCTCAGGATCATCGCTCAATCTGCATCATCCATGAATTGAGGATGGATCATCATCCCTCCAAGAAGGTCACCACTCTCAAAGTAGCTATGGTTACTAGAACCTAGGTCCTTCTCCTTTTAGTATGCCTAGAGGATGGGCAGACCTCTGGCCATAGGTCCTCAGAGGTTTCCTCCACCCGGGTTTTTTTCCTCTCCTCAGTGCCAGGGGGTCTTACTCTCCATGAGTTGGAGGAGGTATCTTTTTGTGCCTTCTATTCCCTATAAATTACTACCTACATACCTACTACTCAAGGGTGGGAAAGAGTTAAGCCACAAAAAGTACTACAAGTTACACAAGCACTATATATACCCCATTGCTATTCCCCAAACATTGAATGGGAGGGCTTTGCCAGTGGTTCAATGTGGGGCATAGCTCCTCCCACAACTCCTACATAAGTCCTCCTCTCAACACACCTCCCTTGCTTAGGGAGTGTTTTTTTATCCACCTCTATCCCCTTCTCCTCCTTCTCTGGTGCTCGCCTCACCCTTGTTTCTGGGCCTTCTATTCCCTACAAATTATTGCCTACATACCTACTACTCAAGGGTGGGAATAGACTTAAGTCACAAAAAGTACTACAAGTTATGCAAGCACTATATATACCCCATTGCTATTCCCCAAACATTGAAACAGGATGATAGTTATCAGGAGAGGTTGAAGAGGTAGGTAATAGGAATGGCAATGACAGGAGCAGAGAGATGTAGGAGCTTGTGGTCAAGTCTGTCAAGATCCACATCCTTCAGGGGCTTAAGAGCTAAAAGGTCCTTGAGAGGGGAAAAAGGAGTGGGAGAAGTCAAGAGAAAGTGAAAGAGTGAGAGGGAGGAGGGAAGGGGTGGGGAGGGAGAGGAGGTGAAAGAGCACAGTTGGTGAAAAGGGGTTAGTGATTTAGGAGTTGCCAACTTCAGGGGCAAGGAGAGAGGACTGGGTCGGGGGGGGAGAAAAGTGATTGGATTACTTTCCAGAATGTGGAGAGGGTGGTTAAGATTATTCTGAAGGATGGATGTGAAGTAACCTGATTTCGAAAGTCTGGTGACTTTTAGCACCCTTGAGACCCATTCATATTGGGATTGAGTACTCCCTTGATGGGTACATATGGCTTCTGTGTACTAGGTCTGTGGGGACATGTATACTGCAATTTCAGGGCAGGCTTTAATGAACCAGTGCCCTGTGTCCCCATGCCAGGTGCCCAATCCCCTTCTCTTTCCTAAAGAAAAAGAACCTTTACATCCCTGAAGTGCATGCATTAGTATATGAAAGTCCTACCTCTTTAAAAGGAATCAGGCTACGAGAGCCCACTTTTATCATTTGTGTACTGAGCCACTGTACACTCTGTGTTGCTCACTGCCCCAAAATTTCTGGACTTTGTCAACTGGGAAGTAAACTGCCTATCAATATGGACAATGTTTACTCCCTTGGGGAATGAGGACTTTGATGTGGGACATTTGTTTCATAAAATACCTTCTGTTTGATGAGTTACCATTCTGCAACTAATATGTTCGTGGGTGGTGAATAACTTGGATCCAATCATTAGACATTACTTGAGTGTGGACATATAAATGTTCAGGGACTGTTTGCTATTAACCCCCTCCTCCTGATTTGAAGGCTTGTACCAATCAGGAAAGTGTCTGGAATCCTGGGAGGTCACCCCAAGTCAAAGAGTTCAGGTAAGTGGTTTGGGGTTTGTAAGTACCTTTCTCTCTCATATTTCATCAGCATAACCCTAGACAAGTTTAGGGGGCCATAAAATCTGGTCTCACCCAAGATATGGGGGTCTCCTGTGTGCTGGAGCACATTTCTAGGTTGTCCAGGTGCTCAGAGAAGGTTTAATTGAAAATGCTGTTTTAACCCTTACAGGGCCACTGACTGATATATTAGTCCAGAATTCCTATACGTTCTAATTCTTTTGGCAACCTACGGGTTAAAATGGTGCCTGTGGACAGAGCAATTTCATGCCTGTTCCCTTGTTGATGTTGTATAAAACTGAGTGGGACCATGCCCTCAAGGCACTCTTGTACAATAACTAATTTTCATACCAGCAATTTCAATGGTGGTTCAGTGGGAGAGTGCCTGTGACCCCGTGAGCGTGCTTGCACATAAGATATGCATCAGCCATCTCTAATTTGAATGTTCTGCCTGTGATTTGCTGCCCTGCTGTATCCATGGCAACAAACATGAAGCCTGGATATGAATATGTAAATTCAGTCATCACCCAACCCATCTGCCTTATGTGATTGGCCCCATCTCAAAGTGGTGTGTGGCTGAGCATTAGAGCTGCCTGCCTATTGTAGAGCCTGCACCATCTCTGTGCCATCTCTGGAGGAAGCAGGATACCCAGACCATGACTTTTAATTGCTTTGTAAATTACAGCACTTATTGTACTGAGGTATGAATTTTGTAAGTCACTGCATCCTTCTGCTGCTATCTACATTATCCCTGCTGTGTAGTGGTATCCAGATTTTGGAAGGGGGAGTCAGGCCCCCTGGCTGAGTAAAACTATGAGTACTGCCTGCAAAGAAATGGAAAACTGAAACTGACGGTTTAAAATAGAAAAAACATCAAATAGACTAGCTTTTGTAGGTCAGCAATGCAGAGTGAGAACTGAGATGGAGAACTAATGCATCAGTTTGCTCAGCATGTGTGAAGACACCAGCAGAGGGCAGACAGGCATCTATTCAAGTGCTCAGAAGGAAAGGGACAGCTGACACATTTGGCAGGAAAAAAGAGAATTAGTTAATTAAGATCTCACAAAAATCAGACCAGTGCAGTCAGCGGATATCAACACCCTCTGGGGGTAAGAGGTAGTGGGAAAATTATAGCAAATAAAGAAACCCTGAGACCAAATCTTGCTGGGGTTTTTTCTTAACTCTGAAGGCTTCTCTAGGCTTCTCTTGTGTTGATGCAAAAGAAAAGGATATCACAAGAAGAAATCAGTGACTGAATTAAAGGCTGAAACCCTGGCCCCATGCTTGAATTTGCAGTAACTTGAACAGTGATGAAACTGAAATGGTTTCTGGGGGTGAAGATAGAAAGAACACCATACCCCAGCACCTCACAGAATGGCTTGCAGCTAAGGAAGGCCACATTGTGGCCATGATCCCCTGAGAGCTCACTCTTGGAACTTCTATATTCCATCCTAGGTGACTCATTAGTGTGACTTCTGCAGGCACTAAGCAACTGATGTCATGGCCTTGCTGATGTGTGAGAGCTGATGTTGGGGAGAATGTTGGCTTACATGCCAGGACAATGCAACAGCTACCTCGACAGGCACAGAGTCAGTTGACTCTGGAAGGGAGAACTTGAACAAATGGTTCTTGCTATCCTACGGTGAAAGGAAATCACCAACTCCCATGCCACTCTGTCCCACAGGGTGCAACAGCATATGAGAAGAGCATTGAGGGAGTCAGCCCTGGGGGCTTGAAATGAAAGCTCTTGCTGCCTGATTACTGCCCTCTAACACTGTGGGGGTCATGGCAGCTCCCAGGGATCTATCTTCATCAAAGGAGGATTTGTAGAAAGGATGGCAGTGCCATCAGGCTGGGTCCCCTCAAGATAACCCCCTCATTACCCAAAACCACCGGGGGTACTGGGCCTGAAAAGCTCATACCCCTAGACATAGGAAGGGGCTACAACAATCTAAAATGAGTCTAATATCTTCTTTCAAAGTGTCCCAAGAGATGCCAGGGGTCCTTTAATGGCACAAAGACCACCACCTAAAATATATGTCTTTACTAGCACACTAGATAAAGAACATTTTCTGTTGCTATGCAACATTTCTGAAAAACTGCTGCATAACAATAAAATGACTTATTTTTATGTATTTCTTGTTAGAGACACAGTAGATATAGTTATATTAAATAAATGTGTTTGTCTAGGGTATTTTTTAAATCCTTGAATTTTCTCTCTTTATATCCCCTGGCTGCTGGCATGTATCCAGCAGTCATGTTTTCATGCTCTGGTACCCACAGGACATTCTTGACTTGACAGCAGTGCCCTGGCATGGGTCAGCTTAACAGTTATGAAACACTTCCCCTCCCTACTGGTGGTGTTCCCGTAAGGACAACAAAGCTGTCAGTATCTGCCTTGCTGAGTTCAGGAAATCACTGCAGTGCTAGGATTCCAAATCTTGACCCACAGGATCAACAATCTAGTACACCAGTGCATTGAGCCAACATGCCTGCCCCATATGGTAGTTTTTCTGTCCCGATCATTATCACATCAAATCACAGTAGTTCAACACTAAGGCTGCACACTAACTTAACATACTGAGCTACATACTGTGTTAGTATCCTGCAGCACTTAAATAGCTTCTAACACCACTGGGACAGCATAGAAAACATATGATTGGTGCATACAATTTAACTTATCTTTGCTATATGATATAAAGTTACCTTCCTCTGATGCTTTAGTATTTTTTTAAACTTTCTAGTTGTGTCCACTTCTTGCCAGCCTGACCCTTACCACCCCCACCCACAGCTCCATCATTTGTCTTCTCTGGGACTTCCCCATCCTCCATAGACCCCCATGGCTTGCCCCCACAGTGGGGCCCATAGTCATCAGGGCTGCCCCAGGCTGTTCAAGAACATTCAAACAAAGAACAAAGAACTCAGGAATGGAAGAGCTCATCACAGTGCAGCATCCACAAGCCCAGATAATGTCCACCCTCCTTCTCTGCATCCTCACCTCTTCCACATGTGGGCATCCAAGTGGCAGCACTGCAGCAGAGGCAGCAACCCCCCCCACCCAGAGGAGGGCAGCATCCTCCGGAATGCTCAGTACTCTTCTCACCATGGCTCTCCTATGGCTCTTCTATGATCCCAGGCTCATTCACAAACCCAGGTCACTTACACTGCAAGCTTTAGCCCTGCTGCTGCACTGACAAGCTGGTTCCTCTCCTACTTTATGACCAGTAAAAGTTTTTTTTAATTTTTATTTAATATATTTTGTTAGTTTTTTATCAGAAAAAAGAACATACATGTGGTACAGACCATAGAATCTAAACAGGGATATATAAACAAAAGACATAGACAAAACAAAACAAAACAATCACTACATTCTACCTCCTCTCTAATCTCCTCCTTTCTATACGCTACCCTCCACCATCCCTCCCACCCACCCTCTATAGACCCGTGCAAAACTAAAGAAATTGTTATGAGTATAGGAGAAAAAGTCCAGGATATCTTGAGGAATAAGTATTTCTTTATGGTTTCCATAAAGACAATAGTGTATAAAGAGTCTCCCATGTCTTCTTATAGATATGAGGTCTAATATACTGTACATGTTGGCTACATGCTTTTCCAATTGGAGAGCCAGGAGTGTTTCCCAGTACCATTCTAGGACAGCCAGGGGTGAGGCGTCTTTCCAGTGCCTCAACATGGTCAATTTTGCTATGGCAGATATCAAAGCCAAATGTGCTTTCCTCGTTCTAGGGGTACTGCAGGGAAAAACATTTATAAGACAGCTCTGGGGCATGAATAGGGATTCAAGGCCCAATAAGGGATCAAGCACCTGTTTAACTGAGGCCCAGAATTATTGGGTCTTTGGGCAATGCCACAATAAGTGGATCAGAGTGCAGTTGGCTTCACCATACTGGGAGCAGGAAGAGGATGAAAGATGGCCTATTTTATAAAGCTTGGTTGGGGTATAGTAAAGATTGTGCATTATATTAAATTGGATAAGTCTAAGTCTATCCTGTTTAATAAATCGGTATATCGATTCACAGACTTTTCCCCAATCCTTTTCCTTGGTAGAGACATTTAATTCTTGTACCCAGTAATAGCATATACCTTGTGGAAGTTGAGGGTCCAAGGATTGTAAAATCTTGTATGCCTTGGAAATTACATGTGATTGGCTAACTGCCTCTAATAAAGAGGAGATAGCTTCATGAGGAGGGGTGGGCCATGGCTTCTTACCTAGGAAAGAAAGGATGGCCTCTCTGACATGTAAAAATTTAAATAGGTCTTTGTTCGGTAAGTTAAGTCGAGCTTGGAGCAGGGAAAAGGGAACCATAATGTCACCTTCTAGGAACGTGAATAGAGTACAGTCCTTTAAGGGAGACCAGAAAGCTATCGGTATGGGACGCTTGTTTATCTGGAAGTGTGGGTTATTTATGATGAGCTGGTCACCTGATCTCTGCCAGTTTCTTGAGAGGTAGACCAGTGAAAGTTTCATGAATGCACAATCTTACAGAACATAATCTTCATCTGCTAGGGCTTCTTGTCTACAAGTGACAGCATAATCCTGTGACATCACAACAGATTGCTGCAAAAACTAAGTATGATCTCACGTCAATGGTGGTGTCTCTTGTAGGCCAGCAGCCAAAGAAAATGAAGACTTAGTGACAGAGATTCCTTTTTCGTGTAATCCTTTTCAGTAGTAAAGAACAAGAGGAAGGTAAATATCAAAAATATTTGCATTGTAAGATGACTTCTGGTTAAATGGTATGTTTTTTCAAAGTTTTCCCTGTGAGGTTCTTTAAAGCCTGAGTGTAAGTTCTGATACTGTTGCCTGCTGGATGAAAAATTAAAAGGAAGGTCTCTCTGAGGACTACCACGAAGCTGGTTCATGTGACTGGAACCATAGCTTTTTATTGACAGGGCTGGTTCAGCTGTGTTGGCTTTACAGTTACATTGCACCAGTGCAAGAATACTACAGAGTCAGAGTGGAGCCAGCCATGATGCAATGCAGTAGCTTGCAGTAAATGACATCTCACAAAATACTGCATACCAAAAGGGCTTCATTGCCATTGAATTACACTGTTCACTGTGGCATACCGAAACATTTTTTAGTAATGCTGCAAGGTACTGTGTTACATCCTGGCTAACGCCACAGTATGTACAGGTGGGGAGGATGTAAAGGAAAATACATGGTCAGTACAGCTGTAGTCATGAAGACACACTCAGTGTTAAGAACCAAACAGTTTTTTATAATTGTAGCAATGCTAAGAGAGTTCTCAGTGATCTCCTACCCTGCTGTTCATCATATAAACATAGCCTAACAACCAAGTGACTTGTTATAGTTCACATAATGGACCCCTCCCCCATATTCAAAAGGTTAGTGCAGTGCTAATGTAACCACCCAGTCCTCTGGGGTTCCTAGAATCCTATCAGTGTTGGCGTTAGGCAGGTAGAACAGGCAGCTGGTAAGGAGCGCATTAGAGGCTTCTTACATAATGACATCATTATTTACTCAGCTAGCCTGAGGGAAGAATGATTATTTCATTTGGAACTCTCAAAGCAGCATACAGTAACCATTTCTGTGTACAGCTGCTCTGGGGAATTTTTAGAATGTTCAGTGAGTTCAGTAGTGGAAGTGAGAGTGGCAGGAGCTCTGTCAGTGGGCTCTGTGTCTTAGAGCCTTGGATTTCTCACCCTAGTTTGGATTACAATTACCAGCTTCCAGTGAAATGGTGGAGACCTTTCTTCAGCAGGATTCCTGATTTTCACTCCAGGAGAAGTGGAAGGGATTGCTAGTTCAGTGGATCCAAGGAACAGTCCCTTGAAGGTCCTTGTGTGTGTACAGCTGCCTTTGAAAAGGACTTTGTAAGAGACTGTTCTGACAAGCTACCAAGAGAAAGAATGCTTCTGGTTGTTCCCATGCCTAAAGGAAGAGGAAACAGAGGTGACATCGCCTGTCTCACGAGCCAGTCTTGTCCTTGTTCTGCGCTGGTTGCCCCACCCCTGCGTGGGCACGCCCCAACACTCTGGCACACAGCAACCCTGCCAGCATCGGCCACACTGATCGCATGCTGCCCGGCTTGCTGTGATATCCCCTGGTCTCCACCAGGGGTTGCCAGCATGCTGAGCCAACCCAACCCGTTCTTCTGGGGAGGAGAGCACCACAAGGGCACTCTATCCTCAGCCCACCCCTGCTGACCCACCAGCGCTTGAGATCACTCCTGAACTTGGGTCACCAGTGTAGCACAAGGTGTGGTGTCCAGGGCCTCAACCTTCAGCACTAATGGGCTGGCTCATTGAAGCTTTAGTAACATCTGTTGAATAAAGCCATACTGTAAAATCCCAGCTGCTGCCTCGGACAATCAAATCATTGTTTCTGTGTGGACTTACCGGGCCCCCTCAGCAGCTAGGTCTAGCATACACCTAGCATCCTCTACCCTGGACCAGGCTATAGTGTCAAAGGTTCATTTTTTAGTTCCTGTACCCCCACCCCCTTCCCCTAGACAAATAGCCTGATATACATCCTAAAGCCAAGGGTAGTACCAATCTTAATTGTGCTGAAAGTAAATGGTATGCCATATGTGGGTACTAGTCCTGTTTTATGGGGGGTGTTCAACTTACCAAAAGTGGCATGGGGGTTACACTAGCAAGTCAGGCCCTGAAAAAAATGTCAGTACACCATGATGTTGAAACGGTAGCTGCATGTGTTGTGCATTCATGGGCAAGCAGGCGTATGGTGTGGTTCAGCGAGGTTTTCAAGCTCAGTATCTTTTTTTTATTTTATTTTTATTCAAGGATGTGACATATACATGAAATACAGTCGTTATCATAAAACCAACAGTCAGTGACTTGATCAATTTAATACAAGGTATCTAAGACAATAAAATAATCGTGATTTAACCTGTGTCTTCGTTTTTCATTCTATAAGGACTGAAGTTATTTACTTGACAGGAGATTCGCCCCACAGTATAATCATTAAAGATTTGGTTCCTTCCAAGAATTCAAAAAGTTTAAGGATCTACCAGATGTGATGGCAGTACTTTAGAAACCTGTGAGGATTCTCAATCTCTTTTAATAAAGTATGAACAATTGTGATGTGGAGAGGCTTAAGGGACAAAGCCTGGGTCTTGTCTGGACAAGTGCAACACCTAAGGTCTCCAAAGAGTTTCAAATGCCTGGTATTTATTATGGAGTTTGGCTGTAAGAGATTCCATATAATAAATATCTAAAACCACCCCCCTCCAATCCCCTAAAGACAGAATAACGATAGTTCTCCATCGTCTGGTAATAGCTTTTTTTGCTGCTAAAATATATATAGGTAGCAGGGTATGCTGCCATGAGGGACTGTGAGGGGGAAATATAGATAGAAGAATCAATTCGGC
The DNA here is from genome assembly GCA_016271365.2 of Neoceratodus forsteri. Taxonomy (NCBI): domain Eukaryota; kingdom Metazoa; phylum Chordata; order Ceratodontiformes; family Ceratodontidae; genus Neoceratodus; species Neoceratodus forsteri. Next base: position 817,479,489 of record CM057456.1, read on the forward strand.
TGTAAATTCGACCGACTTGCCCAAACAGTCTGAAACCTCCTGTTGGAGCGCACACCAAAATGGAGTCAACTGAGGACATGTCCAGAATATATGACTCTGGTCAGCATGTGTACATGCACAATTCCTCCAGCATCTGCCGTAACTGGGCGGTAAATATTTCGCTAGGATAGCCGGTGATTGAAAAAAATGACTACGGCATTTCCAGGCAAATTCCCGCCATTTTGTGGAGTGTGTTACTTTGCATGCTAAAGGAGATGCCCATAACCAATCATGGTCTGATATATCTTCGGCCAAATCCTTACACCAGCTATTTAAAATAGTGAGTGAGGAATCACCCATCCCCTCCCTGAGAATTTTATAGATATGTCCCACTTGGTGTCCCCATATATGTCCATTTATGTGGTCTTCTATATATGTCCATGCCATGGGGATGAGGTCAGGTAATTTTGTTACCACCTCTCTCTGTCTTAGAATATAATTTTTAACCTGGGTATACCTGTAGATATCAGTGTCAGTTAGGCCGTAGATTGCTTTTAGGGTTTCAAAAGGGATAATGCCCGTATGGAATAGGAATTGCCTAAAAAATTGAAGACCGACTCTTCTCCAGCTTACAAAGTTATGATCTATGGTAGATCGGAGAAGCCTATCATCTCCTGAAATTTGCGTATAAAAGAAGAAAAGTGCTCTAAAACCCTTGTGTGTTTTTAACTTGTACCGTAATTTCAAAATCTGTGCCGTAAAGGGAGTGTATTTTCTTATAGGCGCTATCCTAGGCGCCGTGGAAAATGTTACCTTGGTAATATTGTATATGTCATTAATGGCAAATTCTAGCTCTTTCCAGGGAGCTTCACATGCCGAGGATACCCAAAAGGCTAATATTCTGAAAAAAGCAGCCAGGGCATAGAATTTCAGGTTTGGAAGGTTGGCACTGCCCTGAGAAAGCGGGAGTTGTAGTAGAGACATCCTAATTCTAGGGCATTGGCCATTCCACACAAAATTAGAGATTATTTTATCCCATGATTGAAAATAGAATTTGGAGGGAAAGGTAGGAACATTCTGAAATAAATAGAGAAGTTTGGGTAGTATAATCATACGAATTTTTCAATTCTTTAAAAAAAGCTTAATGGTAATTTAGACCAACGAGCCAGTTCTGATTGAATTTTGATTGATAATGGTTCATAGTTTAATAATTCCAAGTTATCTAAATTTATTTGGTATATGGATTCCCAAATATTTAATCTCAGTTTGATGCCATTTTAAGGGATATTTATTTTTAAGGGTTAGGGACGGGGAGAAGTATAATGAAAGGAGATCTGTTTTGGCTATATTTAGTTGAAATCCTGAGACTGCTCCAAAAAGGTCCAAGGTGTCCCAGAGCACTGGAAGGGGGGTTTCTGGAGCTATGGTAGAAATCAGAGTATTGTCGGTGAACAGGAGTACCTTATGTTCTCGTTGACCCACTGGAATGCCCTCAATCCGGGCATTACTCCATATTGCTTCGGCCAGAGGTTCAATATAGACAGCAAAAAGTAACAGGGATAAAGGGCAGCCCTGTCTCATACCCCTTTTTTATCATAATTGGTTGAGATACGGAGCCATTGACTCATACATAGGCTTTGGGGTGGGAGTAAATGTTTTTCATGCAGGAAGGAAAAATGTTAGGAAAAGAAAATTTAGATAGGGTGGCCCATAAATATTCCCAATTAATCTTGTCAAACGCCTTGTCAGCATCTAAACTTATTATTGTAGAAGGAATCTTCCTAGTATTTATAAATTCCATTAATAACATAACTCAGCGTAAGTTATCAAAAGTATTCCTTGATTTTATGAAGCCAGATTGATCTTTGTGTATAAGGTATGTCAGTATAGGCTCCAACCACCTAGTCCAGATGGCCATGAATATTTTATAGTCCACATTTAAAATTGAAATGGGACGATATGACTGTGGGAGAGTGGGGTCTTTATCAGGTTTCAGAAAGGGGGAGAGAACCACATAGTTCCAGGAGGGTGGCGGGGTCTCACCTTCAGTCACTGCCCAGCATGCTGGAAAAAGGCTGGGAAGTAGCTGCGGTATAAAGGCCTTGTACCATTCCGGGCCGAAGCCATCAAAGCCAGGACACTTCAATGGTTTAATGCTTTGACCTGTAGTAGAATTTCCTCAGGTCTGATTGGGCATTCCAACTGTTTAATGTGATGCTCGGACAACTTAGGTAATGAGAGTTTGTCCAGAAAAGCCGCTATCGCCTCCAGGTGGTTCTGAGACTGGTGGGGGGCTTTATATAAAGTTTCATAAAAAAGTTGGAAAGCATGTCTGATTTGGTTTTCTTTATAAGTGGTTTTATTGGAGGCATTAGTTCTTATTTTTAAAATGGTTGAAACTTGTTTGTTTGCTCTGAGTTTTCTCGACAAAGCCCTTGCTCCCCTAGCTCCCCCTTGGTAATTGTATTGTTTTAGATAATTCAGGCTCAGGAAAGTTCTGTAATCTAATATTTGTTGAATCTCCTGTTTTAAACCTCTTATTCTACGTTGGAGGGTCAAATCACCCTCCCTATACAGGAGTTGATATGACTCTAGAAGATCTGTCAAGAATTTGAGTCTAGCATTCATTTTTTTTTTGTTTGCGAGAGGCATATTCCAGCAGCTCCCCTCGGAGAACTGCTTTTAATGCGTCCCATTGTATAGAACAAGAGGTTTCCGGAGATATATTTTCTTGGATTGCTTGAGGGATATGTTTCATAAAGTGGTCCCGAAATTCTTGATCCCGAAGAAGGGATGCGTTAAACTGCCAGAGTCTGAACCTCTTTTGTTTGCCCAAATTTATTTATAAAATTAAGTGGTTGTCATCTGAAAGTACCCTGGGCTCTAGCATTATAACTTGAATTAGTGTGAGATGTTCCGCTGTTATAAAAAAATAGTCTAACCTGGAGTAGGTGCCGTGTCTTGCGGAAAAATGTGTATAGCCTAGATCAGATGGAAAAAGTCTCCGACATGCGTACTCAATATCCAAATGGGCAAAATTCCCCTTTAAATATTTGGCCACTCCAGAAAGTCTGGTTAGGTTATGATTAGAGGAATCAAGATGTTGATGAAAAGGGATGTTAAAGTTCCCACCCATAATCAGTATTTCCCTGAGCCTGTCCATCACCTTCTGTACAAAGGTTCGCACCACTGGGAGTGACGTCTGGGGAGGAAGATAGGCATTAACCAGGGTCACTGTTTGAGAATAAAGTGAGCCTGTAAGAATCACATATCTTCCCTGAGGATCTAAATAAGTTTTTTGTATCTCTAGTGGGGTTGAAGATGGAACTAGAATTACAGTACCCCTTTTGCTTCCCCTTGGGTAGGAGGATGCGATCACTGAATATCTACCCCCCAATGTAATTTAGAATGTTCCAACACTGAGAGATGAGACTCCTGTAAAAAATATGTCTGCACTCTGTTTCCCTAAGTGCTGCTTGATCCTGTAATGTTTAATAGGTGAGTGTAAGCCATTCACATTCTGGGAGAAAATGTTTACAGGAGCGGTAACCATAATCCCCTGGAGAAAGAGGTACAATTATAAGGGATGGAGGTCATTGGATCCCGCACAGGGAAAATCTTAAAAAAATTATTTGTACTGTATACCACTCTCACTCTAGTGGTTTTATTAGACCAAACACAGGAATGCCGGAGTGAGAGGCATCTTTAAAAGTATCCACCCTGTCAGGAGCAACCCATCCATCCAGAACCGGGGAACCAACTGTATTAAGAAAGAATCTGTCATCATCCATTTTTAAAATCAACAGTAAAAATTGAACTAGATAATATAACCAAACTAACTTAAAAACAACAACATTTAGAATCAAAAAGTTCCCCAAGGGAAGAACTATATACAGGTGGTCTTCCACAGTAGGGGGAGATTTGTCCATCTCCAACCCGAGTCCTGGGGAGAAGAAAACTTCCTCCCAGGTAAGTGGGAAACGATCCACGGAATGTGGGTCTCGGCCCACTCAAGAGGGAACTCTCTCTCAAGGAATTAGGTCCTATAGTAACCTATTCCTGTATTGGTGGACCATAACTCCTAAAATAGCATCAAACCATAAGGTAACACTCCAAATTAACAGAGGAGAGCTCCCTGCACATCGAGCTAATGAATCAAGCCTCATTAAGAAAAAAAAAAAAACAATTCTAAATTGAGGAGAATAAACTACATAAAAAAAGGAAAAAATTGTCATAACACCCTTACAGTGAGGTTGATATCCTAGAAGGAAAAATCACACTGAGGAGTTTTCATCCCCTAGGGGTTTCAGCTTGAGGTTTATTCAGGGAGGGAGAGAGAGAGAGGAAAAGAAAAAAAGGGGGGGAGAATATCCCTTGTAGTTATTTATAAGCCTCAGATGTGGTTATATATATCTAAAGGAAGTGCACACAGTGCCATCTAGTGTTGATATGCTAAACCAGGCCAAACTCTTAAATAAAAAAATTAAAAAAAAGAATGGTATCTGCAAGGATAATCACAGGGGAGGGATGTAGCAGAAAATAAAACTGTGATATAAGGCTTCTCAATGTATAACTACAAGAAAGGGGGAACTAAGGGGCTTAACCAAGGGCATAGCCTGTTAAAATCTTTTCAGGGATCCAGATACCTAGAGCAAATTTGTCCTGTAGACTATTTATTAACTATGGAATTTAAATTATTTAAAGATCAATCCATAAATCCAAACAATAAGGTTCAACCCACATCTAGCTGTAATGCCCTATAACCAAAGTTCCCGATCCGATCTTCTCATAAACAGTATCTACGAGTTTTTATGTTGAATCATTATAGTATAAGGGGCTGTTAGTTTAAAAAAAATATATATATCCTTTCTAGATGTTGATCAGTTTTCAGACCAAGTAGTTCCTGGCATCAAAGCAATCTTCTGAGTAAATAAAAAAGGGATGGGAAAGAAACCCCAAGGAGAAGGGGACCAGACCCGGGAATAAGGCCTTAGGGGGGAAAGAAGGGGGAGCCAACAAAACACCCCGCGGCTAATGAAGGGAAAGCCGAGCATTCCATAGGGCATGTATAGTAGCCTTATACTGAATGTAGGCTCTGTATACTGAACTAATGTTACACTTAGAGGAACTATAGCTCGCTCTCAACCCTCAAGCGTGCGAATAGGGATGAACTGTCAGCATCCCCCCCAAAACCCATCCCCCTAATATAATAATAAAGAGCCCTTCATAATGTACTTAGCTTTCAGACTGGATGTAAAACTGGATTTCTGAGAGATTTCACTTTATTAAGTAATATCTGAATCCTTTGGTCCCCTGTATTTGCTTGATCGAGATCCTGAGATTCATGTCCTGAGGGTGGTCGTCCAGCCTTTGACATCACTTTGAAATCCTTGTCTGATATTATTCCTCTTTGAAGTAAGCCTGATTTGGCTTCCAACACTGAATTATATGTGACAAGGCCGTTGGGAAAAAGAATAGCCAGCTTCGCCGGATAGGGGGTGAGAAATTTCAAATTCTTTGCTCTCAGGTGAGGAAACAAGGGTGAATACTCCCTTCTAGACCTCTGGGTTGCTGGGGCATAATCATTGTCAAACAGGATGCGGTGTTCACCCAACAGGACCTTCTGTTTGCGCCATGCTTTAGTTAAAATTTGGTCCTTTTGTGAGAAGCTGCCGAATCTAATAACAAATGATCTCGGCCTGGCATTGGGTTTAGAGGGATGAAGCCCAAGCGCGCGATGTGCCCTTTCGATGTCGATTTGAAATTCTGGGCCCAAATCCAGGGTTAAACGTAGGAACTAATCAGCAAAGGCATTGGGGTCATTGCCCTCCTCTCCCTCCGGCAGCCCGTAGAGTCTAATGTTTTTACGGCGCCCCCAATTTTCCGCATCTTTCTGTCTCAAGGATAAATTTAGCTGTTCCTCAGCTAGAGAATGAACAGCTTGTTCCAGCTCTGTAATTTTGGAGGTGTTGCCCGAAATCTGAGCATCAGCCTCAGTTACCCTCACTTGTAGTTCCCCAAGATCAGTGCGAATGTCCCGCAGAGCATCTCGCATTTCGGACCTAAATTCCGAGATAGCGGAAAGAATGGCCTCTGAGGGTGAGTTTTCCATTGTGGATGTTCTTTTTTTATCGCTCCTCGTTCCCCATTTTCTATCCGTCTGGGAGGCTGAATGTGAGGAGGTGTCGCTGTCGAGTAGGCCGCCGTCTTCGTTCTCAGGGAGATTGATCAGGGTTTGAAATCGGTTTCTCTCCTGGCGCGCCATAACATCTGAGGCTCTATTAATTATCTGCAGTGTTTCTCCCGAGCAGTCTGTAAGTAGGAAATCCTCACTCAAAAGTATTTTTGTCTGAATATGGGGAGAGAACTGTTATTTTAAATCAATGCTACGGGGAGCTCGATCTCTGTATGCTCACGCCGCCATAGCTCCACCGGAAGTCCTCAAGCTCAGTATCTTGATTAGTTGTTTCTGCTTATATTACCAAAAGTATGGTGTTTATTAATCATTCTTGAGCACACAGCCTGCATTGAATTTATATCAATACAGTACCAATTACAGCCATATGGAGCCTTGTGCATGTCCTGCCTGGTGTTTTGCCATCTAATAGTATGCACATAAATGAAGGTGCACGTGCCTTTGCAGAATAAAAGACACAGGGTATCATTTCTGCATACTTGGTAAGCCGCAATCATTATTTGCTTATGTGCTGACCAGATTTCTACTGCCGTGCAGATTTGTGTTTTTGACAGACTGAGCCCACTGGTACAGTGCACTTCCAGTCTGAGCGATAATTCAGCTTGTGTGTGGACAGGAGCAAAGGTTGCAGAAGCGCTCGCCCACCCATCCTCTGTTCAGTGAAGGATCCTGAAAACAATCTTTAGATGTATACAAACTCCTTTGTTCTTTGATTAATACACAAACCAACAGAGTTGCAATCAGATCAAAGTGGCTCTCCTGGTAAAGCAGAATATCCAGAAGGGCCCAGTTCTTGCTTTTCTTGCATTTAATACAGCAGCAAAAACAAACAGTGCAAGAATGCTGAGTGTGCCAGCTGTGTTTGCCATCCTGCCCTGGACATTGAACCGAGGATGAATTGATGAGTGTCTCTGCTACCTTTGCTCCTAAATTTGATTACATTCGGCACTGACCAGTCATGGTTCCAGAAATAAGGGCGACTGAGGCACAGGCATGGTACAGAGGGCTTACACATGGAGAAATAGGCACTCTAGATTTAAATCCGGGCTACAGAATATTGCCAGGTAAGTATCATTTCTGGGGTACAGCAGAATTTTACCAGAGTTGTGCCCCATCTGGCCCTGGCTTGAAGCCACTGCTGTTTGCAGTACACAGCGGCTTCTTGTTTTGTCTCAGATTTTTATTTTGACATAGCTTTCATTGAGGAAGCAAAACACCAGTACATGATTGAGTGAAAGTAATGTTTTAGCATCTGAATTCTACATTACTTAAACCTTCAAATGCACCAGATTTCCCTAAGATAGAGGGAGTTTGCAAAACTTTCCCAGGTAAGCGTGGGATACAACTGGAAATTAGCTATTTCAGCTCAGCGTGCTCTTCCTGGAGAAAACTCTTTCCAATAAATAACATTTTTAAAACACTGTCCCAGGCCCAGAATAGGCTAGCAGCCAATTTACAAATGTTTTATTTATTTTTTTAACTTTATTTTCCTGGGATAACCTAACACCCCATTTCATTGGGGTCCTGATTGTATCCAGTTTTATGAGGGGAGGATTGAAGCACAGAGAAGTCAAGTGATATTCTCAAGGTCATGCAATGTACTAGTGACTATGGCCAGCACTGACCTGTGTTCTACTCGACAGTGCATTGCTAAAGCCACTAAATCCCACTGCCTTCCTTACATCTGCCCCCAATTAGTCTGTATTTGCTCTCTTTAATTTTAGACTCAGCTTATTCACCATTAGATCCACACACAATACAGATGGTCCAGTAAATACATACATCACAGTGATATCTTTCAGAATCATCAGCCAATAGTAAAATGTAATACATTTGTATGTCACGATCCTGTTCCAGTTTCTCAAATATGGATGTTCTTTGGTGCTGTCCATTGCATTAACTGTCCAGATGAAGTGGCTGCTGGACCCACCAATATAGTCCATAAGCCGGTCCCCATATGATACAATGATTATTGAAGCTGAGACTAACCGATCAAAGAACTAGTCTTCAGAACCTGGTAACAAACCCATCATCCCTGCTTTAGTATTTATGTTCCAGAATAGAAAACACCCAGACCATGGTCAAATATATAAACCGTAAACAATTAACAATGGGTTATGGAAAGTACTGTTATTTTTCCTTTATGCTATGCTGGTAATATTTGCTCTCTTTTATTGTACATGTTATAAACGTTCTGCCATCTGCTGCCAACTTATGTGCCACTTCTACGAGGAATGCACTGCCCTACCACCATGGGCAACACCGTTACAGAGTTTGCACCGCACAAGCTTGTAGTAGTTCCTTCTCCAGCATGGCCTCTGATGAGTTGAGGTTGAGAATAGGCATACACAAAGCATCTTCAGCAATGCTTTCTCCTTCAAAAAGTACAGTAGTTAATAATAATAATAATTTTATTTATAGAGCGTCTTTCAATATATCAAGGTGCTGAACATTTTAAAACCATAATTTCAAATACAAATCTACAATACATATAAATAAAATCATGCCATAATAACCTAAAATATTAAAATCAAATAATAAGTTATAATATAAGATATAAGCACAATAAAATAAACTTAATTATCCAGGAAGGCCATTTGCCATAAGTAAGTTTTCAGGTCTTTCTTAAATACCTCCACGGAGGTGCACTCCCATAACCGGTGTGGTACAGAATTCCAAAGATTGGGTGCAGCATGAGAAAATGTTCTGATGCCTGAAGATTTTAAGCTCACTCTTGGAATCTCTAACAACCCCTCATCAGCTGAGTGGAGCAATCGGCCAGGGCAGTAAGGCACCAGAAGTTCTTTCAGATAGGTCGGACCCTGATTGTGAAGTGCTTTGAAAGTCAATAAAATGACTTTAAAGGTGATCTGCCACCGTATAAGGAGCCAGTGCAGTTCGTGCAGCACCAGTGTAATATGACAGGACATACTTGTCCCAGTCAAAACCCGGGCTGCAGCATTCTGCACCAGCTGTAGGCGATGGATTTCAACCCCAGAAAGTAAAGGGCATTGCAGTAGTCCAAGCGCGAGGACACAAAGGCGTGGACCAACGTTGTCAGAGAATCAGACGGAACAAGGTGCCTAACCCTGGCAATATTCCTAAGATGGTAAAAGAAAGTCCTGACAACGGCCGACACTTGAGATTGTAGGGTCAGCCTGTCGTCTAGGACAATCCCAAGGCTATGCACCCATTCAGAGGTCGGAAGTGACACGCCGCCAAGAAAAATTCCAGAAGGCGTGCCATCATGCGACCTCCCTATCTGACCACCCGGGTCCACAACCAAAACCTAGTTGCAGGAACTCTGTCCCTAGCTTCACAGAGGAATCACAGTTGGTACAAACACTCCACTACTCTACAGTATATAATGTTGCCTGTCAAGATTGAACCAATGAAGCCTGATGCTGATCCCCATACATGCATACAATGCTGGTCTTCCAGGATGTATTCTGTACACAGTATGAGTCACCTGTTCAGTTAGGCTTCAAATACCAGAACTGTCCACCAACAGAAATTCTACTGAAGCAAACCATTCTACTGGTATCAGAGCATGTGGATCAGTTGATTTATTTAGCATGTATCCTGCTTGTCAATGATTTCTTGTACAAAAACAGATGCTAGGATTGAGGTACCAGTTGTACAATGTGTGATTCTCAAAAATAAGCCCTCTTTTAAGATCCTAGAACTTTACATTATGTGTGACTGGTCTCATTCTGAAGTGATTTCTTTTTCTCTGCTAGAATAATCTACTCCACTCCATTTAACCAGCCTTCTGACCCACAGTTGTTGAAACTGCCTAGCAGCCTACCCTGTATGGCATGCAGTGCTGTACGATGATGGTGATTCTGTCCTGACACCCTCATAGTGGTTCACAGTAAGGAATAGCAAGTATGACATCTTTGTTATTTTCTGTAGCCCATTTAATTGTGTATGCCTCTTAGTTGTGCCTGGTTGGCTTCATTGTTATGTGTGAGCCAAATATATTCTCCTGGACTATTCAGTAATTAATTAATCAGTTAACCAGTATATTTTTATATAGCTCATTTCCACGTTGTCTTTCAAATATATAAATAAGGTTAAAAGGATAATTATAAGCATATTACCCAAGACAATAAATATCACTTATCTAACCTGCTTAATGCCAAGCTTGCTTGCATTCATTCTTTCTTTCTTTCTTTCTTTCTTTCTTTATTTCCTAGGTAGGAGTGCTGGTCCAGTGGACTTTTTCAAGCACAACACTGGGCGCAGAAGTGCTGTACATGAATGAAGAGCAGGTGGTGTACAATGCTTAGAGAAGAATATGCACAGGACATTGGAACAAGTGAATCACCAGCTGACAACAGGGTAGAATTAGATACAAAATAATAGGCAACAAACCGGGCACGCTCTCGCAGATTGCACATAAATATACCTGGGCATGAGTGTAAAGATCTGCGCATGTAAAGTGTTCTGTATGATTTATTATGTGAACTAGTCAACAAATTACATTTGGAGGCTGATTTAGCTTGTACTATATTTCAGTATGTGTTAGGGCACTGCATGCCAGTGACTGCTACGTGACTAAAAGTTTAGCCTCTCACTGTCTTCCATTTACTTTTTGGAATAAATAAAACTGTTTGCCGCCATATCAGTTTTATGTTTGCCACATAGTAAGACAATAGCTCAGCCAAATAATAGAGAGCAAGAGCCTTTACAGCTAAAAAAAAGTTAAGCATGATGATGAAATATACTACGACCACCTTAACCCTTAATTTCGACAGGTTCAACATGACTTAGAATTTGACTCTTATATTGAATATGTGACTTGAAGAGTGTACAGTGAAATAATGTAACCACGTTTCTCTGCCCTGATGTTGCTACAGTTTAATTTTTTCATACCTTTCCCACTTGTTATAAAATACAGTAAGATGCATACCAGAGAGTATTGATGCAACTGCAAAAATATAGTTGAAGATCATCTTAAAACTAATTGTCACAAATATTTGGACTGCTGTACATGTTATACCTTGAAAAGAGAAATGAAAATAGGTAAGCACAAAACCTTACAATCATTTCTGTATGTTATGAGGAGTAGCTGCAGTTCATATAGGATAAGAAAAAAATCTTAACTATTATCCTTGTAACAATGGACAGCAGAATTCATCACTAGCTACAATTTCATTACTGAATGCTATTGAATTATTAGGTTTCATCATATGATAGCCTCATGAGTTGTAACATCCTTTATACAAGAGGGCTCAGGGGACAACAGATAAGTATAATGGACAACTCATAATAACGTGAGTTATTGAGTCAATGTGTCCCTTATTACAAACACAGATCATACTTTGTTTCTTTTATTAGGGCATCTAAACTTATTAAAATAGATATATTTAGAAAAGATTAACTCATATCTTGTCCATGTTGTATTTTCCTTGTGTTCTGGGTTTATAGGAATTGTTAAGTATTCTTCTAAATGGTGTCCCATTTTATTTTTTTTTTAAAACCAATCAGCACACTTCACATTTTGTATTCATTCCATATCCTTGCATTTTGCATTCACAAGTAGTTTTCATTTAATGACATTTTTCTATTATGGTGCAATACTAATTCCTCTGCCACAGTCCATCCATAAATGGAGGACTTTTATTCTGGACATTATTTCTTTAAGGGAGTTCAGCCATTAGGTCTTATGTTTTTTATCCCATTCAATTTTTTTCATCTAGGCAGATCTTAGGAAGGTTATTTAATAAATTGTTTATAATTTTAATCCAGTAATTTATTAATTAGATCTCTTTTATGCAATTAATTTCAGCTCTACCCAATTCTGCCTTAACCATAGCATTTGGCACCAATTTTGGAACTTTAAGGAGTGATTTATAATAGTAATTCAATGGGTTTTCCATATATTTATAAGTTTCTGTTCCCCAAACTTCTGCCCATACATAATTACAGGGTTAATTTTAGCTTCTCACACCAAAATGGCTAGAAGAACTTTATTCCCCCATATGTAAAGTTGAACTTTAGTAATGCTTTTGCTATTAATTTTGCCTTTTAATTTTGTTCTTTAAGATGTTTATTTCACTTGGCATTAGCCAAAATTTGTATTCTGAAATAAATATATTCTTTTATCATTTCAATTCTTTTTTTTCAATTCAAAGTTTATTGACATTTTATGCATACAAAGGACAAATCACCATGAGTAGTGTGAAATATCAGTAATACATAGCATATTGATTGGTGAGTTCTTCCTCCAACCCCCTTCTACCCATTGATCACCTCCCACTCAAATCTTGCATGGTGTAAATAAACATACAGTAAATCACCAGAGTTTATAGTCAGACACATAATATTAGACAGGTTGTAGGGAATAAAAAGCTTTCAGAGGGCCCCAGATTTTATTAAATCTAGCTATTATATTCTGGAGACTAGCTATAGATCTCTCTGTTCTGAGATTAACTAATAGTTCTCTCAGCCATTCAGTATAGGAAATATCTTCACTGTCCTTCCAATGTTTCAGTACTGTTTTTTTGACTGACATTGATATTAAGGCCATATGAAACTTGTGGTCAAGGACCGGGATCCCCAAGAAATCACCCAGGAGACAGATTTTAGTAGGAAAACAACTCATTGAGGCCTAAAAGGGGGTCTGCTCTTTGTTTAATAAGTGCCCATGGGGGGATATTTTGGGACCGGTCCAAAAGATATGAAGCAAGTTACCTTCATCCTGTGCACATCTGGTGCAAATAGAGGAAGAAGCTATACCATACAGCTTTTGTGGTGTATAGTATAGGTTGTGCAATATACAGAATTGCATGAGGTGGAGTCTATCCTGTGTGATGAACTTGTGACACCCCTGCCATAAAACAGGCCAATTTATAGGTGTTTCAGGGAAAAGAGGGGCCCAGTAGTTCAAAGGACCAAAATGGTCTGGGTAAATCGAATCAAAAAGGATACTAAACATCTTAGACATTGCATGTGGGAGGCTGACTAAAGAGACCATTCCTGTGCTAAAAGGTGGGTTTGTGGGCACAGAGGGGTTACCCCTATCATTTTTGTCAACAAATGATGTATTTGGAAGATTTTAAAAATACAGGAGTTTGGGATATTAAACTTAGCTAAAATATCTGGTGAAGATAACCAGGACCCTGTTCTTTCATTTAGAAAGTAAGAGAGAGTACAATCAGCGAGCTGTAGCAACAAGGGGGCCGAAATAACTTTACCATCAATATTAAGGTTAGGGTTCCCCATTAATGGTTGTGTCAAGTCTAAACAGTGGTCGTACCTCAGAAAGGCACAAAGCTGGGAATGCACTTTGACAGAAAGGGCAATTGGGGTAGAGTGAAGTTGCACAGGAAGACACTTAGCCTTGGTGAATAAAATTGCAGATGGGAAGAGGCCATGGAATTGAATCAAGTCAGATTCAATTTTGAGCCAGAGTGGTGTATAAGAGGATGGTGTTCCGGAAATTTCCCTCCTGAGCCATCTAAGATATTTGCTGGCATGACAAGCCCAGTAATAGAAACATAAATGTGGGAGACAGAGGCTGCCCTTTGCTTTAGGTGCTGCTAATTTATGAAAGGCCAGATGGGTTTTTTTTGCCATCCCAAATGAAGTCCACAATAAGACTGTGTACTTTCTTGAACCACAAGACAGGAAGCCATACATTTAAAAGGTTGTGTGGATAAAGAAGATGGGGAAAGACATTCATTTTGACCAGGTTGATTTTGCCCCATAGAGAAAGTGGGAGAAGGGACCATCTTTTTAAATCCTGGGTAAGTGTGATCAATAAAGAATCCAAATTTTTCTTTTGGAGGAGAGCTGGGCTTCTCGAAAGTATGATGCCCAGATATCTCAGGGATTCTTTTTTCCAAGACAGGCCAAGGGCCTGAATTTCTTGCTTCATTATTTTATAATTAAGAGGAAAAACAACTGTTTTGTCTACATTTAATTTATAATTTGAAAGGGCACTATATTCTTTTATAATCTCTAACATAGGAGGAATAGATGAGGTAGGATAGGAGAGCTGAAGTAGTAAATCATCAGCATAAGCAGAGACCTTAATTTCATTATCTTATACAGTGATGCCTTGAATCCTGGGATAATTAACCAGCTGCTGTATCAGAGGTTCCAGATATAAATTGAAAAGAATGGGGGACAAGGGGCATCCCTGTCTCATACCTGATTGCAAAGAGAAAAGGTCTGAGACCACTCCATTACATGTCACTTTGGCCGAAGATAATTTATAAAGTGCGCAGACCCAATTTTGAAATGTCGAGGGGGAGCCAAAGGCTTGTAAAGTATGGAACAGGAAGTTCCAACCAACTCTGTTGAATGCCTTCTCTGCATCCAGGGAGACCAGAGCAGAGGGGTATTGAGCATCCCTGAACACTGAGAAGACATGGCCAGAGTATGTAAGTGATCGATGGAGGATCTGCCTTTCATGAATCCCACCTGTTCCAATCCTATTAGAACAGGGATAACAGTATTAATGCAATCAGCTAGTAGTTTAGACAGAATTTTAATATCTTTGTTGAGAAGAGAAATTGGTCTGTAGCTAGTTGTTAACTCAAGGGGTTTGCCAGGTTTAGGCAGGAGAACAATCAAGGCTTCAAATAGGGTTTTATCTATATCAGAATCAGAGAGAATGTACCAGTATAAGGGGACAAGCAAGGGAACCAGTTGTGTTGCATAGACTTTAGAAAAATTAGGTGAGAAGCCATCAGATCCCGGGGTTTTCTCTGAGGGGAGGTCCTTTATGACTCTAAAAAGTTCTTCTTGAGTAATGGGAGCACATAATGTATGTTGTTGAGTTTTGAAAAGGGAAGGCAAATGAGAGTCTAGGAGATGCTTGTCTAGTTTATCTAGGGAAGGTGGATTTAGCATGGGACTATATAGTTGCTGGTAATACGAGTGAAATTCAGCAATAATCTCTGATGGGGTAATTTTCAAGGTACTGTCTATGGGCGATTGGATAGCAGCGATAAATCTGGACAATTCTTGTTGCTTAATTCTTAATGCCAGGAGATGTCCAGCTTTTCCTCCTTGGTCAGTATAGGAGACATTGGTTTTTATAATCATAAATTTGGCTTTCTCTCTCAAGAAGTTCAAGTAAGCACCCTTTAGTTTAATGAGTTCTTGCTTGGTTTGCTCTGAGGTAGATGGGGACATTTTAGCTTCAATGGTTCTAATCTGAGAAATAAGATTTAACAACTGATTCACACTCTCCTTCTTCCACCTAGAAGCCAAACCGATTAGTAAACCTCTTAAATATGCCTTTAAGGTGCACCATTCAACATCTGGCTTGCCGGTAGTATTGTGGTTCATATTCACAAACTATGTGATATGATCTGCGATAATCTGTACTGTACCCAGATCTTTTAAGAGCTGGTTGTTGATTTTCCATCATCCCCTGTTTTGGGAAGGGATGAAAATGAGATTTGACATGTAACCAATGAGTGATCAGACGGGGGACCTGGGATAATGGAAGATTCTAATACCCAGGAGAGTAAGCCATGGGAAATCAAAATATAATCAAGTCTTGAGGAGATCCCGTGAACCGAGAAGGTAAATGTATAGCTTCTTTCTGAGGGGTCAAGGATATGCCAAACATCATGTAAACCAATTTGATCTACCAATTCCCTCAGTGCTTTTTGAGCTGGGGAGAGGCCTCTAAATTTATTCAGCGTATGATCTACATTCGGGTCAAAAGTTAAATTTAGATCCCCACCTAATACCATAGGGACAGATAAATAGGGAACCATAGTATTGACCAGCTGCACAAAAATTCCGGGGGAGTCAACATTTGGACCATAAATGCTGCCTAATAGAACATTGGTAGTATGTAGTTTCCCCTGAACAAATACAAATCTACCATTAGGGTCATTGATAACATTTACTGTTAGGAATGGAACAGATCATGATATTAAAATCAGAACCCCACAACTTTGAGAATTCCCCTCTGCAGCAAAGACTTGACCCACATGTTGCCTTCTTAGTTTTGGGGCTTCTGAGATTAGCAAATGATATTCTTGTATAAATGCAAAGTCTGCTCACAGTAAACGTAGATGTTTCAGTATTTGGTATTGTTTCAGCTTACTGTGGGCACCTTTGACATTCCAAGTGGCAATTACTAGATCCCTAGCCATCATCCCAGATTAATTGTGGGTGAACATCCCTGAGTGAAAGAGAACAAACTCCTGCCAAAAAAAAACATAGAAGTG
This sequence comes from Neoceratodus forsteri, assembly GCA_016271365.2. NCBI lineage: Eukaryota > Metazoa > Chordata > Ceratodontiformes > Ceratodontidae > Neoceratodus > Neoceratodus forsteri. The sequence continues at coordinate 817,495,866 of CM057456.1, forward strand.
GGTCTGACCATGCAATATTCCCCCCAGCACTACTCCAACCCCTTACCCCACTCCTTAACAACTCTCAATCCCTCTTGCCACCCCATAAACCATTGTACAAGGAAATAAGTTCCTTTATGTCTGAGTAGTACCCAACCCTCCTCCCTTACTGTTGCAAACTATGATCTGCATATTACCTCATCACCTCCCCCCCCAGCCACCCGACATTACCCCATTAAAATAAAGTGGAAACATTTCCTTAACACTATGTGAACAAGAGGATACTAGGCCATCAAAATGATTAACTTAATTAGGAGACTAGTCATGCAAACTGTCCTGCATTAACAAAAACAAAAAACAGACTTGAAAGAGTTATTGTTGCAGTCCATTTAATCCAGATTATACCCGTCCACACCACCATACATGTGATAATAATAATAATGTGCAGCTTGACAGGCTCGAAATAAAAAGAATAGTAAGAGTAAAAAAAAAAAATGCTAGCTCTTTAATTTATATAGACCAAAGATGTTCAAGTTTAGTTCAAGTTCAAGTTTATTGCAGGAAAGACTCTGTTGAGCAAGCTCATTCACAAGGAGGTCCTGAGGCACATACACATACAGTTCACAGTTACATAGACAGGAGATATAAAAGGTAGAACAAAGAAAAAATATACAATGCAAGAGGTATACACAATAGAAGTCCTTATGCTATATATGCAGTACATTCCAGCTTTAACCTTGCCCTAAATTATGCAACACATTTCAGCTTAATAAGTAGAGGGCCAGTTGGTACCTAGGAAGTTGACTTGGCGTTGGGGGCCTAGTAGCACCTACATATGTCTTTTAATTTAGAGATAGCTAGTGTTTTGTAGGAGTTAATTGACGATGCTGGTTAGCTTCAGCATGGCTTGTAGTTGGTTCCAAATGTTTGGGAGGGCGTATGAGACAGCTCTTTGGCCAGCTGTGGTACGAGTCCTAGGAACATCTAGTAGGATAAGGTTGAATTTCCTTAGGGAGTAGGCACTATGCGAGATGTGTATGAGAGATATTACATAGACAGGCAGTTTGTGGAGTAGTAATTTGAGGATCCAAATGCCAGCATGCAGGAGGCGTCTGGTGGCAAGAGAGGTCCACCCAACTGCTGCATAAAGATCACAGTGGTGGGTCCTGTATGCAGAGTTAGTAATGAAGTGAAGAGCACGGTGATAGAGTACATCCAGTTTAGATAGGCTCAAGGTTGGGGAGGAGATAAAGATAATGTTTCCGTAGTCAAGCAAGGGAAGGAATGTTGCTTGGACAAGTCTTTTGCAGGTCGCGAGAGAAAAGAGGGTCCTATTTCTAAAGGAGAAACCCAAGCGTGCTTTAAGCCTCTTTGATAGATCCTCAATGTGGTCATTGAAGAAAAGCTTGTTGTCTATTCACATACCTAGATATTTAAATTTAGGTGCGACTTCCAAGGGTTCACCTAGGGAGGTAACTATGAAGTTTTTAGGTGGGATAGGTAGGGCACCAGACAAGGCAAGTCTCGAGAAAATCATTGTCTTGTTTTTTTTGGCATTTAAGATATAAATGAAGCCAGCAGGGTCTAGAAAATGATGTATCCCATTGCTGGATTATATTTGTGAAGTAATAACAACACTACCCACTGATCTGTGGGTAAGCCCAGTAACAGGCGTATCTCAAAATTATATAATTTTGATTGTCTGAATGCAGTATTTGATCCTTTGAAACAGCCCTAAAAGGAAAACTGGAGAAAATAAATAAACTGTATTTTAAATTGTAAACAGTCAAAATGAAAAGTAAGTCTGCATTAGTATCATGGCTATTATGGGCAAGTCAGAATAAAACACATCGTCTTAAAACAGTAAAAGCAGCTTGGGTAGGTCCCCCCTTCAAAACAAATGAAAATGCTGCTAAGTATGTCCCTAAGGCATCCAGCATTGAGCACAGTCTTGGATATTAAAGACACAGCCAGATCCCGAGGAAAAATATGTAGAGAGCTCCCTCTAGCGGCGTTAGGTTGCCGGAACTTTTTAAGACACTTAAAACTAGCTGCATGCCGATGCACACCATCACAGCGGATGAACTGGAGATGCATGGAGATTAGGATGGCAAAAGTGAAAAAACAAAAGATCCTTAGTGGAAAGCACATTTTCAATGTCTCTCTTGATCTAGCTATGAAATAATGCAGAGATGTCACATGTCCTGCTGATATCAACAGGGTAAATTGCAACAAGAACCCCCCAGCCTGGTAGAGACTCAGATCCAATAAATCTGAGCCAGAAATATGTTGCCGAGGAAAGATATGCTTAAAGGCTCTCTAGTGCTTTACCAGGTAATAACTTCTTTTCCTTTTTTCTTTCTTAGGCCTGCTGTTACTTTGCTGAGCAGGTATCTTTTGCTCCCCAACTGCAAGTCATGGGTCTCAGAATAAATCAGGGAGGGCAGTCTTAAGCCCAGTCAATGCAGCTTCTGGATCCTCGTAGGAAAGCCAAGTACCAGCCACTTGTACTTGTAATTTGGCTGGATAGACCATCTTAAACTTAATCCCAGCTGCGATAATGTTAGATACAATCAGGTGAAAGGATGATCTTCTCTGTCACACTGTGGCCGGGAGGTCCTCTGCAATTCTTATTTTGCTGCCCTCCCATCTTACCTCTTGCAATTCTTTTACTTTTGAAAGAAAGTGCTGTCGTTCGAGGAAGTTAAAAAAATGACAGGTAAGAGGACGAGGTGGGGATCCAAATGGAGGTTTTGGGTGAAGCACCTGGTGTGCCCTCACAATTACATATTTGGATCTGAACGGAGAGGGGACAGCAATCCTTCTGACCAGTTTTTGAATAAAAACAATAGTATCTTAGTCTTCCTCTCCTTGTGGGAGGCCAATGAGAACAACATTGTTCCTGTGGCTGCAACCCTCGAGATCCTCTAATTTTGATTCAAGTTGGGACATTTTCTGATGCATGGACACCAGGTCGGGATCTATTTTATCCACATGCTTTTCTAGGGAGCCAATTCAGGTAGCGTTGTCAGTAGCCTTCTGTGAGACATCTATCGCTTGTGTAGGCAATCTGAGCTCCAAGGAGATATTTCTCACTTCATCACGGAAGGGTTTAAATTCTTCCAGAAACCTGCTGAGAGTTAGGGGTTCCTGATCCATGGCTGCAGTTGTTAGCGATGGCCATTCTATGACACCCAAGGCCCGTGGTTTCTTCGGGGCCTTTTCAGAAGTAACCGTGGGAGTGTGTTTTTGTGGTGCCTTCTTCATGTACACATCCATCGGAGCAACGGCCTGCATCAAAGGTATCTTGAGTGTTTTAAGTTTCAGATAGAGCAGTCTATGAAGGTTTATAGTGGTTTGCCCAAGTATAAAACAAAAAAATAAAGAATTGGGTGGCTGGAGCGATATGGAGGAGCAGCTAGCCAGCACTCTGCATCACGTGGTCTCTCTTATCATTTCAATTCTATTGGACTCTATTGTGTTAAGATATTTTTTCAGATTTGTAGAAGACCCTATTACTATACCTTTGGTTTTCTTTAAATGTATTTTAAGTTCTAAATTTTTGCATTTCTCCGAGAAGATATCAATCAGTCTTTGCAGACCAATTTGAGATAATGAGACTAATACAATGTCATCGGAGTGTGCCAGTGAATATAATTTAGTTTTATTAATAAAGGGGAATCCAGTTGAACAGAATCATTATATACAAGTAATGAGTTTATATAAGTATTGAATAAGGCAGGGGCTAATAGGCATCCCTGTTTAACTCCATGGTTTGAGCAAAAGCAATCAGTTATATAATTATTGGTATATCTCACTGCAGTTGACATGTTAGTATATAGGAAATATATTGGCCCAGATATTCAGAGCAGTTGAGCATGGTGTGACTGAGTTGCACCAGCACAAGTACGGAGATGTGCAGAGGAGCGATATTCAGCAGGAGCCATGGCGCAGTGCAAAACCCACTGTGCCAATGTGCAACTATAATATATGCAGCACAAGTGCAGGGGGATTTCCCATGAATATGTGGTGCAACGGTATATTCAACCGTGAAGCCATGGCACAAGTGTGGAGCAAACTGAAGATGCGCCGACTAGACTTGTTCCTATAAAAACAGGACGCAAACACACAGACAGCAGTTGTGCCAAGAATGTGAGAGAGAAAGAGGGGAGAGTGAGAGATAGTGAGAGAGACAGACAGACACAAGAACAGACACAGAGGGAGAGAGACAGAGAGGTGACGTTGGAGAGGGAGAGAGAGAGAGAGACACACATGCACGCACGCACGCACACACACACACAGTGTACCAGTGTGGAACACAGACAGCAGCGAACTGCCCGGGGGACACTGGACTGAAGGAGGGATGGAGAGTGCACTGTTCTTGATGGAGGTGGTAATGAGAGGTGTGAGGAGGCAGGAGGAACAGCTACTTGGTCGACGAAGGGCCCGTCGGCAGTATGCCCAACACAGGTGGTACCGTGCTCGCATCATCTTTGAGAACAATAGTGACACAGAGATTGTGGGCCAGGTACCACCTGAACAGGGCCATTCTGGGCAGTTCTGTGAGCTGTGCAGTGAGGAGATGCAGGCACCCACCAGACAGCCATGCCATGCCATGTCCACGGAGACCAAGGTGACCGCCGTCATGTGCCTGCTCACCACGGGCACCTTCCAATGACCAACAGCGGACACCAGGGCATCACCCAGTCAGCCACGTCCCACCTCCTCAAACAGTCCCTCAATGCTCTGCTGCCACATGCTTCGGGAATTCATCCATTTTCCCAGTACACAGGCGGAGCATACAGCAAACATGCTGGACTTCCACATGGTGGCACACATGCCTGGCATAATTGGGGCCATTGACTGCACCCACATGGGCATCCACATGCCACCTGGCCCTGAGGGAATGGCATATATCAACAAGAAGGGGAGCCCAAGCATCAACTGCCAGGTGGTGTGCGATGTCATGGGGTGCATCATCAATGTCTGCATCACACACCCTGGGAGTGCACATGCCACATTCATCTGGCACAGCTCTGTGCTATGCCACAGGTCTGAATGTGGGGATATCCCCACAGGTCACCTGGTGCTGAGTATGGCATGGGCAAGGGGCGATGGGCATAGCAGACCTGGAGATGGGGGTGGGCAGGGTGTGCATGGTGGTGTGGGCACCAGGGACAGGCAAGGGGCACAGCACAGAATAGCATAGGGCTAAACATGTCATTCTTCACACAGGTAACAGCGTGTACCCACTGAAGCCCTGGCTGCTCACCCCCTACTGGCAACTGGCATCCCCAGCAGAGGAACAGTACAACTAGGCACACGCTAGCATGTGCAAAATCATTGAGCGTGTCTTTGGCATGCTGAAGGCATGATTCCAATGCCTAGACAGGTCAGGCGGTGCCCTACAGTACAGCCTCTCGAAAGCCTGTGGCCTATTCCTGGCCTGCTGCATACTGCAGAACATGGCCTTCGACTGTGGGATAGCTGTTGAGGCAGATGATGGCAACAGTAGTGGGGAAAATGGATACAATGGGCAGGAGGGTGGTGGGCAGCCACACCCTGGGCAGAGGGACCCCTGACTCCAGCAGCAGGCATGATGCCACCATGACACTGTCGCACAGGAACACTTTGGTGAATGCAAGTAGGTGGTGTGGTACACATGCATGGGCCACACAGACAGGTACAGCACCCATGCAGGAACATGCATGATGAGGGGCATGCACACACAGAGGTGTGATGCAGGGGTGGGGGGGTCAGTGGCACACAACCACACACAGCAACACACACACACACGCACGCACTCACCCAGGCATTGGAATGTGGCATGGATCAGATGCATGGCACCAGTGCACAGGCTCAACTGGTGCTAGACTGCCCTCATCATGCCCATGCCACATGGTCCAGCGGCCGGGCATGCACACACACAGACAGCACGCAGCATGACACACAGGTGTGCCACCATTGGTATGGCACACACACACCACCCATGTGCGCACAGGGCATCAGCTGCAGACTGCGGTCAGGGCAGCCCGCAGATCAGGACAGTCGCACAGTACCATGGCCACCACAGCCATGGGGGCAGCCACACCGGGGCTGTTTGGCAGCCACAGGCTGCACATCAGCCAGGGGGGTGTCCAACAGCCCCAGGGGTGGAAGTACAGGACTGCAACCATGTCCTGGCAGGGGTGTGCATGTGCTCAAACAGGCCTGCCCTAGGCATGCCTGGGATGCCTACATCTGAGCCTGGCATCGACTGTGATGGGGTCACCTGACGCCGGGTCTGTGGGGTGGACAGTACACTGTGGGGGGTCTCTTGTGCATGGCCACACCCTGTGGCAGCCAGCAATGCAAAGTCATTCGCAATTGCACTGGCAATGCGATCCAAGAACACAGTCATGGCCTCCTGCATGCATTGCATCCCCTCCAAGATCTGCACAGTGCCTCTGTCCTGCTGCTTGGCAAACTGGCCCACCTCTGCATGCAGTGCATGCACCACAGTGGTGAACAGCACCTGTTGCTGAATGGACACCCACAGCAGCTGGGTGTGCTCAGCCAGATGGTCCACATCCTGGGGCTCCCGGGTGGGATGCTGATCATCTAGGGGTGACCTGCCATGCTGCACAGCCCCTCTTTCTGGTGGATGCTGCACAGTGGGGTCTGCAGGGGGAATGGGTATGGCAGGCGCACCGGCGGTGGACCCGATGTCACCCACAACCTCCTGCCATTGCCCGTCCAGATACTGTACGCTGCCCTGAACCTACACGGCTGCACCACCACCAATGCAGGACACATCTGTGGCAGTGCACAGTGCTGCACCCGCAGTGGTGGCAGGCAGCTGTGCTGCCACTGGTATTGTGCTGGGTGTGGTAACTGGCTGTGCTACCAGCAGGGGTGACACACCCACAATGTCACCCATGCTGTCTGGGAGATGTGTGAAGTCATCATAGGAGTCAGACCACACCCCGATCTGTGTCTCTGCATGCAGGACACCAAGGCTGGCATCCTGCAGGATCACATCCAGGGCCTCGTCTGGCCCTAGGCCAAGGACACCCACAGGCACTGTGGTGCTGATCTGCAGCCTGTTGGGCCCCCAGATGCTAGTGGATGTTGATGGTCCATCCTCCAGGGCCATGCTGGCGTCCACGGGTGATGCTGCCAGTGCCCTATCCTCTGCACAGAGGTATGCTGGTGCTGCAAGAGAAAGATGGTGTGTCAGTGATGCATTGCCCCTGTACACTGCTGCCACATATATCCTGCAGCATGGCATGCGTGTGGGTGTGCACATGTGCACATGACATGCAGGACAGCCGCATGCATGCCAGCACACCCTCTGGGTCACCAGCTATGCGTGGCTGACATACATACCATGCAGTGATGGGCTTCCACCCATCTGGAAGCCTCCTCCAGGCACACCCTCCATTGAGGTGCAGCAGATGGTGGCTGCCACCAACTCCTCTGTTGGCGTCAGTGTGGGTGCATTCACTGGCCCTCCTTTCAGTGGCATTCTGGGATGCTCCGATGGCTGCCACCTTCTCCTTTATGTGCCGCCTGTCTATCCCAATCTTCTTGCAGCACTCTTACGCTTACTGCTGGTGGCCGCCGTGCTGGTTGACATAGGTCACTACCTCCTCCCATGCAACTGCCCTGTCCTGTGGTGTGCTCATGGCACCGCTCAACAGGACCTCCCTGTTGATGTAGGCCTTGAACAGGGCATCCGTCTCTCCCTTCGTGAAGTTCGGCCTGTGCTTCCATGCAGATCCCCTCTCCTCACCCTCCTTCTGTGCCGACGTGTTGCCTCCTGTGAACAAGGACAGCACAGTGTGTCAGTGGCAGCACCTCTCTGGTCTGTCCCACCTTGCAGTGCTGTCTGCTCCCAGTGTGTTGCTGTGGCATCCACCACTTACCTATCAAGGTTGCATTACTGGTACATGGTCTGTGCTGTTCTGTGGTGCTTATGAGGTGCAACGCATGCAAATGAGGTTGTGCACAATGGTAATGACATGCTAATGCACCCATCTGTGGCACGCATTGGCTGATGATGAGGTCATTTACATGTGGTGCCTGAATATCGAGAAGTTGCGCCGTGTGCAATGGGATTTAGTCAGAGCAAGCCGGGGTTCAATGCCCACGCCTGTGTGGTGTGCAGGCCTACAGTGCACTAGCACAGAATGCTGTCATGCTGTCAATCAAACACCACACATGGACAGTGCGATGCATCGCCACTGCGCATGCTGCGTGTGGCCAGCTACATGCACGGTCATGCATGACGGCATGTGCCCTATCATGTACATGCGCACTGCACACTGGCAGGTGACCTCTGACTCCTGGTTGCCTTCATGATCCCATGACCTCACTGGGCCATGCCCACTGCACATGTCCAGCACTGCACGATGGCAGGGTACTGCGCATTCTCCCATGCATCGCGCATCCGGCACCTGTGGTGGCCATGTGTGCACCTGTACCCACCATTTCACTGCCAAACTGAGTGAGAGCCATGGTGCAGGGTCGGGGATGCCATGCCTGTAATTGGAGTGACCTGGAGGTCATCAACCTCATCGCCTGTGTTGAGTCCTACAGCCAACAGCTGTTCGGCCAGGTGCCCCTGCAGCAGGCCAGGGGCAGTGTATGGCAGGCCATTTCAGTCAGTCTGAAGAGGAGAACAAGAGTTCCAAGGACAGCAGAGCAGTGTAGGCACCGCTATGGTGACCTGATGTGAAGGGAACCTGACTGGCTCTGGAGGTTACAGGCACACATCAGGCATGGTGCAATTCCATAGCCAGGTAAGTCTACCCATGTTTGTTTGTTTGTTTGTTTAAAATGTATTTTTATACAGGTTAATCTGATTGGGGAAGAATCCCCATTTACAACAGATACCTGTGGCATTTGCAATAGACGAACAATACAAAATAAAACAAAATACAAAATCACATTTTACCTAAAAACAATTACAACAGACATTTAAATAATTATACAATTCCAATTTAAAATGTGGCATGTCTGCCCTGGTGCTGTACTGTGGTGCTGGCTTTGCTGCTTGGCATGCCCTGTGGTGGGGTACACTGTCATCATGCACATCACTAAGTGGCAGTGCCAGCTGCTACTTGCATTGCAATGCAGCCATGCAGGCATGTGGGATATGTCAGGCAGGGGCATGCCCTGTGCACAGTGGGCTGGGGGGCAGCTGGTGTGGTCAGGTACTGATGTGCACCTGTCTTCTTTCCATTCACAGGGCTGGAGGACTGCAGGTGGGCCAGGGCAGCAGTGGAGTGCAACTGGGCGGTGCACCCTGATGGGGGCAGACCTGCACAGGCAGCACCACAGGGGGCAGGTAAGCACTGTCATGGTTCTTCCCACTGTACATGGGGGTGGTGATGGGGAGTGGGTGTGGCCATGGCTGCCTGTGCCATGTGCCATGGCAGCTGTGTGTGTCACACTGTGCATGGTGTATGCTACTGTGGCGCATCCATTGGACATGTGTGCTGGCTGTTAGTGGGGTGGGTGTGTGCCTGGCTGCCACCATTGTTGCTGTGGTGCTGCCGGTGCAGTGTGCCATGTGACTGTCACTGTGCAGTCGTGTGGCCATTGTGTGGTGGGGAACACCTCAATGCAATGATGTGGTGTGCCGTATTGCTGGCTGGCATTGGCCCCCCTGGGGGTGTCTGCTCCGGGCCCTCCAGGGGGGTGTGTGGTCCTGCTGCCCATTGTGCACTGTGGGTGGGCATGGTTCCTTGGACCATTGCACTGATCACCTGTCCTGTCCCTTGCAGTAGGTGTCTGGCATCGGTCATGGAGAGTGCCATAAAGAATGCTGAGCTGTCTCATGTGGTAGACACTGCTGGTAGTCTCCAGTATCCTGGAGGTGGTCATTTCCATACAGTGAATGTTAGCAGCAGAGCAGAGGAAGTGATGGCTTGGTGGGGTGGCTGGATGGGGCCATCACTGAAGTTGCTGTTCTTTGCCCCTGTTTCCCCTGTTGCACCTTCCCCTACAGTTCCCCCTTCCGCTGTACAGTCCCTGTTCCCTTCCCTCACTGTACCTACCTTTTCCCAGCCCCTGTTACATTTGTAAATAGCTACCTGTTATATAAATATTTTCTAACATACCTGCCTGTGTCTGCTTTGCAGGTGGCATATGGAGCCATGCTGCTGTGGCCCTGTGTCTGTCCGTGTTGTGTGCATGGGAGGGGGTGCATGTTGCACTTCCGTGGTTCCCTGCTGTGTGCTGTGGTGTGTCCCACTGTGGTGGTGTCCATCCCCTGGGTCAGGGGCTGTGCATTGGGGTGCCCATGGGGCAGTAGTCAGGGGTGTGTGACAGGTGTGTGCATGGTGGTTGCTCACGGCCATGGTCATTATTCGAGTACTGTCTGCACAGTGTGTTGGGGTCCTCTGCTTGGAGTTGAGTGGCCTGTCCCATGTGGTCTGCCATGCTGCCTGCATCCTGGCCCGTTCAGTGCCCGCTGTGTGGACTCCCTGTGTGGCGTGTGTGTGCTTGGCTGCATGGTCCTGGGTGTGGCCTGCTATGGTCTTGTGGTGGGGAGGCATGGCCGGTGGCCTGCCTGGGGAGGTTGGGAGCTCCCTTGGTGGCCCTCCATTGGCTGTTGGCACCTCCTATCATCTGCTATCCATGCCACCATTGTGTTCTGGGGTCCAGTGTCTGGGTGCCTGTGTGTGCCCTGCTGGTGGAAGCCTCCTGTGGCCGCTGTCACTGTGCTTCCATGGCTCTGTCCCTGGGTTTGTTCTCTGTGCCCTATCCCCTGCTGTTGCTGTGCTGCTCTGTGCTGCCATGGTTGTGCTGGAGCATCTCTGTTTGCACCATGGCGCACCTCTGTTTGTGCCATGGCGCAACTCTGCCATATTCAGCTGTGTTGCGCTGGCACTGTTTGGGCTATGCAGCCTCTGAATATGGCTCCTGTTGCACCATGGCACATTGGATTTGCACTGCACTGGACTTGCGCCGACCTTTGGTGCATTTCTGAATATGCAGGCCATAGAGTCCAACAAGAACTATGGCATTTTTTTTCTATAATAAGATATCCCATCATTTCTACCTAATTATTGAATCAAATGCCGAAGTGAAATCCACAAAAAGAACAAACAATTTCATCTTCCTAATGTGAATGTATTTCTCAATAAGATGAGCAAATACAAAAACATTTTCTAGTGTCGAATGAGCCTCCCTAAATCCAGCCTGAAATGGTGAGATTATTTCATCTGTATCAATCCATTCTGTTAGTTTATTAAAAATAATTCTACTGAAAATTTTAGATTATATATCCAAAAGGCTAATTGGCCTAAAATTGGTTTGATCATAAACTGAGTCTTTTTTTTGAATGGATACGATAATATTCTTTGTCCAAGCCTGAGGTATGTATCTATATTTCAAACAAAGATTAAAGAAACATGTTAGCAAAGGGGTCCAAAACTGAGAATATTATTTATAAATTTCGGGGGGAATCAGATCCTGTTCCACAGCCTTATTTTTTAGTTTTTTGATAGCATTTGCAATGTCTATTTCATCAAGAATTAAAAGAAAATATTCTGCTTGTAGGATATTTAAATTCAGATTATGGTTTGTATGTATCATTATATCAGATGAAAAAATAGTTTTGAAGTAAGTAACCCATTGTTCTTTCGGGATATAAGAGGACAGTGAAGAATGATAACAATTTACCCCTTTAGCCACAAGCTTCCAAAAGGCATGGTTATTGTTAGACTAAACTAGTCTATGCATTTCCTGCCAGCATTTATTTTTTGCCTCCAATTTCTTAATTTCAAGAAATTGTAGATATTGTTTTCTAGTTCTGTTTAGATGTGCAAAATTATTTTTGGACAGATATTTTTTTGCCCATCTTATCAGTCTATTTAATTTGTTTCTTGCCTTTTTACATTCCAGATCAAACCATGATTTAACTTCTCCCTGAATGTTATTATTAACATAGATCTTTTTTTTTTTAATTTCATGATAAATATTTGTAATTGTTTGCTCTTTTTCACTGGGATCACTGATTTCAGAGATCAAGTCTGAATTAAAGTTGGTTGTAAGAATATCTGCTATTACTGAGGTATTGAATTTTGCTCTTACTAGCTTCTTTGTACCTATTGAGCCAAGAGCTGGATGGATTAAAGAAGAAGAATCTTGAACAATTTCATTTTTGAAGTCAATTTTGAGTTTAATTGGGGCATGATCACTTTCTGATCTCATTTTAATATACAAATTACTAAAAATCCTATAACTATCTGGATCGCATTCAGCAAAATCAATTGTGCTTTGACCATTACATGAAAAATATGTAGTTTTTCCCTCCAAATCCCCATGTAATCCACCATTTAAGATTAGCAGGGTGTTTGCTTCGATCAACTTCTTTAGTTCTAAACCATTTTTGTTATATTTTTTATTCTAACTTGTTCTCCTTTTACAATTATTTAGATTCATGATAGTCTCTAATGTGTCTATGTTGTCATAGTTAGAGATCCTGGCATTGAAGTCACCGGCCATAATCAGAGTGCTTACAGGATTCTTTTTAAATGCCAGATCTATATCATTGGAAAGATTATTCCAGATTTTTATAATGGTCTGGAGTTTGTTTAAATGGGGGTGTGTATACATTTATAATTGTAAAACATTGTTTATTCCTCTTTATGAAAATGATATCATTTGGATCAGTCTTAAAAATGTCTAATTCTGAACTATTCTTATCTATTTTGAGGTATGTAAGAATACCACCCATGGATCTTCCTTTCTTTTTAATTTTAATAGCCTGTGAAAAACACAACATGCCTGGTATCTATTTATATCAGGCAATTCCTCTGTCCAAGTTTCTTGCAATAAAATAACATCAAACTTCTTTATATACTTTAACCAGTCTGTGTCAACTATCTTTCCCATAATTCCTGCAACATTCCAACTAATCATATTTGGGGTATTTCCTCAAGTAGCGCTTAATATGCTAGATTCTACTTGGAGTGGAACATTTTCATTTAGTCAATCACGTTTCATTTCACATGGGCCTGATGTACCAAGGTCAAACGTCTCTACTAAAAAAATTCCAGCGTTATACAGCTTTTCAGCTTCCTTTTTGGGTCTGTCAAATAAATTCCTAGGTTTGCAAGCAAAATTAACTTGATTTCCTGCTTCATTATTATATACTCTCTTGACTTGTAATAGTTCCTGTTTATCAGTCTGACTTCCTATGAGTGAGGAAAATAATCCTGCCAAAAAAGATGCCAAGATATCGCTATTTTATTACATAACCTGTTTACTCCAAAAAGTGAGAGAACCAGTTCTTTCTTTGTATCCCTTATTTTCTCATTAGTTGGCCTTTGCTGCAAGTTCCACTTTAAAGTTGTTAATTTGGCTGCATATGTTTCAAAAGTGATAGTGTCTTTAATTTCTGAGTCACCATTCACAAGCGGGCTGATTGTATTCCAGGAAACAGGGGCTGGAACCTCAAGGCCCAAATAGTTTAACCTGTTTTGTTCAGCCCAGACTTTTTTTGCTAGTTCCATTTCAATAACTGGAATGTACACTGGTTTATCTTCATCATTCATATCTCTTTGTACCCATAATGTCTCTTCTTTTTTATGTTTTATTCCTAGCTCTGCTGCAAAGAGATGTCCCATTAAGTATTTTAAAGAATCTTTGGCCTCATTGCTTTAGAGAAATAGTCCTTCTATCCTAATACAGGATTCTTTACCAGGTAGATATAACTTCTCCTCAGGAATATTTGGGGAGCCCAGGGAAAGAACTGATTTTATTTTGATGTTCAGGCCACAGAATATCTAAATAATGCAATGTGGAAATTTTAATGAAATGTTGTCTTATGCTGTCCGGATTAATTCCTGATTCTTTCTATTCCCTTTTTACTGTTGTAAAAATGTATTGATATGTATTTTTATATATGTTGTAATGATCATGATGTTTACCCATTATGATCAAACAATAACATTTTGATGATGATGGTGAACAGCTAAGTAGGCATATAGCTACTACATAAGGGTCACATAAGATACTTCAGATGTATTACAGATACTTTACAAACAGCAGATATGGTACAGACAACAGATGAATGTAAAACATGTGAGGCTCAGGTTGTTGAATAGGCCAGAAAACAAGTGCATGCCCAGTCTCTCCTGGTCATCATAAGGCAATGTACTAAGGCTGGGGAAAATTTGTCAACACTGTGTCCACAAAATGTTCTGTTTGTGAAATTTCATAGAATTTTGCAAATATTTAACAATCAGTTTAACTCACCCAATCATTCTAACTCATGTGGTACATGACAAATAGAGAATAATGCATGGGCAACCATGTGTAACAAAGCTGTGTTTCTATCGAGGGATTCTGATGGCATCATGGGGACCTTTAGAGCAAAACTAGACAGAACAGGAAGATAAAAAAAAAATATATGTTCTTCTTCCTATTCTTTCTCTTGAATACAGGACCTTCTTCTCTTAACTCAGCCATCTCATACTAGGAAGCACAATGAGTAGCAATATATAATATACCTAGCAAGTTTGCCCACACTTCCAATAAGTGAAGGACAAAGTGCTATATATTATATCATATCATAGCATAGGGTCTTCTTATTCTTTTTCGTCCACACTACACCTAACAACAGGAAGGAGAGCTAAACAAAAATCCCTTTTGCATAACAAAAAAAATGGACATAGCCAGCTGTGAGACTTGCAGGGCACTGTACATAAGGTCATACCTAAAGCAGCCAGGTCCCTGTCATGCTTGGTGGGTCATAGCAGATCTCAGAGCCCAGCTTCAGGATGCCAGGGCCATGATCTATGATCTATAGTGCATGACAGTCCATTGCAGAACACCACAACCTCCATAGCAAAAAGGGCAAACTGCCAGTCATGGCCCAATACAGGACACAGGGTCAAGGAACTGTCAGGTGGTTAGGAGGAAGAAGCAAAGCAGGAGGTCCAGGAAGGGAGGTTACACTGTGGTTCCTAACTCAACCATTCTAACCAGAAACAGGTTCACATCACTCCACCCTCAGACATGATAAATCGTGACGTTGGGGGAAACTCCATATTCCACAGAGTGTAAGTCAACCCTGACCACATTAAAAATAAAGATAATGTGGTAAAGCATCACCCCGCAACCTTGGTACAAACTCAACAACCTGCAACTGCAGGGCAAAATATATTAACTAGTGTAAAGAGGGACTTAAACAAAAATAAACTTCTCATTGTTGGGGAGTCTATGATCTGCAGAGTGGAACCCCACCTAAACCAAAACAGCAATAGGGAAATTGTGGTTAGGTGTCTCCCAGGAGCCACTGCAAAAAGAGATACAAACCTCATTAAGAAAATAGTCCAATAATCAGGGGATATAATGCACATCATAATACATGTTGGGACAAATGACTTGGCTAGCCACACAGTGGAGGAGGCCAAAACACATTTTGAGGCTCTTGCCACCAATCTGACTTCACTTTCAACCAAAATGGCCTTCTCAGAAGTTCTACCAGTATGGGACAAAAGGAAAGGCACCAAGTGAGTCAGGGAGGATGACATTTGTGAGTTCAATGTTTAACTGCATGATTGGTGGCTTGAAAAAGGGTCCCACTTCATACGAAACTGGCAGAACTTCTGGGAGAGGGGACTTTTTAAGTATGATGGCCTGCACCTAAATAGGGAAGGTGTGCAGGCAATAGGACAGAAATTTGATGTTTACATGGGATTTTTAAACTAAGTAGGGGGGAGTTGGGGACTACACACACCCAAACTACCAGTGTGCTAATCACCACACCCCAAAAGTCAACAGACACGCATATGCACACAGAAATGAGAAGGGAACAAACACATACCCAGACCACTGGAGCGTCAGTCATTATTCCACAAAAATTAAATGGATTGCAGAATCTCTTGAGTAGGAACAACAGATCAGGTCAGTCCAAGAAGGGGGTGCACCCTCACACAAATGAGGAAGCACACTCCTGGAGGGTGATGGTTACAAATGCAAGGAGCCTAGCTAACAAACTTCCAGATCTCATGGGCCATCACGGAAGTGGATAGATTGGACTGGGTGACTATAATAGAAACCTGGTTCACAGAAAACCATGCTAGAGACATAGCTATAGCAGGGTACGACCTATTTAGAAAGGATAGAAATGGAAAAATGGGGGGGGGCGTAGCTATTTACATACTAGAAGAAATAGTTGCAGATGTCTCCAGGGGGGACTGAGTTGCTATGGCTAATAATGGATGCAGAAAAGGGGATATCCTTCAAAACTGGCATTGTGTACAGGCCACAAAATCAAGGGGAAAAAGTGGACAAAGACTTCCTAGAGGAAATACACAAAATGACCGACAGAGGCAATGTAATTCTGGTGGGGGACTGTAACCTCCCAGATATAAACTGGAGCACACAAATAGCAGAAACAGCAAAAAATTCTAGCCAGAGCCAACGGGGCTGCATGTGAAGAATTTGGGGTAAAAATATTGAAATGTATAAAAGTTAGGAGTCTACACAATGTAACGTAGGCTCATTAATGTGTTATTTTGTAATATTTTTACACCAAATTTTCAACATAGCCTTGATATAAAAAGATGCTAAATAAGGTGCAGGAGGGAAGTATTTTTCATAAAAAAGGCACTCAGGAACAAGGGGACCTGAAATGAAGCTGGGGGGTGGGGGAGTAATTCCAGGACAGATGTGAGGAAGTACTTCTTCAAAGAGAGTGGTGGATTCCTGGAACAGCATTTCATTGGAGGTGGTGGGAGTAAAAACAGTGGTGGGGTTCGAGAATGCATGGGATAGGCACAAGGGAATCTCTGTGAAAAGGAGGAGGAAGAACTGACCAGAGCTCATGTAGGATCTGCAGCATTACTGTAGGTAGGGAAAAATGGGCAGACTGGGGGGGCAGGCAAACAATCCTTATCTGCAAGTAACCTTTTTCTTTCTATGTTTCCAGTTCCAAAAGGGGGGACACGATACATGGTGCAGAGCCGGTGCTCAGGAAAGTAGGGTGGCCAGCTCTCAAATGCAGAAGCAAAGAATCCGAAAGTCCTGAGCACTCACAAAGGAAACTAGCAGCCAGGCACAGCATAATGTTAAAAATTCTTTACTGGCAGTAATACTGTATCACGAACTGCATTAAATACAAATATAATCCAATACAAGCAAGAAGGCCGACAAACACAGTAAATGCTAGATGTAAAGGTATGGCTACAACTGAAAAAGTCATTATGGCTGCAGGAAGCCCAAGCACTTCGACTCTCGATGAGTCTTCCTCAGGGGACATGACTAGTTAATCTTTAAAAAAAAAAGATTTCAAATCCCATTGCTTGTTTAAACCAGCAGGTGTAATGCTTCACAATTCATAAACCCAAGCTGATTTTTCCCACAGTAGTTTATTCACTTGTGCCCCCCTCCCCCCTCCCCACTACAAAGGACCCACTCCCTCAATGCCTATGAACTTTAATTCTCTAGGATGTGAATTATGGCAATCAAACAAATGACTACCAAGTGAGGTGTCAAGTCTCCTTTTAATAATACTGCTCAATGGTCTTGTGTGCTAGTTTTTAAGCTGGGCACTGATCTTCACACATATATCTTATTGCAGTTACACCATAGACCATATGTGGCAAAGTCTGTACTGCAATTAATAAATTCACGTGTCTCCAACTTTAAATCTTCATTCGGGGGTGTGCAAACTCTTCACCAGGCTGTGCATCTGTGCACACATTATATTTAGCATTTGAAAAGACTTTTTGGTTTGTATGGTAACCATTGGTTATTAATGATAGCTGCCTGATTTATCTCAAATTGGCTATGGACTAACTTGTCTCTCAGACTGCTTGCTCTACTTAAATTAATGCATGGGGTATCACCCACTGTTGAAGTCACATCATTGTCACCAAGCAGGATAGGGCAGTTATGATAAATTACATTGTCAATTTTACCTGCCAAATTATTGAATTTACTGACAAAGGTAACAGGACCACGTTCATAAATTTTTTTCTAGTGGCTTTTCATTGTTCTTTTTTTCAGTAAATCAGTTTTATCTCTAGCCTTTCTCAGTAAGGTTTTGTTATAACCCCTATTGAGAAATCTCATCTCCAGTACATTAGCCTGTCAGTCATATGGTTCAGATGAACTACATTTTCTTTTTAATCTTTTTTTTGATTACTTTTTCTCCCCGTCTCCAGTGGGCCACATTCAGGAGAGAGCCTTAGCCCCGTCCCAACGATGTCCACTATCAGCGGCAACCATCTTCCTCCAGGGCTTGCACCCCTGTTGGGTTCAGTGGGGGATCCCCAGCCCCCACTGAAGATCTGATCCAGTTCCTGTCAGCACCCAACTGGTCAGGGAGCGGGATCTGCGAGCCCCTCTATCATCCAGCTGCCGGAGACATGTTTCCTCTTTTTTTTCTCTTGGAGGAAAGGGTATGCAATGACGCCAGTTGTGGTGTCACGCAAGCTCCCATTTGTGGTATGCTGGGCATCTGCCCAACCACCACCCACCTTGTAGAGCATCAGTGTGCCATCCCCAGCCTCCACTAGGGGCCAGGCAAGCACCAATCGCTGGTCACCCCCTTCCCCGGAGGAGGAGAGCTGTCCTTGGAATGCTCGATCCTCCTCCTCTTCCCCAGCCAACCCCCGGCAACCCTCTCGCACTGTGAACACAGGTCACCTGTGTGGCAGGAGGTAAGGCATGATGCATCAGCCCTCCATGCCACCGGGTCAGCCACTATGTTCTTTTTAATCTTAAAAATTGACTGTAAGGTATATAATATTTCAAAGGCATTGAATGTGGAATATCTGCTCTCAGGGCTGCATTTGCAGCAGAATTTTTCTGAAGCACTGCATTTCAAATATTTCTTCTTTGCCATGTTTCTCTCATGTCTCCTATCAGTAGAAATATCACTTCTGAAAATAGGAGTATTTCAAGCAGCTACTTTGGAAATACTTGTGCATGGAATTATGACACAAATCAATGCTGCTGTGGTAGTCACTAAAATTCATAATGATATTCAGAGTTATTGCAAGCCTTGGATAGTCATAGTCTGTTCAATATACTAGGTAAAGGCCATGACTGGATATTATTATGGACCCTGCCCTAGTTCCTCCTCCTCACTTCTGCACCTTTTAAAATACTCAGCTTATCAGTATCTTGTTTAGTTCTCAAGTTTGCTACTTTTTTTTTTATTATTTCCATAATAATCAGTATAATGGACTTATAAGAACATTTATACATACTGCAGTAGAAAGGGATTTAATTGCCATTGAACTGCATTGTTTGCTGCAGCATACCGCAGCATTTTATGATATACGACATTATACAATGGCAAGAAAGAATCCTGGCTTCTGATTGGTCAGTTGGCCGTCACAGCAAGGATGTTATCCTGGCATAACATCCCTGCTGATTTTTTGCATTGGATTTATTAGTCATTCTCTCATCTTCTCTTAAGAAAGAAAAATATTTTTACACACTAACAAAAACGTTCCTTAAAATTATTATTCTTTTATTCTGCAAAAACAACAAGCCATTGTATAATAGGAATAATGCCCTCCAGAGTGGGTGTTATGCTGGGATAACATCCCTTCTCGGGTGTTGGACTCCCTCGGCCAATGGCCTCGGGACCAACCACCTGAGGTGTGATGTTATCCCAACATAACACCCACCCTGTCAGGTATTATTCCTTCAGCATTACTGCATTGCTTCCTAGCTGGTGCTACTATCCATTTTTCAGGTCCAAGCTGATGACCTCAATGAAATCAGCCTGTCATCATACCAGGGCTTCCCACCCTGTATTTTTTTTTTTTTTTGGTGCGGGGCTGACTGATTTGGCCTGGGAGGGGTTTTGCAGGCTTTGCAAGCAACTGGGTGGCTAACTATGTCATCAGTAGTGTATTATGTCATCACATTCTGTGTAACGGCATGGCATACCAAGTGATGCGATGATGCCTGATACATCATTTGTTCACTTGGCATGGTAGGGGTGGGTACTTCCATAAAAAAGAAGGCAGTGAGGATGGCCTGGAACACATGCAGTATCACCCATGACTGAAGGTGACTGTGTGTAACTGAATAGCCTTGATACAGTATATAAGTGCCTTTTAGAATCTTTAGTGCTTTGAGTGCAGCAGTCTTACAGATGTGATACTGATACAAGCTAATGAGGCTATTTGATTTTTACTTTAGGGGAAGTGTACTAGCAATACTGAGCCACCAATATTAAAGATGTCATACAGTGACAAAATAATAATGGTGTGCTAGTTACTAACCGAACCATTTATATTATTATGAATAGTTATATTAGAACATGACTAATTTGGGGACCATTATGTTACTGTTTTAACAAACATAACAGGCACAGCTTATGGAGTGAGAGGGAACAGAATATCTACATACATGTATTTAGAAACAAAGGGGAAGAAACCCTCATCATTTTTGGGGGGGCAGCCCCAATTCTTACCAGAGCTCAGCCTTGCCCTGCCTACTGTCCCCCAATGCCCAGGCGTACCCCCTGAGTGGGACTGCAGGGTGGGTGCCCCCCCAAAAGACACTGTTGGCAATCCCCAGCTTACCTCCTGGGTTGGGGCCCTGGGAGTGAGCCCCACCATAGCAGACATTGGTGGCAGTGGAGACGGTGGCAGAGCAGGACGTCATGCCTGGGGGTTGTCTGTCTTTCTAAATGCTGGATCCCTGGGGTGGTGACATGCAATGATGTCCAGAATCCACCCTGCCCCCTAAGGTGATGGCATTGGCTGCAGCAGTATCCCCAGCCTCTGCCAGAGATATGTAAAGCATTGCACACTCTTCTCCTCCCACTGGAGAAGGAGAGCAGTCCTTGGGATGTTCAATCCCCCTGAGCTGTCCCTGCTACTCCCGAGTCTGTCACCAAACCTGGGATGTTGGCACCACAAGCAGACGCCTTGCAGCTGTGTCAGTGGGTGGGCCAGTAAAGAAAATCTTTATTAAACAAACATAAGGACATAAGAATAGAAGTGAGTTCTGAGAGTATACATTGTTTACTTTTAAAATTTAACTAGTTCAAAAAGAATCAGAATAAATGTGACAGTGCAATAAACAAAAGCATTTATTGTACCCTTGTAGGATCATACAGGATTGTGGTTTGTATTGACTAGCAATCAAGAAAATATATGAAACAGCAGCTATAAGGTATAATCTCTTATTTATTCATATTATATGGTTAAAAGAATAGATTATCACATGGAATAGTAGACTGTTTTCGGAAAGAATTAACATTTTACTTAAGGCTGTGATATCATATGAACATATGAAGAAGCCAACAGAATGAGGCTTTTTGGTCTATCTAGTCTGCTCATTACCAGGGTTCTTAGCTCAGGGTGGTGTTTCTGCTCCCCCTCCCCTACCTTTCCATTAAGTTCCTCCCCTCCTTCCATTACCTTTATCTTCCCCCTATATCTATCCCAGCCTCTCTTGAAGCTGCCTGCTGTCCTCAGTGAGATCACCTTTTCTGGCAGTGCATTCGATTTGCTCACCACCCTTTCTGTGAACAACTGTCATCTAATCTCCCTCTTAAACACCCACCCCTCAACTTTAAGCTGTGCCCCTTTGGGGTTTTGTGTCAGCTTAGCCTGATGATACCATCCCTGTTCACCATATTAATCTCTTTCACGTACTTGAAGGTCTCAATCATGTCTCACCTCTCCCTTCTGTCCTCCAGGGAGTAAATATTTAGGACCTCAGTCTCTCCTTGTATGACTTACCCTGTTGCCCCACAATCATCTTCATAGCCCTGACTAGATTAATCTATTATCAGGAGGGGACATTTTAAACTTTTATTCTTGTCATAATGATGGGAACTTTTTTCATAGAAGGGGATTCAGTGAAGAAACACCTCATTTTCCAGTTTGGATAATAAGGTGCTTCATCTTTAAAGTTATTAGGAAATTAGTTTAAATATCTTAAGGCAGATAGTACAGGTGTAATGTTTCAAAAATGGTGGAGTCAGCAGCATGACTTTCCTTGCTTCCTTCCTTTCCCTCTCATTGTAAGGCAGCTGGTAAAGTATAGTTTTTCAGGAAAGGCAAGATTAATATCATACTCATGTATGATATGGGTAGCAGTTAATGGTTTTCAGTTAACAGGTGGAACTGGCTAGGAGCAGAGCATGTTCTATGCTGTAATTCTCCTGATCTTGAACTTGAAGAGGAAAAAGAAGATGCTGCAAGACATGGGCCCTCATTTTATTTTCCTCTATTTGTTGCAAATCTGTATTGCAAGGTACGTGCTTCATTCTGGACCCATTATCTGTAGTTGATTGTTTGGAGTTTATGAGAGATTGGGGGGGGGGGTTAAATATACAGGCCTGTATTTTCAAAGATTTGCTGCAGATACAGCAGCAAGTTGCATCACTTTTGTATCACAGATCACAGCTGTGTCTGCATCAGAAGGGTGCACTATCATCAGAAGATGGATGCACCGCAATCTACTGCCCCTGCACTTGCATCTACTGTAGATTAGTGATGCAAAAAGTGACACCGACGGGATGCAATAGTGATGCATTCCATAAATATATTGCAAATATGTTACAGTTGTGCTGCAAGTATAAGTGTTGTTTTGCTGCAGCTATGAAAATATGGTGCAATTATATGCTTCATCTACATGATTCAAATTTAGGTGTCTTGACACATCTGTATAATTTTTTTTAACTTATGAAAATACCACCTGCTGTGTTCTACAGTGTCTTTAAAGTTCTGCCAAATGTAATTAACATTAAAAATAATCCTCATTCCTACTGAGTATAGAAAAGTAAATAACAATGGCAATAACACATCAGAAATAAGAACCTGATTTTGCCAAACAGGTTTTACTTTTATCTTTATAAACGAAGCAAGAATTTTAAAATTATTCAGGTCCATGGGATCTGGTGTTGAATGTTTGTAAGCTAAAGCTAACCAGGACCACTCCCATTTTTCCAGATGTAGGAACTATTTAAAAAACACTTTATGCTCCAGGATAACATAGATACAGAAAATGCATACTTCTACTTCTCTACAGTATGAGAGCTTTCAGCAGTGATAGAATCTAGCACCGAGTCAATGTTTAGAATGGCTCTCTTTAAAAAAAACAAAAAACTTTTATGTACACTTTTATTAGTATTGAGACAGTGCAACCACAGATCATATTACAAGTACACATGACAACAGCACCAAACTTCTCCACTCTTCCAAACTGAAATCAGATATTTACTACCCCCCCCCACACACACACACTTGACATCAAAGATGTAAGAAAGCTGTGAATGTCTGTAAGGTGAGTAATGTCACTCTAAAGCAGCCTGGCGCCCCCCCTCCCCGCTGATGCAGACATCTAAGTATTAAAGACAGGAATCTTAGCAAGGTGAGTCAGTGTAATATCAAATTACACTGCCCCACCCCCATCCCACATAATAAAAAATAGTGCCTATGAGAAGACTGCATTGACACAGTGGAGGGTTTCACAGACTGCGTAGGGAACTGTGATGCAACTGTTGTTAGGAAGGAAAGAATGCAGAGTCCCCTTTTTCTGAAAGCAATAGGACTGCAGGGCTCTACTCACTGTCGCCCTTAAAAGCAGGGACTTCTTATTGGCCCTACAGGACACTGGATTGGGGCAGCTTGTCAAAGTCCCAACAAGGGGGGATGCTGTTCTTGATCTGATCCTCACAGTGAGAGGATTAGGGAAATCGATGTAGGGTGCAATCTGGGAAACAGCAATCATTTCATGGTCAGTTTCCAAGTAAACAGAGTAGAAGACTCCTGTCACTCAAAGGTTAAGGTTCTTGATTTCAAGAAAGCAGACTTCCAAAAAATGAGAGCCAGCCTAAGGGAAAACTTAACTGAAGAGACAGAAGGAGAGGAAGAAGTCATGTGGCAGAGATTAAAGACAGCAATCAGGACAGCCACAGACCAATGCTCCAGGAGGGTCAGCAAGGCAAAAAGGAAAATAAATCCTCTCTGGTTCTCTAAGGAGGTGGCTACCATAGTCAAAGAAAAGAAAGAAAGCACACGATATACTGGGAAACCAAAAATGACAGAGACTGGGATTCATATCAAGAAAAAATGAAACAAGCAAATAAATTAATAAAAAAAAGCCAAAGCACAGACAGAGGAAAAGAAAGCAGATGGGGCCAAGAGAGGTGACAAAGCCTTTAGGTACATCAGGAAAAGAAGGAAAACAAAGGAGGGTATAGTAAGGCTTGCTACCGAGGATGTCAAAATTGGCAAAGGATGACCATGTAAAGGCAGAAATCCTAAATAAGTACTTCTGCTCAGTGTTCACCGATGAGGATCCAGGAAGTGGCCCGGCGCATAGAAAAAACAGCACCATCAGACCAGGAGTCGACACTAGCTTATTCACAGAAGAGAAAGTATTGGAGGAGGTAAATAAACTGAAGGTGGACAAGGCCATGGGACCAGATGAGATACATCCCAGAATCCTAAACGAATTAAGGTGTGAACTGGCAGCTCCTTTGGTAAAACTATTCACCAAATCCCTAGAGAGCAGAATAGTACCTGAGGATTGGAAAATGACTACAGTAGTTCCACTACGTAAATCAGGACGCAAAGAAGAGTTAGATGACTACCAACCAGTTAGTCTCACCTCTGTAGTGGGAAAAATGATGGAGTCACTGCTCAAGGAGAGAATAATAGCATTTCTCAAAGCAAACGGGCAGCTGGACCCAAAATAACACAGTTTCATGTCTGGAAGGTCATGCCAGACAAATCTGGTTGAGTTTTTTGATAGGGTCACCAGGGTGGTGGACAACATGGGAGCAGTGGATGTGGTATACCTGGACTTTAGCAAAGCCTTTGACTCGGTTTCACACAGAAGGTTGGTGAAGAATTTAGACTACACAGGGGTTGGACAAGAGGTGGTAAAATGGGTAGAAAATTGGCTACAAGACAGAACACAGAGAGTCCAGGTAAATGGTGCGGTATCAGCAGAGGGTAGGGTAACCAGTGGTGTACCCCAGGGCTTGTATTGGGGCCTCTACTCTTCAACATTTTCATAGCAGACATCACAGATGAGCTTGAGGGAAAGATCTGTCTATTCACCAATGACACCAAGATCTGCAATAAGGTGGACTCCTTAAATGGAGTGATTGAGATGCAATCAGAGCTAGAGAAGTTTGAGGAGTGATCTAGAGCATAGCAGCTGAGATCTAATTCCAAAAAGTGCAAAGCCATGCACGTGGGAAGAGGAAACCCAAGGGTGGTGTATTACTTAGGAGGGGTAAGATTAGCAGCCTCAAACCAAGAGTGGGATCTGAGAATCATGATCTCGGATTACTTAAAAAAGGGAAGACAATGTGAAAAGGCAGCACTAAAGGTCAGTGGCATGCTGGGATATATAGGAAGGGGAATCACAAGCAGGAGAAGAGAGGTGGTCATGCCACTGTACAGAGCTATGGTCAGGCCACATCTGGAGTACTGCATCTAGTTTTGGAGGCCACACCTCAGGAAGGATATTGACCAGTTAGAAACAGTACAAAGAAAGGCAACCAAAAGGGTTGCACAACTTGTCTTATGAAGAAAGATTAAGAGAACTGAATATGTACTCCTTGGAGCAGAGAACTGAGAGGGGAGACATGTCTGAAACTTCATGTACATAAAAGGCATAAATAAAGTGCAGGCACAGGACCTCTTTCACTTCAAAGAGGGCAGTAGAATTAGGGGCCACAATCTGAGACTAAGGGGAGAGAGGTTCAATACCAAAATCCAGAAGTTCTTTTTCACAGAGAGGGTGGTAGATAACATGGAACAGTCTGCCCCCAGGATTGGTGGTGGCAAAGACAGTGGGGGAATTTAAGGCAGCATGGGATAGACACAGGGGTGCCCTCACATGTAAGGGCAATTTGGGGAGGTAGTAAATAAATAAAGGATAGACTAGATGAACCTAATGGCCTTCTTCTGCCATCACTTTCTATGTTTCTATGATGTCTTCAGTACCCCAAAATGGAAACTGCCTTGCTGTACTTGGTTGCCCATGTGTTATTTTTTTATAGTAGAGGGTCTAAAATATAAACTAGAACAAAACAATGCTTTTTCTTCCAAAAAAAGACAAACAAAAAAAAAACTCATCCTTACCCACCTGCTGATAACCCACCCAGCGGGAAAGAGTGGATCTGTTTTCTTTTTTTTAGCGATGGTTTGAAATGATGAAAAAAGAGAAGATTTTGTGTCGGGGGGGGCCAAGTTCTGTGTGCATATGTGTGTGTGTGTGTGTGTGTGTGTGTTTGTGTGTGTGTGTGTGTGAGGGAGGAACGTAAAACAGCAGGTGGCATAAGTTTTCATTCTAACTAAAAAAAGCTACTGTACCACTCAAGGGTACAACATCATTCTAGGTCCTTTGAACTGTGATACAACAGCTTTTACTTAGGAAGTAATTATCTGTGCAGCACCAGGTTGTGTACTGGAGAAAGAGTAATGTGCTCTGGGATGGCTCAGTTTCCAGTGGCATAGTTGGTAGCGCAACTGGAACAGTATTCCGGATGGCTTGGGTTCAAGTCCCAGCTGAGGCACTTACTTCTTTCTCTCTTCTGTTTGCATGTGTTATATATATATATATATGCACACTGAACTTTTGTGATTGAAATTGTAATTAACTGTGAAGCATCAGGTTGTGCATTGGAGAAAGAGTAATGTAACAATATACTATGTAGAGAATAATCTATGGGCATCCATTCACAACAAGGCTGTGTTTCCATTTTGGAGTTGATCATATTATAGTGACCTCAAGAGTGAAGTTAGAGAGATTCTTGATGTCACCTCAGTCCCAAAATAGAAACACATGCTGATTTGGGCGTAGTTTCCAAAATGATGTTTTTTATAGCGTATGATTTTGTAAAAAATATTTTTGTCTCCTGAGCCCTTTGCCAGCCCTGAAAGAAAGAATTTTGTAATTTGATTTAATGTAGAAAACCCACCCTGCACACAACTTTGCAGTTCTCACCTAATTGCCACCTACATATGGTAAAAATACATACAGTTTTTTATTTATTTTACATACTGAAGGACTGTAATGGTCTCTGCTATCTCCTCAGCACTGTTTACTGTCTGAATGTGTGTCAGTGCCACAGAAAGGCTTCCACCTGAAATTCTGCAGGGAGAAGTCATGGTACCAGACAGAAATGCTACAACTATGGCACAGCAAAATCACATTGTACAGTAGTAGTGATGCAGTACTATGGTTCAGCAACCTTAATATTTCCATGGCTGCGGACTGATATATCAGTCCAAATTTCCTATACGTTCTAATTCTGTCAACAGCCTAAGGGTTAACAGTGATTGTACAATACCAGTGATGTTTAATAAAGGGAGGGAGGGTGGGCAGAGGAGACTGTGAAAAGGCAGAGATACTAAACAAATATTTTTGCTCAGTATTTACAAATGAAGAGGGGGAGGTACCTAAAACAAACAGTAGAAACACTCTGGATACAGAAGTTGATACAGAAGAAAGGGTTCTGAAAGAACTCTTAAAACTGAAGGTGGACAAAGCAATGGGCCTGATGGGATTCATCCCAGAATTCTAAAAGAGCTAAGGGTAGAACTAGTGACACCATTGACTACCCTTTTTAACAAATCATGGGATGATGGGGTGGTACCCGAGGACTGGAGGAGGGCAGATGTGATTCCCCTTCACAAAAGTGGGAGCAAGGCAGAAGCAGGAAACTATAGACCTGTTAGTTTAACCTCAGTGATAGGGAAAATGATGGAATCACTTCTGAAGGAAAGAACTGTCGAGTACCTAGAGGCCAGAGGGGCACAGGACCCAAGGCAGCATGGATTCACAGCAGGAAGGTCATGCCAGACGAATCTGATAGATTTCTTTGACTGGGTGACCAAAGTAGTAGATCAGGGAGGGGCTGTGGACATGGCCTACCTAGACTTTAGCAAGGCATTTGACACAGTCCACACAAAGATTAATATACAAGTTAGCCAGCCTGGGGTGGGTCCCAAGATGACAGCCTGGGTAAGGAATTGGCTGGAGAATAGGACACAGAGGTAATAGTAAATGGAGCCCACTCTGAAGAAAGGGTTACTAGTAGGGTACATGAGGGTTCAGTAAGGACAGGTCCTCTTCAATGTCTTTATAAGCGACATTCGGAAGGACTAGAAGGAAAAGTATGTCTCTTTGCAGATGACACTAAGATCTGCAACAGAGTTGATGCACAGGGTGGGGTGGAAAGGATGAGAAGGGACTTGCAAGGTTAGAGGAATGGTCAAATGTATGGCAACTTAGATTCAATGTTAAGAAGTGCAAGGTAATGCACCTGGGAAACAAAAACCCAGGGGAAGAGTACACAATGGGGGGTGAGATACTAACAACAACAAAAATGGAAAGGGACCTGGGGGTAGTCATATCAGATGACCTAAAGGTGGGCAAGCAATGTGAGAGGGCAGCAAGGAGGGCTGGGGGGATACTGGGATGCATAGGGAGAGGCATCACCAGTAGAAAACAGGAAGTTAGTATCCCTCTGTACAGACAACTGGTGAGACCCCATCTGGAGTACTGTGTGCAGTTCTGGAGACCCAATCTCCGCAAAGACATAGACAGGATGGAAGCTGTCCAGAGGAGGGCAACTAAAATGGTGCAGGGTCTGCACGGAAGACATATGAAGAGAGACTTAAGGAGCTTAATATGTATAGCCTCGAGGAAAGGAGGAGAGGGGGACATGATAGAAACTTCAAGTACCTCAATGGAATCAACAAAAGTCCAAGACGGTAGCATCTTTCAAAAAGAGGTGTGCAAGAACAAGAGGGCACAGTTTGAAGATGGGGTTGCTCAGAGGTAATTTAAGAAGTATTTTTTCACAAAGAGGGTTGTGGATGCATGGACGGCCTTCGGAGGAGGTTGTGGAGTCAAAATCAGTGGTGGAATTCAAGCATGCTTGGGACAGTCATAAGGCAATTCTGGGGGGTTGGGGTAAGAAGAAGTAGGCTGCAGGTTAACTAGGATCTGCAGCTTATCCAGTAGGTAGGGAAATGGGCAGACTGGGTGGGCCAAGCGGTCCTTATCTGCTGTCAAATTCTATGTTTCTATGTTTCTATGTCAGAATGATGGTGCAGCAACTTTAAGTCATAGTACAATAGTAGTGATGTCAGAACTATGGTATATCGACATTAAGTCATTGTACAATAGTAGTGATGCCACAACTATGATACAACAACTTTAAAAGTCATTGTACAATAGCAGCAGGGCTTCAGCTAATTCCAGTTTGGGAGTATTTGACTTCCAAAAATAAAGCAAAAACTTCCAAAATCAAAAAAAGGAGGAAGTCATTGACTTCCTGATGTAAAGCCAAAAATTAGATGACTTCCAAACTTGCATGTATGGAAGTCTGAAATGATGGATTAGTCTGAAAGAAATTGTATTTTACCACTAATTTATTATGTTAACATCCATAAAATTATTTATCTTAGAATACTGACTTCCAAAAGTGGGATCCTGGAAGTATTTTGACTTCTAAAAAGTTGGAATGACTTCCAGATTTGAACTCCTTGAAGTTTTAAACTTGCACTGAAAATAAATTAACTGAACCCCTGAATAGCAGTGATGTCAGAACCATGGTACAACAGCTTTAAAAGACATTGTACAATAGCGGTGATGCCACAACTATACTACAACAACTTTAAAAGTCATTGTGCAATAGTAGTGATGCCAGAACTATGGTACAACAACTCTGACAGTCAGTGTACAATAGTAATGATGCAACAACTATGGCACAGAAACTCTAAAAGTCAGTGCACAAAACTAGTGATGCCACAACTATGATACAACTTTGGAGGTCATTGTACAATTGCAGGTGCTAGAACTATGGTACAACAACTTTAAAAGTTATTGTACAATAGTAGTGATGCCACAAATACGATGCAACCTTACTAGAGTTTATATTAGTCACTGGTTATTTACTTCACCCTATGTAGTAACTCTTGAGGAGGTGTCCAATATTTCTCCTTTGTAAGTATGTTTGCTTTTATGGCAACAGGCATTGTATTATCCTCCAGGGTATGCTTTTTTGTATGCTTGATGCAAAAAAGGAGAAATACAAAGTTACACTAGTGGTGCAACAACTATGATACAGAAACTTTAAAAGTCATGTTGGCCCAATGGTGCTGAGGGTTGAGGTGCTGGATGCCACACATCATGCCATGCTGGCGACCTGGGCTCAGGAGCAACCTCAGGTTGCTGGGGGTTGGCAGGGAAGGGAGAGAATCAAGAACCCAATGAACTGCTCTGCTCTCCCAGGGAGGGAGGGAGAGAGGGAAGATCATCCTTTTCCATGGCTGCCTCATGGTGGAGGCCAGACAGCAGCACTGGAGTGAAGGAGGCACAGAGCATTTCAACATGACACCTGCATGTTCACGGCCACAAGGGGGGATGGACAGAAAATGGAAAAAGAAAGGTGACTGCAGGCTAAGTGACACCCTGCCTACAACTATGGTACAGGAACTTTAAAAGATATTGTACAAAAGTAGTGGTGCCACAGCTATGATACAACAACTTTAAAAGACATTGTACAATAGTAGTGATGCCATGACTATGGTACAACAACTTTAAAAGTTATTGTACAATAATAGTAATAATAGTGATGCCACAACTATGGTACAGCAACTTTAAAACTCATTGTTCAAAACTAGTGATGCCAAGACTATGATGCAACAACTTTAAGGTCATCATACAATAGTAGTGATGACACATGTATGATACAGCTTTAAAGGTCATTATACAATAGTAGTGATGCCAGAACTATGGCACAACAACTCTAACAGTGTACAATAGTAGGGATGCCATAACTATGATGAAACAACTTCAGTGGTCATTGTACAATTATAGTTGCCAGAACTATGATACAGCAACTTTAAAAGTTATTGTAGTGATGCCACAAATATGATGCAACCTTACTAGAGTTTATGTTAGTCACTATTTATTTACTTCATCCTATGTAGTAACTCTTGAGGAGGTGTCCAATATTTCTCCTTTGTAAGTATGTTTGTTTTTATGGCAACAGGCGTTGTATTATCTTCCAGGGTATGCTTTTTTGTATGCTTGATGCAAAAAAAGGAGAAATACAAAGTTACAGTAGTGAAGCAACAACTATGATACAGAAACTTTAAAAGTTATGCCGGCCCAATGGTGCTGAGGGTTGAGGCACTGGATGGCACACATTGTGCCATGCTGATGACCTGGGCTTGGGTTGCCAGGGGTTGGCAGGAAAGGGAGAGGATCGAGCATCCAACAAACTGCTCTCCTCTCCCAGGGAGGGAGGGAGAGATGGAAAATCATCCCGCCCTTGATTGCCTCATGGTGGAGGTCAGAGTTCAGCACTGGAGTGAAGGAGGCACAGAGCATTAAAACATGACACCTGCATGTTCATGGCCACAAGGGGGGAGGGACAGAGACCAGGAAAAGAAAGGAGACAGCAGGCTAAGAGACACCCTGCCTACAACTATGGTACAGGAACTTTAAAAGATATTGTACAAAAGTAGTTGTGCCACAGCTATGATACACAAACTTTAAAATACATTGTACAACAGTAGTGATGCCACGACTATGATGCAACAACTTTAAGGTCAGTGTACAATAGTAGTGATGCCACAACTATAGTACAACAACTTTAAAAGTTATTGTACAATAGTAGTGATGCCACAACTATAGTACAACAACTTTAAAAGTCATTGTACAATACCAATGATGCCACAACTATGATACAACTTTAAAAGTCAATGTACAGCAGTAGTGATATCAGAACTATGGTGCAACAACTTTAAGTCACTAGTAATGTGACAACTGTGGTGCAGCAACCTTAAAATTAATTGTAGAATGGTAGTGATGCCACACATAAGGTGCAGCAACTTTAAAAGTCATTGTACAATAGTAGTGAGGCCACAACTATGATACAACAACTTTAAAAGTCATTGTACATTAGTAGTGATGTCAGAACTATGGTGCAACAACTTTAAGTCACTAGTGATATGACAGCTGTGGTGCAGCAACCTTAAAATTAATTGTAGAAGAGTAGTGATGCCATAAGTATGGTGCAGCAACTTTAATAGTCATTGTACAATTGTAGTGGTGCCACAAGTATGAAACAACAACCTCAAAAGTCATTGTACAATAGTAGTGATGCCAGAACTATGGTGCAGCAACTTTAAGTCATTGTATAATAGTAGTGATGCAAGAACTGCAGCGCAGCAACCTTAAAATTCATTGTACAATAATAGATATGCCACAACTATGGTGCAGCAACTTTAAAAGTCATTGTACAATAGTAGTGGTGCCCACAGCTATGATATAACTTTAAAAGTCTTTGTACAACAGTGCTGATACCACAACTATGATACAACTTTGGAAGTTATTTTGTACAATAGTAGTGATGCCACAACTATGATACAAATTTAAAAGTCATTGTACAATACTAGTGATACCGCAACTATGATACAACTTTGAAACTCATTGTACAATTGCAATGATGTCACAGCTATTCTACAACAACTTTGAAAGTCATTGTATAATAGCAGTGATGCCATAACTATGATACAACTTTAAAAGTCATTGTACAATTGTTGTGATGCCACAGCTATTTTACACCAACTTTAAGTCATTGTGCAATAGTAATGATGTCAGAACTATGGTACAACTTTAAAAGCCGTTGTACAATAGCAGTGATGCCACAACTATGATACAGCAACGTAAACATCATGGGACAATAGCAGTGATGCCACAATTATGATATAACAACGTAAACATCATGGGACAATATCAGTGATGCCACAATTATGATACAACAATGTAAACATCATGGGACAATATCAGTGATGCCACAATTATGATACAACTTTAAAAGTCATGGTACAATATCAGTAATGCCACAACTATGATACAACTTTAAACGGTATTGTGTAATAATAGTGAGACCATGACTATGATATACCAACTTTAAAAGTTCATCTGCTCAACCTCGACCTTCTCCTCCCTCAAAGCCCTTCTTCATGATATTGCTACCCCCTCCTGCAACTGTTCCTGACCCTTGACTCTGTATTCCCTCCTCCTGTGTTGTTGATATTCCCCTTGCATTCCGTACTCCTATGATGTTAACTTTCTCCATTGTCCTCCCCCCCCCGACAGTCAGCAATTTCCTCCCTTCAAGTTAATTAAGCAATAATATATGATAGGGTGTATGTTGTGCAGGGATAACGTCATGAGTTGTGTGGTTGGGCACACGGCTGCTGGCCAAGTGCATTCAATACCAAGGTGTAATGTTATCCCAGCACAGCACACATCCCGGAGTGTATTATTGCTATTACAAAATGGCTCATTTGTTAAAAAACTCTTTTTAAATGTTATTAAAACTACATTTTGTGTCTTTGTGAATGGGTAGGCATATTTTCTAACAAAATGTAGTGCTCGTTATTTCTTTTGCCCACTAGGTGGAGCTGCTGTCATGTTACTGCAGCTGTGTTCTGCCCTCTATTTTTTTGTTTGTTGTCAGTAGTGAACTTGGACCAAATCCCCCCCAACCCCGCATTTTAATTGTTTTAAGTTCCCAGTTTTCTGGCCACTCGCTAAACACCTGTGCCATTTTTCTCAGAATTTTTTTTGAAAACCTACAATCTCAGCCAATGAGCACTTTTGCAGCAGCAGCATCAGTGCAGGCATCACGGCAACACATACATGGCACCAGCTCACAGAACAAATGGAGACACTCCTGAAAGGGGACTACTTTGTACTCATTGCCTGTAAACTAATGGGAGTTTTAAATTAAAATGTTGCTTTACATTGTCACTTCTCATCTGTGTTTTTTTCTTGGGCCATTTTATGAGTGCAATAACATACTTCAGGGTGTGTGGTTACAGAATAATTACTGCTCCCCCCCCCCCAGGTTGAAGGGCACTCGGCTAATGTCTCATGCCTCCAACCTGAGGAGGAGTGTGGTAATTATCCAATAGCTGCACACCCTGTCATGTGTTATTGCTTACTTAATTGATGGGGAAGTGTTTTTTCTCTGTAACATGCTTCCATTCAGGTACTTCGGGCTCCTGGATTCTCATTTATCTTATTCTGATCACATATCTAATGTATGACAGGCTGTAAATCAGAAACTGGATACTGTATATAGATTATATCAGTTTCTAATTCCAGAAGCATAGCTTACCTTGTTAACAAGTCTCTTTTATCACTTAATGAGTACTTGCTTTGTTAACAGGTCTCTCTTATCACTTCATGACTATGGTTCAATCATTTTCATAAATGCTGCTGAACAGGAAATAAGGAGATTAAACAGTTTATAACACTGTATGTCAATTTGCTTTATGATTCCCTTTCATACTCGCCATTGTACTTTGTATTCTAAATAAGACCCACTGGTTGTCTACTTGAAAAATCTTTAAGAAATATTGATTTCTCTCCTTCATCTAAATTGCTGTGATTAAACACTTGCTCAAGTAATTTACAGTCCACTGACCAGAATGTTTTACTTCAGCCTCTTGTACAAACTGCTACGGACCAAAAATCTTTCTCTGCATCTGTTTCCAGATTTTGGGACAATCTGCTTTGCTTTCTGTGCTCTACCTCAATTCACTTACCATATGAGCAATTTTTTATTTCTTTGCTGGAAAGTAATAGTTGACAATGTTTTAAATGATCCTAATTCATTCATGTTTATTGAATCATCCTGTATTTTATTTGATTTTACTAGTAGTCTGTACTTATTAGTTTTATTGTGCCACATTTTTTGGCCTGCATCCTGCCTGTAAAAAGACCCTTTGGTCCAACGCACTTACCCAATCAAAGAGAAACCAATCCAGTTCAATTATAGCAAACTGTTGAACATGTGCTTCAGACTGATGATATTTATCTACTGTATAAAGTAATAACTGCCCCTTCAGCTTGGTAAGAGTCAGGGAACATATACCGGGAGCTTACAACCACCATTGTCAGTGGTTCAGATTGTCAGTTTAGCTGTACCAGAGAGGAGAGGTCTAAGCCAGTAAAACTGCAGTACATTTCAGGAACAGTACTGGGGGGGGCGTTATACATAGTTATATGGTTCTATATAGGCAAGCAGGAGTGGGTCCGTCATCAGGACTGGATTTCTGGCACATTGCCTTCATGCCTGGCTCTGATACATATGCTACTGACTCTCAGGTTCCTGAATGGAAGGTAGACATCTGGACAACATCAATGTTGCTTAGCCCAGGGTGATACTGAAGGCTGACAATGCAGCTAGCTACTGATTATATATGGCATCTAATCAGACAGCAGTTAGTATGTAGGTGAAGAGCTTATTGTTGATCCACAAACAAGCTCCATACAGATAATCGTGAAATTAGTCCACTACTACCCACTCCAGTGTAAGGCACTCTATAATCCTTTTCAAGGCCAGTTTATTTTGCACATTGCTCAGGGTAGCCCAGCTGAGACACATTTCATTTTCAGTGGAGTCCTGCTTCTATCCATTTCTGCAGCTGTGAGGATATAAGCACTGGCAGGTTAAGAAGTCTGCAGAATGTCACATAGTCAGCATTTGCCTCTAACAGGTGTTGTCTAGGCACAGGTCAGAAAGCACAGGAAAACCAAGAGCAGTTATCAAATTCTCAAGTAGCATTTATTATTTACAATAACAATAAAATAAAAAATTGTACAGAATTTTTTTTTAATAAAGGCAGTTCAGACAAAACAAAATCCTTCCTCTAAGAGTATCTCTGATTCTAAAATGTATTCTCTCTCTCTCTCTCTTTAACAAAAGTTTGCTCTTTTTATAAGAAGTCTTTGCCTGGCAATTAATTTCTGCATCCTGAGCTCGTTAACAGGCATCCTGTTTCTCACAAAATGCATCAGAACTTTGCCAGTTTCTTTCCTTACAGGTGCAACAAAATAGAACATTGTGACCTAGAAGTATTCTCCTGTTGACAACTCTGCAAAAAAGATTTTGTGGAGGTCAAACAAAATCTCAAAGTTAACCCCCTGAGTTCCAAAAAGCTTTATGTAATCATTTCAACAATATAACTAGATCCTAGTTTCACATAAAGTCCCACATAAAGATTCACATGTAACCACAGATATGCAAGGGGAAGAAAAGAGAGAAACAGCAAGTAAAGGCAGGGAGATAGTGGGGGGCGGGGTGGTGAGACATTCAGAGTGATCAGTTCCTAGATCTCACAAGAAAATTTGATTGTGCAATCAGATGGACAAGAGACAGAAACAGAGGATAGAACAGATCCTTACTTTCAACTCTTTCTGCATAACAAATGGGACACGGTCTTATTCAACCCTTTCACATACCCTCCTCTTTAAATGGGAACCTGTTTTAAAAAAAACAGGTTTCCAAAACTTTCTTTCAGTTCTCTTCTAACATTACCTCATAACCTTTATAGTTATGCGCATATGCAGCATCCCTTTTTCCATAACAATCAGAACAGCAAACAATTAAGTTTAAAGATACATTTTTTTCAACCTTCAGAATTCTCAATTCCTGATCCATATGTTGACAGAAAATCACCATTGACATTCTCTTTTCCAGATTTGTGCATCACTTTGAATTTAAATGGCTGTAATGCCAGGTACCACCTTGTGATTCTGGAATTTTTATCTATCATTTGATTGAGTCAACAGAGAGGATTGTGATGTGTTGTAAGTATAAAGTCAGCTCCTAACAAATAAAACTTAAGGGATCATCAAAACATAAAAAGTAGAGCACACACACCTCTCATAACAAGGGCATAGGTCTGTTAAACCACATCCTTTGAGAAAGGATGTGGTTTACACCCAAAACGCGTCAGGTTGGTGGCATTTGTGAATAAATTTTTTTTTTAACAGACCTGTGCCCTTGTTTTGAGAAGTGTGTGTGCTCTACTTTTTATGTTTTGATGAATTCAAGTTAGTAAGGAAGAGCCACGTCCTTGTGCTAACTCCATTGTGTTTTTTGGTTAAAACTTAAGGGACTCCATGGCCCACTTTTCTGCAAGGCATTCCTTTTCAATGGTGGAGTACCTTTTTCTCTCTGTCATGCAATTTCCTACTGCTATATAGAATGGGACATTCCTTATCATATGTATTCTGACTCAAGACTGCACCTAGGCCTACCTCTGATGCAGCTGTCTGTAACAAAATTTGTTACTTATAGTCAGAGCTTCTTAAAACAGGGGTTGAACATAAGGCAGCCATGATGACCTGAAAAGCCTCATCACACTCTGGAGACCATTTCACATTATTTGGGAACCTTTTTTCCTAAGTTCAATGTGGGGGGGTGGTAGCTAATTTGGCAAAATTGGGAACAAATCTCTGATTCTAACTAGCCAGCCCTAAAAATGGCCCGACATGTTTCTTTGCTTTAGGGACAGGACTGTTAGCTACAGCTTCTATTTTAGAAATCTCTGGCTTTACATCTCCATTTCCCAAAATATATTCCAAATATCTGGTTTACTGCATGCCCAGTGCACATTTGGTAGGATTAATGGTCAGTCCTACCTTCTTGATAGATTGGATAACTGTTCATAGGTGTTCCAGGTGGCTTTTCCAGTCTGGACTGTATGCCACAACATCATCCAGGTAAGCATCACAATAACCAGTGTGAGCAGCTAAAATTACATCCATGTACTGCTGGAATGTAGCAGGTGTACCATGTAAACCAAACGGCATGGTGGTGAACTGATAGAATCTAACAGGAGTGGCAAATGCAATTCTGTCTCTGGATTCTGAAGCTAGGGGGATTTATCAGTAACCCCTGGTGACATTAAGAGTACTGATGTACTTGGCACTTCCCAGTCTGTCCTCCAAATCATCTATTCTGGGCATAGAATAAGTTTTAAATTCAGACACTTGATTAAGTTTCCTAAAATCAAGGCAGATTGTTACACCCCCTTCATTTTTATTTACAGTCACCATTGGTAACGGACCACGCACTTCTCGACTCTTCTATGATATCCAATTGTTTCATTATTTGTATTTCCTTAACCACATCTGCTCTTAATTGTTCTGGTAATCCGTATATCTTTTGTCTGATAGGGCGAGCATTTCCTGTCACTATTACGTGCTTGACCCCTTTTGCTCGGTCTGGCACTGTGGTAAAAGTACAATTAAATGTCTTTACCAAGTTACGAATTTCTGCAGTTTGTTCGAAGGCTAAGGAATCACTCACCTTTACAGCATCAGCAGTTGTAGTTTGTTCTAGTCTGTCATAAGCTATATCAATATCTTCTGCAGCAGTTTCTGGTAACAATAACAAAATAGCTTTCGGTGTTTTTTCAAGCCATTTCTTCACGAGGTTAGCATGGTATATCTTGGTAGGATTTTTTTTCCTATCAGGTGTCTCAATCTCATAGTTAACTGTGCCAGTATGTCTAAGCACTCTATAAGGCCCTTGCCACTTCATTAACAGTTTATTCTCTGTAGTGGGTAACAGTAGCAAGACCTTTCTACTTGCTTCAAAATCTTTTTCTTTTACCTCGTGGTCATAATACATCTTCTGCTGGTTTTGGGCCTCTTTCTGATTACTATGGGCAATTTCAACATACAGTATTTTTGCCAGTTTCATTCTCAGGGCACACATGTAAGATGTGATAGATTTTTTTCAGAGTGGGGTTTTCTTCCCATGTTTCTTCTATTACATCTACTGGCCCCCTAGGTTTAGTCTACCATACAGCATTTCAAATGGTAAAAAACCTGTTGAGGCTTGTGGCACTTCTCTGTAAGCAAAAAGCAGGTAAGGCAAATATTGGTCCCAATCTTTCCCTTTCCCTTTTACAAACCTTTTTAACATGTATTTTAGGATTTAGTTAAAATGCTCAACAAGACCGTCTGTCTGAGGATGATAAATAAGCAATAAGACACGACAGGGCGTGTGTTGAACAGATATTACCGCACGCCCAGGCACATAGTAAGGCACGAGGCCCTGCTGAGTGCCTTCAGCCCCTGGAAGTGCAGTAATATCTGTTCAACACACACCATGGAGTGTTTTATTGCACTCATAAAATGGGAATTTTTTTTTTATTTTTGCTCCTACAAAATAACACATGTGTAAGCAACAAAAGGCAGTTTTTAACAGAACTTCTGATAAAATAGTCCTTCCGCCAGCAAGAAAATGATGTCATGGTTTTGGCAGGCTGGCAGGCAGGCAGGACCCCCCCCACACACACACACACACACACACATATATACACACTCTCGGGTTTGGGGAGAACCTACTATATTTTTTTAAATCTATTTTTATTTAAATTATGCAGGACTGAGCAGTGTCTCTCCTGAGTGATGTCGCTGAGCAAGCTGGACGTGGTTGTTCCATGGAGTCTTTCCGATTACGGAACTGACCGCATGGAAGAAAAACAGCCAACTGTATGTTTTTAGTTGCTCATGAAGAGAGCAGTGAGTTGTCAGGAAGTGGGGTTTTGAAAGGGGAAATATACTGCTGCCTTACCAGAGAAGAAATGGAAACAGAACTGCACCAGTTTCTTTCATAGCTATGAGCTGCCTCAGCGGGGGGAAAAACAATGGTGGCATTTCAAACGCGAATGTTCTAATTACACACTGATTTTTTTGTGCAGTGCGGTCATTGATTTACTTGTCAGTACTTTTTTTTTCTACTGTATATGTAAAACGTCTTTGACACTTCAGTTGCAGCCAATGAAAATGCTCAATTTTCCTTACCTATTTTATAAAAGGGAGTTCTTATGGCAGTGATACCTAGTAGTCAGTACAATTCCTTCAGTAATGCAGAACCAAAATTACTGTTCTAATCAGTAATAATCTTTTTAGGCATGCCCACCCTGCTCAAAATTTTGGAAAGCTCTGCTGCCACTTTTGGGGCTGTGACAGTATGGATTGGAAATGCCTCTGGGTATCAAGTAGCATAGTCACATACTGAAGACATAGACACGTGTTTCATCCTACCAGGACTCATCAGTATGCCTCATCTGTTTGACACCCCAGTGGAATGAACCAGCTACCCTAAGATGGTCTATCTGGGTTATGATGTGGTGAACCCAATTAAAACAAAAAAAAGCTATTTAAAAGGCAACCTCCATGTGCAAGCACTGAGGCAAACTGTGTGAGAGGCCTTTGGCATCATGCATTTCTGCTTAAAGTTGAACCAGCATAATATTCTGTGGTGATTTGCATATGCAGCCCATGATGCTTTGCATTGTGGGGGCATGTGTGATTTTGTATTTCTTTGAAACTTGGCTTCCTGGCCAAATGCCCTTTGGGGTAACCATTGCCTCAGTGCTTGCACACAGAGGTTTTTTGTCTTCTATCTTCTGTCACTGGTGCTGGCTGTACAGTCTCAGTTTGGACTTTTGTCTCTGCTGGTTTGGCTGCCATTCTTCTGATAATCACTTCTGGACATGCTGTTGTAGGATCCATACCTTTCTTCTATGCTTCCCAGGTACCAGGTCTAGTACCCATGAACAAAACTCCTGGCTTACAATATGCATGGTGTAAATACCACTTAGTCTGACACCATCTGTCAATGAGGCGCAGGTCAGGAAGCATAGGAAAACTAGGAGCTTTTATCAAATTCACAAGTAGTGATTTATTATTTCCAATAACAATAAAATAAAAAACATTACAGAATGTTTATTTGACATAGGTAGTTCAGATAAAACAAAGTCCTTCTTGTGAGAGTCTCTCTAATTCTAAATTTCAGTCTTTCCCTCTCTCTCTAACAAAAGATTGCTCTTTTTCTTTGCCTGGCAAATAATTTCTGTATCCTGAGCACGTTAACAGACATCCTGTTTCTCATGAAATGTATCAGAACTTTGTCAGTTTCTTTCCTTGCAGGTGCAACAAAATAGAACAATGTGCCCCAGAAGTAATCTCCTGTTGACTACTCTGCAAAAGAGTTTGTGGCAATCAAATTGCATCTCAAAGTTAATCCCCTGAGTTCCAAATAGCTTTCTGCAATCATTTCAACAATATAACTATATACATTTTCAAATCACAGAGCCCAGTTTTTCATAAAGTCCCCCATAAAGATTCACATATAACCACAGATATGCAAGGGGAAGAAAAAATAGAAACAGCAAGCGAAGGCAGGGAGATAGCGAGGGGGTGGAACTGTGAGACCATCAGAGCGATCAGTTCCTAGGTCTCACAGGAAAAGTTGGTTGCGCAATCAGACAGACAAGAGACAGAAAAGGAGAGGATAGAATGGATCCTCATAGCCCATGACATCCATGATCCCTTCCCATCAGGGTTTAGGTCCAGATATAGCACTGAAATTGTGTTAGTCAGAGTGCAGATAATCTCTTCAGGGCAAGAGATAGAGGGGAGCAGTCAATACTCCATCTCCTCAAACTCTCCTCTGCATTTGACACTGTGAACCATGCATTGCTGCTGGATCACCCAAGGGAGCTCTGTGGACTCCCTGGTATTGTCATCAATTGGTTTGAGCCCTTCTTCACAGGAAGGATGCAGAGGATGATGATGAGACATTTCACATCTTCCCCAAAGCCCTTGCCATGTGGAGTTCTCCAAGGCTCAATCCTATCACCTGCATTGTTTGTGGTGTACATGTTTCCCCTGGGTGAGATCATCAGATGGTACAGCTTGTATTTTCACTACTATGCAGATAATGCCCCACTGTACAGGTCATTTGCAACCAAGACAGATGGTACCATGGAGGTGTTAAATAAATGTATGGCTGAGATCGAGGGCTGGATGTCTTCTGGCTGGCTGAGACTCAATCCTGACAAGACAGAGGTACTAGTGATTAAGCCTGGTCATCGGTGGGATGTGGGTGCTGCTGGGATTGGAACAGGATTATTCCCTGGCCCCATTCCTTTGGCAGCATCTACCAAGGTGAAAAATCTGAGTGTCATCCTTGATGACA
The DNA here is from genome assembly GCA_016271365.2 of Neoceratodus forsteri. NCBI lineage: Eukaryota > Metazoa > Chordata > Ceratodontiformes > Ceratodontidae > Neoceratodus > Neoceratodus forsteri. Next base: position 817,537,669 of record CM057456.1, read on the forward strand.
GACTGACACTTGAGGCTTAGGTACCATCTGTCATCAGGAGCGGTTTTTACCACTTGAAAAATGTCACCCAGATTAAAGCCTTGATGCCACCTGATGACCTGCCATCACTGGTACATGTGCCTGTTACATTGTAGCCCTACTACTGCAATGCTTTGTACTTCAGAGTCAATGGAGGGATTCTCTGATGCCTGCAGCTGGTGCAGAACGCAGTGGCCAGGCTACTCACGGGCCTCCTGAGGTCTTGTCATGTGACTCTGGTTCTGTGCAAACTGCACTGGCTGCTGCTTAGGTAGAGAGCCATCTTCATGGTGGGCTTGCTCAACCATAAGGCCATACATGGATCAGGCCCTGGCTACCTGAATGACCTCCTGACTCCTGCCCATTCTCTGTGCTCACTTTGCTCCTCTTCCAAGGGCCTTCTATAGGTTCCCAGGGCCTTCCTGAAGTCATCAGGAGATCATTTATTTGAGGTGGCATGCTTGGTATTGTGAAACTCACTACCAGGATCCTTGAGGGAGGTCCCATCGGTGGAGGTTTCTAAGTGGGATCTGAAGGTTCATCTTTTTAAACTAGCATTTTCAAATTGTCTACAGTTTATAATTGGTACACTGCTGTATTCTTTTATCTAAACTAAGATTTTTTAACTGTTTTATTATTGTTTGTTTTATGTTGGTTTTGATGTATGTTGTTTTTCTGCCTACCTGTACAGTGTCCCGAGTCTCCAGGATGGAGTGCTAAACAAATACATTTTATTTACTTTCTTACTTACTTTTACTTTTAACTCTTTCTGCATAAAAAAATAAGACAGGGTGTTATTCAACTCTGTCACAAAAGGGTTTACACCTGTAATCCGCTAGTTCCTGAGTCGATGCTCTAATCACCAGACCACACTGCCTCCTACACCAGTCAGATTGTAGGTGGCAAAAACAACTGATTTCAGCCTGTCCTCATGCTTCTAACACAGTACAACTCCAAAAAGGTCCAGTCTGGCATCAGTGTGTAATGTGAATGTGATGGTTTCATAGGTTCAACAAAAGCTACAACTGGTGCTTTTGTCAGGTAACAGATAATTGCTTACAATGCAGTCTCGCATTTGTCATCCCATATGGTTCCAAGAGGTTCATTCACTCTACAATTGTCTCTCTGAGCCTTGACTTGCCAAGAGGGGCTCATTTTCTTTTTGACAGGTACCACTCTGTCAGCTTGAACTGTGGTTGTACCAGTCAAAAAATATTTTACAAACCTTCAGTAATGGCAACAGAAACCAGAGAAGGACTATATAGTCTTTAAGTTGTGTGTGCAAGACCAGGTGGCAATGACCTTGACATTGGCAGAATCAGTGCTCACTCTGGTCTCCAAGTCCCTTTGTCCAGCATATTTGACTGAGGTATGACAATATATGGCACTTTGTTAAGTGAGAGTTTGCAGGCTGTACTCCTCCAGCAGACCAAAACTGTCATCAATCAAGTGTCATGCTCTTTCAAGGTGCTCCCAAATACAATCAGGTCAGCAAGTAAGTAAGTACCTTCAGGAGGTTCATGTCTCCTACTGCTTTCTCCATTAGCAATTGGAGCATGTCTGGAGCACTGATATTCAATTCTAATTCAATTAAGTTTATTAGTGGAAAGCAAATTCAGAACAAGGCTGTTTCATAATTGCATCCAGAACAAAATAAAGAAAATGCAACATACAATTGCTAAGACGTGTACAATAGCAGTATAAAAATAAACACATCTTAATAAGGAATACTAGAAAAGGAGTAGCTTGAAAAACTGGACTAGTTATAGTAATAATACAATTAATGAAAAATATAGCCTTTAAAGTAATAAGTCACCTAAAACATTTACAGGTCCTGTACATTGTTGAATAACCGAGGCTTTTAAATTTGGATAACAATACAAAAGTACAAAGCTTTATTCATTTCTGAATGTTAGACCAAGTGTGAGTAATTAAAAAATATAAACTTAAAGGATAAGTAGCTAGTTTTGGAGTCCATTTTTGGAATGTTCCTTAGTATGACAAACGTAGAGTGTCAAGGATTAATAATCGCCATAGCTGGTCTATTGATACAGCGGTAGCACTGCCACTCACAATGCTGGTGACTGGGTTCAAGAACAAGCTTGGGTCATTGGGGGCTGGCTGGAAGGAGGATTCGAGTATCCCAGTGGGCACTCCTCTCCTCCAAGGAGGGAGCACATCATTGTCTCGCTGTGATACATCCCATGGGTAATCACAAGGGGAGGTGCTCCACAGTGCCACAGGGTGGCAAGAACATTATCACCGGGTTTGTGCATGTCATTAAATCCAAGCTTGCATTATCCTTGGGGGTGGGGAGAAACATTGCAGTCAGTCCTCTGGCCATGTAGATTGATGGCCCTCCAGCCCACAGGTTCTACACTCTCCAGTTCAGACACTTGCCCCTGGGACATTGGCTGAAGAATCCCTTGAAGGTCCTGGCCCAACCAGTGGGCCCCACCATGATGGTAAAGCCATGGAGGCACCTCAATACAGCAGTGTCCTAGTAGAAGACAGAGTATTGGGGTTGGAGCTTTGAGATATCTGAGAGAAGGCCAAGGGCTGGGTGTCTAGAAGCACAAATAGCATGTTCTAAAAATAAATAAAGGTCAATATCATGAACAGCGATCTTTTAAACCATACTTTTGCCACATTATCCTAAATATCAATTGCTGCCTGGGAAGCCACTCCCTTACCAAACATGAAAACTTCAGTCTGTGGTACATTTTATATTCTGGGCTCGATATTCAAAAGGGTTGTGCAATGCGCAATAGGGTTGCGCCAGAGCAAGTCAGAAAATGCGCCATTCTGCGATATTCAGCAGGAGGCAGTTGCGCCACTAAAAACATGCTGAGCAACAGCGCAATGATAATGAAGGCATGCACAACCGAAGGGGGTGGAACCATGCATAAAGGGTACAGTGCGATGTTCAAAGACTTGCGTAATGCGCAACAATGGAGCAGGTATGGAAGGAGCCATAGTTGAAATGAGCAAAATAAAAAGGAGCAAGGAAGAGATGCAAGAACGCTACAGGGAAGCCACATGAGTCAGAGACAGGCATAGAGAAACAAGGAGAAAGCGGGCAGGCCAGGGAAACCACACCACAGAAGAGGGGCAAGGGAAGGTGTGTGGGGCCACAGAGTGCAGAGGCCAGTAGGTGTACCCGGTGCAGGGGAGGTAGCAGTCAGGACAGCGGGGGGAACAAAGCAACATCAGCTGGGGGGGAACACAAGCCAGGGACATGGACAGTGCCACCTTCCACATGGATGCTGTAATGAGGGGGGTGAGAAGGCATGCTGCAGGGGGACGTGGCCGTGGAAGGGCCAGCCTGCGGTATGCCCCCAACAGGCTGTACCGATCCCGCACCAGCTTTGAGCTGTACACAGATGTTGAGATTGTGGGCCGGTACTGCCTGAACAGGGCAATACTGAGGCGGCTCTGTGAGCTGTGCAGTGATGTGATGCAGGCACCCTCACGACAGAGTCATGCTCTGTCAGTGGAGACAAAGGTAACAGCCTGCATATGCTTGCTTGCCGCGGGTACCTTCCAGAGACCAACAGGGGATACCACAGGCATAACACAGTCGGCCACGTCATGCATCCTCACCCAATTCCTTAGCGCACTGCTGCCACATGCTGCAGAGTACATCCATTTCCCCAGCAGCACGGCAGAGTGCACAGCAAACATACAGGAGTTCCACAAAGTAGCACGTATGCCTGGCGTGCTAGGGGCGATAGACTGCACCCATGTGGCCATCCGCACATCACCTGGCCCCGATGGGGCCACCTACATGAATCGGAAGGGATATGCCAGTGTCAACTGCCAGGTGGTGTGTGATGCCAGTGGGCACATCATCAATGTCTGTGCCACGCACCCTGGGGGAGCACATGATTCCTTCATCTGGCACCAGTCGGCACTGTGCCATCGATTCGAGAGTGGGGACATCCCCACAGGTCATCTAGTGGGTGAGTGTGTATGTAGAACTGACAAATCGTGGGCAAGGGGGTGTAAGCCAGAGGTGCCATGGGTGTGGCCCACAGGGTTTGGGGCAGTCTGAGCCTGAACAAGGCACTAACCTCCACTATCTCCACACAGGTGACAGTGGATACCCACTCCGTCCCTGGCTGCTCACACCCTACCAGCAGCCCATGACCCCATTGCAGCAATGCTTCTATGAGGCACATGCCACCACATGCAACATCATTGAGCAGGTGTTTGGGATGCTGAAGGCACGTTTCCATTGCCTAGACACCTCTGGCGGTGCCCTACAGTATAGCCTCTCAAAGGCCTGTGGGATATTCCTGGCCTGTTGCATCCTGCACAACATGGCCAAAGACTGTGGGATAGCCGTACAGGTCAAGAGGGGACAGCGATGAGGGCGATGGTGGCGCCGGTGATGATGGGATGGGCAACCCCTTGGCAGCGGACCCCGACTGATCCGGCTGGCACAGCTACACGGACACCATCACAGAGGAGCACTTCCAGCCAACACAGGTAAGTCATGGGGCCATGTGCAACCACCAGTGGCTAGGCACAACCCACATGCACACATGGAAACACACCAGGGGTGCATGCGGGCAAGGGATGTGGCAGGGCACAGAAGCACACACATACAACCAGGGAGGGGTGAACAGTAACATGCCACATGGACGGACACACACACACATGCACACACAATAGGTACAAAGAGCACAGGGGTCAGGTGCAATACAGAGCCGGAACACAAACACTAGCAACACACATGTCCACAGGCCACCATGTCCACTGACTGTCTATGTGTGTGTGTCAGATGCTGGACACCATTGCACTTTGGTGTACAGCACAATGCAGGCATCATCATGCACACGTACCTGTGGACAGCAGTCGGGAGGGTGTGCAGGTGGACCGTGTGTCTGCATGCAGGGCCGGGCACCCACCACTGCACTGCCCACCAAAACACACACTGCACACAGGGCAGCACCAGACAGTGCCCACGCTGGGAGACAGGTCAGTCTTGTGGCACAGTGCCACGTCCACCTTGGATGCATGGGCGGCCCCGCCGAGACCCAGCAGCACTGGCAGGCTGACCACGGGCCTCATGGGGTGGCACCGATGGTCCACCAGGGGTTCCACTGTGCGAACACGACTGTGCCCGCACAGGGGTCTGCAGCACACCGAACATACCTGCACCAGAAGTGCTCGGGATGCCCACAGCTGAACCCGGCATCGACAGGGTGGGTGACGCACGATGCCAGGAATGGGGAGTGGATAGCGAACTGCACGGTGTGAGCGACACATGGGCACCTGACTGTGTGCCCATTGTGGCCATGACAGCGACCAACGCCTGTGTTTGCCTGTCAATGGCAGCGGTCACATCTTCCCACAACTGGACAATCTGTGACAGGATCCTATCAGTGTCCCTGCTGTGTCACTCCTCAACCCACTCCAGAGCCACACACAGTGCCTCCACGGACATTGCAAGCCGCATCTGCTGCTGTACTGATGCCTGCAGTAGGCAGGTGTGCTCATCAAAGAGGTCGTCTGCCACCTCGGCATCCCGTCCCTCAGGGTATGGAAGGGCCTGATGTTCAGCACCCCTTGAGGGTGGGCACTGCTCACCAAGACCAGGTATGGGCAAGTCCACAGGCAGTGCACAGATGCCACCGCTGAACCCTGAACCCCCAGTCCTGGTGGGCAACTGCTGCTGCTGCCCTTCCACCTGCTGTGCCCAAGGGATCGGTTGTTCCACCACTGTGGCCACAACAGTGCCACTGTCCTGACCAGCCACCGGTGCTGCCCCACTGGTGCTGACAGGCACAGCCTGGGACTGTGCTGACACGCTGGCACACACGTCAGAACCAGCCAGGTCCATGGGCATGAGCTGGCCTGCTGTGTGTCCATTCCGTGACACACACATGTCACTGCCCATAATGGTCGTGTCATCATCATTGGTGCAGGTCTGTGCCACAGTCACAGCCACAGCGTGCTGGCATCTTGGACACCAGAATGCTGAGACACAGGAAGGGCCTCCCCCACACCTGTCTCAATGACATCAGTGTTGACAGCCAGGCGGACCCACTGTTGCAATGCTCGCCAGCTACCTGCGGAGGTGGATGGTGCCTCCTCCAACTCCAGATGACTGTCCGCAGTGGACAGGCCCTCCACTGCTGACCCCTGCAGATGCACAGGATCTGTAACAGAAAGTAAGGTCACGTTAGTGCATGTGATCTACCCTCCCCCCGACAGACCATGACATACCATGCAGTGATAGGCTACCACCTGTCTGGAAGCCACCTCCTGGAATCCCTCAATGGCACTGTGCTGCATGCTTGCAGCGAGCCTGTCCTCTGCCGGTGTCAGCTGCACCACCTCCGGCTGGCCCCCGCCTGTTGCAGCACGTGCCACCCTGATGGCAGCCACCTTCTCCTTCACCCTCCTCCTGTCGGTACCCATCTTCTTCTTACACTCCTGCACAGAGCACTGGTGGCTGCCATGCAGGTTGATGGCACATGCCACCCCCTCCCATGCAGCAGCACGGGTCTGAGGGGTGCCCCGCCGTCCACTGAGCAGTGGCTCCTGATCGATGTAGGCCTCGAAGAGTGCCTCCGTCTCGGCCTTGGTGAAATTGGGCCTCCTCTTCCACCCACCATCATTGTCCTCCTCACCCAGACCTCGCTCGGTCATTATTCAGCCTGTATGGATGACAGTGGTTACCTCTGGCTGTGCAGTACAAAGCAAGTCCCTGATACCACAGTCCAGAACACCACACAGCATGCAACTCACTAATAAACTGCAGTAACTGAATATGGCCACTGCAGAACAGTGTCGCAGTTTTATAGCACAATCCATGCAAATTAGGTGAGGAGCAACTTTAATGAGATGCAAATCATGCTGCTGCGCCATTGCATGGCTGATCGGATGATTAGCATATGACGGCTGAATATCGCGCTTTTGTACTTTGCGCAGTTGTGTTGAAGGTGCTGAGCCAATGGCGCAGTTCTGTGGCATGCGTAGTACACCGCACTGCACATGCCCAGGTAGCTTATGCAGGCGTCTGCCGTGCTGATGACGTGCTGTGCACGGTAGGCAATTCAGGGCACGGCCACCATTGTGCCAGTGGTGCTATGGCGAGGGTCACTACATGGCACTGTGGCACAACTGTGCAATAGTTCGCTGTGGCGATGGCACACAGACAACCAATCACGCTAGATGCATAGACGTCCGATGGTGCTGTACGTGGCCTTGCGCCAGAGACCCATGACCCTGTGCCCAACCTTTGCCCCCTTGGCGCTATACGTCCGGCATGGCTGCACCTCTGTCGCACTGTTCGGTGACAGCACGATACGGAATGGCGGCGCTGTACAGCACAGCACTTCCACGTGGGGTGCTGTGCTGCAGAGCATCATATTGCCTACTATAGCGGTAGAGATGCACGCAGGAGAGCCCCTCAATGGAGTGCCCTTGAGCTGGCCAACCTTGTGGCCATTGTGGAGCCACACTATGGCCCACTCTTTGATGAGGAGGCACTGGACAGGGCCAGGTCCCAGGTTTGGCAAGAGGTGGCCACTAACCTGGAGGTGGCCACTGGCCGCAGGAGAACAGCAGAACAGTGCAGGCACTGATACGGGGACCTTAGAAGGAGGGGCGGGAGCTACTTGCCCATCTGCGGTCGCATGCCAGGAGGGCATAGTGCCTCGTCCAGGTGGGTGATACGTCTACACACTTGTATTGTCCATATGAGTAGCGCTGTCTTATGTGTCCAGCACATAGGGGAGGATAGTCTAGGTTGGCTGTGGCGGTGTTTACAGGGTATGGGGTGGGTGGGTCTGGCTGGGTGGGTGGGCACACACATTGGGGCAGGGGGACTTTGCTTTGGGTTTGTACTGATGTGTTTCTCTCCTTTCGTCTCCCACAGGCGTGGTTGAGCGGAGGCGGATGGTGGAGCGGCGGCAGAGGGAGGAGGATGCTGCACGGGGCGTGTCGGGGACCAACACCAACGCCAACAACATCCCGATGAGGGTGAGTGCCATGACACCATGATTGCTATTGCATGCTGTGTGACAGGTTGGGAAGCAGGGCATGGCCACCATCCATGGACACCACTGCCATGCACGCGACATGTGACAGTCAGCACTCTCCAGTGGCACTGCATGTCTGGGAGTGCATCAATGGTGGTCCATGCGTGCACTGGGCACATGGCTGTGGCACTGCCTGCACACCCGCCAGCCCGCGTTGCTACAGCCTTGGTTGTGCTGTGCTGGACATGTGGCGGTGGGTGTGTGCAGTGGTACACATGGCTGTTGCTGCCTGGTTGGGCATGTCTTGTGGACACGGTCACTGTGGGTGGGCGCACACCATCACAGGAGCGTGGCACATGGCTGTATGCCATGCATAATGGGTGGGCTGCAGGGGGATGGACAGTCACACCTATTGACTCTGATCCCTAGTCCTAAGTGTATGGATACTCCTGTGGATCCAGCAGGCTGTCCAGGAGCTGCTGCAGGTGGCGCAAGAGTCCCTGTCCATATTGAGGGACTTACAGCAGCATGGGGTCAGGAGGAGGAGGCGGCCCAGGCAACAGCCCCAGGCAGAGGAGGACCAGGCTGGACACTGACATCTGCAAGACCTGCCTGCAACTACCCCCCTTTGATCAACCCTCACACCCCACCTAACCTCTCCCATATGTTCACCCCTGCCCCTTACCCACCCCCACCTTGTTTATGTCCCTCCCCCCCACGTTTGTACATAGTTGTATATAGTTATTTTGATATGTTTTTGAATACAAATTTTTTGATATGAATACTGCGGTGGTCTCTGATTTGCAGCTGGCTATAGGTGCTCAGCTGCAGTGGTGTGCATGGCATCTGGGGTGGTTCAGTCATAGGTATGTGTGTGTGCATGGGGAAGTGTCTCTGGTGTGGGAGTGGCTATCAGTCGGTGTCTGTGGTGTGTGTGTTGTTTCCTGTGCATTGCATTACTGTGTGCAGTGGTCCATGGTGCATGCTCTGTGTCCATTGTGCCCATGTCAACCCATCCTTGGCCTGTGCAGCTGACACCCTTGCATGTCTGTGGCCTGCGAGGTCTGCTGCCTTGTCAGTGGTGGCTGTCCCTGCAGGTCATCCACTGTGACCGTCACAATGCTGGGTTGCCTCCTGTCACTGGTGTGGTGCATGTTTGCCTCGGGTGACACTGTGGCCTCCGCAGTTGCTGTCCCACCTCCATGCTGTGGCTTGTGTGTGTTGCAGGGGCTGTGCACCACTGTCTGTGACTTGTGCTCCAGGCATATGCTGGTGGCGTACAGGACCACAGTTCATGCACAGGGTGGGTGTCACCCCTGTGCCATGGAGGACTGCAGGCTGTGTGTGCACAGTTTTCATGGGCCCACACTGGGGGCTTGGTTGCCACATTACTGCGTCCCTGTGTTAGTGTCCCCGTGGGTATGGGTGTGTGTTTTCCCCTGCACTGTGTTGCATCCGGTGTGCTGCATGCTTCCACGTACCACTGTGGGTGTCTGTGCTGACTGCTGTGGCTCGTGGTGGGTCGGGATGTGACACTTGTCTACTGTGCAGGGTGCTGTCTCAATGGTAGTGGTGTCAGGGTCACGCCCTTTCCCATGTGGGGTACCTTTTGTACCGACACATGATCGGTCTCTCAGCTGTGCCTCAGGGGGGATTGTGTGTGTTGGCACTGTGTCTGCCGTTGTTGCATTGCTGTGTGCTGCCACCCACTGCTGGGTGCTCATGGTGGGTCTGGCTTGTATGGTTCTGTGGTATACGAGGTTGCAGTGTGACAGTGGGGGTGGTGGTATGCATGGGGTTTCCTGCAGTTGTGGTCACTGCTCATGGGGGGTGTCTTGGGGTCACGGTGCAGGGTGTGCTGTGCACTGGGGGGGCTGGTGTGGCATGGGGTGGTCCGCCCTCCTTGTGTGGCAGTCTTAGCTTGCCGGTTGGTGTGCTGGGGCACCATGGCCCAGCTGTGCTTTGTTTGCTTGTCCCCATGGGCCAGTGGATATTCCAGTCCTCCCCCAGTTGTGCTGTGCTTAGGGTGTGGGGGCGCATTGTCAGTTCTGCTGTGTGTTCCTGTGCCCATCTGTGGCATTGGTGGTGGGCCCCTACCTACCTCCCTGGTTGTGCAGTTACATTGCTCTGCTGCTGGGGGGCTCCCTGCTTGCGCTATGGCACCTCTGGGCTGCTCAGCTGGGCAGCCCTTGTTGCGCCATAGCGCTTCGTATCTGCTCAGCTTCCTCTTCCTAGTTGCGCTATGGCGCAGATTGTGCGATATTCAGACGTTAGCTGTTGGTGCAATTTGGCTTGCTCCTTTTTTGAATATCGCGTCTAATGCGCATGGTCGCAATGGACTTGTGCTTGCTCCTGCTATTGTGCACTTTTTGGGCACAGTTTAAATATCCAGCCCTCTGAATATATTTTTATGTGTTCATTTTTAGTATTTGAATAACAACTGAATACAAATCACCTGAATACTTTATAGGACATCATCTTGTATTCCGAATATATTTGACCACTACTTAGACTTCCTATAGCTCAAAATATTTAAATGAACTCTGCATTCATATGCAAATGAATGAATTAGTTTACCACTAATAGTATTCAATTTGTATTTGAATACAAACCCATAACTACTAGAGCCTTGTAGTCACATCAAATCCTTGAATACATTTTGCATTCATTTTGAATACTACTTTCCTAGTAGGATCCCTGCATGTATGCTTGCCTCCCTCACCCCCTAGCTATATGCCCCTTGTCTCAGGTGTCCCATACCCCCATAACCTTGCAGGTTTCCATGCCCCAGACCCATATTGTTGAATACAGCTTTCTAGTACCACCTTTCTCAATCAAATCCCTTTCCCTCTAGGTCTCAGTGCCCTTGCCTCATCACTCTGCCTCATTGGCCTTTGCTTTATGCATCTCCATTGTAGCCCTCTTGTAAAGGCTATGCTCTTGCAACAGTCCCAGCTGGCCTGTTTCTTCTAGTTATCCCATTACCTCTTATCCTGTAGATCCCAAGCCACTGTCCCATATTGTTCCCCATAGTTTCTGGTACAACCATATCAACTGCCCTTCTCGCCATGCTCACCACCTCACTACATATGTTTTGTGAAGGCACTGTGGTCTTTTGGTTAGAGTATCATCTTAGGAATAAGGAAATAACAGGTTCAAATCCCACTAAAGCCAAATACTGGCTGTGCGACTTTGAGAAAGTCACTTAAGAAGAAGAATTAGCATTTAAATAATACTTTTCATACACTTGTATCCCAAAGTGCTTTACAAGAGTGTTGGTGGGAGGGATGCATAAGGAATCATTTTTTAAACAGCTATCTCTGATGTCAGGCTGATGAACATGGAGAAAATAATAATAAAAAAAGTCAAGGCAGCCAATTGTTTTTTATGAGAAGACTGTGCTTATTTTTATTTGGCTTTTATTTTCTAAAATGTGTACCCTTGCTGCTGTTGTTCTTAATCTATTGCTCCCCAGTCTAGCTGGGCCTTCATTGGTTCTGATGCCCACAATCCCATCACTGCAGTATCCTGTGGACTTACTGTCCAGCTTACTCCGTCCCCACGGCTTCCCCACAAGATGGGGTGGCCCTGATGGCCATGGAATGGTTCCTCAATCAGGAGGTGTGCCACATCATCAGGTACTGGGCCTGCTGGATGTTGAACCTTCTCCCTGCCCAGATGATATGTTCTTACCCTCCTGGTATCTTCCCAGAAGAAGCAGACATGCAATGCCATCCAAGGTAGCCCTGTGCATGCTTCAATGTCCTGGACACTGATGGCTACCACTCCCTCCGTTTTCCTGACATTGCGGTACCTGACTGCCTTGACTCCAGCCATCACTAGAGACCATAACCTTGCACTGTGTCCACCCCCCCCCCCAAGGAGGAGGAAAGCAGTTTTTTGGAAAATTGATCCTCCATGTCCCCCTGGCCGAAACTCTCATGTCATGAGTTTGCTACTGAACTCAGGTCACTGACACAGCAGGTGGTGCGGCTACAGCTGTGCCAGAGACTTGTGTTCAAACACCCATACACCTGTGCACATTACTGTACAGTAATACTATGCAAATGGTGCTTTCACCCCTGTACTTACAGCATCAGGTCATTTCTACCCTATCACCACTTGACAGCTCAGTTCATGTTCATACATACACAGAGCTTCTCATTTACCCTTCTCTGTACTTTCCCCTAGTTCACTACCCATCCCCATACCTTGTAATAGATGCTTACGCAGTGTCTGATCCATGTTGAAAAGGTGCTTCTTAAAGGTTATCCCGAGGGAGTCCTACAAACGAAAATATTAAAATGTAATTGGAGACAAAGGACAAAGCTCAAAGAAGGGATTTAAATAGTATGTGAATTATTTAATTAAAAAATATATGGTATGCTTATCTGATAGGTAGTTTGTGATGTTTGGCAAGAGCTGTAAAATAAGACAGCGGGTCCAATGTAAAATGTTGGCCTGATTACACATCTTTGATGTGTATCCTGGTGTGGATGCTGTATGACCACAGATAGCTGCATCTGTGTCATGATCCAAAGCCCTTAGCCTCTACACCCAGGATCAGAAAGCAGAGTGGAGGGGCTGAGGAAAGTGAAGGGTCAGAATGGGGCTGGTGGGCATGCAGCTGGATGCCCTACCTGGCACCAGAGTGAAATCCTTGCTCTGCTTGAAGCAGGGGATTGTAGGATGCAGCTGTCCTCCAATGACTGCCATATCCCAAAAAGTGGATTTCATTAATAAAAATTAAAATTTGAGAAACAAAACAGATGGCCCCCAGCCATAAATGCTAGTTTATAATGGGCTCTATGCACTACAAAGCCTGGTATACATCAAAAACAGGCACATACTGGGATGTACTGTACAAGTACCCCCGTGCTTTCATCCCCAATACAACACATGGAGCCAAGATGCACTAAGCCTGGCTGGCCTGACCCACAGGCACATAGGACAGGCAAGGAGAGGGGCCATCAGGGGGGCTCAACCTGGGCCATATGGTGGGCTTCTAATTGGAAGCTGCAGCTGGTCTCAGAATCAGAGGTGAAATGGTTTCAGGCTTGGAATTCCTGAAATTTCAACTAGGTGACTACAAAATGGACTCTACAGAATTCAAGCACCCCTAACACAGAAAGTAAGGATGGGGATGTGATCAGACAGAAGAGGGCTGCACTGGAGACAATGGATACTAGAAGAAAAATAGTATGACAACATGTTTTACAACACAAATACTACTGCTTTAACCAACCTTTTTTCAGGTTTATTTGAAATACACACATTTTTTTTGTGTAAATTTCCACTACCTTGTAGTTCATTAAACCATCAAACCCCCAGTCTCAGTCTTTAACTTAGATTCCCTCCATCAATTTTACACCCCCCACCCAAGTTCATCAATAGTTACCATATCCTCTCCCTGTTTAATGTTTAAAGAGCAGCTGACACCTTCAGAAGAACTTTAGAAAAACATAATACTGAGACATAGTTCAGCTTATATTTTACATCAGTTCTGTATTTCTCCTCCCCATCATTTATCACTGAGGTCATTTGCATGAAAACAGAATATTTGCTACTGAAGAGTTTGTCTGCTTTTGTTGCCTTCTCCTTACCTGAGGTCATAATGCACTGCTTGTGACATCACAGTTACACTGATGGCAACAGAGTTTGATGTCACAACACAGGATTATGACATGAAGTAGGGAGCAAACTATAGAGGTAGATGAACTCTAAGGGATAAATATCATGTATTCATAGAAACATAGAAACAGAATTTGACGGCAGATAAGGACCGCTTGGCCCACCCAATCTGTCCATTTCCCTACCTACTGGATAGGCTGCAGATCCTAGTTAACCAGCAGCCTACTTCTTCCTACCCCCATTCATGTACATTTCCTCAGCAATAAATAATGAGGAGGAGAAATCTATAGAACATACATGAAATTAAATCTATAGAATATACATGAAATGCAAGCTGAATTGTACCTAAGTATTATGTTTTTCAAAGTTTTCTTTGAGGTGTCAGCAGCTCTTTAAATACTACACATTTTTAGTACCCTCCCCATTCATTAAACTTCATCCCATTCGTGATATATGGAACAAACTGGATTCTTGGACTCAACTCACTTTCAAGTTAAACAGCTTTAATTTTAGAAATATAACTTCTTCAATGCTTTCTTCAGTTCATCCAGTCATACATTTTCTGTTCCTCCATCAACTTAAAATGGTCACTTAACAATTTTTCTTTTAATTTGTTAATGTTTCAAGACCAACTTGTCCCTTCTTCAGAACATTATAGGGCTAAAAAATAAATAAATTACACAATCAATATATTTTAATCAATAGTTTTTGTGTTTCACTTCAGATAAATTAACATTAAAGCACCTTTATTATTGTCTTTTAAGTCTGCAGGCAGAATGTACCTGCTGATTAAATCAGTAAGGATGTATTATCCTAGTTTAAATTTTTTATTTAATCTTCATTGGAGCCTCTTTTTCTGGGATTCCAATAAGTGATAAGTAAGAGCGATTATTTTTTTGAGGGGGGAGCGGACTTTGACTTATTCACTTTAATCAAACAAACATTTTCTATTTTATCAAACCACTTATTTTACAGTAAATGTTTCTTTTCTTACTCAAAACACAGCACCCCCCCACGTCTTGTTTTCCGGCACACCAGTATGTCAGCAAAGTTCCATCCTCCTCTCCAGTGTGACTGATGGTGACCCTTCCCCTCTCAACTCACCCAACAACAGCATACAATACATTTTGCACCCTCACCCCCAACCCGTGGATGAGAGGGACTGAATAAACATTACTTTCAAATACAGCAAGGTTATGTAGAACTTTAACCATGCTCCCAGTTTAAAAAAATAAACTATAAAGAAACCCCACTGTAAAAAAGAAAAGGTTCTGTCTAATCACATATTTATTAATATGTATATGTCTATTTTGATAAAGGTGGGACTGTTCTTAATATTGATATCTGGGATTTAGTGGTTTATGAAGTTTACTTCTCTTGCTGTTTGTTGAAATGGTGCCCTGAGCCTCCAGGGAAGGGCACCACAAAGAAATAAAGTCTACTGCTACTATTACATGAAAGCACAGAACTCTCAGACTTACAGGAGCGCTGTATTTAACAAATGAATACAGCAGTTACAGAAACTGTATTTCCAAAAATATTCTGGACAGGATATTCAAAGGTGTTGCACCTGGCACAACAGAGTTGCACTGGCGCAAACCCCACAATGCGCCCCAGTGGGATATTCAAAAGGCTGCCAGGTGCAGTGCAAGTCCCACTGTGCTGGGGCATAATGGTAATGTATGCGGCACAAATGCACGGGGCATGCCCATGCACATGCGGCACATCCAGATATTCAGCCCAGGATGTGCGGTGCATATGTTGGCACAACCCTGATGTGCGCCGCATATGGGGGGGTGCAAGGTTGAGCCTGTAAAATGTAGGAACTAACCCAGGCCACCCACAGGTGGGCTGTTGCATTGCAGGATGCAACACAGCACCCACCAGCTGTGGGTGGCCACCCGCCCTGCAGGGACACAGTCCACATGCATCCACATCCTCCACAGTGGTCCACTGCACTCCCCACCCTCCCACTATGCCCGATCATGAGCAATCATACCCAGTACAATACCTGGTGGACCAGTGGCATTCACCCTCCCTCCATCATGCCTGATCAAGAGGCAATAGTGACATATAATAATGTGGGTGGTTGATGGTATCCCCCCTCCTCCTCCTCCCTCCCGTATTGCCCGATCATGGGCATGTGACATACATATGCTACCTGGTGGCCCAGTGGACCCCCCTCCCATCCCATCCACAGAGGATACAGCCACTCAACTCCCCCCCCGTCATCGGTGGGCAGCTGCACTCCACCCGCATACCACCCGGCCGCCCGCCAAAAGACAGTGTACAGTATGTGCTGTACACCTGTTGGTCCACATTGTGGGCCAATGGGCATGCAGACCATACTGTACTACACAGGCACAATTATGTGAATGACCAGGCAGCCAGGCGATATGCAGGCAGAGTGCAGACATCCACCGATGATGGGGGTGGCTGGGTCCTCTGTGAGTGAGACGGGACAGGGGTCCACTGGGCCACCAGGTAGCATATGTATGTCACATGCCCATGATCAGGTGATACAGAAGGGAAGTGGGGCTACCACTGGACCACCAGATCATATTATAGTCACTACTGCGCATGATCGGGCATGATGGAGGGAGGGGATGCACTAGCCCACTGGGGACCCAACACCTGCTGCATGCAGCTACACAGGGCACCAGGTGCATTCTGCCAGGCTGTCCTGTGCAATGCATGCAAATTGGCCATAATGGCATGCAAATGGCCCCATTTGCACCATGCATATATTATGGCCCCATTTGCATGCCCTTTTCTGAATATCACGGGTGATGCACCCAGCTCAACTGCATTTGTGCAGGAACATTCCCATCCTCCCTGTCTGTGTGATGCACTGGCACATTGTACTTGCACCGTGTGCATTCTGTGCCATATTCAATGGTGATGCACCATGGTGTATCACCGTTGAATATCACCCTCTCCAGGCCCCGGTGCAGCTCAGTTGCACTGTGCCTCCACTTGCGCTGTCACCTGGTGCAGTCTGAATATCCAGGCCTCTATGTTTTTATAGGTACATATCACAGAAAGAGTGCATACAGGAAAGCAGAAGAAAAGTGTCAGGTTGCAGAACCTACCCCCAACCCCCACTAATGCACACTCATCAGCAGACACAGTATGATCACACACCCATGTAAGATGTTTCAAGCTTACAGCATGAGAAAAATAAGAACAAATGTCTTACTGTCACAAACTGGTTCTCTCCCAGATCTCAGCCTGTAACTGTTAACAGTTTTCACAAACCTTCAGACAGCTGAAAGGGTTACCTTGGTATGCTGCCACCACTCAGCCACAACCTCACTCTGGGTATCTCAAGGTCTGATTCCCACCAGAGCCACTGTTCACACAGTATAGTGCTCCTTACCAATGGGCAAACATCCCACCCTTTCTGTCACAGCTGAGAACACTGCCTTGGTTATGGTAACTGTAGCTTGCCTCTTCAAAAAATAGATCACACACTTAAGACTATGGGAAATACAGTATTTCCACAGCGATAAAAAGAAAAACTTTTGGAAAAAACTGGGAATATACAAAATAACCTAACTTAAAACTACTGCATCTAGTTTCTAAGTACAATAGGAGAAGCATACACCAATGGGCACTAATGAGTTACAGCAGACTCGAACTCATGATGCTGCTAGTTTAAAATCCCAAAATATTACTCACTCTAAGAGCAAGCACACACAGATGCCTTCGGCAGACAGGCCCACTACACCTGCATCATCCTACATGCCCTTTTGTTCTCATCATCATCTGCAGAGCTGGAAATGTCTACCTGCTGTTTAAATTCAAAATGTGTTTTTCAGCTGGCCTGCTGACACAGGGGTAGCACTACTGCTCATGACTCCGATGACCTGGGTTTTGGAATGAGCCTGGGTCATTGGAAGGCTGGCTGGGGGAGATGGACTGAGCATCCCACAAAGATGCTTTCCTGGGGAGGAAGGGGGATCCCTGCTGCCACATGACTGTCTCCTGGGTGCCCACAGGTGGTGGTGGTGGTGCAAGAGGCAGTGCAGTCAGGGGATTCAGGACAGCCAATTAGTTCGATGGATGTGCACACCTTGTGTTCCTCCATCAGCCAGTGTCCCATGGGGGGAAGATGAAAAGTGACAGAAAAAATGCAGCTGTGCATTATGACAGCTCTGGGTGACCCCAGACCCCATGCCCCACCAATCTAGGCTCTCGCTGGAAGCACCACAGAAGCTCATCCAAGTGAACTGATCCTGCCCAAGGACCTTTACCATGGGGAGAAAATACCACAAGGCCTCCCTTCAGGCAAAAGATAAGTCCAAGGAGATGACAGGGGTGACAGGGTTGGGGCAACCTTGAGCTCAGAGAAGAACTGTAGCCAGCTTGGGAGGAATAAACAGAAAATAAAACAAAATGTGTTTTTGTTATGAAAGGGACATAGCTATTTAAAGTTTAACCAAATCAAACGCCTTATACAGGACAGAAAAAGGACTGCATACACAAATATCCCTCCTAGCTGAATGCCCCCAGGTATGGATTGTAGTAGAATGTAATTTTCAGTTCCCATCAGACTTCTCCCATTAGATGAAATACTTTATAGTAGAATAGATAAGAAAAATAAAAAAAAGGAAAAAAACACACAAGAAAAAAACTGCAACTTGTCTCACCTACTTTCTGAAAGATAGTTTTGTATAGGTAGCAAGCACAAAATACTTCAGTGCAGTGCTGTCTTGCAGTCAACAGTCAACAAGAAGAAGCAGGAAGGACATCTGAAAAATTTGAAAAGAAGCCCACGGTGGAATTGAATGCATCAGTATGAATATTAGGAACTAGAGCTGCAAGTTTGGTTCTTCAAAAGAATCGAACAACTCGAACTTCAGATGTTTGATTTTTTCAATGATGAACTTTTAATGGAAACTGGTGAACTTTTGGTTTGACTGGTTTGAACAGTGCAAACCAGTTGAATTGTGGCCTGCAGTTTACACCAGTTATCATGGTACAGCTTGCAGCCCCACCCAAAAGTAGTGCAACAGGTCAGATTTTTAGAACAAATGATAGCCCAAAATTTTCAGTGGACCTGCATTTTATTAATGGGATGGCTTATCGAGTCTGTATCATGCTAATTTAACTTTTACTTTCAAAAAAGACCTGTGCCTTCCCACTGTGATACTTACAAAAACAGCTTGCTTTTTGACTATAGAACTACAGTCAGCACCATTCACAACTGTAAAGGAAGTTGCAGCTACAGTATTAAACTATATGAGCAAGAAAAACACACAGCACTCAGAGTCTACCACAAATTCTACCAGAAATCTCCCCCAGAAACCACAGCCATTCTCCCCTACCTTTCCCACCTCCTCATCCCCTCCCTGTATCACCAACAAATCACTGGCCCCCTGGCCCCTTTACACCCTCCCTTCTCCTCGCCTTCCTCCTTGATTCTCCCTACTGCCAGTTTCCCCTTGGTCTTCTGCCTACAAAAAAAGGACCATCCTGCACCACATTGATTAACTGCCCATGACCATCTCATGCTCTCACACACACCAGGTGGCTTCAGTTGAGTGGGGTATGCTAATAAGGGCTACCAACCAGTAACTGAGTTGGTAGCCCACATTAGCATACCCCGTACCTGGGAAGCAATGGGTGGTAAACTCGTTCACTGTTTGGCGAATGCTATGGGTCTGACCACCAAAGTTTGTGCTGTTGAACATTGGAAGGTTTGCACAGCCCTAGTATTCAGCTATTGTAATCATTCTGAATTTAATACTAGAGTTGTGAATACACAGGACCATAGAAGAAATCAAAAAGCTGCATTCAGAATATATTCTTATTTATTTATTTGATAACTGAGTAGGTACACTGGTCCAGGGGACCATTTTTAGGAATGACCCAGGCCATCAAAATGGCACATATAGAAATGGGATCTAGCACACAGTACATAAGCAACAGCTTAAAATCAGAGGAGGAAAAAACATGTAGTCCAACAGATTCATACAATAACCAGTACCACAGAATCAACATATAAGTGATGGTGATACCAATGCGTCAAAGTGACTATAATATTATTCAAGTCAAGCTAGTGCTTGAGGACAAGCAGTTCAAAACTAGCTGCAGGGTGAAGCACTTTAGGAAGGTAAATTGTAACAAAATGAGATAATAGAGCATTATCTGAGCATGGATTAGGAAAATCATCTTAGAGGACACTCAAATGTGTATGAAGTTTGCAAATAAGGGAAAAAGGCTCAAGAAACAATTATGGTTTTTTAACCAAGGAAATTTGGCAAAAAAGACAAAGAAGGCATTCAGGGAGTATGAAAAAGGACCTAATGGAGACGAATGGAGTCACATACATGAAAAAGTCAACTATTAGCAAACATATCATAATAAATGTTAAAGAATGTATGGAACTACAGATTGCATGAGGAGTTAAGAGTAAAGGAAAAACATTCTTTAGGTGTGTATGGGAGAAAAGTAAATCTAAGGTGAGCATAGAGAGGTTAGAACAGGACAAGGTAGACTTTGAGGATGACATACATAAGTCAAACATTCTAAATAACTATTTCAGCTCAGTATTCACAGTTGAAAGTGATGGTCCATTTCCTGAGAGCAGAAATAGGCACAGATGAAAAGAGGATGGTAGATTAGTACTGAGAACTCAACAGTGGAAATGGTTCTGAATGGACTTCAGGAGCTATATACAACCAATTCAACAGGGTCGAATGAGGTACACCCAAGAGTGTTGAAGGAGATGAGTAAGACACTGGTGGCACATCTGACAGACCTTTTTATTGGATCAGTCACCTCAGGGGTACAGGAGTTCCAGCAGACTAGCAGACTTCTAGTGGGATAGTGACAACCGTGGTAACTAGAGAAAATAATGGACTCAATGCTCGAGGACAAAATAATGGACTTTGTAGAGGAAAATGGAAATACAGTACATCAAAAATCAACATGGGATCACGAGGGAGCAATCATGTCAAACTAACCTGACTTACCTCTTTAATACAGTGATTCTGATGGAGGTAAAAAAAAGGCTGTGGTCATCCTTGATCTTGAATTTAGCAAAGC
The DNA here is from genome assembly GCA_016271365.2 of Neoceratodus forsteri. Classification (NCBI taxonomy): domain Eukaryota; kingdom Metazoa; phylum Chordata; order Ceratodontiformes; family Ceratodontidae; genus Neoceratodus; species Neoceratodus forsteri. The sequence goes on from CM057456.1 coordinate 817,558,365, forward strand.
CTCTGATTGAGAGTTTCACAGGTGACATTTCCAGAAAATAGGGCAAATGGGTGTGGGTAGAAACTAGCACAATGAATACGTAACTTGCTGCTTGACAAAATTCAAAGGGCAGTTCTACAGTAAATGGCAAATGCTCAGAAGTTATGATGGTTACAAATGGAGCACCAAAGGGTTCAGTGCTGGGACTGTTCCTGTTCCAAATGTTCATCAGTGATATAGAAAAGGGGCTCTGCAGCAAAGCTGTATGGAAGGGAAGGCACAACAGAAGGTATTTGAAAAAATGTCTAGTCAATGTAGAAAAGCATATGGGTCAGCAAACAGGATATGGTGTGTATCAGTCAAGGATTCACATGCATCAGTGAACAGGTGATAATACACTGACAGATCACTGTTCAGACTGCAACTAGAGTATTATGTGCAATTTGGAACCCTCACCTAATGATGGATAATTAGAAAATAGAGGTGATAAAGAGAAGGGTAACAAGGATGATTTAAGGACAGCAAGGGCGAAATTAGCAAGTGAAGCTAAAAACCTTAATATGCCCAGCTGAAATGAAGTTTATCAACTCATGAACTTTGATGAATGTTCATGAATGGTTCATGAACATTCATCAAAGTTCAACTGTTCTTCAACTCAGTTCATGAACAAAGTTAATGAGCTGCTTATCAACACAACATTCATAATGTTGCTGAACCTTTAAAGGACATGATGAGCCAAGACACAGATCAATTTGCATATCGAATTTTCATATCAGAATGTACTGTTTCCCCACTGTAACAGTTATGAAACCTCACAAAATCAGAACTTTTTCAGTTTAGGAGTGGAAAATATATGTTCTACAATGCAATTAACTATATGAGCAACCAAAAGGATTAACATTTAAACTCGCCACATTTTAAAAATGGGAGCTGTTTTGCTGATATAGAGAGCAATCAGACCTTCCTATTCATAAGGGAAAGGTGGTCAGTAATTCCATTTGAAAGTAGAACAACGGAAAAAGTAATAATAAGGTAAAGTTATTAACTCTGACATGTATAGTAATAAAACCTGTTCATTAAAATATGTTGAATTTGTTGAAAGAATTCAGTTGTCATGGTTAATTGCTTCAGTGCTGAACAGTTCTACCTCTCTGGTTTGTACATGGGGCAAAACTTGTTGAGATTAAAGAGCTAAATGAGGGTCACCTGATAATTTGAACATTACAAAAGCAGGGTATTTCTGGTTACTAAAAATATTGATGGTCTTTTCCCACAAATGTTCAGTGGATGAGTTTCATGAGCTTTCATGTATCTTTATGTTCATGAACACAGGAGCACTATTTAATGTTTCCTGAACTTTCATAAACAATTTGATGCGCGCGCTTGATGAACATTCATGAACTGAATTCAGGAACTGTTCATAATAATTCATTAACATTCATGAACAGTTCATGATCATTTCAACTGGGTATACTTGTTGGAGGAGAGGAGGGGTGAGATAAAGACTTTTAAGTTCCTGGGGGAATATAACAGGGTAGACACAAGCGAGTTATTTAGATTAAAGAGTCAGACTAACCCCGGAGGGAAAAAGCTCAGATTGACAGGAAGAAAGTTTAGAAAAGACTAAGGAAGTTTTTTTTTTTATGGGGAAACCAATGATACAGATCATCAATTGCCCAAGGAGGCTGGATCTATTCCAGACTTCAAGATCAAATGGGACTTACACAAAGGACTGTGTGGGATTACACATATACTGAAAATACAGGAGGGAGACAGTAACATTTGGTATAGGACAAGGGGTAGGCCAGATGGATGAAAATGTTTATCTGTCCTTAACTGTCTCTAGAATGTTCCCTTAGTTATCTACCAACTTTGGTACCAGCCAAAATCTGGCATTATACTGAGGTTGGTGGATAACTGAGTTCTATTCAAAAGGTAAACACCATGTGAAAAATATGTTTTTCTTCCTCTCCTCAGATATGATATGGCAGGCTATGCCATTCTCCCCTTGAACCAGATGACATGGCAAGCTATGCCATTCTCCCCCAGAACCAGATGATATGGCAAGCTATGCCATTCTCCCCCTGAACCAGATGATATGGCAAGCTATGCCATTCTCCCCCTGAACCAGATGATATGGCAGGCTATGCCATTCTCCCCCTGAACCAGAGGATATGGCAGATAATATGGCAGGCTATGCCATTCTCCCCCTGAACCAGATGATATGGCAGATGATATGGCAAGCTATGCCATTCTCCCCAAACCACTGCAACCACACATTGCTGTTAGAAAAGTGCCCCGCACTTGTAGCTGTGCTCTGAACAATGTCTGGCGTTTCACATAGGAGCTCATCAGTGACAGGCATGTTATTAGCCCTGGTGTTCAGGCACCTCAGAAACAAAGTCTACTCCACCTCTGCATGGCATGCTGGTCTCCTGCTTTTTATTTTGGCCCCAGTGTCTGTATTTCACTTTATCTTCTGGGACAGAACACACTGAAATGCCTAGTTATAGCTTACTGGCTAGCATTTTCATTAGATTCTGAAACAAAGCGTGATTTCCTGCTTCCCGTCATGATGGCATATGAACATATGAAGAAGCCAGCAGAAGAAGACCATTTTGTCTATCTAGTCTGCTCATATTGCAGGGTCCACAGCTTGAACTACTGTCCCTGCCCTCCCTCCCCACTCCTCCCATCCTCCCTATCCTTGATCCTTACATTCCCCCATGCCTGTTCCAGCCTCCCTGAAAGCTGCCCACTTTCTTCAATGAGATGTCCTCTTCCTGCAGCACATTCCAAGTGTCTACCACCCTCTCTGTGAAGAAGTGCTTCCTGACCTCCCTCCTAAATCTCCCAATGAGCAAGCATTGTCTGCATTTGTTTGGCAGTGGGAGTTCTGGAGTAAGCAGAGATGGCCACATGCTGATCGTGAGCAGTGACACAAACTCCTGCTGGGGTGGAAGTCATTAGTTTAGAGGAGGCATTGCCTATTTACTTCTTCCTGATTGTTACAATTATTTTAAAAAACCAAAAACATGAAGTGTGACAGTCCTTGTCCCCTAAGGATTAAAGAAAAGTGGTTTAAACATTTAAAGTAATTTTTATAATATTCTATAATCCCTCCTTCTGTATTGGCATTGGGTACTTTTTTCCTGCTCCTCTACAAGCTCAGATCCCATTAAAGTTAGGGCATCACAACTTGCCTTCATTACACCTGTTCTAAACCCCTCTCCTATAGGTTGTACTTTTCATATATTCATCTCTGGGCAGGGATAGTTGACAGGCAATTAATCCTTCTGAAACAATCCAGTTCAGAGGAGAGGGAGGACCAGAGACACAGAGGTCTGTATTTTGCAATTGGATTAAAGAGTGCACCTTGGCATCTCCTGCTCAGTCTCCATCCCATTTCCATCTTCCCTCTCCTCCTTTAGTCCTTCCCCTCAAGCAATGGATTGTCACACAGTTTCTGGTACCTCTCCACAGGAACACAGTCATCAACATCTGAATGGATGCTAAGAAGCCTCAGTCACCAACCATCCCACCCATATCTATGACAGACATGCCATACTTCACATAGACGGCAGAAGTGGTTATTGGACTACTTGTTACTGCCTTCACAGCTCCATCTGAAACTTATCCAAAAGAAGACATCGCAAAGCAGCAGATCCAAAATTCAGTCATGCAGCACTTCAGAAGGCGGCTAACCTTACAGTAAACAAAGATTCACAAAGGAGAAGTGTGCAACTGTGTCTCACCCACCGGTATATTCAAGACCTTTGTCGTGAAGACAAAACACAGAACACAGTCCACAGGAAAGTTTTCCCAATATATTAGCAGAGCACTGCAATTTTATTTTGAATAATGTCTTCCACATTAAAACATATGCAAATCACTGTTTAATGATTTGTATATGTTTTAATGTGGAAGACTTTATTCAGAATAAAATTGCAGTCCTCTGCTAATATATTGGGAAAAATTTCCTGTGCACTGTGTTCTGTGTTTTGTCTCCATAACAAAGGTCTTGAATATACCGGTGGGTGAGGCATGGTTGCGCACTTCTCCTTTGTGGATCTTTGTTCACAGCTCCATCCTCTGGACCACCAAATGACAACTGTGCACCAGCATGAGACCTCCCCCCCTCAAGTTAGGAGACATTTGACTGTTAATCCTCTCCTGTCTCAGACAGATCATTCTAATGTTGTCTCAAACTGACAGATGTGTCCATGGTGCTGTAAACTGTGACCAGTTGCCACATCCAGATGTCGTTTATAAAATAGCACCAGTTGTGTCCAGATGGGAATCAGATGCAGTGAGTGACATCAGACACAAATGCATTTTTTTTTGGTGTGCCTGAATCCTAGCTTTAAAAAAACAGGTCCAAGGTAGCCAGAGTAATATTTCATTTGCTCATTCATGCTGCACTTAGTCACCGCTGGTGCACCACAGCATGATGTCAATAAGAAAACAGCAAGCACTCCCAGCCCTTAGGCAAATATATTTTCCCACCCTGTGTCTCATTCTTCCTCCCTGCCACATCCCTCCAGTCTTCTTTATACAACTATTTACTTCATAAGTCATTCCATTTAGGGGTCTGAGTCACAGTGCACATATCAGAGTCTCTGTTTATTGCAGATATGTGAGTGATGGAGGGGTGAAGCGGGAAGGATAACAATCAGGCCTGCTTTTTCTATAGTTCCTGTCAGCATTGGCCTGCCTAATTACTAAAAGACTTTGCACGCAGCCTGCAGTGTGCTCTCCCAGGCTCTTTATTTGTGTAGATTGCTCATCCTGATAACCACGTACAAAAGACAGCACTGCCAAGCCTGTCTCTTTGACCAGGTTGATAATTTCCATGCTCTTATGTCTGCAGGTCTTTAGAAAACAACATATTTAAGGGTCTGTGTTCTTTTGTTTAACAGCCGTTCCTAAATATCCCTTTAATGTTATGACACCTCTTCCTCTGTCATTTCAAAGCAACTAAGTCCTACTCATTCTCACATTTGGTTTTGGTTGACTAATTGCCATTGAAATAAATGAAATGAAATGTTTCTCTTATTCAGAATGGGTGCATCAGTTCCAGGGTGTCCCTGGTCTTGGAAGTGCCCCCTAATTGCTCATTCAAGGTTTGTTTATTTATTTACAGATTGACAGGAAAGAGTCACTGAGATGAAATATTGTATGCACAGTAGTGGGCCTTGACTAGGCAACAGCTGCATACACTTGTTTATAATACAATATTATATAGCATCTTTAATACACTATACTGTACATATCACAAAACAATTTACAATGCAGTAATTCAATTGCAGAAGAAAAATAGAAAAGAAACAATTACAGCAGTGTTAAAAACAAAGAGCAAAAGTCAATATTTGTAGTCCACCAATTGAGTCAATAGCTAGGGGAAAGGGATGGGTTTTGAGGTGCGGTTGGAGAGGGTGAGGGAGTCTATAGGGCTGTTTACGTGGCTGCATTTGCACCGCAGCACCCTGACTGCTCCACTTGCTGTGGTTCAAAAGTGGCTGTGTGGACTGTTACCCGATTGCTTTAAAGAGGACAGGAAATGATTTCTAACTGGTAGTTGTTTATAATGTTCCCATTTGCAGAAAATATATCTATAGGCCTAAATGATCTATATGGTACTTTACCTTAATAAAAAGTAATGTGAAAAACTGTATTTTGCATTGCTTTATTTTATAGACAGCATTCTGTTACAGTTCTTTTCACAGAACCAGTGGTCTGGAGTTTTTAGAATATCATGATCTGTACACAGAACTCTAAGCATGGTTCTGGTAGGACAATAGCTCGTGTTTAGTATTTTGTACACAAACTGTGACATAGTAAAAACTCCAAATTACTGGTTCTGTGAAGAGAGCAGAATATTATCCATAAAAAGAAAAGAATTGAAAACAGTTTTCACATCAGTGTTTACTAAGGTACAATTACATATGGCTCATTTGGACCCAGGTTTTTCATTTCTCTTACTGGGAACATTTCTAACTGCTGCCAGTTAGCACAAATGCCCAGTCCCCTTCAAGTCAATCAGTGATCCTCTCCCTGAGACCCTGGAGAACTGAGAGCACACTTCAGAGCAAGTAGTGTAAACAGCCATGTGGACAGGCTGCACCGCTCACATTGACGTAGATGGGACCACCCCTTACAGCATTCCTCAGCACCTGCCCTGACTCCCAGCAACTCTCCAGCATGTCTTGCATTGGTGCTGAGAGGGGCTATGTAAATTTAATCAGGAAAAGCCTCAGGAGGTCAATGGTGACTGCTAATAATATGGACCACAACACTGAGCCGAATAGTCATGTACACTGGGCTACAGACACACAGTGAAGCAAGAATATTACATGTACAAATTTGTGAGCAATCACACAGTAAACAAGTTCTAGCCAGAGCCCACAGGGCTATAAAGAGCTACCAAATGACCAAAGTTATTTTCTTGTTGGTATCATATAGTGCTGTTTAGTCACAACCATCATGCTGCTGCTGGTGTGTGTGTGTATGCCAGTAGGAATCAAATAGCTAACACAGGCTGCAAACTGCACTGCCTATAATCTGACACTGAAGTCTGAGGTTCAGAAGTTCAGTAAACTCCAGACAATTTTTAATAAGGTAACTCCTAGGTTGTTGAAAGAAACAGAATAAATCTATTAGACTGAGCTGGACAAATGATAACAACAGCAGTTGTTTAAAAAGGTTTTTTTTGTTAATATCCTGAGAAGTTCTGAGATACAATACAGTAGCATCCCCCTCCTTTCAGATGTCTTTAACGTAGAGCAGCAAATAGCAAAAATCAGAAGGGGGGGGTGGACTATTTTGCAGCTGTGGAGGAATACATCTAAATGTCCAAAAAGGGAGTTCCAAGATCAGCTGTTTTAGAGCTACAATCCCAATAGTGCTGTAGGCTCCACCCACAGCCCTAAAAACTGTACAGATATTTATACAGCATGTTTATTTGTACAGTTGCTGTGTCTCTTATGGTTATAAGAGTCTGTGGGTGAGAGAACTGTGAAGCTAGGCAGTGCTGGCACACAAAGGGCTTGAGAAGAAACCCTTAGAAAAACCATAACTGATACAGGAACTGTACTTACACACATACATTGTTATAAAGATTTCTGTTTTTAAAACATGCAACCTGAATTTATAATAAAACTTTTTTCTTTGTTGAAAATTGGAGAAACCACTGTGTGGTGAAATGAATTGTGCTAACTGAACTTTGACTGAAGAACTTTACAACTATTTGCATTAGATAGCCTCTTGTGTATGTTCCTACTGCCACCAAGATCACTCTTATGGTTGTGAGAGTGGTCTCAGCCACATTCTTAGGGTATGAGAACTGCAAACCAAGGTGAGTGGCTCTGATACCCTAAGAATGTAAGTGAGATCACTCTTATAACCATAAGAGTGGTCTTGGCACTAGTGGTAACATTCAATTAATAATATCTTACTGTGAAGAAAACTGCCCCTTGGGCCATCCCCGCTTACAAGGCAGTTTTAGTTGGGGGCTTTCAAATTCTCTGCTACCACCTGATTTTTACCAGGAAGGAAACCTGCTTTTTGGCCCCAGCTAAAGTTCAGGAAGGTCAACACATTAATTATTGGTAGAGTGCCCTTTGGAGATGGACTGTAAACAGAGTCCAGAAGAAATAGTAAAATGACCCTTTTCAATAAACAGGCAGTCACTGGTTCCATCAAAAATAGATTATTTACTAGAAGAACTACACGTATTTACAAACAGGATATATTTACAGTAAAACCAAAGGTTTACAAGTTTGCTGAGGACATAAATTGAGTTAAACAGACAATTAGTGAATAGAAAAATCTGAGCTGTCCTCTCCTAAACCTCTTAACCTGCTCTATCTACACAAGGCACTTTCCCTAGCTGTGCTTTCTTACCAGCTGGTTCCTTGGCAGGGCCCTCTTTCCTTCAGATGTTGAATGTTCCAGACAGAGAGAGATTCCTGTCCCCTGACCTTTATACCCTTTGACTGTGGCGAGTGAATTCACCCTCTGAGTGACAGTTCCCCACTGTCCTCCACCGTACATGGGTGACATCGTCTCCTCAGTGTTTTTTCAGTCACTATAAGGTTTTACGACAAGCACCTGGGCCCATTATCTTACCTATGGGAACCTGTATCTAGAGAAAACTTTCACAATGCTTCAAGACTCTTTTGCCTCCTGCCTATTATCTTGTCAGTAAGTTTAAATTTCCCATGATAGAGTCAACAACAGATCCTTTACAGAAGAATGCTTTTTGGTTTTAAACTAACAGTAGAGACAAATGCATCTGATCACATATTCTTTCACAGTTACATTCCCACAGAACTTGTAATAGGGAAATGTTTTTAAACTAACAAAAGGAAAGAAAGCATCTGTTAACCTATCCTGTCACAGTTACATTTTTAAAAAATCTTTCCCAAATGTGCCGTTTTCCAGGGTAGCTGTGCATGACACACTCTTCACAGAATAAGAGTGTCTCATGTGCAGAGGAAAGGTGTACTCCAATTGGTTGAGGGTGTTCCCTCAATCCATAATGGAAAAAAAAGAGTCCCTGGAATGTTTAGAATCAAATAATCCTGATTGGCTAAGAATGATGTCATGATTTTTGAATACTAGTTACAGAGATGTTTAACAATAACTTGTAAAAAAGAGCCTTGAATGCACAGAAGTGTGTTGACTCCCTTACAGTTAGAAGCAAGATATTGCAATTTATTTATTTTCTTAAAATATGTCCACAGGGATCTAGTCCTCTGAGATACAAACATACAATCCTAGAAAACAAAGACCACTAGTCATCAAGTTCTTTATACCACCAGCTCAGTGGATATAGTTATATAGATATGGTTACAAATGAAAGTATGATTTTTGGGTATCTTTTTTGGTTCTCCCCCCATTTTCTTCACCCAATCCCCCATTTCCCCCTTTCCATGACTCTTTCTCCTTCCTTCCCTCTTTCCCCATACATCTCCCTTCCCCTCCCTTTGTCCTTTTCCTTTTTCCCTCTTTTGCCATCCGTTTATTTTTATTTTTGTCTTACATTAGTCAGCCATTTCTCTTCATGAACTCTTGAAAAGAAAGTCTGCCTTGTTTCATTGTTTAACTTATTGTTTATGTTTTGAGAGTTTGCAAGATTAGAAATATGTGGATATTTAATTATGCTTCTTTTTCTGAACTGTTACTGATGGGCTCTTACATACTGGTATATTACAATAATAGCAAAGTATAGAGATAGATGTAAAAAAGATAGTAATATAATTGTAAGAGAGCTAACTAAATGAGACAATATTTTTTTTTACAGTACACAGGATGTAAAGAATAACCCTAAGATGGGACTATAAAATGTTTCCCATTCCTTAGAAGCCCTTTTTTTGAGATTTAAGTTCAGATTTGTACATTGTCACTACAGTATGCACTTTATTAATTGTTATCTGGGCACTGTCACTTTAAAATAGCACTTTAAAAGTAACATAAGGTTGTATATTGGAACACATCCCCTGATGAAGACCTTCTGGTTGAAGCACTGTGTCATTGTTTATCAGGCCTCAAGGTGTTTGGAACTCACTGCGCCATAAATATATTGGGATCAAGATGACTTTATTTCTCAGTGTGGTGATTCTCGAATGCTGAAACTTGGTTTGTTTTGAGTTTCCTACAGGGCTGGTAGTCCAGTCTTGAACTGGCCTCTACTCCTTGGATGCACTGTAATCTTTTTCATAAGACTGTGTCCTGAATAGTGACTGAGTTGTTGGCTGGAGTGTCATAGATGCTGAGAGCTTGGATTCCACACAAGCAATGGACTGAGGACTGGCAAAGTGAGACAATCTGTGAGCCTTACCAATTTCTCTAATTGTTAGTGAAAGTGGTGTTTGGGTAGTGTTAAGAACTGTGAAATAAATAAAAAGCAAGATGATGGGAACGAATGACAACTGCATTTAGCCAAGGTTGCTAGCTTTGGGCTGGCAGTATAGTCTAGAGGTTAGAATAATGAGCTGTGAATTAGCTTGGCACATCCAGCAGACCTGGGTTTGATTCCCACAACCTTCACTTACATACTGTGTGACCCTGAGCAAGTCACTTAACCTCCCCTGTTCTATGAAAACAGGTATTGTGCCTATTGGGACTTACTGGTTACAAAAAAAAAAGCCTATTACTCTTTCTTTCAATAAACATGGAACTAGGGGCACAGATGAATTTGAATGCCTCAAGGATGCCAAAACTGTGTTTTGACATAAGGAGTGGAGAAAGCAGGCCTTGTTCACTGGTGAGCCCAGCACCTGTAATTCTACAGAGTTTGAGGATTTATTTAATGAACTGGAACATGCTAGAACAAGAGAGTTAAATCACTTTTATAACTATATAACAATGGAAAACTACTTGGAGCAGGGCTAGGCCTCCCACTGGATTATGGCTGGACAAACTACCCACATGTGGTTTACAAGAATAAGAATTCAAACAGGACTGGGAAAACTCATTGAGTGAGTGCACTGATAAATTAATGCTAGCACTTATAAAAAGAGACAAACAATTAGAAGCAGTTGTTAATACAGAAATTGCAGAAATAGAGAAACAGCGCTTGTCTTTCAAGGGGACGAATGATTTTGAGCATTTAAATTAAATAAAGTATACATTTCAAAGATCTCACAATTTGAAAATGAATGGTCGACCAGAAAAAAATCCAAGTTAAATCATGACTCTGGATTTTAAAAAGGGTGCAGTCTTTGCCTTAGAATACTCATTGATAGTAAATAGCAGTGGTAGGTCACATACAAGATTAAGACTTAAGATGAGGTCTGACCAGCAATCTGTACAGGTACGTTACAATATCCCTTGATCTGCATGTGAAGTTTTTCTTGATTCAGACCATGTTTTCTTTTTTTTTTTGCTTTGCTAGGTGCTATCCCACACTGTTGTTCCCCATGTAAATGTGTTGTGGATCATTGTCCCTGGGTCCTTTTCCTGCTGAGCTTCAGCAATCTCTGTGTTGTTTATTTAGACACCATTGAAAAAGTGCCATTAGGGCATGGAACACCATTGGGTTTGTTCTGTGGCAACTGTGGGATGTGAGCACCTTTTTGGCAATATGCCCAGCACAACTGCACTTTCTTGTAGATAATAAACTTTTTTGAACTTGCAATACTTTTTCTTGAGCTGTGTCTGATCTATTGGGTATTGAGCGTGTGTGAGGTTTTCCTGTTTGCTGGTTGGTACTCTTCCACCATACGCACTACTGCACCTGTGAGCGACCCCTCTCCTGCCTTTTACAATATCCCTTGATCTGCTTTATGAAGTTTTTCTTGCTTCTGATCATGTGATATTTTTTTGTTTGTTTGTTTATTTTTTTGCCTTGCTAGTCACTGCCTCACATTCACTGTTGTCCCCCAGGTAAATTTGTTGCTGGCCATTATCCCCAGGTCATTTTCCTGCTGAGTGTAAGAAATCTCTATGTTGTTTATTTGGTATTTTACTTTTGTTTTTATGTTTGCTTGCACATGCATGCACAGCAAATATTTTGTTGCAAGAATGGCATTTTGGAGATATGTCACTGTCAGGTCCAGTGCAGCTCGGGCTACAGTGGGCTCAACAGTGACAGTCCATTGATCAGCCAAGCTGATCATGACACCACTCAGTGCTTGTGGAGCAGAAACTTCTTGTAGTTGAAAAGACATAGCCATTCCAATGGGAGAGCAGCTGGATCTTTTCATCTATGTGAAACTTCCCTGCAAGCAGCTGAGCAGCATCATGATGTGTCTGCTACTTCTCCTCCCTCCCTCCCCTTTGTTAATTAAGTCAAAAGTGCTAGGCAAAAGTGACTGTATCTTTCTTTTTTTTAACTGCTACTCTTCTTGAACTTACTTTTGCTTCCTTACTGTGGAGAATATATGTCATTTGAATGATTCCAGAACTTCTTAGGCAACAAATGTCAAGTCGGCATTTTGCTCTTAGTCCTAGACCTGGGTGCATGGAGTTCAGTTCCCAGGATTGCCTTCTGATTCAAATCACTTTCAACCAGCATGACATTTACAACATAAACTCCCCCACTAACCCCCGGGCTGCCACACCGGTGATTGGTGCCTGCGTTCTTTACTACGATATCCGAGTGAGAGGGCAAGTTGCTCCCATCCATATATTGTGGTGTGACACTTGACCTTATCCTATCAGTACTCAGGCAGGTAGTGGGCCACTCCCTTCCTGGTGTTCCTCTGCTCACAGTTTCACTTTCCTTAAATCCCTAGGTCAGTAGTTCTCGATTGTCCCAGAGGGCAGAGTTTAATATCCAGAGTTCCCGGTCCTGCAGCACAAATCCCTGGCCAGCAACTGGAGCTGCCATGCACCAGTTGTTGGAGAGGATCAGCGGTTACAGTGGGGATTGTTTCTAGATGTGTCCCACCTGAGGCTCCAGTTTGGGGAAAGAGAGCTCAGAGTTCGGGAGGAGGAGGGGCAGGAGATCTGAGTGACAGCAGCAGAGCAATGAGTGCAGACCATTCTCCACACCTGTAACTGTATCTCCCAACCCAGGCACTGCAAGCACAGACTGAGCTCTGCCTCCTCCCTCCCTCCCCACTGGAATGAACATTCAGACACACAGCCTCAGTTTCAAAAACCCAAGGGCAAACGAAACAAAATCCCAATCTGTTTGTAAACTCAAGCTCTTTATCCTGAGCCCATTTCGGTTTGGCACCATGCAGTGTCTCTCTGGATTGGCAGAGTTGAGACCAGCTAATAAGTCAGTGCCTGTCAAAGAATTTCCTGCTACCTGATGCAGCAGATTGTCAAGGCACAAACTGAGCTGTAAAGGCTGGGGCAGACTGTGTAGCACTTCATATTATTGCTCGCCCCAGTAGTAGGACTCTGTTTGGTGGGGGACTGCAATGGGGCAACTGGGGGAGATGGGGTCTGCAATTAGAGGGAGTTGGGACTGCAAGCCTGCATCTTCAACCCAGGCACTGCCAGTACAGACTGAGATCTGCCTCCTTCCCTACTGAAATGTGCACACACACACACACACACACACACACAGCTTCAGCTTGCAAAGCCCCCCTCCAAGGCAAACAAAACAAAATCCCATCCTGTTTGTAAACTCAAGCTCTTTAGCCTGAGCCCATATCAGTCTGGCACTGTGCAGTGTCTCTGTGGAGTAGTGGAGATGAGTCCGGCCAATACGTTAGTGCCTGTCAAAGAAATCCCTGCTTCCTGATGCAACAGATACTGGAGGCACAAACTGAGCTGTGAAGGCTGGGGCAGACTAATTAATACTTTGTATCATTGTCCCCCAACAGTAGGACTCTGATTGGTGGAGGGGCTGCAAATGGGGGGACTGCAATTGGGGGAGGAGTGTGCAATGCAGGGGAAGTGGACTGCAATGGGGCAATTGGGGGGAGATGGGGCTGCAACTTGGTGGAGGCGGACTGCAAACCTACAACTGGGGGGACTTATGTTGCATCAATGAGGTTGGAACAAAGCTTGAGTTCAAGACTGGAGTTTAAATGCAAATGAAAAACAAGCTATAAACATGGGACGAGACACTGCATCCAGATGGCATGATTATATGTTACGCAGGGTTTACCTTTCCCTACATTTTCTGTGTCATATTCATCTTCATGTCTTTTTTCATTGTCATCCTTTCTTTTCTCTCCTTTATTCTTTGGAGACCATGTCATATAACCCTCTTTTTATAGTATTTTCAATCAAACAGAATAATGAAATGTTTAATGATATCAGGCCTTATGACATTCAGACTAATGATACAGCTACCCTTGAGAACCTTAGGAAGAAGCATATAAGGTTCCAAATGCATGTAGTCTCCCTTTCTCAATATTGGAGGGATAAAAGAATTCATGTAGGCCTTTGAATATAAAAACCACCCTCCTTTGGCCAGGATGACAAAGATTTCATGACAGATTGGGAGAAAGTACTAAACAAAGGGAGCTTCAACTTAATTCTATTGGTAATTAAAAAAAGCAAAACAAGAATGCAACTTGCTGTTTGCTCAAACTCAGGAACTTGAAAATAAAATTAACACCACATGAATGGCTGAGCAAATGAGAGAGACGAAACATAAAATGGATCAAATTACTGATAAATTTAAAAATGAACTGAAACTTTATGAACAACAAAAACATGAAAAAGATGTGAGAGACTATGCTTATGGTACAGTCTACAAATGGCAGGGCAGAATGAGAAAATTGTATGCTAAACATTTTTCTCAAGATATAAGAGATGGAGAAATATCATCCGATGTGGAGAGTGACAGTTCAGAAAATGATACCAATAGACAACAGGGCACAAGAGGACAGAGGGGTCTTTTTTTATACTCAGGATAATACTCTGGATTTAGGACAACAGAAGGCAATTGCCCATTAATGTTGTCCCCACTTCACAGTGGAGGTAACAAGTTACCATCATTAAGAAACCTGTCAAGTCTTGCCTTAAATGCATTAACACTAGGGGCATCAATTACATCGGCTGGTAGCTGATTTCACAGTCTAACTGCTCTGGTAACATAACCCTGCCTCCATGATTCTGTTTTAGCATGATTCTCAATAATCTGGTGATTATGCCCCCTTAAGTCAGATCTAATATCTTTATGGACAAGATGCAAGTCCCTTCTTAATACTTCATCATTCTGAATTTTGTGCATCAACAAGATGTCCCCCCCCCCCGGCACACCTAGTCTCAAGGTGCCATAGACCCATACCATACCATATAATTTTGTTTCATATGGTTTATCCTTATATTGGGATACCAATTTGGTAAATGACCTCTGTGGTCTTTTGACCAGAATTTTATCCTTCTTCAGATAAGGACTCCAACTTTGGGAACAATAGTCCATATGTGGTCATATATATGTTTTATACAGTGGAAGTAATACATTAACATTTCTAGAAAAGAAAGATCTGCGGACACAGTTAACAAGGTGCATTGCTTTATTGGCGACGGGTTTGCAGTGGGCCCTACTCTTGAGATCAGTACTAATACATACTCCAAGGTCCCTTTCACAAGTTGATTTTTTTAGTTGGTTCCCTTGGATATAATAGTTCTGCTGTATATTGTTTTTCCCAAAATGCATAAGTACGCATTTGTCCATACTAAATTGCATCCTATTTCTTCTTGCCCACTCAGTGATGTTCTCAATGTCTTTCCCAAATCTGTGCCTATCTTCGAAAGTGTCAACAATATACCCCAGTTTTACATCATCTGCAAATTTACTCAGTTTGTTGTTACTCTCAATACTTAGATCACTTATGAAGACATTAAACAAAAGCTGACCCAGTACCGATCCTTGAGGGATGCCACTAGTGACCTTAGCCTCAGTGGCTAGATAACCGTTAACTCTTATTGCTTGTTTTCTGTTCGTAAGGCATTCTTTTATCCATTTTATCACTTTATGATTAATCCCCAGATCCACCAACTTCAGGACAAGACTACCATGTGGCACCATGTCAAATGCCTTCCTAAAATCGAGTAGAACAACATCCACTGCTCTAGCCTGATCTATATTACTCCCCACATAACTGTGAAAACTGATTAGGTTGGTTGTACAGGACCTCTTTTGTGTGAAGCCATGTTGTGTCACATCTTCAAGACATTAATTAGCTAGATGGCCACGTATAACCGCAGAGATTAGACCTTCTATAATTTCCCCCACTATTGATGTTAAGCTAACAGGTCAGTAGTTTGCAGGGTTGTTTTTACTACCCTTCTTGTATATTGGTACAACAGTTGCTTTTCACCAGTCTCTGGGGATATAACCTTCTTTTAATGATCTCCGCCCTAAATCTGCTATGATTGGAGTTAGATCCTTACCCATCTCTTTCATAAATCTTGGGTGTAAACCGTCAGGACCGGATGACTTTATAAGTAAGGGACTCAGTCTGAAAATACTGGCAGAGGTCAGGAGAGAACACAAGATCATGGAACAGGAAGAGGACAAGGAGGGGGAAGGGCAGGAAGAAACGAGAGAAGGAACAGAGTAGGCAGAGGCAGACAGCAGTGGGGATCCAACTACCTTGTATGGAGATCCCCCAGGAACAGGAATATGAACTGGAGATCATGAATTTGACCAATAAACAATTTTCAGATGAGAAGACTGCTATACTGAAATGTGGCATATCCTTTGTCCCCACCAATACACCAAATGCATTCAACATTAAGGCTGATCTAGCAAAGTTCTTTCATACCCTGCAATAAAAAAAATGTTTGCAGAGACTACAGATGTAGCTACAGATGCTGACAATATGCACGGAAATTTAAATCTCAGAAACAGATCCATTTTTTGTCTTATAACTAATCTGACACTGCAAGTTTGCATGAAGGCAGTAGAGGGAGAAGTGGACGAATTATTTAAACAAACATATAGAAATTTTGAACTTAATGTCACTGTCAGAGAAAGAAATGCAATAAAAGAATTATAAAACATGACTGACAGTCATATGGTCAGCAGATAACGGTGGATCACTCATCATCTAGGATTACCGAGACTATGTATAAGAAGCAAATCTACAAAATGAGACATTCAATGTGAAACTGAATTTGGACCCTACTCCTTGTATCCAGCAGCATATTTCAGAACTGATTATGGAAGCAACTGAACACAATCGGATAACGAAACAAGAAATAGAACTTTTAACTATAAGAGAACCCCACAAACCTGTTTGTACATATTGCCTAAGATCCAGAAAAATCACACTCCTGTCCCAGGCAGACCAATTGTTTCATCTATCGGTTCAACTACTGAACCTATCTCTTAATTTGTGGACTACTACATAAAACAATTTGTACCAAACTTGCCGTCCTATGTCCAAGACACCAACCATATGTGCAGACTTCTCAAAGATATAACAGTTGAAGAGAATGACATTTTAATCTGCATTGACGTTGAAAGCCTTTATACGAATATACCACACAAGGGCAGTATAAAGGCTATAATGAAGGCTTTGTCTGGGAGGTCAACTAATCTAACCCCCTCCCCGAATTTATTGGTAACTGTGCCCATTTAGTTCTAGAATGTAACTATTTCATTTCTGACAGAAAGTTTTACACACAGTTAAAGGGAACCAGCATTGGCACCACATTTGCTCCCAATCTGGCAAATTTGTACGTATGAGAGTGGGCGAGCCAATTCATTTTCAATCTACAGTCCAATCCATTTTTTCAATATATCAGTACTTGGAAAAGCTATATTAATGATTGCTTTCTAGTATGGAAAGGCACTGAGAAACAACTGAAAGATTTTGAAGAATATATTAACAATTCCAATGGCCATCTACATTTCACACACTGGAAGGAAATAAGAAAAAAATTAACTTTTTGGACCTAACCTTACTTAAAAAAAAACAAGAACTTGTGTTCCAAGCTATATAGGAAAGAGACATCATGCAACACCATTTTGCAGGCTGACAGCTGCTACCCTTGATCACTTTATATGCAATATACTGAAGGGTCAGTTTCTAAGAATGTGACGCACCTGCACTAATGAATCCGATTTTGAAAGAAAAAGTGATGATCTGGCATGCAGATTCAAGGTAAGAAAGTATCAAACTTATGACATTAACAAAGCCTATGACTTTACAAAAAACACAGACTGAGAGGATTTATTAAAGGGCATAGAAAATTTGAATGCCGAGGCGCCCCCTACATTTTGAACACAATATTTTCCACAGGTAGAAACTCTTGGTAATATTGCGAAAAAACAATGGGAGATTCTGAAAGTGGACATAAAATATGACAGTATAAGTAACACACCTCCCAGAATGAGCTATCACAGGGGTACGAACCTGTGAGACTCACTGGTGCATGCAACACTTCCAAAACAAACCCAAATCAGTGGCTACCCAAACCACCATCTGGCAATTTTAAGTGTGGACACTGCATGCACTGTAATAGCACCAGTCATTCTAACTCCTTTGCATATCCTAGAAGTGGGAAAAGATTCCAAATCACCAATTCATTAACAGGTAATCAGTACCGAGGGAGGTCATTCATGCCCTGTTTTGCCCATGCGGCATGATGTACATTGAGCAAACTAAACGTGCCTTGAAGTTGCACATCACAGAACATAAAACTGCTATAAGAACAGGAAACGAAAACTGTGCCATGGCCAGACATTTTAAGGAAGCACGCCATGGGTCAGCTGCAGTTCTGAGACATTAAGGAATTGAAAAAGTACAATTGGACTGCAGAGGAGGGAGCCTGAAAACTAAATTATTACAACATGAAGCATACTGGATTATTACACTGGACACTTTAATTTTTTTTTATTTATTTAAACATTTTTTAACTGGGATAGGCACACTGAGCCGAGGCTTGTTTCCAGGTGCGACCTGGGGGAGGGGAGATGGGAGTACATACAATGTGCACAAAAAAAGGCAACAGTTACAGCAGTATTTCATGAACAACAGATCCAACAGAATTTGATCACTGCAGGTCATAGAGACAAAAAGACATTAGTTACAGCAATAATTCATAAGCAACAGAAAATGGCAAATCTTGAAACATTGCAGGTCATGAGACAAAATGAGAAAATGAGATTCATAAAAGTAAGTGCACTCATTGTGACCATGGACTCGTATGTGCTGCGGAGTGGAGATAGATCACCTGAGACAGAGGCAGGGGGGGTGGTAGGAAGCGTAGTTGTTGCTTGCAAGCAAGGTAAGAGCAGGAGTTCCTAATTTATTTATTTATTTATTGAAATTGTTTCACCAGGAAAGGCACACTGAGCAAAAAGATGCTCGTCTCACGGTGCGACCTGGGGGGAAGGGTTACAGAGGAGGCAGAACATGAACAGACAAAATGAAAATAATGATTGTGCAATACAGATGATGTACAAAACCTGGGAGGGATAACATGAGTACATTGTTTACAAATAGGAGGAGCAATACAGGTGATCCATAGTGAATTTAAACAATTGGTGAAGCAGTACAGGGATAAGAACATGAAGGACAGGGTATACATAACATGGAGCAACTACCGGATAATACATGTTTAAGTACAGTAAGTGCTAATAGCAATGCATGAGTGGTGATAGCATGACAGGAGTTGGGGCGAGTTGCATCAAGTTGACAGAAGGAGTAGGAATGTGGGGGGTGTTGAGGGTTGGGGGAAGAAGTGAGCGGTAGAAGTGCTTGAGGTTGAGAAGTGTGGGTAGCTGAGTTGGGAGGGAATGGAGGGGAAGGTAAGGAGGGAAAAGGAGGGAGGAAGAAAAACAGAATAGAAGGGCATGATGCAGAGCGTAGAGGGTGTATATGCCAGGCAATTTGGTGAAGGCCGAGCTGCTGGTCAGGCACAAGGGGGGTGTGGGAGGGAGCTGATGGGGAGGGGGTCAGGGGCAGTTGCAATTTGGTGCCAGGAAGTTGGTGAGGGCCAAGGATAGGGAGTGTTTGGAAGATGAGAGGCAGATTTGAGGTGGCAGGTAATTCTAGAGTTTAGGGAAGAGGTAAGAGAAGGCTGATTGGCCGGCGGTGGACCTACGGTGAGGGATGGCCAATAGTCTTGCATCAACAGATCTGAGGGAGTGGGAGGGTGTGGGGGGGGGAGACAGAGAGGATGCAAGGTAGGGAGGGAGGGAGCTGAGCCAACAGTTGGAAGTGAATTTAGCACAGTGAATTAGGCGCCGGTTGCTCAGGGAAGGTAGGGCCAAGGATCAATAGAGCTCACAGTGATGAGAGTGGGGGGGAGCATCGAGGGCGAAGCAGCAGAAGGCATTGAAGAGTGGGTCAAGTTTGGTTAGGTGGTTTGGGAGCAGAGTTATAAACAACATCACAGTAGTCAAAGGAGGGTAAGATCATTTTCGGACTAATTCCTTCTGACCGGTAGAGGAGACTAGAGTGTTATATAGAGGGCACCAAGCTTTGGACGCAGTTTAGAAATGATGGCATCCACGTGGGGGGAGAAGGTGAGGTGACGATCCAGCCAAACCCCTAGATATCTGAAAGAGGCACATCCTCGAGGATGGAGTTATTTAGGTATGGAAGCTGAGGGGCAGGTGAGTTTGGATAGACGCTGTCTAGTGCCGAAAATCATGGAGACAGTTTTTTTTGTGTTTAGGGATAGCTGGTTGGTATTGAACCAGTGTTGGATTTTGTTGAAATCAGTGTGGAGTTTGGAGAAGACTTCTTCGTGGGTCCGACCGGAGGTAAAGAGGACCATGTCGTCCACGTACATATGGATAGCGGTAGAGGAACAAGAGTTAGGTAGGTCATTTAGAAGGATGGAGAAAAGGATGGGGCTGAGAACTGAACCTTGGGGGATGCTGGTAGTGATAGGGAGGGGGGGAGGTGAGGCCTGAAATTTTAGTGGATTGGGTTCTATTTGTGAGGTAGGCCCTGAACCAGCTAGTGGCAGATTCAGTTAACCCAGCTCCAGCTAGGTGGGATAGGAGGAGAGGGTGGGAAACTGTGTCAAAAGCTTTAGCAAGATCAATGAAGATAGCGGCAGTGATTAGTCCATTATCCATCCCAGTGAGGATGGAGTCCGTGAGGCATAGCAGGGAGGAGGTGGTCGAGTGATGTTTACGAAACCCAGACTGAAAAGGGGAGAAGAAGTTAATATCGGAGAGAAAGTTGGAGAGTTGGGAAAGCACGAGATGTTCCTGGAGTTTGGCGAGGGTGGGGAGGAGGGAGATGGGGCCGTAGTTAGCAGTGGAGGTAGGATTGCCGCCTTTTGGGAGGGGTAAGAGAGTGGCATGCTTCCAACCGGAAGGGAGTTACTTGGTGGAGAAAGAGAGATTTAGTAGGGCTGCGAGGGGAGTAGCAATGGCGGGGGCAGAAAGGAAGAGGAGTTTGTTATCCAGGCCATCAGGGGATTTGCCTTTGGAGGGGTTCAGGGAGTGAAGGTCAGCAAGGGTTTCGGCAGGGGAGATAGGTCTGAAGGAAAAAGTGTTCCTGCTAGACGGAAGGTGGATAGGTGACTGGGGAGTGGGTGAGGTTGCTGGAGGAAGGGATTTTAGGAGGGCCTGTGTGCAAATAGTAAAGTAGGTATTAAACTCGGAGGCGACCAATAGGAGGTTGGAGAGAAGAGTCCCATGGGAGAGGAGGAGGGCTTATTGTTTGGGGAGTGAAGAGGGAGTTAATGACCTTCCAGAATTTAGAGGGGCACTTGAGGTTTTCATTGAGGGTATTATTGAAATAGTCAGCCTTAGCTAATCGGATGGCCTTTGTGCATTTGTTGAGGAGTGTGTGGTAGGTAATGTAGTTAACTGGGAGGGGTGAGGATTTGTAGTTTCGCCAGGCCTTATCACGGGCTTGTTGGCAAGCTAACAGCTCAGGGGAGATCCAGGGTAGGTGGGATCCTCTGACTCTAATCCGGTGCAGGGGGGCATGTTTGTCCCAGATGGAGAGGAAGGTGTTGCGAAAGTGAGAGAGGGCTATGTCCATGTTAGAGCAGGTAGGGCTTGGGACCCAATTTAAGTGGGCCAAGTCAGCCAGTAAGAGGGAATGATTAAGGGATTTGTAAGACCGTTGGATTATGAATTTGGGAGGGGTTTTAGTTCTGTGGATCTTGTGGACCAAGTAGATTAGATGGTGGTTGCTGATGGAATCAGGGAGGAAGCCTGAACTGACGACACGATGTGGGTGGGAAGTAAGCACCCAGTCAAGGAGGGAGTGGTTACCGGACTTATGATTAGAGCGAGTGGGTTCCAAAATGGTTTGGCTAAGGTTTAGGGTGGATATTTCAGTTTGGGTTTTGTTAAAAGTAGGTGCTAGCCAGCTGTGGTTGAAATCTCCCAGGACATAGAGTTCATCTGACTGTGTGAGAGATGACAACTGGCCTAGGAGGTTGGTAACTATAGTGGTTGGAGTGCCTGGGCAGAAATAGGCTCCAGCCACATAGATAGGTAGTGGGGGGACAGTTTCACCATTAGTATCTTGAAGGCTTTGGGTTCGGCTTTAGAGAAGGAGACAGTGAAGTGTAGGGTTGATTTGATACATAGCCACACCACCGCCTCTGAGGACCGGGTTGCCGGCATGATGGTGTACCCTGAATAGTGATGGTATTGTCTGGGAGGCTGGGGTTTAACCAGGTCTCGATAGTATAGTATGTCAGGGACATGGTGGTGACTAGGACCTGAAGCTGATCGAGCTTGGGGGCTGGCTACGAATATTTAAATGGAGAAGGCGGAGGCCGCAGGGAAGGTAGCCTAAGCGAGAGTTGGTGGAGGTCCAGGCTGAGGAGTTTGGTGTTTGGTGGTTGGAGCTTGAGGATGGGGTAGGGCCTGGGTTAGGGTGAATATCCCCTGCTGTCAGAAGAAGTAGGGCAATAGTTAGGTGGGAGTGTAGAGCATGGAGGGACATGGATTTAGGCCTATGCGGGTTGGTGGAGGTGCTAGAGCAGGCAGAGTGAAGGGAAAAGGAGCAAGAGAGGGGAAAGAGGCCAGTAGGCAGCCAAGGGGATGGGTAGAAGGAGAGGGGGGTGGAGAAGTGAGACCATGGGATGGCTGGGAGGGAAGCAGAGGACTTATAGGGGGCTTTTGTAGGATGGGTCAGAATATCAGGTGAAGGACAGGGTGCAGGGTAGCCACTTAGTGGGGGAGTTAGCATGGGAAGGGACAATAAGATGGATGAGAATAGTAGTACGAGGGTTGTTGATGGAGGCAGTGTACCAATTTTGTGGAAAGTGTGTGCGAGCATAGTGGCAGGGAAAATGGAGTGGTGAAGTATAAGTAGATTGGTTGCCACTTAGATGGTGTAGATGCCACTTTGGAGTAGTGGTACTGTCATGGACTCTGGTGGGCAGGGTACCAGGTTCAATTCTCTAAATGGGTAGATTGGGAGGAGGCCTGGCAGCAAGTGGGGAAACTAGGTGCAGAGGGACCTACAGGGGCTAGGATTGGGCTAGGACAGGAGTGAGAAACAGTGACTCCTAGTGGCCACTGGGGGTAATGGATGGCTAAGTGTGGGTCAGAAAGATGGGCAGCTAGATGCAGGATGAGGGTGGGGTGTGGGCCGAGGGAGAGGTGGGAGGGGGACAGGAGTACCTAGGCAGGTAGATAGGTTACAGGAAGTAGGAGTGAGTAGGTTGAGATGATAATGTCAGAGGGTCCCTCTAGTGGCTATGTGGTATAACCTGCAAATGGGGGAAGTGGGGACTTAGTAAAATTGGCAACAGGAAATTACGTCACTAGGCAACAGCTATAAAGGAAATGCCGAGCCAGGGTGGGCAGGGCAGTCGACACACTGTGAGCGTCAACGGGCTATTCCCCCTCTCAAGGGTGCACAGCTGGAGGTAGAATATTACCTCTTCGCACCCGCATGGTGTTCCTGGTTGGTCTGAGCTACAGGAGGGCGCTACAGGGCTTGGAGGATTGGTGACTGGGTCGAGGAGGCAGCCAGAGGCCTAAAATAGGGAGGAGACATCCAGAGGCCTAAAATAGGGAGGAGAACAAAGGAGTAATTAGTATGCAGTGGGAGACTGGATATCCCGATACTGCGGTTGGGGAAAACAGGCTCTTGTGGAGGCTTTCACAGAACTGTTGGTAAGCTTTAGCACTCCTTACAATACTTGAGGTAACGGTATAATTCAGCTCAGAAAGTGCAGGTAGTAGTATAAAACAAGGCTCAACCCCCCAGAGAGGCATGTAGTCTGATGGTATTACAGCAAGGCTCTCCCACAGAACATATACATATGTAACACAGCAGAAGGCTAGATTAGTGCTCATTTGGAAACAATTCAGCACAACAAAAAGCTTGTTTAGTAACACATTTAGAAACAGCCGCAGTATGCAGTACACGGAAGACTAAAGTTAGCAACACGAGGGATCCTAAAGGTAAAATCCAAAGGTAAAATAATGGAGGGGATTAGTTTGTTCCACAAACTTGGGAGCCGGTAGCAGAAAGTGGCTTTGACAGATGAGGAGGATGGTCGAGGTACACTAAAGGATCTTTGGTTTCTGTGTCTCAGTTCATAAGGGGTGTCAGAGGCCAGAGAGAGACTATTCAACAGGTAGGAGGGTAGCATGTTGAACCAGAATTTAAATATAAGGTGGAGGGAGTGGATATAACATCTGTGGGACAGCGGGATTATTCCTAGGAGGGAGCATAGATCACAGTGATGAGTTCTAAGGGGTGAGTTGCTAGTGAAGTGGCAAGAAGAGTTTAAGAGGGTGTCTAGCTTGGCTGGAGTGGTTTCTGGGACAGGGCAGTAGACCACATCCGCATAATCAAAAATGGGGAGGATCATTTCAATTAAGATTTGACGTCTGGCAGGAAATGGGAGGAAGTCTCTGTGTCGGTATAGCAAACCAAGCTTGGGGTGTAATTTAGAGACAGTTGCATCTATGTGAGGCGAGAAAGATAAGTGGGGTTCTAGCCAAACACCCAGGTACTTGTATTTACTGACCTGGTCTAGAGGGGTACCATCCAGGGAAGTGATGGGGGAGGGGGGATCTGCTACATCTCTTTGGACTTAATGACAAGGTGCCACTGCATTCCTTGTAGCTGTACTTCATGCATTGCTCTGACTTCTACTGTATATATATATAAAAGTGCATATTATAGTAATTGGTTATTAGGTTCATTATTTGTAGTTATCTGTATATTTAATACAGTATTTTTCTGACATGTAAGTCTTTACATAACTGGTTCTTTATTTATGTGTGCAGGTGGTGGTTTAAAGTTCATGGGTCTGTTTTTATCTCACTATGTATGTCTAAATGTCTCAAATTAGTTTTAACTGCATTTATGCAACCAAGCACATTACACGGAGTCCATTATTTATGTGGTTTGGGTCATTTTGTATGACTAGATGAATTTAAGCATATTTAGATTAGTTCACTGCACCTTTAAGGTTTTGTAGCATAAGAGGGACCTGAACCCTATCACCCACACTCTGAGGAAGACATCACTCTGATGTTGAAACGTTAGTCTCGTGGGCCAGGCGTTCTCTCAGATGCACAGGTAATAATGAAGGAAAGAAATGAATCAAAAGTTTATCGGTAGTTTGAGTCTACACTTGAAAATTATTATTTTTGCCTGCTACACCTGAGATAAAGATACCTGTCAAGCTGTTGTCTAGTGTTTAAATAAAAACAAAGCTTATTGAAACAATGTTTACTTCACTGCCTGTTTGTGACGCATGTCGTCCTAATAACGTGGATTTATAAATGTGGGCTATTTGGCTATTTGGAGTGCTGACCGCTTCTGCTGCTTAGGTGGCTTTGTGTCTACAACCCCCTTTTTATGTTTGCTTGCACTTGCAGAAAGCGAACATAATTTTATGATAGTGGGTTTGAGAGGTGTGTCACTGTCGGGTCTAATGCAGGGCAGTCTACAGTGGGCTCAACAGTGTCATGCCAATGAACAGTCAGGCTGATCATGGCACTGTTCTCTGCTTGCTGAGTGGAAACCTTATGCAGTTCAAAGAAAAGAGCTGCACGTAACGCAGGGCGGCTGTATGCTTTCATCTGCATGATGCACCCAGCAAGTAGCTGGTTGATGTCATGATCAGCCTGTGCCTCTTCCCCCTGTCAGACCTCCCATTCCCTGGTCAGACAACACATTCGTGCTGGTGCTAATCCCTCACATTTACCAGCAGCACAACGTCCTCTTGCTGCTGCTGCTGCTGATGATCCCGCCCATTCCCTGGTCACACAAAACCCTTCTGTTCCCTGGCTGCACACCCTCTCGCTACTGCTGATCCCTCCCATTCATCCATCACACAACCCCCTCCCATTCCTTGGTCACACAACCTCCCCGTGGTGCCTCCCATTCCTTGGTCACAAAACACCCTCCCACTGATGCTGAACCCTCCCATTCCGCAGTCGCACAATACTCTCCCATTCTCCAGTTGCACGCTCTCCCACTGCTTCTGATCCCTCCCACCAGAATGCCTTTTGCCAGATGCACAAAACCCTTCACCCCCGTTGTTGCAGATCCCTCCTGCTGCCCTGCCAGTCTTCCATCACACCACTCCCCCACCCAGCATAAGCCCAATAGTGGTCCAGGCTCTTCCCTGCACAAACTGTGAACCATGTGTCAGGATTACTGCTACCAGGAAGAAGGGGGAGAGGAGAAAAGGGACAAAGCAGGAGAAAATGCAGTCAATGTATTTTCAATGCATTTTCAACTTTTACTCATACATTTGTCATTTTGTAATATTTTTCACCAACAATTTTTCAAATCCAGCCCAAATGAGGATTTCACAATCACTCTGTGAAATCACCTTTTGGGCAGGATTTTAAAAATTTCACCTACCAGGTTTGTGAAGTGGGATCATAAAAAAACTATGTGGAAATTTGGTTTGAAAATTTAAAAAAAATACCAAAGTTACGCAAGTACTATACACTGACATTTTTCAATGCTCACTCATAACTTTTGTAGTTTTCAATATTTTGACCCCAGATTTTCAACATAGCCATGTTTTCACTCCACCTCATAATGGGGTAGGTGTCATTTTTAAAATCCTGACTAAATAACCATATTCACACTTGTGCCAAAAAATGACATTTCATGAGTATTTTATTTATTTATTTATTTATTTTTCAATTTATGAGCTTCATTAGTTAATACAAATATGGACATGAAACAGCAAAACCAAGAAATACAATCTTACATTTATAACACATTGGCTGTCCATATCCCTCCCCAAATATAACTCTCCTCCCTCACAGCCCCCACCCTCCTCCCCATCCTACCATGGCTAAGGCTGATTTCTTATCCGAAGAGAAGGTGGAAAAACAGGTCCAGAGAGTGGTTAGTGGTAGCTTAATTATTACTTTTGATGAAAGCACCCTCGGGGAGACAAAACGCAATCGGGGGAGGCTCCAGCTTGCAACAAATAAAGGGTGTGCATACTTTTCCAGATCTTCTTGTAGGAGGTTTGACAGTTTCTAAAACTAGCCCAGAATTGTTCTGCTCTCAGATTAAACAGTAGCTCATGTAACCACTCCATGTAAGTAATCGGGTTTAAGTCTACCCAGTGATGTAAGACTACTTTCTTGAGAGACAGAGAAATAAGGGCCATATAGTACCTTCGTTGTTTAACCGTGATACTAATGAACTGTCCAGTTAAGCAAATTTCCAGACTAAAACAATCCGAAATGCCCAACAAAAGGTCTGCCTTGTTTTTAATAGCCTCCCATAGGGCTTTGACCTCGGGATAATCCCAAAATATGTGCCTAAGGGTTCCATTGCCTGCCTGGCATCGGCAACAAGCTGGAGAAGTTAGTCTACCCACTTTAACGAGCTTAGCAGGGGTCCAATATAAGTTATTAAGGAACAGGAACTGTGTCAAGCGAAGTCTATCTTGCATGATAAATTTATATGTGTTGCTCCAAATCCTATCCCATCCCCATAAAACAGGAAAGTGGGAATTCCAATAATGGGGCACCCCATCAAAATGGATAAGGGCTCTGTCTAGTGGCCGACTATAGATTCCTGATACAGCATGTGGCTCATGGGTAATTAAAGAGAGGGACAGCAGGAGACTGGCGGTTGCTTTCTCATCAGTGTTGAAAGGTTCTGGAATTAAGTAAAAGGTGCCTCAATTGAAACACCCTAAATGCCTTCTTCTGAGGGATACAAAAAGCAGCCATAATAGTCCCAATGGAGGAGAAGGTCTCTTACTCAAAGAAGTCTTCTACCTTACCTTCTTCCAATTGTGGAAGCCAACACCCTAGGATGACTTTCCCACCTATTTTCAGGTTGGGGTTACTGATAACAGATTGGCTCTGTCCCACAAGTGTCTATACCCTAAAAAGGAGCAGAGCTGGCCATGGACTTTAACTGAAGTTGCAATGGGAGTATTTAAGCGAGGCTGCAGAATCACTTTCGGCGGGATGTGAAGCACAGCTGCCGGAGCAATACCAGACTGCTTATAAGCTCCCTCCCCAAAGTTAGCCAAAGGGGAACATAGTGGGGGGGCTGGATTCCAGTTGGGGTCGAGATCCGCCTCAGATACTTACTGAGCGGACTGGCCCAGTAATAAAGCCCAAAGTGTGGCAGCCTAAGCCCACCCTTGGCTTTTGGGGTGGCCATCTTGAAATAGGCTCTTCTAAGGGATTTACCCAGCCAGAGAAACTCAGTAAGATTGCAATAAAGCAACTTGAACCAAGCCTGAGAAAACCAGGAATTCAACATATTTAGGGGATAAAAAATCATAGGTAGGATATTCATCTTGATTAGACTGAGACTTGGCCCCATAGTGACAAAGGAAGAGATCTCCATCTATCCAAGTCCTGTTGAATTGTCTGAATTAAGGAATCCAGGTTAAGTTTAACCATTTTAGATTCACTCCTGGCCAAGCTGATACCAAGATATGTCAACTTATGGGGGCTCAATTGAATACCAAAATTCGAAGCCACATGGCAATGCAGCTTTGAATTAAGAGGAAATGCCATGGTTTTATCTAACTTAATTTTATAATTTGAGTAGTGACTATATTCCCGAAGTATATCCAGGATCACTGGGAACGAGTCTTTGGGGTGCCTTAAATGTGGCAAGATGTCGTCCGCATATGCAGATAATTTGAATTCCTGAAATCCAATGGGTATACCCAGGACCCCAGGATGACTCCTCAGCAAGGCTAGAAGTGGCTTCAAATATAGGTTAAATAGCAACAGTAACAGAGGGCACCCTTGGCGGGTTCCTGACTGCAAGGCAATAGGATCAGAGAATGTCCCGTTGCAATACACTCTGGCAATGGGAAACCTGTAAAGAGAGGTCACCCACTTGATAAATAGAGGGGGAAAGCCACATTTAGCCATGGTACTGAACAAAATTGCCAATCCACCCTATCAAAGGCTTTCTTTGCGTCCAGGGAAAGTAAGCCTGCGGGATAGTCAGAGTCCCTGGACACAGAGAAAATATGGCTTAGTTTACGCTGGTGATCCGAAGAGCTCCGAACTGCCATAAATTCCACTTGTTCACCTGTGATAAATAGAGGGAAGACACTTGCTAACCTGGATGCCAAAATTTTAGCACGTATTTTAATATCACAATTTAACAGGGAAATTGGGCAATAACTTGTGACTCGCTCTGCATCTTTACCTGGTTTATGGATTACAATGATCAAAGTTTCCAGGAGTCTTTCATCCACTTCCTCTGATATCAAAAACCATGTAAAGAGCTTGTGGAGCCGGGGAACTAGCTGTTTGGCAAAAGTTTTAAAAAAGTTGGGGGAAAAAACATCTGGGCCAGGGGCTTTGTCAGGCGAGAGAGAAGAGGTCACAGCATGTATCTCTGCCTCTGTTATTGGGGCAACCAGCAATGGGCTGTGGTCCTCTCCCAGGCTCAGTAAGGTGTTAGTGGCTAAGAAGTCATCCATCTCCACTTTGGGAAGCCGAGAAAGCATAACACTGTAGAGCTGCCTGTAGTAGTTAGCAAATTCCTCCGTAATGTCCTTAGGCTGCAACTTTAGAGTTTTATCTGCCGAGGAACTCAGGCTTTGGGCAATCCTAGAAGATTCATATCTCTTGAGCCTAAGAGCAAGAAGTCTGCCAGATTTCTCCCTGGTCCAGATGTAATGCACCAGTCTTCACTATGGCATACTCTGCCTTCTCTCGTAAAAGTGTGTTATACTGGTCTCTGAGGCCCATGAGTCGCCGCCTGGTTTCTTCCGAGGAGCTTGGGGATAGACCATGCTCCAGGGTTCAGATCTGGGAGAGCAAATCAGCAATCTTCTCCTGATTCTTCCATTTCCAGAAAGAGAAGAGGCATATCAATTCTCGCTGAGCACACTTTTTAACCCCCCCCCCATCCATATCAATCCGCACTGTGGAGCCCAGATTACTGTCAGTATATTGATCTATTATCCCAGAAAGGTGCTCAATGATGTATTCCTCTCTAAGAAGTTGATCGTTTATTTTCCAGATGGATTCCTTGGGACCTCCATGGAGCAGCTGTACTTGGCACCAAATGGTTGAATGGTCTGATAGGACCATGGGTTCAATTTGGCTGTCTACAAGCCCAGAGAGGAGCAGATGACTAATCAGGAAATAGTCTATCCTTGACTGGGAGTTATGGCTGCCATGTGGAAGGTGTATTCCCTAGCATCAGGGTGCAGGGTTCTCCATGGGTCACAGAGTCCGAGGGCATCAGTCAACTCTCAAATTGCTCTTTGAGTTAGGGATAGCCCCTTGCATCTCCTCTCTAATTTGTCGAGTTCAGGGGAGATGGGCAAGTTCCAGTCCCCCCCAAGGATGCATGGAAGCTCAGTGAAGGGAGCCAAAGAGGACATAAGGGACATAAAAAAGGCAGGGGAATCAATATTAGGCCCATAGATACTGCATAGGAGCACAGGAGTTCTGTCTAGCAGACCCTTGAGCAATATAAAGCGGCCTTCGGGATCCTTAATATAGTGCTCACACACAAAAGGGAACCTCCTTGTAACAATGATGGTCACCCCCATACTCTGACTATTATTTCTGGTAGCAAAAACCTGCCCCACTTGCTATCTCCAGAACAAATTGGCTTCCTGATCCAGCAGATGCATCTCTTGCAAAAAGGAGATGTCACCCCCCCCCCCAGATTATTAATATTTTTAAGAATTTGGAATCTCTTTATCTTGGCGCAGGCTCCTTTAACATTCCATGAAATACAGGTCCAGATACTAGCCATGGCATAACGCACAGCATGTCTTAGTCAGCAGTTTTAAATCTATGCTGAAAACACATTTATTTTCTTTGGCCTTCCCTAATTAGTTGATTAATTAATTGATTGTTTTTAGATATTTTATTATCTTATTGTTTTATATTGTATTTTATACTGTGTACAGCACCTTGATTGTGAAAGGCGTATATAAATAAAGTTTGCTCGCTTGCTTAGAGTTGTCCCTCCCACACCCACTACTAGGATGTAAACAAATCCCACCCAGGTGGCCCAAATTGGGAACCTGAAGCATCCAAAATACAATGTAAGCCCAGCCGTGGCACCCCCTCCGTTTATCCAACTCCCCAGGAACATCCCAAAACAAGTGAAAAAAATTGCCCTACCTGTTCAAATCAATATAGTGCCCAAGTAACAAGACAATGATCACATTTCCCAGTGTCCTCTACCCTTCCACCCCAATTAGCCTTCGGTGCATGATGTAACCCACACAAAATAGAGCCATCCAGCCCTGCTCCCCTCCCAAAAGGTAGGTATTGTCTAAGTCCCCAACTACAAACGTGTAAAATAGGAAAATGAGAGCTGTAGCTCTAACAAGTAAACAGGGAGCCTCAAGGGCACCATTTTTCCTTTAAACAAGTGATCTCATCTTGCAAACTGGGTTAGGACAAAAACATGCCTCTAGCTCCTTTTAAATGTAGGCGACACAGGAGCTGCTGCTCCCACTACACCAATTAAAACAACAGAACATGAACACAGAACTTAGCACAATTAGAAAATCTGACACTGGCCAGGAATAACAAACATATGAGCAAAGTAAGCACAGCTCGGAAGAGCTATAAGTTCAATTAGGCCAAGAGGGATTATACAGGAAGCCCAGGTAAAATGATACAGGTCACAGTTCCAAAATCAGATCCTGCAGTCCATTGTGGATAAAGTCCAACATATCAGAATAACATGGGTGAGTATGAAACATCAGGAACCGACTAAACTGGAAAGTTACCCAAAGCCCCTCTCCATTTACCAATAACCAGTGACCCTGTGCCCCCCACCATATTCTTAGTAATAGCCACAAATCAGACTATATACTCAAACAAAAAGTCTCAGGAAAGTCCATCTCCCGATTACCTGGTCTGCTTCAACCACAGGCTCAGGAATTAAGTGACTGCTCTGCTCCTCCTTCCGAGAGCTATCTCCAAGGTAGGTAACACTTAAGCTCACTGCATCAATCTCCCCATCTTCCCCTAATGAGTTGGATCCAGAGGGCCCTTCATTTCAGTGGTTATAAAATAAGTCTGGTACCGATTCCTTCAAAGCTTCCTCTGCCATCTTAAGGTCTTCGTAGGCGTACCATAAGTCTGCAATTTTCACCTGAAGCCTCGCAGGGTAGAGCACTTTGAAGCCGATACTGGCTTGGATCAACTTAGTGACTGGTGGGTGAAATTCTGACTGCCTTTGCCTTACAGAGTAGGAGAGATCCTGTACCACCTGGAGCTTAGCACCCTCACATGTAATCTCCTGCAGCTCGCGTACTTTAGCCAAAAAATGCTGCTTTTCAAGATAGTTCAGGAATCGAAGGATCAGGGTCCTGGGTGGTGCTCCAACAGGTGGCATTGGGTGAAGGGCCCAGTCAGCACATTCTATTGTATAAGTCGGGCCAAATGGTGAAGGCCCCACCAATTTAGCTACTAACTTCTGGATAAACAGTAGGCAATCAGCTCCTTCAGCCTTTTCAGGTAGGCAAACAATGACTACATTGTTGCACTTACTTCTCCCTTCGAGATCCTCAACTTTTGCTTTGAGCTTGGCTACATGTTGCCTACTCGAGACAGCTTCTGAATCCACTTTGGTGAGCTTCTTTTCTGTGGAGGAGAGTTAGGCTTCCATATCGCCAGTCCTTCTCGTGATGGCTTCCAAGGCCTCTGACAGGGTTTTTAGTTCTGGTGTTATCCCCCTTATCTCCTCTCTAAATGGCTGAAACTCCTCGAGAAAATGCTCTAAAGTAAGAGCAGACTGCTTGAGGCAGGTTTGCAGGGCTCTAGCAGCAGTTACGGCTTGGATTTTATTTTTTTTTTGCTGCTCTTCTCCGAAGTCGGTGGTGGGGTACGCCAGGGCAGTGCTTGCCGCATTTTCACCTCCATGAAGCTTTCAAGATCGGTAATTGAGCCGCTAAGAAGAAGACTGGAGCTTCCGATGCCAAAATGTAAGTAGAGACGCAAGAGATCACTTGAATTTGCTGAATTTTTACTTAGATTTAGCGAGGGGTTAGAAGGAGCTCGAGCTCGAGCTCCTACACTGTCGGGTGCATCACGTGACTCCCCATATAAGTATTTTATACATGACACCTGTCAAGTTTAGAAGGGGGATTATAAAAAGGCTATGTTGAACATTTGGGGTCAAAATGTCAAGCAACAAAAAGTGATGAAGAAATGTTTTGTACAGTGACGGGGACAAGCTCAGGGAGTCATCTGGGCAGTGTGGCTATTCTGTTTATTCCATTTCTAAAGGGACCTGCATGAATGAGGATACAATTTCACAATCACAAAATGGGAAATTCATTAAAAAAACTATGCTAATGTAGACAGTTTCACTATTATAACTCTTATTAATTACTTAATTTTTGCCTCTGTGCTATCTGTACCTAACAGCTACTGTACACACCACATAAAAGCAAGCAGAGTTTCAGCATTGACAGATGCTTGCTTTACCTAGATGCAGCATTAATTTGACATTTTTGGGGCCCATTCCCTGAGCTTATCCAGGTCTCTCTGCATTTAATTAACCTTTTTCTGAGATGAAACTACCAATGCCATTTTGGTATCATCGGTAAACTTAGCAATCCAGTTACTGCTGCCCACATCCAGATCCCTTATGACTGTATTGAACAATGATAGCCCCAGCAGAGAACTTTACAAACTCCATTGGTCGCTTCTTTCCTATTTTGATAGATGGCCTTTTATAATAACCCTGTTTTCTGTCCTGCAACCATTTTCTCATTCATTGCATTGTACAAGCAGTCATGCCTACTGTGGATTCTCCATTGCATGAACTCATCTCTTGTGCGGCACAGTGTGTATTGTTGAAGTTCAGGTATACAACATCAACAGATTTCCTCTCATCAAGCGCCTTGGTGACCTTATCATAAATGGCAATAAGATTAATCTGACATGATTTCCCCTTGCAGAATCCATGCTGGGCAATCAAGTCCAAGTTATTTTTTTGTAAGCGTTCAACAATTCTGTTTCTTATGGTTATCTCAAGTAGCTTCCCTGGTATTCATGTATTCCAAGCTCTGCCCTGGAGCCTTTATTATGTTTGCTTGCCAAGGGTATAGAAAACATATTGCTATCACCCCTGGAGATGGCTTTTAGGGGCTTGATCCTCCTCAACTAATCACAGGCCTGGAATTAGCAATCTCCACCCCAATTTCACCCACTGTTCACCTACTTTTTTTCTTCGCTTTGAAGCAGTTAGGCAATCAAAGAGTTGAAAAATGCAAAGCAGAAGTTCCGTGTTCATGTGTAACTCTAAGGTTCCTACTAAGAATGTTTCTTGTACTTTTAGTACCACACATCTGTTTCTTGCCCCCCCCATCAATACTAATAGTGCCAATGCTATTACTTTGCTGCTCAGTGGCATTCGTTGTGTCTCCCCCCTTGCAAGTGCTATTAAGGAAGCTGGCTGCAGCTGCAAGCCCAGAGACCAGCTGGTCAGTCATCAGTCTGAGGACTGAATGGCCTGAATAGGGGGACTTGCCAAGGTAGGGTGCTGTATCTCCCTACCACTTTATGTCAAGGCTGTGCTCAAAGCAGGGAAAGATGGCCATTGCTATGTAGAGTCTTTTTCATAGGCAGTAAACCTTGAAGGAAAGATGACCAAATGGTCATGAATAAGAAATGTTTCTGTCTGTGTAATCTCATACGGTTGTATAGTGGTGAACATTTGGGCCCCATATTCAAAGGAAATGCGTGGTGCAACCCAGCGGCACAAGGTGATGCACCGTGCAACACCAACAATGCAAGGCAGTGCAATATTCAAAGGGCAGGATGCACCAGCCACAAGGGAATGGGCCACAGTGCAGCAGTAATGTGTGCCACATGAGTGGAGGGGCTGTTCAAATGAATATGCCGCACAGCAGCATATTCAGAGGGAATGCGCCCCTCACTGTCCAGAGATGTGTGGCACAAAGATCCGCTGTGAAAAGAAAGCCTAAATCGGCCATAGCAGTGTAAGCAGGTACGCAGCAGCCTGCCCAGCACAGCAGTCAAGTGGCAACCCCCCTTCCATCCACGATTGTAAAATACAATACTATCCCCATGTTTCCCTGGTAGGCTAGTGGCCCCCCTTCCATCCCCAATTGTAAAATACAATACAATCCTCATATTTCCCTGGTAGGCTAGTGGCCCCCCTTCCAGCTCCAATCATAACAGGAAGCTGAATCCCAATATATTCTTGGTAGTCCAGTGGACCCCCCACCCACTGAGGCACACACACCCACCCTGCTTCCCCACCCCAGCATGGCCAATGAAGCCGATGGGCAGCAAAACCCAACCTCACACCTCCACAGCTGCCCACCAACTGAGCTGTCACAGAATGACACCTTACAGTATGCACTACAATACCATTGGTTGACACTGTCGACCAATGGCATGTAGTGTGTACTGTAAACTTTCATTCACAAGGACAGCTTTGTGAATAAAAGCATACAGTACACACTGCAAGCCCATTGGTCAACAGTGTCGACCAATGGTATCGTAGTGGATACTGTAAGCTCTCATTCTGTGACAGCTCAGTCGCAGGTGTGCGGGTGGGTTTGCTGCCCACCGCTTCATTGGTTATGCTGGGATGGGGGAGGGGTGGGGTGGGTGTGGTGCCAGTGGAGGGGTGGGAGGTCCACTGACTACCAGAGATATACTGGGATTCAGTTTCCTGTTACAATCGGGGCTGTGGATGCTATTTTATTTACAATCGGGGTGGGAGGGGGTCACTATCCTACCAGGAAATATGGGGATAGTATTGCATTTATAATCGGATGGAGGGGGGCCACTAGACTATCAAGGAAGTGTGGGGATACTATTTTATTTTACAATCAGAGGGTGGGAGGGGGGCCACTATTTTACTAGGGAAATATGGGGATAGTATTGTATTTTACAATCGGAGATGGGAGGGGGGCCACTAGACTACCAGGATGATGTGGAGTGTTCTGTTTTTCACACAGTGATTGCGGGGCACCAGGCGCATTCAGCCGGACACAGTCATGCTAATGGGCTCGTTATGAGCATGCATGGTGCCCCTTTGCGCTATGAATACACAATGAGCTCATTATCATTTCCCAGCTGAATATCATGCTTGGGATCATGGAGCATCTGGGTATACACCACGTATAGCCCACTGGCAGTATGCAGCACAATCCCTGGTTGCGCTGTGCAGGACTCAGCAGCCACCCTTTTTGGGCTGCGCATCCAAGGCAGATATTCAGACAGTGTGCGTGATCAGTACCGATCATGCATACTGGTTGAATATACCCTCAGAGCCAGCCAGAGCATCTATCCTGTGTGGCGCATCTTTGTGCTCACGCAAATGGCTGGCTCTGAATATGTTCCCCCTGGTGACTGGGCATATTTGATAGTACTTTTGATTAAGACTGTCCTTGGTTTATGGGATTTTCTCCATTATTTCTTACATCCTTTAAATATGCTAGGTATTATAAAATTTTAATTAATGAAGATATTTGACAAATTATTTGTTTTTTTCCAGCATGTTATTTTCTATAAATTTTCAACAGACAGCTTTTAAATCCCTCATAAGTTATTTTTAATCATGTTAATAAAGTTGCAATTTTTATAGTCTACATACAGTGAATTTTTCATATTTTCATAGTTATTGTCTTGTACACCTATGTAAATGTATTTCCTATGTTTCCAAATGCCTATATATAACCCACTTTAAATAGGGGCTTTCAGGAGGGGCTCTGAGAACTGTCCTGCCCTTCCACCTCTGTGGATTGACTCCTTCGGTTCCCGGAACCCAGAATAGTTCATTGGTGCCTCCTTTGTCTGTTTGGAAACCCTGCTATTTTTTGTTTGCAGCACCTGAAAACATGCATCACAGAATAAAGCCCCCACTGATAGTGTACTGCATGTACTGCTGCCCTGCCACAACCAGAAACCTTTTCCCTCCAATGCCACCTGAACTGGGGGGGTCGGGAGCTGTGGAAATGAGGCAGAAGACCTGAAAAGAAAAATAGTGGGGCCAAAGCCCTTAGATGAACTCTGGGAGAAGTAAGGCTGTAATTATGACATCCTTTCTCTATGCTATATGGCTTTGTGGAACTGGAGTGACAGCAGGATGAGCCAATGGGAGCTGCCCTGATAGAGTGCTGATAAAAGAGGGGATTGTGCTGGAGGCTGGCAAATCAGAGAAGGATGTCCAGGTGACAGGTTATGCTGTTTATAGCAGGGGTCAAGCTGTACCACATTGGGCTTTGTGCCTGCAGCAACGCCTGAAGAAAGCTACTGAGTTCCTGAGGAGGAAGAGAGTGACAACTTTGTGGAAGCCAGCATGCATATGGTGCTGAATAGCTGGTACAGAGACAAAGACTCAAATCCAGGACTGCTGATCCAGGTCCCATAGCAGGCACTATAGACAAGTGTCAGGCTGTCATTGGCCTAAGAGTTTGAAAGCCAAGACATGTGCAAGTAGGCTTGGTGCCATAGCAGTCAGGAGTGAAAAAGAGAGGACAGGAGAACCAGCAGCCCATTTTATAGAACCTGAGAAGACAGCCAAAGATGAATGGAGCCAGTCAGAGCCAAAGATACCAAAGGAGATCTGAGCACCAGTTGCCTGCAGAGACAGAATGAGCCATTCAGTTGAGGAACCATAGGTAACTTCACGGGCTTACCCTTCCTGAGAAAAATAGTGTTGTTTGATGTTCATTTGCAAGTTTATTTATTTATTGAATTTTGTTGACTGGGTAAGCCCACTGAGACTAAATGTCCCTGCTTCAGGGATGACCCAGGTTTGATTACAAAGAGGCATAAACAGTACAGATTTTGTGCATTCAGAAGTGGATGAGGATTACATTAGTTTAATTACATGCAGGATACAAGAGAAGGGAAACATACATAATTCAAATGGTATTGCACACATTTGGAGCCCAATATATGTGGAAAAAGTGACAATGAACCTGCTACTCTTACAGTTCAGCAGAGGCCTGGTAGATAATGTCAGCTGCCACATGAGTTGATCTATTACTAGTGCTAAGACAAGTCAAGTGCAGAATAGAGGCAAGGGTATGCTTTTGAGGAAAAAGACCATATCAGCGAAGACAGTTACATATATTATGCTATAGAAGAGAGGTCTTTAGCCTTTTCTTGAATCCCCCAAGGGATGTACAGTCTTGGAGGGAGGATGGGAGACTGTTCCATAGTGATGGGGCAATAGTGGCACAGGACCTTTGACCTGGGTTGGTCCTCACCCTAGGAACTTAGAGTACTGTGTTAGCCAAGGACCAGAGACTCCTTCTCTGTGTCTTGATGGTCAGAATATCTCCCATGCTAGGCGGAGCTGGACCATTTAGTAACTTGAATGCTAGGCTCAGTAGGGGAAAATCTAGTCGGCCCTCCAATGTTGGCCAAATGAGTAGTTTTAGTACAGAGCAATAATGCTCCCTGTTTGGGGACCCCACAGCAAACTGATCGACTCTATGATAGTGTTTTGAGTTTTTATATTTTGAATACCCCGACGACTTTAAGTATCATGGCACCATAAAGCAGTACAGGGAGCAGAGTGGAGTTAGCAATTGCAAACCTAGATTCTTTGGTGAAGTAATTGTTGAGACGGTAGAGCAACCCAATTTTTCGGGGCATGATTCTGGTTAATTACTCCTCTTGAGGTCTTAGTGATAATTCTTGGTCTAGGTAGAATCCCAGGTATTTAATGGACTCCACATCCTCAATGGGAGTACTGTTAAGGGTGTTAATGGTTAGCAGGTTCTGTCAGGCTGCTCCTTGGTGCCTGGGGCCAAACAAGATAGCCTTAATTTTCATTGTATGTATTAATTTGTTGGTTGTCAACCTATTTTTCCACTCACTAAAGCCTTAAGACAGCTGGTCATTAACAGTGTTTGCATCTTTGGAGCTGCTGTAGAGAACAGCGTCATCCACATAAAGCACAAGATTTGCTCCACTGCAGTTTTCCGTAATATCGTTAATAAAAAGGAATAATTGTAGGGGGCTGAGGATTAAGCCTTGTGGGACATCATCGGTAATTGAGTGCAGCCCCGATAGGGCACCCTTCCATTTAACTAACTGTGACTTGTTGGCCAAGTAGTCGGTTACCCACCAGAGGGACAGTTCATCCAGGCCTTACTTTTTCAATTTGCTCAGAAGAAAGCTGTGGTTGACCAGGTGAAAGGCTTTGGTGAGGTCTATAAAGACTGCACCAGTTTTATTCCCCTGATCCATGGTGCTATATACAGTATATCTGTTGTCAACCTGATCAGGGCCGTGTCCCTTCCATGGTGTTTTGGAAACCCACGTTGCCTGTCTGTGAGCAAACCACACTGCTCCATGTAACCATGTATTTGGTTATAGACTAATCTCTCCTGCACTTTGGCTAGTAAGCACAGGAGAGATATTGGCCAGTAATTTTCAACTGGCTCTTTAGGACCCCCTTGTGCATTGGTACTACCATGACAACCTTTCATTTGCAGGAATTTTCCCTTCTAAGAGGGATCTGTTAAAGAGCATTACCAATAGAGATGCTATAACCGGGGCAGCCAACTTTAGAAGTTTTGGATCCAGTTTATTGTACCCTGTTGAGCCCTTATCTGTGAGATGTCAATAATTTTAGAACTATGCTATGAGTTACTAATCTGCAGTGGAATTCAGGGCTATTGCTTGTAGTGGATATTTGTGGCGGGGGTGCCGTTGGGATCTGGGTAGGAGGTTTCTAAATCTAAGTCAGTAAAAAGGTGTTGAGCCATTTGCTGAGGCTAAGGGGTCACTATACCATGTATCTTCTGCTATGATATCACCCCCATTCAGGAAGGAATCACCCTTAAGGAAAGCATTTACCTGTACCCAGAATTTCTGGGAGTCAGACAGGTTCTTGTCCTGTAGCAATGTAAGGTAGTTCCTTTTTGCAGTTTTCAGGTTAGTTTTACAAGTGTTTCTTTAATACCTTGCACTGTTGCCAGTCTGAATGAAGATTAGTTGCTTTAAATTGCATTCATAACATATCCCTCTTCTTTCATGAGCTGTTTTAGCCTGTTGGTTAGCTTCTTGGAGCATTGCCTTTTGACTCTGAGCTGCCT
Organism: Neoceratodus forsteri; assembly: GCA_016271365.2. Lineage (NCBI taxonomy): Eukaryota > Metazoa > Chordata > Ceratodontiformes > Ceratodontidae > Neoceratodus > Neoceratodus forsteri. Next base: position 817,598,202 of record CM057456.1, read on the forward strand.
GAGGGGGGCAATCTTATTGGCAGCGGAGAGGAGGCTGTTAATGAAGAAATCAAGGGCATCATCTGTGGTGGGCAGTTCCTTAATCATTGCTCAGTAGACTTCTGATAAGGTGGAGAGAAAGTAGTCAGTGGAAAATTGGAGAAGTCACAAGCCCAGAATAGCCTGGGAGGGGGTTTTGGGTAACTTTTTCTATATACAAAAAGTCAGGGCATGGTTGCTGAGGGAGTCTGCAAAGACCCCTACGGCTCTGATTCTTTCAGGTCTTCAGGTAAGCATTCAGTCTAGTACGGTATGATTCCCGGTTTTGAGGTTATACCAGGTAGGTTGGGTAATTATCTGGGGTGAGTTGTGCCTCCTGTAGTGCTGATTTAGTAGACCCCCCCCTTTTTTCTGGAGTCCAGTTTAAGTCAGGTCCCCAAGAAAGTACTAATTCTCCTTTGGGTAGATTAGTGAGTGCTTTTGGCAGTATCTTAATTGCCAGAGCAGCAACTTTGGGAGGATTATAGATGCAGCCAACACCGAGGGACTTACCACCTCCCAGCAGCATCTTTATGATTATTGCCTCACATTCAGTGTTGTCAAGGTCAGGCATAGGCACCACAGAGGCCTGCAGAATAGATAGACATACAGTATATGATAACAGCTGGGCCTGTCCTGCCTGAAAGTACTTAATCCAGGGCTCCACCTCATGGGAGCATACTTGTGGTTTTAGCCAGGTCTGTCTTTTGGAGATAATCACCATCAAGCCAGATTATCTATGCCTCATTTACAGATGTCATAAAAGCCATTTAGGCACTTGCATGGCCTTGGGATTTGGGAAATTTAATCAATTTGTAATTAAATTTAAGTGCTCCAATGCCAGCCTACTCATGGCGAAATCTATGGGCCAGCAATGTTTCAACACTGGGTACCTAACAACTGCTGTAAGGGAGCTATCATAGTTGTTTAAAGGACTGTCCTGGTACCAGATGAGACAGAGTAGTGGCCTCCAGTACAGGATGGCCTTCAAAGCACTTGTGTCACATTGCAGTGTGAGGGCAGGAAAAGTATGGCTGTGCCTAGTCAGGCCTTGTTAGTGACAGCCAAGGTATCAACAGTTGTACCATGCCCTAGTAGGGCTTAACCATCTTTCCCTAATTGTGAGTGGTAGTTGAGACCCTACCTAAAGACCACTTAACCTGTCTGGTAGTGTGAGGGCCTCTTCTAACCTTGCTTCCCTTGTAGGGGCAGTGGTGTTAAATGAATCTGTGTTTGGCTGTTTAAACTTGCCATCATTATTTATATGTTAATACATCCTCCAGAGCCACTCATTGCTGTATAAGAGTGGTTTCATGCACCTTCAGCTGGAGCAAAAACAGTGAAGTGAAACTGAGCTGTTCTGGCTCAAGCTGAAGGCAAGTGAAACTACTCTAATACAGGAACGAGTGGCGACGAGGGACGTATTAATATATTACTGATCAAGAGTGAGCAATGATATATTAAAAAAAAAAATTGTTCCCGGAACATGCCTATTTCCAGGGCATCTATGCGTGAGACACTCTTCACAGAAAAAGAGCGTCTCTCACACACAGGGGAAAGAAGCGCTCCAATTGGTCGGGAGTGCTCTTTCAATGCATAATACTGCAATCATGCTGTGCATGTTGATTGGGGAAAACTCTTGTATTTGTGTGAGGTGTGTGGGAGATGTAAACACAGTGGGAAGGTGAACAGGTAAGACATCCCAGGGGTTGTACTGTTACAACATGTTGCCCACTTTAATCTTTCTCTGGGTGGAGGCACAGTGCATTTCATTTTTTTATTGGATATGAATCCCCCTCACTGCTAAGAAAAGAACCCAGGGGCCACAGCAAACGTCTACAGCAGCCCAGCAGCAGTGTACTGTAGTGGCAGCTATCTCCTAAGGCAATTGGGAGGGGTGTCTGCTCTACTGAAGCCTTACATTTACTACTGCACTACAAAATTCTGAACTGGCTACTATACCTAGTCTGTCTTTGAGTACACGTTCCATATGTATCAGTAATAATTCATGTTTTGTCCTGTTACAGTGGTAGCCATCCTGAATTCCCCTCTTACCTCAGAACTTGTGGTATCACATTAACATATTGTAAAATAGTATTCACACCTCATTACTACTCCTGTCATAGAGAATTAGAAACCCTGCAGCTGCTTCCCTAAACACAATAAAGTAATGCTTAATATTTAAGCTAATGAGGTACTGCAATAAGGCTGAGGTTTAGAGCGGCTGCCACTGGACATACTGTATATAGTACATTCTGTAAGCACTAGGTGGGAGGAGGGCTATAGCAATACTACTCTCTAATGAATTCTGTAACACGCCCAGGAAGCAGGTGGTGCAAGCTAGGATGGTTAACCCCAACACGTTAAAAAGAAAACATAAAAAAGCTTGCACGCTAGGAGTTGTTGTGGCTCCAGATAAATATCCGAGACAGAGATTATCAGGCTAATTGCTATTTTATTATATTTGGTGAGCAAAGCAGGATCAACATGGAGACATACCCTGGTGCTTCGACCACAAAGAACCTTCATCAGGGAGCAAGACAAACAAAAGCAGCAGTTACTGGCCCCCCCCCCGACCCACAGCATCATGCTGGGCACCAGCAGCAGGAAAGCCACTGTGCAGAAGCTACAGCCTGGCCAGAACATCATACTTGGCACCAGTAGCAGCAAAACCACTGTGCAGCAGTTGTTACCCCCTTATAGCATCATACTAGGCACCTGTAGCAGTAAAGTTACTGTGCAGCAGTTATTGCTCCCCCCCCCAAGCATCATACTGGGCACCAGTGGCAAAAAATAACTGTGTAGCAGTTACAGCCCCCCCAACAGCATTATATGGGCACTGGTAGCAGCAAAGCCACTGTGTAGAAGTACCCCCCACCGAGCATCATATACTCGGGCACCGTGCACCAGCAGCCACTGTGCAGCAGTTATTACCCCTCAGAGCATCATACTGGGTACAGGTAGCAGCAAAGCCACTGTACAGTAGTTACCACCCCCAACAGCATTACATGGGCACCAGTAGCAAAGGCACTGTGCAGTATTTGTTGCCCCCTCAGAGCATCATACTGGGTGCCAGTAGCAGCAAAGCTACTGTATAGCAGTTACCACCCCCCCCAACAGCATTATATGTGCACCAGTAGCAGCAGAGCCACTGTGCAGCAGTTATTGCCCCCCAGAACATCATACTGGGTACCGGTAGCAGCAAAACCACTGTGCAGCAGTTACTGCTCCCCCCCCCGAGTATCACACTGGGCGCCAGTAGCAGCAAAGCCACTGTACAGCAGTTACCACCCACAATAGCATTATATGAGCACCAGTAGCAGCAAAGCCACTGTGCAGCAGTTGTTGCCCCCTCAGAGCATCATACTGGGCACCAGTGGCAGCAAAGCCACAATGCAGCAGTTATTGCCCCCCAACAGCATTATATGGGCACCAGTAGCAGCAAAGCCACTGTGCAGCAGTTGTTGCCCCCTCAGAGCATCATACTGGGCACCAGTGTCAGCAAAGCCACAAGGCAGCAGTTGTTGCCCCCTCAGAGCATCATACTGGGCACCAGTAGCAGCAAAGCCACTGTATAGCAGTTACCGCCCCCCAACAGCATTATATGGGCACTAGTAGCAGCAAGGCCACTATGTAGGAGTCATTGCACCCTCAGAGCATCATACTGGGCACCAGTAGTAGAAATGCCACTGTGCAGCACTTACCACCCCCCAGAACATCATACTGGGCACTGGTAGCAGCAAAGTCACTGTGCAGCAGTTATTGTCCCCCCCAAAGCATCATACTGGGCACTAGTAGCAGCAACGCCACTCTGCAGCAGTAACTCCCCCCCCCCACCGAACATCATACTGGGCACAGGTAGTAGCAAAGCCACTGTGCAGCAGTTATTGCCCTCCAAAAGCATCATACTGGTTACCAGTAGCAGCAAAACCACTGTGCAGCAGTTACTGCCCCCCAACAGCATTATATGGGCACTAGTAGCAGCAAGGCCACTATGTAGGAGTCATTGCACCCTCAGAGCATCATACTGGTTACCAGTAGCAGCAAAACCACTGTGCAGCAGTTACTGCCCCCCTTCCCCGAGCATCATACTGGGCACCAGTAGCAGCAACGCCACTCTGCAGCAGTAACCCCCCCCCCACCGAGCATCATACCGGGCACAGGTAGTAGCAAAGCCACTGTGCAGCAGTTACCGCCTCCCATAACATCATACTGGGCACTGGTAGCAGCAAAGCTACTATGCAGCAGTTATTGTCCTCCCAGAGCATCAAGCTGGGTACCGGTAGCAGCAATGCCACTCTGCAGTGGTAACTCCCCCTCCCCAGCATCATACTGGCCACCAGTAGCAGCACTGCTCCCCCAACTGAATCTGGGCATCGGTAGCAGCAAAGCCACTCTTCAGCAGTAACTCCCCCCCCCTCCGAGCATCATACTGGGCACAGGTAGTAGCAAAGCCACTGTGCAGCAGTTATTGCCCCCTCAGAGCATCACACTGGTTACCAGTAGCAGCAAAACCACTGTGCAGCAGCTACTGCCCCCCTTCCCCGAGCATCATACTGGGCACCAGTAGTAGCAACGCCACTGTGCAGCAGTAACTCCCCCCTGAGCATCATACTGGGCACAGATAGCAGCAAAGCCACTGGGCAGCAGCTATTTCCCATTCAGAGCATCATGCTTGGCACCAGTAGCATCAAAACCATTGCATAGAAGTTACCGCCCCCCAAAAGCATTATATGGGCACTAGCAGCAGCGAAGTCACTGAGCAGCAGTTATTGCCCCCCCAGAGCATCAAACTGGGCACCAGTAGCAGAAAAAACAGTGTGCAGCAGGTACTTCCCCCCCAACAGCATTATATGGGCACCAGTAGCAGCAAAGCCACTGTGCAGCAGTTATCTCCCCCCAAGCATCATACTGGGCACTGGTAGCAGCAAAACTACTGTGCAGCAATTATTGCCCCCCAGAGCATCACACCAGCTATCAGTAGCAGCTAAGTCACTGTGCAGCAGTTATTGCTGCTCCAAAATAATCATTCTGGTCACTGGTAGCAGCAAAGCCACTGTGCAGCAGTTACTGGCCCCCAACTGCATCATACTGGGCACCGGTAGCAGCAAAGCCACTGTGTGGCAGTTACTGGTCCCCCCAACTGCATCATACTGGGCATCAGTAGCAGCAAATTCACTGTGCGGCAGTTACTGGTCCCCCATCAGCATTATATGGGCACCGGTACCGGCAAAGCCACTGTGCAGCAGTCATTGTCCCCCCAGAGTTTCATACTGGGAACTGGTAGCTGCAAACCTACTGCGCAGCAGTTACTGACCAGCTAGAGCATCATACTGGGCACTGGTAGTTGCAAACCTACTGTGCAGAAGTTGTTGCCCCGCCCCACAGCATCATACCAGGCACTGGTAGCACTAAAGTCACTGTGTGGCAGGTATTGTCCCCCAGCAACACCATGGCTGGCCCTTGCAGCAGTAAAGCTGCTCTGTGGCAGTTGCTGGCCACCCTGCAGCATCATACAAGGTGCTGGTAACAGTGAAGTCGCTATGTGGCAACTGCCAACCTGACACAGCAAAGTATTTAAATTGCAACAAAAAAATTCATTCATAAACAGGAGGCAAATGCACCCCATCACCTCAACAGTATTTCAGAGACCTTTCACCTCATTACAAAAAGGCTTTATTCAAGTTAGAATTGAAAAACCAGAAGCCTCTGCAAACTAATGCCCTTACCCCCCCATTGCCATCTAGTTTATGCTTAAATTAAAAATACTTCCCATCATCCCATTCACCTCGTTGTATACCCTAATCAAATGACTGAGTTGGTTTCAGAGCTACTTGTCTTATCCTCCCCACAAACGTTGTGTCTTTTTCTGGACACTGACATGCAAACTAAATCTTTCCTTTTAAATCCTTGAAAATGGTTGTTTTGATGTATTATAAAAAGGGACTGAGAAATAAAGCTTCCTGATTGGTTGCAAACATTCTATCGGCCTTATGTCAGTCTTTTATTAACATACATGTAGAGCCTAATCATATGCTGAACAAGGTTTAATACTGTTTTAAAAAAACAGTGTGTTTATTTTTTTGCTTTGTTTCTAATTATAATAGCAATAAGACACTCCCAGGGGTTTTGTTAATGGTCAGTTAATCACCCTCCAGAGGCATGTGGCACTCGGCTATGCCTTGTGCAACATTACACCCCTAGAGGGTGATTAACATACCATTAACATAACCCCTAGTCATGCCTTACTGCTTAATTAACCCCCAGTGTGCAATCAGGTGCAGCCACGGATACTGGTATTAAAAACATGATTACACTATGAGGTGGTAGTCATTGATTTCAGGCACATTACACATTATTCAGTTTCCCTGTACAGCTGCTGCAGTACTTATCAATGCTTGAGTGCCTTCTCCTCCAGACTCCAGTAACTTCAAACAAATGTGTCGGGAGTAAAAATGTCTTGAGTCAAAACTGGATGCTAATGAACTAAGCACTGATGCAGGCTGTCCACATTTGGATCTGAAATGTTTTTTTTCTTCTCTTTTATGAGACTTTGTGGTCTCCTTTAAAATCCAGTAATGCATATCAGGCGTTTCTCTCCCTGCCTCCTTGGTGCGTGTGTGTGTGTTTGTTTTCTCTTTTGCTCTCTCTGTCCCTTCCTCTGTCTCTTTCTGTCTCTCTCTCTCTCTCTCTTTGAGGAATAAGCTATGATTAGTTCCAGCAATCGTGGGGCGAAATGATTGTTAGGGGGGCTAATCATTAAGGGAATGTGTCATGTGCCAAAAAGGCTCAAACTCATTTTTTGTTCATAGGGTGCCTGATCTCTGGTTTGCCTCACAATTTTAAATATCAGAAAATGCTGAGAACATTTGATAGGTGCACAAAAAAACTACATTTGCGTGCATGTGCAGTATGCATTTATTCAGATGTAGGTTTTTTTTTAGCATCTGTCAAATGTCCCACAAGTACAGTATGGCTACACAAACAGACTGCTAAGGTGATACAGTACTTGCGTGAAGCAGACAGTGGTAGGCCACGGAGGTGAGAGGTGGATCTGTGCTTGTCACTGTCACTGTTGGGGAAGGGGGTTGCATACAGCAAAAGGAAAAGGTTTAGGAGGGGTCCACCAGACTACCAGAGACATTGAATAAAAACATGTAACAGTACAACAGGGACAGAGTGAGGGAAGAGAGCCACTAGACTACCAGGGATTTAGAATTTAACATATAGCAGTACAATGGGGATAGGGTGCGTAATGGGGGCACTAGTGGTTTTAAGATTTTTTCCAAAAAAAACAGCTACATAATTGCTGGGATGAGAAACAGTGCTTCATGCAATCCATGTTGTGTAATGTCCCAACTCACAAATTAATGAGGCTATAATAGAACACAAATGACTGCTTAGAGTCTTGTATGGGTTAAGAGGTCCTTTGCATTGGACATTAAATATACAGGTCATTGCAATTGTGCTAATGCATTTGGGATGCCCTAACTGCTTTTGCTCCTTGCTGGCCTAAGGTAAGTATTGGCAATCTGAGTGGCCAGCAGGGTGATGTGCTAAGGGCCAGGATATTCATAGTTCCTGGTTTGGGTCCACTAAATGCTTTTTCCAGGAGCAAATCAGTGCCTAGAGCAAACCAGAGGTACATTGGAACATGTTTCTGGGCACTTTACAAGTGCTAAAGGCATGTTCCAATATATGATATTAGCCATGCACTATCCAGATTGCCATCACAAACCCCAGCCCCCTACTGGCCACAGGTGGTAGAGTATGTGGCCAATAGGCTGCTATGGGGATTGTGATCATAATTGGGCTGTTATCATTCACTAATGGCAATTGCTCCTCTGGAGCAACTCCCATATTAGTACCTTAAGAAGCAAATGACCCCATAGCACCAGCTCATTAGGGCCTCTTTAAAGGCCAGGAGCAAACAGTGTTTGAGACCCTCCCCCCCCCCACCAGCATCTGTCAGGGCTGCCTGTACTGGTTGTCTGGTACCATTTGCTGCACCCGAACACCCCTGTCGATATTGAATAATATTTCCCCAAGCCCTGATCATCCCTTTGGGATTTAATACAGTATTCTCTAATATCCAGTGGTCTCCCCACCTGCGAACACCCCAGTGATATGTAACATAGTATTGCCTGGTGTCCAGTGGCCCCGCTGAACACCCTGCCAATATTTAACACATTATTCCTTGATGTCCAATGGTCCCCCCACCCCAAACACCCTGCCAATATGTAACACATTATCCCCTGGTATGCAGTAGTCCCCCCAATCCTGAACACCCCGTTGTTAGGTGTAATCCCCCTGCAAATGGGGGTTCCCAAAAGACTTCCAGGAGCTTGCTTGAATGCTCCAAGCCTGAATGGTGTTTGGCATTTAAGCCATTTATCAGTGAGTGTTTTTAGAACCTCTGGTACTGTCTCTTTAAGAGCTGTCTGCTTGCAGACATAATTAGTTTGTATGAGGGACTGTGTTTCTTTGATTGAGTACCACTCAAGCTGCGCCAATTCACTTCATTTTGCAGTCACTAGGAGTGCAAGGAACCTATCTGACAGATGTAACTGTTTGCCAGAAATTATTTAGAGTAATAATGAAATTACAGTTTGTCTAACCTGCTTCTTTGCAGTCAGAACTGTGTCTGCTAGTTCCCCATTCTAGTTTTGAACTGCTGAACTGGACCAATCAGTGTGGGGTAAGCTAGCTCTAAAATGGTGCCTTGGACGAATCAGAACTTGACTCATAATCTGAGCCAGCCACAAGAGGATTGTATGGGCAGTGACTCTGGGAGATGTAGTTTAGACTTCAGCACCTTTTGGACCAACAGCAGCAGTCTATTGTGAGTGACAGCCAATCCAGTCAAGAACTGGGAGGAACTCAAAGGAAGTGCCCGGTTTTGTCGGTTGGAGTTTCAGTTGAGCTTTGGCAGTGAAGAAGGAAGGAGCCCTGTACTTTTCAGTGTGCAGTTTTAGTCAAAAAACGTGTAAGGCCCAGAGTTCCGGTCTGCAGCTTGTTAGGACTGAACTGTCCTGTGAAAAGAATCAAAGGATCTCTGAAGAGTAGAAACCAGGCTCACCCTGTAGAAGACTGGAGGAATTGCTGAAAATTACACTCGGTCTGTCAGGAACTGAATCTGCTGTGTGTTCTCCCGGTATTGTGCAGTAATTGCGATCAGGATACAGATGCAGCCTGCCTGGTATAGTGCTTTCTTTTATATGGATGTGTGAAGAGGTTTGTGCACCTCAAGTGAGCCCTGCTGACATTGAAGGACCCTATCTTATTTGGAGGTCGTGAGTACTAATTCAGGGTCGCTCCCTGTTGAATTGCCACATTAAATCCAAATGGAATTACTGTACTGCTGACTGTTTAATTCTCTCTTTTCTGTGTGAAAGGGCCCTACCAGCTGCCACGGTTTGGACTAGCCACTAGGGCTTGGGTACCAGGGACAGTAACTGATAGGGATAGGCCTGTGCACAGAGCCATAGGTAGATTATTAAAGTGATAAGCTAATTAACCTGATTTCCTGTCCTTGTTATATCCCCTAAATAAATCAGAGCTGCTTGTTTCAGCAAAGTTATACTGCCTGAGGTATTTGTCTATGTTAAAGTACTGTACTGTGATTGTTGCACTGTATCTCATTTCACAGGAGGTCCCAGTGCCGAACCAGACCTGGGGTAAGTGTATACTGTGAAGGTAATTCTGATATATTGTGTGGGCCACTAGTGGGAAGAAAGGGGGGTTGCAGTGTCCCAGAGGGCTGTGACCAAGTTAGTTTAATTATTGCAAACCCTGACCTCTGGGTGGAGGCACCCGCCATTGGATCCAGGCCCCTCAACCTGTTAATGGCAAATCAGGCAGGGGTAGTAGCCCCTGGGATAGCGCCATCTAGGGGTTACATATGTAATGCAATATTGCATGGTATCCAGTGGTTTCCCCACCCCTGAACACCTCACTCAGATTTAAATATAATTTCCCTGGTGTCCAGTAGTTCCTCAGTACAGTAGGTGTGTAACTGCGATCTATCAGCTGGCAGCCAGCCATGGAGTTAAGTGGAGGGTCTGTGCCAGTCACCAAAGAAGAGGGTACTTAGCACAGGTGGGTCGGGGGTTGGACCTATGGGGGATATGCCAGGAACAGGGCAGATCAAGCTGGGGGACTTGAACCCAGGAGGGACCACTGGACACCAGGGAAATTATATTTAAATATCAGTGGGACATTTGGGGGCACATCACTTGATGCTAGGGAAACTGAGTTCAAATACCAGAGGAGTGTTTGGGGGGAGGCCACAGTTAAGGGGCACAGCTAGTAAAACCTGATTTGTGGAGGTGGAAATAGCTTGGCACTGTTGGCTATCTACTGCCTCCCCAAAGATACCGACATGCTGGTGCACATACTGTATATGCAAGGCATTACTAGCTGCTTTGCATAGGCATAGCAGCATATTTTAGGGCCAGTCACAAATAGGTTAGCGACTCACTAACCATGCCATCCAATATGGAACTTTGCGTTCCCTCCCTGCTTTGGGTGCATAAAATGATGTTAGTGAGTCACTAACCCAGTTTGCAATTGCTACAGACTTTTGAGTATCCCAGCCTAAGAGTGCTATACTCAAACAAGCTTCACACTGTGCTCAAAACATACAGCAACTTTAGGGCAATGCCTGAGTTTGTGCTCAGGATGGGCACTTTATGCAGCACAAACTGAGATCAAGACTTCTGATTTACTCACTGTATGTTGAGACTGCTGACCAGCCTTTCAAAGAGTCAGATATTTTTTCAACTGTTAGTTGCAAATGGAAGAGGATTATGTAATAATTCTTTGGCAATATTAAATATTTTGATTTATCTATATAAATGGCTGTCACTGTGCACTTGAACATTGTGGGCTAAATATTCAGAGCAGTTGCGTATGGCGTAATTGAGTTATGCCGGAGCAACCATGGACTTGTGCTCTGAGCGATATTCAACACCGAGGGCTGCGAGTATTAAGTCACAATGTGCCATGGCACAAAAGTAATGTATGCAGAAGTGTGCAGGAGGGCATTCCAGGAATAAGCTGCATGGCATATTCAACCTGAAATCATGGTGCAAGTCCGGAGCAAAACACAAGATATACCAGTCGGACTTGAGCCTATAAAACCGCCCAAACACACAGACAGCGGATGTGCAACTTTGTGCAACTAGCCAGTGAACATAGATGGGACACTATTCCTAATGGAAGAGGTAATTAGGGGTGTGAGGAGAAGGGAGGAACAGCAGTGTGGCCAATGAAGGGCCTGGCAGTGGCATGCTCAACACAGGTGGTACCGTGCCTGCATCACATTTGAGAACTTCAGTAATGCTGAGACTGTGGGCTGGTACCACCTGAATAGGGCCATTCTGAAGCAGCTCTGGGAGCTGTGCAGTGAGGAGATGCAGGCATCCACCAGACGTAGTCATGCCATGTCAGTGGAGACCAAGGTGACAGCTGTGATGTGCTTGCTCACCACGAGCACCTTCCAGAGATCAACGGGTAACACCATGGGCATCACCCAGTCAGTCACATCCCATCTCTTCACACAGTTCCTCAACACTCTGCTGCCTCATGCTTCGGAGTTCAGATGGTTCCCAAGCACACAGGCAGAGCGTACAGCAAACATGCAGGACTTCCACAGGGTGGCATGCATGCCAGGCATGATTGGGGCTATTGACTGCACCCACATGGCCATACGTACACCACCCGGCCCCAAGGGGCCAATGTACATCAATAGGAAGGGCTACGCATCCATCAACTGCCAAGTGGTGTGTAATGCCACGGGGCACATAATCGATGTCTGTGCCACACAGCCTGGGAGAGCACATGATGCAGTCATCTGGTGTAGTTCCATACTGTGCCAGAGATCTGAACGTGGGGATATCCCCATGGGGCACCTGTTGGGTGAGTAGGGCACAGGGCAGGGGGTGGGTGCAGCACAGCTGTGGAAGGAAGGTGGCTAAATAGGGTGGGTGGGGTAGGGGCAGTGGGTGGCAAGGGGGTGGCAACAACACATCGCAGTGCTAACCATGTCCTTCCCCATACAGGTGACTGTGCATACACGCTCAGGCCCTGGCTGCTCACCCCCTACCAGCGACCGGTGTCCCCTGCGGAAGAGAGATACAATGAGGCACACACCTTAACAAGCAGTATCATTGAGAGTGTCTTTGGCATGCTGAAGATGCATTTCCATTGCCTAGACAGGTCAGGTGGTGCCGTACTATACAGCCCATCAAAAGCCTGTGGCCTATTCCTGGCTTGCTGCATACTGCACAACATGGCCATTGACTGTGGGATAGCTGTCCAAGTGGATGAGGGTGGCAGCAGAGGAGACGATGGTGAGACCAGATCAGAGGGTGGTGGGCAGTTACCCCTTGGGAGGTAGGACCCCAGGCTGGCAGCAGAGGCCAGGAGGCACCGTGCCACGATAACACAGGACCATTTTGGAGAACGCAGGTAAGTGCACCAACACACATGGATGAGTCACACAAACCACCATGCCACACACCCGGATGTGCATAGCAGGATGCATGCAGGGGATGAGGCACACAGCAGGCATGGTGGAGGCAGTGCCGCACAGACACACACACACAGCACAGGCTGAAGAATATGGCATAGATCAGAAGCAAGACAGGAGCACAGGCACAACCAGCGTGAAGCTGCCCTCATCACACCCATGCCACAAGGCCCAGCAGCCTGCCCAGCACACACACAGGGGGCATGCGCCACAACACACATGCATGCCATCACATGCATGATGCACCACCACCACCACCCAAGTGTGCACTGGGCAGCAGCAGCAGTGGACAGCAGGTAAGGGCAGCACACACATCAGGGTAACTGCGTGGTCTCTCAGCCACGACAGCCATGTGGGCAGCTGCGCCAAGGCCAGTCAGCAGCCGCAGGCTGTGTATTGGCCAATGGGGGGGGTCTGACACACCCGCAGGGGTGGATACCCGAGAACGTGACCGTGTTCTTGCTGGGGTGCATAGGCAGCCAAACAAGCTCACACCAGGGGTTCCCGGGATGCCAACATCAGAGTGCAGCATCTGCTGTGCAGGGGTCGCCAGACGCCGGGACCGTGGAGTAGACAGAGCACTGCGGGGGTCCTCTGCACATGGCCAAGCCCAGTGGCTGCCAGCGAAAGAAACCTGGCTGCAATGGTACCAGTCATTCTGTCCAATGACTCGGTCATAGCCTCCCGCAGCTGGAGGAGCTCATCAATAAGCCACGCATGACCCCTGTCCTGATGCTCAGCCAGCTGACGCACCTCTGCCCACAGTGCATGCATCTCCATGGCAAGCAGCGCCTGGTTCTCCACAGATGCCCACAGCAACTGGGTGTGCTCTGCCAGATGATCGGCATCCATCGACCTCCTGGGCAGGACGCCGGCCTGGTGGGGGTGACACAGCACACTCTCCAGTGCCCCCCTCTGGTGGATGCTGCACAGGGGACTGCACAGGGGGTGCAGTTGCAACAGTCGCACCAGCAGTGGACCCCGTGGTGTGCTACCTGGTGGTGTCCACATCCTGCTGCCGCTGCCTGACCATCCACTGGGCATTGCCTGGTGCTGCCACATCTGCCACTGCACTACTACCACCCTTGCCAGGCACAGCAGTGGTGCCACACACCACTGTGCTTGTGGAGATGGGTGGCAGCCTGTACCATTTCCTGGGTTGTCTCAGGCACCACATGCCCGGCACTGTCCAGGATCAGAGTGAAGTCATCATCGGAGTCGGACACGGCCCCCAGCTGGGTGTCAATGCAGAGCACTGGCAGACTGGCATCCTGCAGGAACTCCACCAGCGTGTTATCCAACCCCAGTCCAAGGATGTCCTCCAGCCCCACACTGCTGTGTTGCAGTTGGTCCCTGCCACGGATGCCCGTGGATGTAGATAGGCAGTCCTCCGGGACAGTGGCTGCATTTGCCTTCACTTGGACATCTCCACTGAGATGTGATGGTGCTGCAAAAAAGGAACATAGTGTTACTGGTGCTGTAGCCCCCATGCATATGCCCCCCCCAAGGTGTGCATTGCACCATTGCCACCATCTGATGGTGTGCCATGCATGGCAGTAGGCAACCCATGTATGTGGCATGCAGTACGGCAGCAGACACACCTGCATGTGACATCCCACACCTGCCATAAATGCAAGTAGTGTGCATACTCACCATGCCATGAGGGGCTGCCACCCATCTGAAACCCACCACCAGGCACACCCTCAACCGTTACATGGCTGATAGTGGATGTCACCAGCTCCTTGGTGGCTGACAGGGTGGGTGCGGTGGATGGGATCCCACCGGTCCAGCTCCGGGATGCCCGGATGGCTGCCACCTTCTCCTTTATCCTGCACTTGTCAGTCCCGACCTTTTTCCTGCACTTCTGTGCAGTGCACTGATGCCTGCCATGGGTGTTGACATATGTCATCATGGCATCCCACCCTGTCGACCTTTCCTGTGGGGTACCTGTGGCACCACTCAGCAGGGACTTCCTGTACAAGTATGCCTTAAACAGGGCCTGCTGTTCATCTTTAGTAAAGTTGGGCCTGCGTTTTCAGGCAGGCCCACGCTCCTCCTCCCCTTCATTCTCGGACATTCTGCTACCTGTAGACAGTGACAGCACATGAGGTCAGTGTCAGCATGGCCCAGTGCAGCGCACTGTTGCAGTGTTTTAGTAGGCCACACAATCCAAGCATTAGCTTCCACTTACCTATCAGGCTGCAATAATGGTCTGTGCCCTGTGCTGTACCGTCGAGCTTATAAGGCGCATGGCATGCAAATGAGCCTGTGCACAATGGTAATGATATGCTAATGCACCCTAATGCACCACGCATTGGCTGATGAGGTGATCTGCATACGGCGGATGAATATCATGATATTGTGCCTTGTGCAGTCGACTTGCACCGGAGCAGCCCTGTGGCTCAAGTACGGCTCATGTACATTGTGTGTGCCTGCAGTGCGCATGTGCACACACCTTAACACAGACCTATCACATGACCATCTTACTTGTGCAATGGGACACCAGTGCGTATGCAGTGCTGGATGCCCATCATGCATGCATACACATCATGGTGCAGCAGCCTATTGTGCAGATGCATGTCATGTGTGGTATTGCATGCCTGCATGCCAGGCACATGAGAGACACTGCGTGGGGTCACGCCCTGTGCCCTCAGGATCGGGTACATGACCCCATCACCCGCCAGACCCTGGCGCTGTGTGCATGCACGGTGTTGTGCAATACACCTCCACAGTGCACGGCAATCGCGCATCCACATGTTGCATGGTCACACACCACTGTTCGCTATTGTGCATCATCTGCATGCTGCTCCACATGCATGCTGTGTCGTCCATTACGCCTCCAACAGTCATAATGACCATAATCTGACATAGACATGCTACAAACCGCTGGGTCAAGGAGTGCACTTAACTGGATGGAGGTTGAGATGGTCAACCTTGTAGCCATGGTCCAGCCATTTGTGGGCCAGCTTTATGGGCAGGTCCCCCTGCAGCAGCCCCAGGGAGAGGTGTGGCAGCGTGTGGCCGTGGACAACAAGCATCACACAGGGGTGCAACGTAGTGCGGAGCAGTGCAGGCACCTTTATGGTGACCTGCAATGCAGGAACCCAGAATGACTGTGATGTCTGCAGGCACGATTGCAGCATGGGGCAGTGCTACAGCCAGGTAAGTATGTGCATGTGACATGTATGCACAGGGCACTACTGTAGTGAGTGTACGGCTGCGCAGCATAGGGCACTGCCAGGGCTGTCATGGTCCTGGTGGTCACTGTGTGTCCTGCATGGCTGCTGCATGTGTTGTAGTCATACAGGCACCGGGGCCAAGGGCCAGACAGGGTCACGCCCTGCGCCATGCGGGCTGTGTGGTGGTGGGGGGGCTGTCAGTGCTTGCATGTGTACTCATGTCTACCTGTCTTGTATTCTTCACAGGGCCAGAGGACCACAAGAGGGCCAGGGCAGCCACAGCTGCAGCCATGGCACAAGGGCCAGATAGAGGGGCGGAGGCTGGACCAGCTGGACAGCGTCAGGTAGGTAGGCTTGTTTACATTGCTGTACTGTGTCTCTGTGGGTCACGGGTGGTCACAGGGCCTGGACATGGTAGCACCAGCCATGTGTTTGCAAGGCCATGGTGGATGCACTGTCCATTGGTCCTGCTGGTGTTGCACAGACTGTGCTGGCCTTGTGCCGCCCAAGGGGGGTGCAGACAGCATCCACCGTATGTACGGCAACGGGTGCCTGTGCTCTGTGCCGTGTACCCCTGCCTGTGTGCACATGTGCCCATTGCACGGCACTGTCTGCCTGTCTGCATCGCTGTGGTGTGCTGTGTGGATGGCTGGTGTGGCCCTCCGCATGTGGGTCCGGTATGGTCTGTCCAGTGGTGTGTTCCCCCGCTGTTCAATGCACACTGTGGGTGGGTTGGGGCTAATGTGGACATGTCACTTAATGCCTGTCCTGTCCCTTTTCCTAGGGGTTCCTAGGATGGTAGCCCGAAGGGGGTCTGGCTGTGTGGTGCAGGTGTTGAGGAACCTGCTGGCGAACCAGCAGCAGATGACGGGCCTGATGCTGAGGCACATCAGAGAGACTGTGGCGGTGTGGGGAGTGTTGCAGCAGATGTTGGTGGTGGCCCGTGGCAGACAGTAGCCTGTCAGTTCTGTGTATAGCCCCTCTTTGTCCTGGCCTTATCTGGTTGCCCTGCCCAACCCCCATCCCATTTTATAGCCCCTGGATCCTGTCCCCAACCTCCCATTACCCTCCCCGTGCCTCTGTCACCACTTGTACATAGTTCACCTTTGTTTTATACCAGTAAAGCGTTTACATTGCTACATCACTGTGTCTGTGTTTTCTTTGCAGATGGCATGTGGAGCCATGCTGCAGGTGTCTGTTCTGCTGTACTTTGCATATCTCAGGTGTCCCACCACAGTCCTCTTGGGCCACTGCTCATGTGTCCATAGGGCATGTGCCCCATGTCCCTGCCCTGTGCATGGCCCTGTATCGAGGGTCCCATGGTGGCCTGTGACTGCCCCTGCACCTTGTGCACTTGTCTGCCTGCCCTTTCTTTCCCTGTTGTACTTCCCATCTCCACTGTGGGCAGCAGTATGGTACCCTTCCCCACTCTGGGTGGTGGCCTGTGCCTCCCTCAGCCCTGGACATCAGATCTCTGTGGCTGCTTGTTCTCCTGGCACCATGGCCACGGCACCCTGCAGGCCTGCCTGGTGGGTGTCTCTTGCATGGCTCTTCTGTTGGCATGGCAGTGGTGATGGTGTGTTGGCCTGGTGCCTGTTCCATGGTTGGTGGACTGGGGTTCTCTGTGCACCATCCCCTGGTGCCCTGTGTTGCCTCCAAGATGGTGCATCTGTGTTCCCGGGTGTACCATGCTTGTGGGGTCCTGTGCCCCCTGTTCCTGTGCTTCCTTGCCTGTGCATCCCTGCAGCCTGTTGTCCTTGCTCAGCTCACTGGATTTTGTGTTCTGGCCTGTTCCCGTGCATTTCAGCTTGTGCTGGCGCATCTGTGGTTGGGCAGCGGCGCACCTTTGCCATATTCAGCCTAGTTGCACCGGAGCATTTTGGGGCCGCATCTTCTGAATATGGCTCCCTTTTCCCCATGGCACATCTGACTTGTGCTGTGAAGGACTTGTGCTCACCTTTAGCACATGTCTAAATATCTAGCCCTTAGTGTACAGTGCAATCGATGGTCCATTTGAAGAGTGCTTGTGAGAAAATATTTGTAATGTCTTTTTTTTCCTTCATTTAATTGTACCATCTGCCCCATAGCCCACTTCTGACCAGTACCATTACCCACTTTCCCTAGGGTTTACTTCACTATTCCCCATGGATTACCTCCATGGTGGGGCCAGTGCAGCTGCCCAGTCCTCTCCACGGTACAATACACAGTTGAGAAGGTGCCTAGTTGGTGGTGTGGGACCTCCCAGGTGAACTGATAAATCATCATTCATGTCTTTTGAAGGTCAGTCATGAGGTGGCTGCTCCTGTCGCTGGTGAGGAGGAAGGATGGGATGAGGGGACGGTGTTGTGGATCACGAAGGTGTCAGAACTTTGGTCGGATGCCTATGCCATCCAATGCCCCCCCACCCACTTCCATTCTCTACCCCCCTGAAAAACTGCTTAAAATGACAAATGACTGTGAGCTGTCAATGAATGAGCACGTGCTTGTACAAGCACACACTCATTCATTAAGAGTCTCAATCAGGCTGCCGCCGGGAGGTGACTGGAGTGCCAGGCCAAGGCTCCACTCAGGGTGGGAGTGGGATGGGGGAGCGAGGTGGTGTGGTGGTTCCCTTCCTGATGGAGTGGGGGGTTCACTAGCCACCAGGGATTGAATTTAAAAAAATGCATTGATATTTTTACATTATGGCCGACTGGCCAGTGATCGGCTGGGGGGGCCAGGGGTGATTGTCATTATTTCAACTGTGGCCCACGATCGGCAGAGGTGGGGAGAACAACTAGACACCAGGGAATCAGGGATTTAATCGAAACAATATATTTTTTTACATTGTGGCCAGCAATCGCGGGGGTGATATGGCTGGCGATCAGCCGGGGGACACTAGACACCAGGGATTTGGTATATGTAACTTCTTCCTGCTTTGGGTTTTTTTAAATGCAATTTTCACATCCTACCCATAATGTGTTTTCACACATGTGGGGTGGAATGCCGTTTTCCCATGGATTTGAACATTTTCACCTATGAGGTGGTGTCATAAAAAGGCTATGTTGAAAATTGGGTGTAAAAATATTAAAAAACAAAGACATCATGAGCCTGCACTGAAATTAGCAAAAGCAGGCTCATAACTTTGGCAATTTTCAATATTTTGACCCCAAATTTTCAGCATAGCCATTTCTTCACACTACCTCATGAACATAACAGCTGTCATTTTTCAGATCCTGGCAAAAATGTGTTTTTGCATCCAGAAAGATGATTTTGCAGTCACTGTGCAAAATTACCTTTTGGGACGGGAACTGAAAATTTTCTCCACCTTTGTTCATGAGGTGCTACATTGAAAATGTGGTGAGAAAATATTAACAAGCAAAGTTACGAGCCTGTGCTTAAATTAGCAAACGCAGGCTCATACCTTTGGTACTTTTCAATATTTTGACCCCAAATTTTCAACATAGCCATTTCTTCACAGCACCTCATGAATGTGCCAGCTGCCATTTTTCAGATCCTGGCCAAAATATTTTTTTTTGCATCCCGAAAAGTGATTTTGCAGCCACTGCATGAAATCACCTTTTGGACAGGAGTTGAAATTGTATTTTACCTTTCTTCATGAGGTGGGGTAATAAGACAGCTGTGTTGAAAATGCGGTGTAAAATTATTAAAACACAATGAAGTTATGAACCCATGTTGAAATTTGGCAATGCAAGCTCAGAACCCCCCCCCCAAAATGACACCAGTGCACACAATGAACATTTGGCATTAACAAATGCTTGTTTCGTTTAGCCTTCACAATTAAAATGGAAGCATATTTCAGGTTCTTCTTTTAATCTTTTAAACAACATTTCTTATTATTTTCATTCATATTAAAGAGCTAGTGACATGTTCAGTAGTACTTTAACAAAACCTAATATGTAGACACAGTCCAGCTTGTTTTTCCCATTACTGTTGTATTCCTCCTCCCCATTATTTATTACTGAGGTCATCTGTATGAAAACAGGATCTTTGATCCTGAAGAGTCTGTCTATTCCTTCTGCTTTCTCCCTACCTGAAGTCACAGAGCACTGCTTGTGATATCACAGTTATTCCCATGGCAACAGATTGTGATATCACAACAGGGGATTATGACTTGAAGTAGGGAGTAAGCTATAGAGGTAGATCTATAGAGGGTGTCACAGAACCAACAAAAGCTGAGGCCATTCTTGATCTGGTGCTCACAAATGGGGAGCATGTAGAGGAAATAATGGTCAGGGAGCCACTAGGTGGAAGTGAACATTGCACAGTGTGGTTCCAGTTGGATATGGGCAGGGAAAGCATACTGACTAAGACCAAAATCTTGGATTTCAGGAGGGCAGACTTCAGAAAATGGGCGAAGTACTAAGCAGCCACCTGGTGGGCATCAGAGCAGATATGGGGGTGGATCAAAGGTGGTCCATCATTAAGGAAGGAATACTGGTTGCCACAGATGAGTGCGTTAGGCTCAGTGGGAAGAATACAAGGGCCAAAGCGCCCAGCTGGTTCAGTTCTGGGATTGCCCTGGCAGTAAGGGAAAAGAGGTTGGTCTATAGAAAATTCAGGAAGACCAAGTGAGAGGTGGATCAGGAAAATTACCTGAGGCTGGCTAGTGAAGCAAGTAAGGAAGTCCATCGAGCAAAGGCACAGAAGGAGCTACAGATAGCTGAAGGAATGAAGAAGGGGGAGACGGTTTTCTTTGGCTATATAAGTGAGAAAAGGGACAAGAAGAAAGGGATTGTTAGGCTTAAGAAAGGGGTGGACTGGGTGAAGGATAATGGGGGAAAGTAGAGACACTAAATTAATATTTCTGTTCTGTCTTCACCAGGGAGAAGGACAGATCAGTGCCTTCAGGAGGGAAAAGAGAAGGGGGGGGATACAGATGTAATGATAGAGGAGGATAGAGAGGAGGGCTGCTGGCATTAAAGGTGGACAAATCACCAGGCCCTGACAGAGTACATCCAAGGGTACTAAAGGAACTGGCTGAGGAGCTGGCAGGGCCACTGGCACACCTATTTAATAGTTCACTAGAGTCAGGCATGGTACCGGACTAGAGAACAGCATATGTAGTGCCGCTCCACAAAAGTGGTCCCAAGGATGACCCAGGGAATTACAGACCAGTTAGTCTGACCTCCATTCTGGGCAAGCTCATGGAGACCATACTAAAGGAAAGGTTGGTGGAATATCTAAAGGAGCGTGGTCTCCAGGATTTGAGGCAGCATGGGTTTATTGGGGGGGGGAGCGTGTCAAACGAATCTGATTGATTTCTTTGACTGTGTCACTAAGACAGTAGACAGGGGACAAGTGATAGACACCCTCTATCTTGATTTCAGCAAGGCCTTTGATTCTGTGCCCCATAAAAGGTTGATTAGGAAATTGGTGGATCTCAGGGTTGGGGAAAAGATGGCCAGATGGGTGGAAAACTGGCTGAGGGACAGAACCCATAGGGTGGTTGTGGGAGGAGAGTTATCTGGCACCAGAGAGGTAACCAGTGGGGTCCTGCAGGGCTCAGTGCTGGGGCTAGTGTTGTTCAGTGTTTTCATCAATGATATTGGGGACGGCATTAAAGGCACTCCCCCCACCCTCCATACACCAACAGGCACTGGGGTGTGCCTTGGCTTCATCGGGCCTAACACTCACCCTATTCTCCTATACTGTACCATGTCAGCTTGTTTACACATGGAATGGGGTGAGGGTTAGACCCAACAACCCCAAGGCACACCCCGAAGCCTGTTGGTGGGTGGAGGGTGGGGGGTGGTAGGGTTAGTAACCCTAACACTGAATTTCTAGTCTTTTGTCACTGTAATAGAAACCCTAACTGATGCATTAACAGAGTTTTTTGCAATGAATGTCCCTTCTTTTTGAGATAGTATCATAGTATCCTTATTTAACTGTGGAAGCGCTGGGTTCTTTGGACCTTGCACTCCAGTTCCTCTGTAGATGCATCTAGGCATCTTATTATCCCACCTCATGTAGCCCACAATCAGTGCAGTCCCTTTTTGGTGTCTTCCCCAGGGTCGCGAGGGCCAGCTAAGGAAGCCCTCCCCCACAGTAGCCCACAATCAGTACAGTCCCTTTTCGACGGCTCCCCTAGGGTTGCGAGGGCCAGCCAAGGAAGCCCTCCCCCACAGAAGCCCACAATCAGGTACGAATTTGATCCCAAGCAGCTCTCCATGTACCGTGAGGACTCCTTGGTGCCCTTTATTTTCAAACAAAGGACGGGTTAAAGAAAGGGAGATTGAGCACCTTTAAACAAATTTCAGTCCCTATAGCAGTGAAGGTAGATTTTACACCACCAAAATCAGACTGTAGTCAGTGTTTTCTCTCCTTTTTCTAGTTAATTAAGTCTGCTATTTACTCTCAAAGCTACTTATTTGTTGTGCCTTAAGTTAACTGTTGTTAAATGCATCCTGATTTTAATGCCAGACTCGGTCTTGGCATCTACAGCCACTGAATACTAAAGCTGTATTTTAATTTATCCTGCAAGACTTCCAGTTTGCACACTGTATTTTAAAATCAATTCAGCTCCCTGCATGTTGGCCACTGAAACCTGAGGCTAGTGTACGCCCTCCCCCCACTTTTGTTTTCTAGCCCCTCCTTTCTCCTACCTGTGGTTAATTTGTCCCTCTTTCCTCCTCCACAGTGCAGTCTCTTTTCGACGGCTCCCCCAGGGTCGCCAGGGCCAGTAAAGGAAGCCCTCCCCCTCAGAAGCCCACAATCAGGTTCGAATTCAATCCCAAGTGGCTCTCCATGCACCGTGAGGATTCCTTGGTGCCCTTTATTTTCAAACAAAGGATGGGTTACCCCACCGACGCTCCGCTTTGGCTCCCCACCACCCCCACCACCACCCTTGGTCGACATTGCAATATATAGCAGTACCTGTAAATCAGGTGATTGTCCAAAACCAATCAGTCGGATTTTCCATTAGCAAGTTATCTTGGTTTGCCACTAGAGGTCGCTACTGTTACAAATCTCAGGTCTGAACCCAGTTTTACCCAGTTATACTCCTGCCTCTTTTAAGCCACTATGCTGCTGTCCCTGCTACTCTGCCTCCTAATAATATTTCCACTTTCCTCTCCTCCCACACCCCTTCTCTCCAGTCACCCCTCTGGTGAACCCCCCCCCTTCCCTCCACTCACTCTTCTTCCTTGCAATGTCCCAAAAGCCACCCATTACCACCCATGCATCGCCCACCCCAATCGTATCGCCTCCCCTCAGCCCTTGTCAATTCCTTCCCTCTTCCCTTCCTCTAAACCAGCCCCTCCAACCTTCCCCTACCATTCACCCAGCACTGCTACACTTGCACTACTTAAACCTGGAAGCTCTTCTCTGGTGCCTAAACCTCCAAGCTCCTCCCTCTAAACGGAGCCACGGGAGACAAAAGCAATCCTCTTTTCACACCCTATCTCTTTTACTGCTCCTGGCAGGCGATGTTCACCCTAACCCTGGCCCCTCACCACCAAACAATTCCTCATCCGCACCTCTACCCTCTTCCAGCCTGCCTTCTGCCTCTCTCTCCCCAAGGGCCTTTGCATATTCCACCTCAACATCAGGAGCCTCCTGCCTAAATTGGACGCCCTCTCCACTTGGGTCACCCAGCACAACCCGGACATACTCTGCGTCATGGAAACTTGGCTCTCTCCCAAAATCCCCCACCCACAATTGTCTAACCTTAACTATGGCCTCTCCCACCAAGATCATGGTAAGTGAGGTAGGGGAGTCACTCTGTACATCAGGGACTCCATCCCTTACTCCATCATATTCAGAGAATCCTGACTGTCCTCCCACAAAACCATTGTTGCACACCTCACCTTTCCATCGTCAAATCCCCTCTATATAGGGGCTCTATATGCCCCACCAAAGACCTCCCCCGACTCCCTGGTCAAAGCCATCTCGGAAATGTCCACTAAAACCTCAAATGGGGAACTTGTATTACTAGGTGATCTCAATCTCGACTGGCTCTCCCCCTCTACGAAACGTACTATGCTAAGGGTTGAAGCTCTAAACCTCTCCCAGCTAATCCAGGAACCAACCTGTCTTAACTACCGGTCCTCAAATCACACACTACTGTACTGGATCTTATCCTCCCATCCTCACAGGATCTCCTCAGCTGGCACCCTCTCTGACGCTCTCAGTGATCACTGTGCCACTTACTGCATCCGCAAAATTCGGACCCCTCACTCACACCCCAAATTTATTCTGTCCCACCCACTTCACTTCCTAAATGAACTGCCCTGCAACATGACCTGACACACGCAGATTGGTGTCCAGAGTTTTCCGCACCAAACGTCGAAACTGCCCGATCACATTTCTGTCACACCTTCCAATGTGCTTGGGACCTCCATGCCCCCCTCAGGAAAGTTAGAATAAAAAGGCTCTGCCACCCCTGGATCAATTCCAACCTCCTCGCCCTGTGCCGAGTCAGGGATAAGGCATGGCGACTATATAAAACCACCCAGTCCATTCGTGACCTCCAATCCTACAAGCACCTCAGAAACAAATGCACCTCAGTTATCCAAAAATCTTAATCTTCCTACTTTCAAACACAACTCACCCAGCACCAAAACTCCCCTGCATCCTTTGGGAATGTAATCAACTCCTTGATCAAACCCCCTTACAAGCAGTCCTGCCCTGTCCTTAACATTGATGGCAGATGTGTTTCTGATCCTGTCTCAGTAGCTGCTACTTTCAACTCGTTTTTTGTCTCATGCGCCCTACCTGTCTCCCCCTCAACTACACCTGACCAAACTGAACGTTCCTCCCCTTCCCACGGTTTCCTCTTTCCTCATTTCACAACCCAAGAAGTCTACAATGCGATCATCTCTCTCAACCAGGCCAAAATCAGTCCTGACGGATTGCACCCCAGACTTCTCCGCGTCTGTGCCTCAGCTATGACAGCACCTCTAACACACATATTAAACCTCTCCCTCTACACTGCCATGGTCCCATCAGCATGGAAATCAGCCAGGATCCTACCTCTGTACAAAGGCGGCGACCCCTCCTCACTGGGAAATTACAGGCCCATCTCGCGCCTTCACTCTCTCGCCAAAAATCAAGAATCCCTCACCCTGTCTAAACTGTCAGACTTTTTCTTCTTATATGGCTCCCTCTCCCCCTATCAGTCAGGCTTTAGAAAGCACCACTCCATCATCACCACCTTGCTGAGTGTTACAGACTCTATCCTATCGGCTATAGACAGAGGTCTGACCACCACTGCCATTTTTATCGATCTGGCAAAAGCTTTTGACTCTGTCTCCCACACCCTGTTGCTCCAAAAACTCAGCCTCTTTGGCCTCACCCAACCCACCATAAACTGGTTCCACTCTTATCTTCAGAATAGACAGCAATCCATTCAAATAGGGGATACCCTCTCCCCTCCCTTCCCATCCTCTCTGGCGTCCCTCAAGGTTCAATCCTTGACCCCATCCTGTTCTCCTTATTTATAAATGACCTTCTCTCTGCTTGCCTTACAGCTAACATGCATCTGTATGCTGACGATGCAATCATTTTTGCCTCTGATCCCTCACACGACAGAGTTCTCCTGGGTCTCCAAACTGACTTCAATAGAGTACAAGTCTGGTTCCTGAAAAATCAACTTAAACTAAATGACAAAAAGACAGCCACCAAGGTCTTCAGATCTAGAAAAAAGCTCACTTCCCTTCCGGCCCCCCCAGCGATCTCCACCCTGGATGACTCTCTCCTAGACCTTGTCCCCATGTTCAAATACCTAGGAGTCTGGCTCTACAATTACCTAAATTTCTCTACTCACATAGAGGCCACCTGTTCCAAACTCTGGCCTAAACTTGCCATCCTCTATCTACACAAAGACAGTCTTCCCCTTCCCGCCCACAGTGAAATCATATATAAAACTATCCTACCAATACTAGACTATGCAGACATCATATATTGCACTGCACTGCACCAACCTCATCCCTTTCCAAACTCGACATCCTACTAAATGCATTCTGTCATTTTGCCACTGCCTCCACTTACTCACCACTGCACCCTATATTCCTCTCTCTCCCTGGCCCCGCTCTCCCACAAGAGAACCATCCATAGCACCTCCCTCACAGCTAAATACTGGTTGGGCTCCCTACCCCCCTACCTTACCTCCCACCTTGAGCCAGCTAATGCCCTAGGCTACTCCCTCTGCCACAGAGATGCTTGCATGTTCGACTTCCCTCACTCTCTCAATGCCTCCAGCCAAGCCACCTTCTCTTACCATCTTCCCTACCTATGGAACAACCTCCCACTCATCACTTACCAGGCCTCTTCCCTCCCAGATTTTAGATGGCTCCTCAGACTCCTCCTAGCTACACCTTGCACTAAGTGCGTTCAGTGACCCACCCCTATGTAGGTCCCTGTACAGCTCCCTCTGAATTCCCTAGCTGGACGATTGTCTCTGCCCAGGTCTTTACCTCGGGTTATTTCATATTACCTCCATCACTACTGTACTACTCCTGGATCTGCATTAAACATATTGTTAAAACAAAGTTGCTCCTATTTTTGCAAGCACTATATGTTTAGCTATTGCCTGTCACCAGCACTCTTTGTACAAGTCCGGCCTGTAGTGGCCTTAAATGTATTGTTGTACTAATTTCTCTTCTGTAACTTCTATGTACTTCTCAGTACTCGGGTCGTGCCTGGAAATGAGCCCTGGCTCAGTGCACCTTTCCTGGTCAACAAATTTTAAAATAAAAAAAATGTACTCTGGTACAGAAAAATTGTGAAATGCAAGGCAAAACATAATTATGCACAACTGCAATGCCATTCTACGTCACAGGTGCAAAAACACATTTTGGACAGGATGTGAAAAATGACAGCTGTAATGTTCATGAGGTGGTGTGATAAAATGGCTATGCTGAAAATTTTGCAGCAAAATATGAAAAAGTACCAAAGTTATTTAACAGACTCACGTAACCCAGCCATTTTCAGGAATTCTCTCACCAAATTTTCAACATGGCCTTTTGGGGACACCACCTCATGAACACTGGCACTATAATTTCATTAATCTATCCCAAAAGTTGATTTCGCACAGTGACTGTGCCATTCTACACCACAGGTGTGAAAACACATTTTGGGTAGGATGTGAAAAATGACAGCTGTGCTGTTCATGAGCAGGTGTGAAAAAATGGCAATGTTGAAAATCTGGAGCGAATATATAAAAAATTGACGAGGTTATGAGTGTGTGTAGAAACTGCACAATGCACACTCGTAACGTGGCCATTTTGGATTTTTTGAACCATATTTTCAACATGGGTGTTTTGGGACCTCTCCTCACGAATACTGGGACTGACATTTCATTAGTGTGTTCCGAAAGGTGATTCCGTACATCGACTGCAAAATCACCTTTCAGGATCAAGTAATGAGATGACAGTGACAGTGATCATGAGGTGGGGTCCCAAAAAGCCCATGTGGAAAATCTGGTGCAACAATGTTTGAAAATGCCCAAGATATCAACATAAGTTCAAAACCCTATCAACAGCCATTATACAGCACTTACCTTGATTCTTCAGTTCTCAGTTGGGCTCTGAAGAGTGCAGACATGTCCTGGTCCATGATGATCACGGCTGCTGACCTTCAGAGGTGAGTATGGGGTAAGTGGGTGCAGGGAGGTGGGTGCACAGAGGGAGGAGGGGGATGGTGAGGGGGGAGACAGGGAGACGACAAGGGATTTATTATTTCTTTACAAGGTGAAAAAGAAAAAAGAGGTTGGGGACTGTTTTCTATTTGGCAGGTATATAAAACAAATATTTAGGGACACTGGGATGGGCTCCGGAGTGTCAGACCATACTGGTGGTGTTTGAGGTGTATGACATTACTTGGGACACTGGGAGTGGGCTCCCCAGTGTCCCACCTTGTGGGGGGATGCTACTGCTGACACACGGATTTGACACCCTGATGTCGGCAATGTGGGACAGTTGGGAACAGTGGCTTCTATTGTTGACATGGGGATTGGGCACCCTGATGTTGGCAGAAACATTTTATTTTCTTGTAAAATAAATATTCCAGGAGTTTTGGCTCATGACCTAGGATCCTGCTTCGTATTTTGCCATATGAAGTAGGATCCTAGGTCGTACTATGTGGATACAAACTAGGAATTATATTATTAAATAAAACTTATTTTAGTGGCATGTTTCATAAGGAAAAGTGCAGAATGCACCGAAAGGGGTCCCAATAAGCAAGCTGCGTGTGTTGGTTCCTCCCCAGAATGTCATTTTGGGAGGTTTCTAAATCTTTTTTGGGGGGGGGTGCATAACTAAAAACAAGATGGAGGCCATACAAAGAAGGAATTTCTCCTTATGGAGCAGGACTCCTACTTCGTTTCATACAGCTATCTTGAAGTGCTTACTGAGCATGCTCAGAAATGTTTTTTCAAATGTTTAAAGTGCAATAACTTGAAAACTGCTTAATATTTTTTCACCAGACTAGCAAAAGGCACATCTGTGGGGTAGTCCCTTTTTACCCTGAACATTTTACACCCAAAAACCAAGCCCTCTGGGCTATAGGCAAGTTCAAAGAAAAATCCCAGCAAAGTCAATGAGCGAAAAGAAAAAATTACTCACCTTAGTAATGTTGTTTCTTCTAATGGAGTCTTGCTATATTATGACTAATGCAGTTTGTCCCACCATTAGAACTGCTCCGGAGGTGAAAGAGTTAACTTCCATGCAAAGCATGGAACTTAGAGCGTGAGCTCGGTTAGAGAAGCTCTGTCTAGGACATTTCAAACCGAAACTGTCAGATCATTACGAGCAAAACTCACTAAGGCTCTGTGTGGAAGCTGTAACCTACACTAGCCAACTGGCTACTAAAATATTAGCACATTTTCCTGGTCCCAACACCAAGACTCAAGTCAGGGGACCAGAAAAGATAAGATAAAATAAAACACAACACCCAAACACCCCAACAAGAAGGGGTGGAAAACATAAAAGGGGGCATCAATAAGTGCCAACAGTGGAATGCCCACCCCATACCCAAAGTAGAAGTTCTGAGAGGGGCAGGCTGGGGGGGAGGTCATAATATAGCAAGACTCCATTAGAAGAAACAACATTACTAAGGGGAGTAATTTTTTCTTCAAACAACATGAAGTCTTGCTATATTATGACTAATGCAGACTACACAGCAGTACCTCCATGGAGGAGGGACAGAACCTACTTAGGGAATAGGCTCTGAAGCATGGCTGTGCCAAACCGAGCATCCCTCCTGGCCTGGATATCCAGGGAGTAATGCTTGGTGAAAGTGTGTACTGTTTTCCAAGTAGCTGCTTGACATATCTCTAAGATAGGGATGTCTCTGGCAGCAGCTAGAGACGCAGCTGTACCTCTGGTAGAGTGAGCCCTCAGGCCTGGAAGGGGGAACCTTACCCAGTTTTTGATAGCAAAATTGGATACAAGAGACAATCCACCTGGCAATGGATCTCTTAGTGGCAGGTTTCCCTTTCCCAACCTCACCATAAGTGAGAAATAGTTGGAGGGAGTCAAACCTGTGACCCTTGGTACACTCTATGTAGTAACTTAGGGCCCTCTTAACATCTAAGCTGTGCAGCCTCCTCTCACCAGAGGAGGAATGGTCAGTGAAGAACACTGGAAGTGAAATAGATTGGTTAAGGTGAAAATCTGAAACCACCTTAGGCAAAAACTTCCTGTTAGTCCTGAGGACTACCTTATCCCTGTGAAAGGAAATAAAGTCAGTCTCCACTGATAAAGCCTGTAACTCACCTATGCGCCTGGCAGAAGTGATGGCTACTAGAAATACAGTTTTCCAAGTCAAGTACTTAAGCTCTACCGAAGACAGAGGTTCAAAGGGGGGTTGCATCAGCTGAGCAATGCAAACATTAAGATCCAGCAGGGCAGAGGCCTGAATGGTGGATTGGTATGAAGCAATCCCCTAAAAACTTGGAAAATACAGGGTGAGCAGAAAGAGAAGAGGCTTCCTGCTGAAATAAAAGCAGAGACAGCTGCCAAATGCACTTTCAGGGTAGCTGGTCTCAGTCCCAAAGAATTAAGATGGACCATATAGTCCAAAACAGTGGGCAAATCAGCAGATTCTGGGAAATATGCTTCCCAGAACACCATATGGAAAACCTTTTCCACTTGGAGTTATAGGTAGCCCTGGTGGAAGGCTTCCTAGAAGCTTTCAAGATTTCGAGAACACCCTGAGAAAGTTGTAGATCAGCAAACTCTAACTCCTCAAGAGCCAGGCCTTGAGGTTGAGGGATTTGAGATTCGGATACCAGACTCTCCCCTGGGCACAGGTTAACAGATTGTGGTTCCTGGGGAGACACAGGGGAAGATGGACTGCTAAGGACAGAAGGAGTGGGTACCAGGGCTGCCTGGCCCAGTCTGGAGCAATCAGAATCATCTTGCAGGGCTGAGATCTGATTTTGACTAGCACCTTTAACAGAAGAGGGAAGGGGGGGAAGGCATAGAGAAACTTCCCTTCCCAATCGAGGAGAAAGGCGTCCAGGGGGACTGAGCCCAACACTGGGGGCCTGCAACAAAAAAGTAGAAGTTGATGATTGTCTGGGGCTGCAAAAAGATCTATCTGAGGGGTGCCCCATCTGGCAAAAACTATCCCCAGTACTAGGGGATCCAGTGACCATTCGTGATGGCCCTGGGAAATCCTGCTGAGGGCATCTGCCAGGACATTGTCCTTGCCTGGGAGGTGAACTGCTATGAGGGAAGTGTTCAGGAATAAGCCAGAGACCACAACTTCATCGCCTCGGTGCACAAGGCTGAAGACCGAAGTGCCCTTGTTTGTTGATGTACCACATTGTAGTGGTGTTGTCTGTTCTGACCTGTACAACCTTGCTCTGAACAGATGCAGAAAAACCTGAAGTGCTAGGGAAACAGCTCTGAGTTCCAACAGATTGATGTGGAGCAGAGATTCCTGAGGGACCACAACCCCTGGGTGGAGAGGTCGCCATGTGAGCTCCCCATCCCAAGAGGGACGATCTGTAGTAAGGGTCAAGGAGTGAGATAGAGGGATGAAGGGCACCCCTTGTCTCAGATTGCTCTGATCCTGCCACCACTGAAGGGCCTGGATCAGGGTTCGAGTCACTGGGATTAACTTGGATAGGGAATCTCTTCTTTGAGACCAGAAGGCTCTCAAATGGAACTGAATGTCCCTCATCTGAAATCTTGCTCCTTGCACTACAGCTGTGGAAGCAGCCATGTGTCCTAGGAGCTGCAGAAAATGCCTTGCTGGTCGAGAGACCTGCAGAGTGAAGGACGAGGCCAGGGCCACCAGGGTCCTTACCCTTTCTAGGGGAAGGAAGGCTCTGGCCTGCTTTGTGTCCAGTTCTGCACCTATAAAGGTGAGTACCTGGACAGGTTCCAGAACTGACTTTGGAAGATTGAGAAGAAAGCCCAGAGAGGCAAGCAGCTGCTGGGTAACTTGCAGGTGTGATTTGACCTGGTCTGGAGACTGACCCACAATGAGCCAGTCATCCAGGTAGGGAAAGATGGCAATCTTTTGCCTTCTTAAATGAGCAACTGCTACTGCCAGACATTTTGTGAATATCCTTGGGGCAGAGGTAAGGCCGAAGGGCATTGCTCTGAACTGATAATGGCCTGAGGGCAGTTTGAATCTGAGGTACTTTCGGTGGGAGCTTCTGATAAGAACATGGAAGTAGGCATCCTTGAGGTCCAGGGAAGCTAGCCAGTCCCCTGGCCTTAGGGAGGGTAAAATCATTCCCAGAGTCACCATTTTGAATTTTGGTTTTAAAAGGTGCTTGTTCAGATATCTTAGGTCCAGGATGGGCCGCCACTCTCCTGTCTTTTTTGGGGTAAGGAAGTACCTGGAGTACAAACCCTTGCCCTGGTGTAGGGGAGAAACCCTTTCTACAGCTCTGAGAGCCAGGAGGGTTGAGACTTCTGTTTCCAAGGCAAGAGTCTCTAGAGGGTTTGCAGGTGGAAAAGATCTGATTCTCATCTTTGGAAATTTTTTTGAAGCTGAGAACCAGACCCTGGCTTACTACTTCCAGGACCCACTTGTCTGATGTTAAAGACTCCCAGTCCTGGATGAAGTAAGCCAGCCTGCCCCCTACAGGTAATGGAGAACTGGCCCTGGGCATCCCATCAGGGTGCCTGTTTGGCAGGGGCTTTAGGCTGAGGGGTGGGAGCAGGCCTGCTTGTACCCCATCTGCCTCTCCCTCTGAAGAACCCCCTCTGAACATAAGCTGAAGAGGAGGCCTGGGTCTGGTAAAAAGGCCTGTGAAAAGGCCTGCCTCTACCCCTGGGGGGCTGCCTCTGAGGAGTGGCTTGCCGTTCCTTGGCTTGTGCACTCCTATAAGTGGTTCTATATTCATCCATTTTCTTCATATAATTCTCTGTCTGCTCCCCCAAACAAAGAATTTCCCACCACAGGAAAATCCATAGCCTTAGACTGGGTATCCTGTGACAAAGTAGTACACCTGAGCCAAGCCAATCTAAGAAAAGCCACAGATGTAGCCATGACTCTAGAGGATACATCATTAGAATCCACTGCAGCATGGAATTGCACCTTAGATGCCTCAATACCATAGCAGCCACCTGCTCCAGCTCCTTGGCAAGCTGGCTAGGGGCCTGTTTGGCTAAAGCCATGATAGTATCCCATCTAGATTTTTGGTATCTCGCAACATAAGCCATATAGTTTGCTTGTCTGAGTCCCAAGGACGCTGCCATGTATTGTTTTTTAGCCATGGCATCAATCTTCCTGGAGTCCTTGTCAGGAGGATGTGAAGCCAGGGGAATATTAGCTTTATCACAGACTGCAGCCTGAACTACCCCAACATGGCTGCATTGCTGTGAAAGAAATTCTGTTTCGGGACCTGACAAAGTGTACCTCCTGTCCATCTTTTTATCCACAGGAGGCACAGAATTAGGAGCTTTTAAAATTTTTATTGTTTGTTTCCTAAAAGATTTATGTAAAGGAATAGACAATCTCCTGGACTCTGGGATATCCATCATCTCTACAAAGTCAGGCTCCTCTTGCTCATCCACAGCCTCCTCTAAAGAAAGCTGGAGGGTTTCAGCAACTTTTATAAAACAGAAAATGATAAGGGACTCAGCAAGCCTAGGGAGATTCTCCTAAAGGTCTGTCTGGGAGATGTCCGGTTCAATGGGCACATCCAGACTTTCAAAGTCACATTCACACTGTTCATAATCATCCTCCCTCTCTGGTTCATAAAACTCCTCTATATCATATTCTTGAACCGTGGAACTGATCAACTGACCTTTGCCAGATAGTGGCGGTTCGGACGGAACCGGGGAAAGTGACTGGACAATTTGTATTGCCCTGGCTATCTCTGCAGCAGTTGGAGAAGGGATTTTTGACTCCACACCTGCTGACTTTCTAGTTCTCTTTGCTGGAACTGGCTCCTCAGAGTCAGCTTTACGTTTGCCCGAGGAAGTCTGGCCCTGGTCAGAGGGCACTCCCTCTGGTTCGGTTGGCACCGAACCGGGCTGGCCATCCGGGTCAGCGGACTTTTTGGCCTCTCGTTCCCTGAGCCTACCAACTCTTTTATCTAGGGTAGCTGCAGGGAAATTCTTGCAAATCTGGCAGTCTGCATTGAGGTGGTCAAACCCTAGACAATAAACACATGTGGTGTGTGGGTCAGCCTTGGCAAAGGCTTCCCCACAGACACTACAGTGTTGAAACCCAGTGGGCCCGGTTTTTCCTTTGGGTTTCTCAGACATAATGCCAGCCTAACCAAAAACTTGCCTTTTTTCGGCAGTGCCAGGCAAGACACCCTTATCGGTTCCCAACCGTGTCACGGGTCGTGGAAAAAGCCGTAATGAAATCCGTCTTTTTTAGAACCGATAAGAACCAGGAACTGCACTCTAACAAGCCTTAAAATGCTTCAGAATGAAGTTTAAATACAATCTGATCGGTTCAAACCGAACCGATAAACATTAACAAGTTCCATACAGAAAACCTACCTATTACTTACAATACCATAGACAGAGCTTGAACCGATCGGTTTGCGGTTAAAATAATGATAATCGCGGTTGAATTTAACCGAGAAAAAACTCTTTAAACCGAGAAAATGAACCGAGCAGCAGGAGGAATCTCGGAGCGACTGTTCAGTGAGGCAGAGTAAAGAATCTGACAGTTTCGGTTTGAAATGTCCTAGACAGAGCTTCTCTAACCGAGCTCGCGCTCTAAGTTCCATGCTTTGCATGGAAGTTAACTCTTTCACCTCCGGAGCAGTTCTAATGGTGGGACAAACTGCATTAGTCATAATATAGCAAGACTTCATGTTGTTTGAACATGTTTTTTTACTTCTCCATAACTCAACAACCACACATCCAACCAGAACAAAACTTGCCAAATCAAGAGATCTACCCTGCAGGAAGGAGCATACCAACTTTCAGGCAAATCCATTGAATGGTTACAAAGTTATTAAAGTGCAACATTTTGAGTTTAACACTGATTGCAAAAAACTCCATTAATTCATCAGTTAGGGTTCATAGTACAGTGACAGAAGCTTGGAAATTTGATGTTAGGGTTCCCACTCCTATCCCCCACCCTCCACACTCCAACAAGCATTGGGGTGTGTCATGGGTCATCAGGCCCAACTCTCACCCCATTCCATGTGTAAACAGGCTGACATGATAGAGTATAGGAGGGTGGGGTGGGGGTAGGGTGGGAACCCTAACATCGAATTTCCAAACTTTTGTCGCTGTACTATGAACCCTAACTGATGCATTAATGGAGTTTTTTTTGCAATGAATTTCCATTCTTTTTGAGATAGTATAATAGCGTCATTATTTAACTGTGGGAGTGCAGGGTCCTTTGGACCCAGCACTCCAATCTCGCAGAGTTATGCATGTGCGTAGAATAAATCCAATGGCAGCACATAACTCGGGAATTTTCAGGAATTGTTTCACCCAATTTTCAACGTGTCCTTTTGGGGACCCCACCTCATGAACAATGGCACTGTCATTTCATTAATCTGTGCTGAAAGTTGAGTTTGCACAGCGACCACACCATTATGCTCCACAGATGCAAAAACACATTTTGAGCAGGATGTGAGAAATGACAGCTATACTGTTCATGAGGAGGTGTGAAAAAATGGCAGTGTTGAAAATCTGGAGTGAAAATATTAAAAACTGGCAAAGTTACGAGCGTGCATAGAAACTGTGCAATGTACACTCGTAACACAGTCATTTTTTGATATTTTTGCACCAAATTTCCAATATGGGATTTTTGGGACCCCACCTCATGAACACTGGCACTGTCATTTCATTAATCTGTCTCAAAAGGTGATTCCATGCAGCGACCGCAAAATCACTGTTTTGGTCTGATTAACAAGCTGACAGTGACAGTGTTCATGAGGTGGGGTCCCAAGAAACCCATGTCAGAAATTTGGGGTTAAAATTCCAAAAAACTGGCTGAGATATCAAAATAAGTTGAAAACACCATTGATTGCCATTATACATCCCCTAGCTTTATTTCTAAGTTCGCAGTTTGGCTTTGAAGAGTGCAGATGAGTGCAGCTGTCCAGAGAAGATGACAGAGCCCAACCTCTGGAAGTAAGTATGGGGTAAGGGGGAGTACGGTTAGGTGGGTACACAGAGGTTGGGTGGGAATGGGGAGGGAGATGGGGGAGATGACGATGGACCATTTTCTTCTTTTCAGATATAAAAAAGACATCGGGGATGGTTTTCTTTTTTTACAGGTTTTTAAGAAAAAAATTTAATTTCGGGAAACTAGGAGTGGGCTATCCGGTGTCCCAGAGTACTGTATGAGGGGGGTTATGAATGCCGACATGGGGACTGGGCACCCTGATGTCAGCAGATAAAATATAACAATGGGCTGGCGTGAGGGAAACAGCAGTGGAAGGTGGGACATGGCACAGAGGGATGGAGTGGGAGGGCTTTTGCTTCAGTGGGGATGGGGGCACAGTCAACGGAGGGTGGAGGGTGGGACATGGCACAGAATGATGGAGTAGGAGAGCTTTTGCTTGAATGGGGATGGGGCACAGTCAATGGAGGGTGGAGGGTGGGACATTGCACAGAGGGATGCAGCTGGAGGGGTTTTGTATCATTGAGGGACAGGGGATACTAACAGCAGCAGAGGTGGGAAGGTGGAACGCCACACAGAGGGAGGGAGGGAGAGGGCTGTTTGTTAAAAAAAAAGGCAAATATGCCTCTGCCCCCTTGGAGGCATTTAAAGGATACAGTTATCCTTTATTTAGGTAAACAGCAACAGGGAAGATGATCTTGAGCTTAGTTTTTAAAAATAATGGCTGAAAAGGTTTTGACCTTTTCAAAGGGGCTGCATGTCGTAAATTTGCAAAGGTTTCATATAGGAACTTTCGCAAATTTGTGAAGGTGTCTAAAATTTGTGAAAGTTTCACAAACAGACTTTCACAAATTTGCGACACTTCCAATGGCTGAAGTGCAGAAACATATTTCTGGCCATTATTTTTAAAATCTAATGGCAGGATCGTGTTCCTCTGCTCCTGATTTGGTAAACACAGATGTTGGTGTTTACCTAGAGCCAGTAAGTTTAAATTATAGCCCTTTTTCTCCACCACTAACTAAAAACAAGATAGTGGTGGCACGACACTACTGAGGGCATTTGTGACAGTAAAATGTACTGGCGGCAGCTTTCGAGAGGCACATATATTTTTTTCCCATTGACTATAATGGGAATCTTAAAATTTGAATAACTATTGAATGGAGTAATATTTTTTTTCACCAACTCTTCAAAAAGTACATCAGTGACCCAGACCGCACACTCCCTGAAAATTTCGGATCAGACGGACAAACCATTTAGGCTGTAGCCCCGAGCAAAGAAATAGCCAAAAAGTGCATTTTTGCACGTGTTTTGGTGCTCTGCAGCTCTACAACTGCTCATCTGACCGGAACAAAACTTGCCAGATCCAGAGATCTATGATACCTTACCAGGCATGCAAAATTCAGGCACATCCGTCATACGGTTGCAAAGTTATTAAAGTACAAACTTTGGCGTTTAACATAGAAGTGGCTAGGGTTGAGTAGCCTGTAATGTTAAGCCTCAAATTTTGCACTTTAATAACTTTGCGACTGATCAATGGATTTGCACATAATTTGGTATGCATTGTCCTGTGGGGTAGATCTCTTCATGTGGCAAGTTTCTTCCTGATCAGATGTATGGATTCTGAGATCTGGATAGTGCTAAAACCTTAAAAGTTGCCTTTTTTTACAGTTTTATCCTCATCGCCTTGCTTCCACACAGCATGGAATTTTGGATAGATTTTTATGGTATAACCAGCTTGGGTAACAGAACTGCCATGCTTGGTTTGGTGAAAAAATATTGATCTGTTGTAAAGTTATTAATTTTTTAATTTCCCATTATTTTTATTGGGAATTCCCCTGACCAAATTAGAGGGATAAAGTTCGAACAAGGATTGACCCTGCAAAAAGAATTTGCTCTCACTAGACCATCACTTTTTTGTGAGAATAAAATCCTATTTCATGAGAGAAAAATCCTTCTTCATGAACCATCTTGTTTTCAGTTTTTTCTTAATTTTTTTGTCAAAAAAACACAAAAATGACATCCTAAAGTGAGACCACCACACCTAGCTGGCTGATCTGGACCCCCTTAGGTGCAAACTGCACTTCAATGTTATAGATATCCCCTTGGCATTTTTTTTTAATTATAAATCCTTTGTCGTGACCGAGTGATATGAAAGAAGAATCCTTCTTCGTATCACGAGTCACAAAAAAAGGATCCTGTTTCGCCACTCGAGAATCCTTGCTTGTCCACATTTTTTTATAATTTCCCTGGTGTCTAGTAGCATCCCCCACCCTCTGATCACTGTCCCCACTTTTTTAATCATTTTCCTGGTGTCTAGTGGCACCCCCACCCTCCGATCGCTGTTCCCACTTTTTTAATAATTTCCCTGGTGTCTAGTGGTACCCCCACCCTCTGATCACTGTCCCTACTTTTTTAAATCATTTCCCTGGTGTCTAGTTGTACCCCCAACCCTCCAATGCCCATTTTTATTGTTCATTGGTGGTTAGTGGTATCCCACTACCCTACCATCTCCGTTTTGTCCTGAAAATAAGAAAACCATCCCTCAATGTCTTTTTTTTTGAACCTGTAAAAAAAAATCCATCGCTGATCACACCTGCATTCCCACCCGATTTCCCACTGTGCACCTACCTCCGCACATGCCCCTTGACACCCTCACGCACCCTCACTCACCTGAAGAGGTCCCAGGTTCGAGATCTGCTCTCCCGATAGAAGACAAGTCTTGCTGCTGGAACCAGCGACTGCAATATAAGAAACTAAGATAAATGCCATTCAATGCATTTCAATGGGGGTTTCAATTTATATACATAACTCAGCCATCTGGGGAGATTTTGACCCCAAATTTTCAATATGGCTTTTTGTGGACCCCACCTTATGAACAATATGACTGTCATTTTGCAACTCCTGCCCAAAAAGTGATTTTGATGGTTGCTCAGTGAATTCACCCTTTGGGAGGGATTTGTGTAATGACAGTCACATTGTTCATAAGGTGGGGTCCCCAAAAGGCCATGTTGAAAATTTAGGGTAAAAATGTCAAAAAATGGCTGCGTTATAACCATTTGTTGCAATTTTGATACGCACACTTGTAACTTTGTAAATTTAAAATATTTTGGCACCAAATTTTCAACACAGACTTGTTATTTCCCTATGAAATGTATTTCACAGCTGTCATTTTTCAAATCCTGCCTGAACTGTGTTTTTTTACCTGTGCTGCAGACTGGCATTGCAGTTGTGCAGAATTACGTTTCGGAGTGAATTTGAATATCTTCTGTACTGGGTACATCAGGTGGGGTAATAACATGGCTATGCTGACAATTTTATCACTGTTCTTCCACAGCTACGTACATATATGCATCTATGGAGGAATGGGAGCACAGGGCAAGCAAATTAGGAGATGATTATACTATTTCAAAAAGTAAGGAAATAAACTGCAAAAAACGTTGTTAATGCATCGGTTAGAGTTAAGTGAGTAAAAGTGGAAATGTGCTGTTGGGTTTCACCTCTACCCCCCATCCTGCACAAATCAAGAGGCGTCGGGGCAGCATTGGGGTCATCATCCTAACACTCACCCCATTCCATTAGAAATAAACTGGGTTGGTACAGTATAGGAGAATGGTGTGTGCATCAGGGCTGATGAACCCAATGCCACTCCCTGATGCCTCTTGGTCTGTGCAGGATGGGGTGTTACGGTTGGAAACCCTAATGCCACATTTCCCTACTTTTGTTGCTTTAACCCTAACTGATGCATTAACAAAATTGTTTTGTAATTGTATATATTTATTGCAAAAAACTCTGTTAATGCATCAGTTAGGGTTCCTATTACAGTGACAAAAGTATGGAAATTCAGCATTAGGGTTCCCAACCTTACCACCCCACCCCCCACACACCGACAGCATCAGGGTGTGCTTTGGGGTCATCAGCCTTAACTCTCATCCCATTCCATGTGTAAGGAAGCTGAGATGGTATAGTATAGGAGAATGGGGTGAGAGTTAAGCTTGGATTCTCCAAGGCACACCCCTAATGCCTGTTGGTGTGTGGAGGCTGGGGGTGTATGGGGTGAAAGGGTTGGAAACCCTAATGCCGAATTTCCATACTTTTGTCGTTGTAATAGCAACACTAACTGATGCATTAATAGAGTTTTTTGCAATGAATTTTGCAATAAATGTCCCTTCTTTTTGAGGTAATATAATAGTATCCTTATTTTATTGTGGGAGCACAGGGTCTGAACCAATCCTTCAGTAGATGCGCATATCTATGTAGGTGTGGAAGCACAGGGCCCATGTGTTGAACAACAGTGACCAAACTGTCAGCATAGCCATCTTATTACCCTACCTCATGTACCCCAGTACAGAGAAATTGTGAAATGCAAGGCAAAATCTAATTATGCGCAAGTGCAACACCATTACGTGTCACAAGTGCAAAAACACATTTCAGGCAGGATGTGAAAAATGACAGCTGTACTATTCATGAGGTGGTGTGAAACAAATGGCTATGCTGAAAATGTGGGGTCAAAATATTGAAAAGTAGCAAAGCTATGTGTGTGCATAAAATAAAGTAATAAAACATAGGAGGCAGTATAGCGCAGTGGTTTAAAGATCTGAGCTGCAAATCTGGTGACATCCAGCAAACCAGACCTAGGTTTGAATCCCACAGCTTCTACTTGCCTACTGTGTGACCCTAAGCAAGTCACTTAACTTCCCTGTGCTCCCAGATTGCTCCTGTAAAAAAGCTTTCAGCTTAGTGTGCTACTCCTGGTTAAAATACTTAAAAAAAAAAAAAAAAAAAGTCGATGCATGCAACTTGGTCATTTTTGGGAATTTTGTCACCAAATTTTCAGCATATCATTTTGGGGACCCCACCTCATGAACACTGGCACTGTCATTTCATTAACTGGTCCTAAAAGGTGATTTTGCACAGCATACACACCATTCTGCACCACAGGAATGAAAATACATTTTGAGAAAAATGTGAAAAATGACAGCTGTACTGTTCATGAGGCAGTGTAAAAAAATTGTAATGTTGAAAATTTGGAATGAAAATATTAAAAATTGCCAAAGTAACGAGTGTGCATAGAAGAATTTCAATGACCGCACAGAACTCGGACGTTTTTTGGTATTTTTGCACCAAATTTTCAACATTGGCTGTTTGGGACCCCACCTTATGAACACTGGCACTATCATTTCATTAATTCATCCCAAAAAGGTGATTCTGCACAGTGACTGAGAAATCACCTTTCGGGACTGAGTAACAAAATGACAGTGCCAGTGTTCATGAGATGGGGTCCCAAAAAGCCCATGTTGAAAATTTGGTGCAAATATATCTAGAAATGGCTGAGAAATCAACATAAATTCAAAATGCCATTGACAGCCATTATACGGCACGTACCACGATTCTTCAGTTTGCAATTCGGCTTTGAAGAGTGCAGAGGTGTCCCAGTCCATGGAAGATGACAGCTACCAACTTCCGATGGTAAGTACTGGGCAAAGGGGGGGGTGGAGTGATGGGTTGATCAGTAGGAGGATTGGTATGGGGGGATGGGGAGACAACGAGGGACCATTTTCTTTTTTATATAAAAAAAACATTGAGGGACTGTTTTCTTTTTTTTCGAGTATAATATTAATAAACAAATATTTCTGTACACTGGAGATGTGCTCCACAGTATCCCACAGTACTGGTGGTGGTGGGGGGATAAGATATAACTGGGGACACTGGGAGTGGGCTCCCCAGTGTCCCACCTTGGGGAGTCTACTGCCAACATGGGGACTGGTCACTCTACTGTTAGAAATGGACAGTTTTCTTGTGTTGAAGACAATGGGCATGGGCTCCCCAGTGTCCCATAGTGGTGGGGGGGTTGTCTAGTGCTGACACAGGGATTGGGCACCACTTTCATTTTTGCAGCAATATTTCTATTTTCAGCTAATGAAGTAGGATCTTACTTTGTATCTCATCATACGGAGTAACATCCTACTTCGTATTACGTGGATACAAAAGAAGAATTTCACCATTAAATAAAAACCCATTTTAAGGGTATTTTTCGAGCAGTAAAGTGCAAAATGCACCAAAGGGGTCACAATAAGTAAGCTACATGTGTTGGTTCCTCCCCAGGTCATCATTTTGGGGGGTTTCAAATTTGAATATTTCAGGCAAACTGAAAACAAGATGGAGGCCATACAAAAGAGGAATTTTCTCATACAAAGCCGGACTCCTCTTTTGTTTCATACAACCATATTTTAAGGCTTACTGAGCATGCTCAGAAATTAGTTTTTCAGATTTTTAAATTGCAATAACTTAAAAGCGGCTTATTATTTTTTCACCAGACTAGCAAAAGGGACATCTGTGAGGTAGTTTCTTTCTGTCCTGAAAATTTCAGACCAAAAAAACAAACCATCTGGACTGTAGGCAAGTTCAAAGAAAAATCCCAGCAAAATCAATGCACAAAAACATGTTTTTTTCACCTCTCTGTAACTCGAACACTGCACATCCAACCAGAATGTATCTTTCCACATCAAGAGATCTACCCCATAGGACGG
The DNA here is from genome assembly GCA_016271365.2 of Neoceratodus forsteri. Classification (NCBI taxonomy): domain Eukaryota; kingdom Metazoa; phylum Chordata; order Ceratodontiformes; family Ceratodontidae; genus Neoceratodus; species Neoceratodus forsteri. The sequence continues at coordinate 817,639,964 of CM057456.1, forward strand.
TGCATACCAAAGTTTGTATAAATCTGTTAAATGGTTGCAGAGTTATTAAAATGAAAATTTTGAGTTTAACATTGACGTGCCTACTCAACCCTAACTATAGGGGCGTGACCGCACCCCAATAATACTTTATATAAATTTGCATACCAAATTTGAATATTTCAAAAGCATAGTTTATGACCAAAACAATGGTAATGTTAGTTTTTTTAAATAATTTTGCCTTGACAGTATTAGTTTGCAGACTATAAGGAAAGGTTTTGAGCACAAACTGGGTACTTGTAGGAATTCATTACAACCATAAAGGGAACCACTGAATGGAGGTATATAAATCAATCTGAGCCTTAATTGAACTAGTAAGAAGTAAGGCATCAGAATAAGAATAATTGTAAAGCATTGTGCTTACATCAAAGATGCACTGTAACTGATGAGTCCAATAAAGATGTCTAAATGTGAGACGAGATGAATTCCAAAAGTACAGAAAAGGTTGCATTAATTTTTTTTTATTTACTGTCGTGATCATGACCATTGGCAATCATGAAAAAATCATCATGATATGAGATAATCATTTATCACAAGCACTATTTCCATAACATCATGGCTTTTGATTGTGGTGATCATTTAATGTTCATCTTTCATCATTGTTTTTGTTAGTCATGATCACAATGCGGGTTTCTGAAGCTTGAACATAATCTTTTGAACATAACTGACTGTGATCATTTATGATACAACATTATAAAATCATCATCTTTTTAGCTGGGCTGCAAAGGACCATGTTGTCATCAAACCATGGCTGGGAGTTTTCCCCCAGGGAAGCGACGAGCACTGATGCACAAGGCACACATGTGCATAGCTGTGCCGGTATGTATCCACACACAATTATTTGAGTGGTTCCAGCAGTGTTTCTAACTGGCTTCATCCAGATGGCAGCCGCAATGCACAGGACACTGAACCCCTACTCCCAGAAGCAGGAGAGCTGTCCTGTCCCCTGGATGCTCACTCCAATTTCCCCCAGCTGGCAACATTGCATTATTAATGGCAGAAAACGTTTTTGAAAAAACATGTGCAGCAGTCACAAACTACCAACATACATCTTTTGTTTTTTTAATTCACTGCCACCCTTCACTTCAAACATGGCTCAAAATTTTAAAAAGATACCATTTTGGAATGCCTCATATCTTTATTAATAACTACTGATTTGCCTTGAGTAGAAAGGCCTCATTCACTCCATAGCATATTTAAACTGTCTCCTGGCACTGCATAGTATCTCCCAGTTCACTCAGAAACACAGCCCACTGGCCAGCTCGGTGGCGTTAAGGGTTGAGGCACTGGATGCCACACCTCATGCCATGCCAGTGACTCGGGTTCAGGAATAGACTTGGGCCATCAGGGTGATGGCACAGGGGGAAGGGTTGGAGCAGGAACGAGCATTGGCCCTCCTATTCCGGGTGGGTGATTCACCTGTCCATAGTCCCGCCATCACCGGATGGAGGTCCGGTAGCAGACATATTTGGTAATGGAGAGACTGGTAGGATGGGGCATCCTGTAGGGCATGATGTACACGTGCCTCCACACACATGCATCATGTCAGGGACACGCAGGAATGGGACTGGGGATAAAACTAACAAAAAGCACCTAAAAGTACTTACAGAAAAAAAAACACAGCCCACTGCCCCTTGCCAGCACCCCTCATCACAGTCCCACCCTGCTCACACCTCTGATCACAGTCCCACTCTACATCTGGTTGGTGTTCTGACCGTCATGGTTGATGCAGTCTCACTCATTTCCTAAGTTTAAAAAAAAAATATTGCACTCTTGTCACGAACCTGTGCTGTATTGAAAAATTAAAAACATCCACCTCTGCTGAACTTCTGTCTCCCAGTTCTGAGTCCCAGTTGGCGGAGGGGAGGAGATTGATAAACTCCTGCTAGACCTCTGGCTCCCAGTTCTCAGTCCTGATGGGGGGAGCATGACTAATTAGCACACAGAAAAAAGGCTAAAAAATGAGATTACTGCTGGCCTGGTGACACTGAGGGTTGAGGCACTGGACGCCACACCTCGCACCACGCTGGAAACCTGGGTTCAGGAACTGGCCAGGGTCATTGGGGGTCAGTTGTGGGGGAGGAGGATTGAGATGGATGCTCTGCTGCTCTGGGAGGGGGGGACACACCAGGCAGAGCTAGGACCATAGCTCTATCGCCAGTGGAAGCACGGGTGGTGGGGAAAACATGTCTCTCATGAGTTAGGGGAGGGGAGGGTGCTGTCAGGCAGTTGACTATGTACCAGCACATCATCAATCTGGGCAAATAACCTTCACACTGGCGCCCTCTAGGGTTTGAGACCGCACAAGAAAAAGGGGAGAAAAACCAAGAAAACTCTCTAGCATCGCACAACATGATGCTTGGATCCTGGTACACCGGGACCCAGCTAAATACCAGGGGAAGGTAGAGGTACCCTAGGGGCTGAGGCCTAGGGACAAGTGTAAAAAAAAGTAAAAAACTGAGATCACTGCTGCATATATAGCTGCATTTGCACAGCACCCTGTACTGATGATGGCGTTGTCCTCTCCGCTACGCCTGACCTTGTGGCCTCTCCTTCACATTTCTCTAATACCTAATTGTGCTCCCCACCCTCCTGTCCTGTGTACTGTCCGAGGCTTCATCTGTCCCTCGTCTATCCCCTACCACCCTGCCTGTACCCTATCTCACCTCACATACCACACACTCCCTTCTACCCTGTTACACTGTTTTTTTCTCTTTTTAACTCACTGTCTGTCTTGTTTCTTATGACATTGTATGTAATATACCATTACCTAACAATTGTCCTCGTTAGTACTTCCAGCTACAGTTACTAAACTCATTATACACTACGAAGGAATTGAACCACTATTTCCAAACTGTTCTCCACTTATGACTAAGTTTAACTGTTGTATCTCTGTATTGTATACTATTACTATGGTGTTATGTTGTGACCGTTCATATATTGTATATACTGTGTTCCTGTGCTAACCAGGTCCATCTTGTAAATGAGCTTTGCTCAATGGTGTTCACCTGGATAAATAAAGATTTGATTGATTGATACTGTTATAGTAGTGCAACACCACCTAGTCGTACATAGAAACAGAACTATTTTCTGACAAACAATAAAAAGGTAATTTTTTTATGTTTTTTAAATATAATTATTTTACAATTTGTTTTACAGGGGACCCATTTTATAAGTGCAAGGACGCTTCAGATGTACATTTCTTTTCCTGAATCACACTTCCAGGAGGTTAAAGGCCCCTAGGTCTGTGGTTCAGGAAGAAAAACCCAACACCCTGCTGTGTCTGATTGCTTAACTATTGAATATTAGTCCATCTCTCTCTCTTCAGTGAATACTGATGCAAGATACTCATTTAAGCATTCAGCCATCTGCTCCACCTTGGTTATTATGTCACCACTTTCTGGACCCTTTAATGCTCCAACAGCTGTGGGTAGTTATCTCTTTCCAATGACATATCTGAAGAATGTTTTATTGGATTTTATTTCAAGAGCCATCTGTTCTTCAGCCATTTGTTTTGCCTCCCGGTTCTATGTTTGCACTCTCTGGGTTTGTCTCAGTAGATCTGTCTGTTCTAGTTGTTGTTTTACATTTTTTTTTCCTTTTTTTAACTGTTTCTCACCTGTCAGTCTGGGGCATCTCTCAGGCAGGCTTGCTCAGTGTCTACCCCTAACCGCCCGCCTGAACCACTCATCCAACCGGAGCTTTGGTATCAGGATCCCCTTCTCTCCCACTGGCTCATACAGGAGGAGGCCAAGGATCCCAAGGGGTAAGGCTGGGATTGTGGCTGGCACTGGGCATGTAGCGTTTCCGCCTCGGGAGACATGCCGTCGCCTCACCCAGCTGCCAGGGTTATTTTTTCTTGTTTTTCTGTTTCCCCCTCAGAGTCAAGTCAAGTCAAGTCATGTTTATTTATAAAGCGCCTTTCGAAGAGTGCAGTATGCAATGATGCCTGCACATGGCTGTTCCTGCTAGTGTCTGCCACACTCCGGCCCTCACATCAGCTAGTGTGCCTGCAGTACCCCTGACCTCCATCAGAGGTCGTCAGGACACCGAGCAACCCTGGATCCCTCCCCCAGGGGAGAGGAGAGCTGTCCTCTGGACACTCAATTCTCTCTCTCCCCTGCCAACCCCAGGCTAGGGAAACCACAAAGAGAGCAGAAGCAGTAGCACCAGATCGAGCAAGACACAGAGTGCAGGACATCGGACCTATCTCACAGGAGCATGAAGAGGTGAGCGACAGAGGATGCAAATTCATCATGGAAGTCCAGAGAGCGGTGCAGAAAGGACTCCACCGCAGACCTGCAATGAGTGGTATGAAATGAATACCCGGCTGGAACGCAAAATATGTTGGTCTAGGATGTTAAAGACACCGTTCTGGGCCGGCCCGGTGGCGCTGAGGGTTGAGGCACTGGTCGCCACACCTCGCGCCACGCCAGCGACCCGTGTTCGGAGCGGGCATGGGTTGTCGTGGGTCGGCGGGGAGGAGATGGATTGAGCATCCAAGGGACTGCTCTTCATCTCCGGGGAGGGGGGATTTGGGTGCCCTGGGCTTGCCTGACCCCTAGCGGAGGCTGGGGAGTTGACAGCACATAGCTGCAAGCTTGGGGGGGTGGGTCGTGGCAGACACTTGATTGGGGCATGCACTGGAGCATGCGTGCACCCAGTCACTGGTGTCATTGCATGCCATGACCCGCCGGGAGGAAAACACCGAAAAAAAAAGCGAGCCCAGCAGCACGAGGTTATTCCCCCGTGGTGCCATTCCTGGAAGGGCGCCTCCCTGGCATGGATCCATTGGGGTGGGTTGAGTCGTTCCCCACCACCCTGCCGTGAAGGGTAAGTCGCGGGGTGCACAAGGGAAGGGGTCTGAAATCCGGAGATGGCACTGGGGGGAACAACGGAGGGCGGGGGTCATAGCCGGAGCTCTGGAGGAGAAAAATAATACCCCAAAAAAAAAAAGACACCGTTCTGTAGATATAGCAGTAGACTGTGTTTTCACCACATCAGCAAATAAAAGCTTGTCTGTAACAGGTTTTCAAAGTGCAGTAAAAACCTTATGAAAACATAGCAAGTCGCTGTGTTATGTTGTTCATATGATGTGAAATAGAATCATGCCAGCTCTATACTCATGTGGCCCATGTTACAGGTGCATTAAGCCACTCCGAAGGTGGCATCTAATGCTATTAATGCATGGTTGGGCTGTTGTGCACCCTCGACCTGCGGCCTTGGGCCACAACTCTTCCAACCATGCATTAATCCAGTATTAGATGCCATCTTCATCGTGGCTTAATGCTTAGTTCTACAGGGGCCACTAGTGTGCAGCAGACTTAGCCCCGGGAGCCCACTGTCCTAAGCTCCTGACCTCCCTGTCAGCTTAACAGAATTAACATTGTTGGGGTTTTTTTTGGTGCTGTTGCAGTATGCGCTAAACTGTCAAATATGCTGTCTTTCATTACCGCATACCACAACACTGAAATGCTCGCTGAATTTGATGTGCAAAATTGATGTGATACCGTAATTAGGTGAACACCATAAACCTTGCTTCATTTTCATTTCCTGTATTCCATAACTTCACAAATCCAATGTTTCGTGGCCTCTCCGCCACTTCATCTGGCCTGCTGTGTTGTTTATAATCTGTTAAAATATTTTATAATAAAATATGGTTGCTATAAATTCAACCATTTAAGACAGAACACCCAAGTGTCACCTGCACCAGCTGAGACTAGGGTGCATTTTATATATGCAGATATGGTATGTGGTGAATAGCACCCTTCTCTTTTTATACACGTTTTTTTAGGGGTGCACAACCAGATCTGAGGTACAATTTTCAGTTTTTTGGAGTAAGCAGATAGACAGAGATAGGTAGATAGACAGACAGTCATATAGACATTTTATTTAAAAACACCTTTCCAAAGTTTAAGGCACTGTACAATCCATAGGGCACAAAAAAAAAACACTACAAAGAATCCCAACACCAACAAAATAAACATAAACAACTGTGGAATGCATTCTTGCTTTCAAGCTACTGATATGTAATTTGAGGGTATCCCATTCCTTCTGAGCACTTCTGCTCATGAGTCAGCCCCAAGGAGTTAGTTCAGTGTCAGTGTCAGTGCAGAAAAGTGCTATCATAGCTACAGAAACATTTAACACCATTGATAGGTGCATAGATGGCCCTCATAGCTGACCTTCTTTCATATCATCAGAGGCTCAGCAGCAGGGGTGAGTGGGGGATATAGTCGGGTGTCATGGTGGTGGGAAGTGGTAGGCTCAAACAGACATAAATAGCAATACCAAGCAATGTAAGTAAAAAAATATTTGGGCCAGGCCCGGTGGCGCTGAGGGTTGAAGCTGGAAGCGCCACCGCTGCGCGGCGACCGGAGTTCGGACGGTTCGGGTTGCGAGAGAAGATGGCACATGGGGAAGAGGATCGAGCATCCCCACGGATGCTCTCCTCCTTCGGGGAGGACACCAGGGGTATTTTAGCCACACCCGATGCTCGGAGGCGGTGAAAGCACCGACTCTCGGGGCAACGGCGGCTTCCATTGGGGGAAGCTGGGGAGGGGAGGATGCCACCAGGCACTTGGCAGGCGTGCGTACGCACGTTCCGTCCGAGCCAGGTGTCCTCAGTGGGATGGAGGGGAGGGACAAGAAAACCGGAAAACCTCCCTCGGCATTCCGGATGATGGCTGCTCCAGCCACCCAGCCTGTAATCACAGGCAGACCCCGCTGTGCAAAGGTGGTGCTCTGAGGAGGAAGAGAGAAGGCAGGTAGGGGACACCGGAGGCACTCTAGGGGCAGACTTAGTGAGGGTTGGGCGACATTGAGCAAGGGCCTGAAGGAGTGGAATTATGAGGGCGACCAGGAGGGATAAAAAGAAATTTCAAAAAAAATATATATGTATTTGGAGCAGATTGCTTAATCAGGACTTCTAGGCCCTTGTACACTAGTTTAGGAAGAACTGAGAGGTCCCCTTTAATCTTTTGAATCCTAGCTTTACACCTGCCAGCTGCATATTGGATCAGTAGTATCTCTGAGAAGATGGTGTCTACATTGTTACTCTTCTGTCCTAGGCTCATTAAGACTCATATGGTTTGATCTTCCTTCTTGACATTACTGTGATTGTTTGTTCCAATAAGCACCACTATCAGTGAATAATCTCCCAAGGGGCATTACTTGTCTAAAAAACCTTGTGCTTAACTTTGTCTCCTGTCAGACAGCAGAATCCACCATTTGCTTCTCTCTGTGGAACACTTGTCTTTCTGAGTGTCTATGAATTGCATCACCCACAATTATTGCTTTCTTATATTTTGTCTTACTTGGCACTGCTGGGTTTTCATTATCTAGTATGTGGATCCATGATGCCAGTTCAACACCAAAGTTGTCGACCAACATAACAGTGATGGATTTATGTTGACCGCAACTGCGGTTAGCATAAGCCTGTCCAACAAAACTTTGTTTCTTTCGGGGGACATTGCCCCCAGCCCCCCCATACAGGGGTCTCTGCCCCCCGCAATCCCCATAATTCATATAATCAACTCTGAATCGAAGCTGATTCAGGGAGGGGGTGCAAGACCCTGAGAAGGCAGTGCCAGGGTCCTGCGGTGACAGTACAGTGACCCGTTGCTGTGTCACTGTACTGTCGTTTGCGGTACAGGTGTCACTGTTCACTTGGCATATACTAGCATGCTATGTGTGTCTCCATTTTCCTGGTATGCCAGTAGGTCAAATGTGCTCTCAGTGGGTAGCAGTAGCATAAGCCCGGTGTTAACTTTGGTCTTTTCAGTATGTCTTTTGACTGCTATTCCTTTCCTCACATCCCAGTACATCACATCTACTGCTTTTTCCCCCTCATTGTTTATGTTCTCTGTTCTTCTAGTATGGCTTTCCTCCTCCTCATCTGGCTTTGGAATCATCTTTAGCTATGTGCAGTTCAGTTACTCTGTTGATTAGATCACTGAGTATCGCATACGTTTACAGATGAAATCGTAACTCCGTTCTCCGATGCATCTGAATGTGAACTTCTTCTGTCCACTATTTCTCTGAGTAGTAGTGGAATTTCTGTTGCCTTGAAACCTGTGTTGTACTCTAGATTATACAATGGCAAGGAAATTTCCTGAATTCTGATTGGTCAGTGTGTGCCTGAGACAGTGATGATATTGCAGTATAACATCACTGTCATTGATTAGCATTAGGTCTGCTTGCTCCTGAGCCTGACCACCATCTTTTTTTTCCCTCTTCTCTTTCACTAAAAGTCTACTAAAAACATTTTTATTTTTATTTTTGTTTTGTATAACATCAAGCTATTAGTTCATTGCAGATAGCAGTATTGTGAAAGATTCGTAATAATCACACCTCCTGGTGGAAGCACTGCTTCACCGTGTTTCAACCCACAACCAGGGAGTGACGTTATTACACGATAACACACACCTTGTCGTGCCTTATTGCTTAATTAATTACTCATTCACAGAAGCAACCCACTATTGTTTATTTTTCTTCTACGTAATGTCTTTTGATTTGATAAATCACCTCTTAGGTTACAAGGCTTTCTAAGCACAAATTCAGCTTAATGATTACAAGTCAATTACAAATCAGTAAATTCCATTTATCATAATAAAGGTTATCTACCTCAAAATTATAAGCACTCAGATGAGTCAGCTTATTAGCCAGCGGTACAACACCCTGGTGATCTGGACTGGATATCTCATTTTAATAAGGATCCCAGAGTAACAGCAGATAAACAATACATTGTTTTACAGAACAAAGCACACAAACAGATGCGACATAAAACTATCAGGTTCATACTGTGCAACTGTTACAAACTGCATCTGTACCCACACCAGCACCCCTCTCACACTGGCTTATTGCAGGCATAAACCCTAATTCATCCACAACAGTGTCCTGTGCCCACACTGGCCCCACTGCAATGAATGCATGCCCCAGATACCTGGCCTCATTACTCCAGTCACCAGTACCCTGGATCAAGCCATACCCAAGTGCCCAAATCCCAGGTGGAGTGCAGTCTTGTTTTCCAATGCTTTTACCTAATCCCTTCCCAGTATCAAGAAATATTATTTTACAGTGTAGTCCACCAAGGTGCAACCCAGTATCACAGATTCTTGCTTGACAAAATGGATTTACTGCCATAAAAATTGCATTGTTTTTTGCAGCAAATGCAGAATGTGGTGGTTTTCTGCACTGCAACCTGATAGGTTTCAGTGCTGCTCAGATCAGCTATGATAACATGTTTCTGAAAGGTGGATATCCCTGAAATTTACATACAGTAAACACCCCTTTCTCAATAAGCATGACCAGTCATTTATAGCTTGCCAAATAGTTGCTGCTTATTCACAAGATATAATGCAAAGTAAACAAGGATTACATGTGCAGTTAGGAAAAACCAAAATGAAAATAAAGGTTTAAAACACTAATTACAAGGACTTAACTCTAACTGAAGCCAGGCTTACACTTTACAGATAGAAATGTTACATGACCTTGCAGATGTTAATCACCAGATCTTGCCAAGTAGACCCTTTATTTCTCTTTCACTGCCACAAGATATTCTGACTTGCTCAGGGTATCTCAGTCTTGTCCCTTATGTCAAAGGAATAGACTACCTCCTAATCCAATCGTTTCCCATTCTCCCCTCAGAGTGGTATGGTAAAGACTTACGTACACAGTTGTAACCATTGTTTGTTCACCTGTCTGCTGTAACTTAGCAGAAAATATATTTCCACACATTAAGAGCCCCCATTGATCACTTGAGCAGAGCCATTGAAGTTTAGAAGAAGAGGAAGAATCAGCATTGGTATAGCACTTTTCATACACATTGTACCCCAAGGTGTTTTCCAAGCAATGAGAGACTAGTAGTGAAGTGACTGAATGTGTAGGAGGCAGCCATTTCACACATCAACACCTGCACACAGCCTTAGACGATTGCATAAACTGGTTTTATGTGAAGGGGAACATTGGCCAGGACACAGGAAAATCCCTTACTCTTGCAAAAAGTGCCTTAGACTCTTACTTCCACCTGGACACCCACAACAGATTGGTAGAAGGGACCTCAGCTTAATGTCTCTTCCAAAGGATGGCGCATCCTGACAATACAGCACCCCCTAGTACTGAACTCATGTGCTACTGTTTATGGTAAAAACCCAATCCCAGAGTGGGATGAGAACCATGACCTTCTGGCCCAGAGGCAGATGTACTACCAAATGAGCCACACTGACACTTGTTTAGATAAGCTGCTAAATGCCCTAGTCATATAAATTGACTCAGGTTCCAGTATTAGGCAATATCTGTGAGCATTTAATCTTTGACCTCCCTAGATGACTCAGGAGGGCTCTGTCGGTGAATAAATGTCTTAAACTGAGTGTTATAAAAAATGACGCACATGTATGCCAAGGCATCTATAATATGTGACAGAGTGATTGTAAAGTGCAAGGCGCAACAGCAAGAGTGAGAGTTCCCAGGGATGGCCCAGAGGCATCACTCCCCAGGAATTAGTTCCCAAATCATTGGAAAGGAATATTAAGAAATTCTGGATGTAGTGTTTTGAAGTCATTGCTGGAGGCTAGATCTTTCAGCTGGTTTGAAAACTTATTCCAATCTGAAGATGCCCAACAGTAAGTGTTGTGCAAATAAATATGCTTATCTTCTTTTGTAAGCCCCCCCTCATTTGGGGCTTACATCTTCGGGCTACGGCCCTGCTGGTGTATTCATATCACCTCTGGTCCTGTGGCTTCAGATTTGGGACTGGAGGGCTGTGTAAATGGCTCTAGGAGGGATTTGGGCCCATGACGTCCTCTTAATCTTCACAGCTGCAGCTGCCAAAATTCTCCATTCCTTGGCCCTAGTAGCAGATGGGAGCTGAGGTCCCAAAGTAGGTTAGAGAGGTGTTTGGCTGGTCCAGGAAGCAGCAGGTAGCAGACCCTGCCAAATCTAAAGAAAGATGGCCACCATGCGCCATATGTACATGCCTGGCTGGCAAGGGGGGGGGTGGCTTAAAGGAGGTGCAGCTTCATTAATGATTGGGAGCATGACAAAGTGCAAAATGGGTGCCTGCCAGTTCTGGAGCCCTGATAGGCAAAGAGGGGCTCCCACAATTTAAATACAGAGGTTCCAGGCCAGGAAAAGTGAGGCTAGGACATTTAATTATTAGCCCCAGAATGAGCTTACTTTTAATTTTATGAGCTAACGAAGAGGGCAGCAGCTTATAAACAAATATGGCAGCCCCCAAAAGGTTTTAGCAGCAAGGGGTCTGCTGGGAAAAGTGCAGATGGCATGGGAAAAGCCAGAGAGAGATACAGCCAATCAGAGGGAGAGATGGAAAAGACTACAAATACCCCTGACAGCCCACCAAATGGGAAGATCAGCCAGAGAATCAGAGGAGGAGAGATTGTATGGCTGCCTAGCCCAAAGGACTGTTCTGCAGCCCAACAGCCTTTCTGTCCCAGCATGTAGCTGAGAGACAGAGCCTCCAGCCAAAGCTGCCATAGCAGAGAAAGCACTGAACTACTGGGAGATTTCCCCCAAAGAAAAATTTGAACCTACTGCTGTAAGTGATTTGAGAGTTAGCAGCCTGAGTAGAGTGAATTTGCAGTCTGGAGTGGGAGACTGCACTTTGCAGCCAATGAAGAGAAATATTGTAGCCAGAATAAAAGAGACTGAGCAACTAGTATTCCCCCTTAGTGGGGCAAGTGTTTGAGCTACTGTGTTGCTGTGAGTCAGAAGTGACTGTGAGCACTGGTGCTAGAGACTGAGCCAAAGCCCAGCTGCTAGTGTGCTGTGAGAAGTAGTGTGTGCTAAATGATAGATCTAGGAGACACCCAGCCTGCCGTGTTCCCTGAATCAATGGCAAGGGAGACCAGAGAGGAAGATGTGTAGCGGCCTGCCAGGTGAACACTGTCCAAAAAGGCCTAAGAAGCAAAGTTTGGAAAGGTCAGATTGGTGAAGCCCAATGTTCTCCAACTCTTCTGCCAACTACTGTGATTCTACACCCTGTACCACTTAAATTAACTAGAGAATATCTCGACAAGGCTCAGCTTCCTCCATTAATATGTGATCAGAATGAATTTACATCAACCGAGATCAAAGATGTTATTAAAATATGCCAAAAAATAAGAGCCCTGTGTTGGATGGGTTAACTATGGAATTTTATGTAACATTTCTGATGAAGTAATACTGTGGTTAACCTTGATGTTTCAGGAAATATTAAATAACAGACTTTTTCTTCCTCCATTAATGGAAGAAGCAAAATTTGTATTAATACTAAAGGAGGGAAAAGACCCTACCCTAATTGATTGTTACAGATCCATTGCCTTGTTAAATAGTGACTATAAAATTCTAAGCAAATTAATAATTAACAGAATTAAAATGGCATTACCTAGGGTTATACACCCTGACCAGTCTGGTTTTATTTCTGGGCACACAATATCCAATACCACGAGAAGAGTACAATCCTTGTTTTACTATGCCAAAAATGATAACATAATATCTTATGCATTGGCTATTGATGCCTCGAAAGCTTTTGATCTTATGAATAGGAACTTTATGTTAGAGGCACTGAAGCACGGGGATCTTCCAACTAATATTATAAAGGTGATATCTTTGTTGTATAAAAATACTACAGTAAAGTTTATGATTAGCTCTTATCTGGGTAAATCTTTCAGTGTGACCAATGAGATAAGGCAGGGCTGCCCCCCCCCCATCTGGGCGAATCTTTCAGTGTGATCAATGAGTTAAGGCACGGCTGCCCCCCACCTGGGCGAATCTTTCAGTGTGACCAATGGGATAAGGCACGGCTGCCCCCCATCTGGGCGAATCTTTCATTGTGATCAATGAGATAAGGCAGGGCTGCCCCTCCATCTGGGCGAATCTTTCAGTGTGACCAATGGGATAAGGCATGGCTGCCCCCCATCTGGGTGAATATTTCAGTGTGACCAATGGGATAAGGCAGGGCTGCCCCCCCATCTGGGCGAATCTTTCAGTAAGACCCATGGGATAAGGCAGGGCTGCCCCCTGTCCCCAGTACTTTTTATCTTAGTGCTGGAACCCTTTCTGAGAGTAATAAAAATAATTCACAGATCAAGGGTGTACCTGTGAAGGGAACTGAAGTTAAATTAAATGTTTTTGCAGACAATAGCTTATTAATTCTTCAAGATAGTAACAAGACTTTACATATAGTCCTAGAAGAAACTAATAGTATATGGGTCATTATCTGGATATACATTAAATAAGACTAAGTCTATTATACTTGAAATCTATGCCCCGAATTATACTTTAGATAGTATATTAACACAAGAGTTTTAAAGATGCTATTAGACAGTTGGGAAAAACTGTCTTTGTCATTATGAACAGAGTGGAAACTATCAAAATGGTGACACTTCCTCGTCTGATATTCATCATACAAAATATAGTAGGGTTTGCCACAGAGAAATGGTTCAGTACTCTTTGCAGAATGTTTGTCAGATTTTTATGGAGAGGTGGAAAACCCAGAATTTCCTGGAAATTAATGATCTACCTGAGAAAACAGGGAGGTTATAGGCTAGCTACCCTGACCCAATGGCTTATGCTGTTGCATTCCAAACTAAAATCTTATGGGAATGGACTTTTTTTCCAGATAAAGATTCTTCTTCTTTTGAGTCCATTTTCTGGGAAGATGCCACCTTTCCAGATTTAAATAACTGTTTACAAGAAATAACAAGCAGAACTAAGTTTCAGAATGTTTATCTTTCTATTAAAGAAGAGATGCTTCAGGCAGTTTTTAGAATTAAGGAGAGTGGCTTTTTCCCCTGGACTCATCTGAATATATAGGGTAACTCTAATATTAAAAAATGTAAACTGAGAAAAAAGATGAGGTTACCAAAATGTTTAGAGATACAAACCTGGTCACAACTGTTAGAAGATGGGGCTTTTATATCTTTAGAGGAATGTAATATTTAATTCCCATATACTGTACAGTTAATTTAAACTTCATGTTTCATCAGTCCATGAGCATTCATTTTTTTAATTCAAAGTTTATTGATTTTCAAGTATCAACAGACAGGATACTGTACATCAGTGATAGCTGAGACAGGGATACATAGTACACCTGCTACCCCACCCTGACTCCCCCACTCTCCCCCATATCCCTCGCCCCCCCCCCACCACACCATCCTAGAGACAATGCAGATCCAGTAATATGGTGAGCATTTTCTTCTGGAAAATACATATGATCACTACATATATAAAGTGTACAGCTTATCCCACATGGCCTTATGACCTTTACTCCGGTGATACATGCTGGAAATCATTCTTTCAGTGTTGAGGTTGAAGAGTAGCTCCTGCAACCATTCTATATAGAATAAGGGTTCCTCATCCCTCCAATGATGAAGAACCATTTTTTTAACTGAGAGGGCTATCAGTGCCATATAATATTTCCATTCTTTGAAAGGAATACTGCTATAATCCCCTACTAAACAGATGTCAGGGTAAATAGGCCATCAAGCCCTAAAAGGGGGTCAACCTGTTGTTGTATAAGCTTCCATAGAAGTTGTACCCTTGGGCATTCCCAGAAAATGTGATGCATAGAGCCCTCCTCAGCCCTACATCTAACACAATGGGGTAAGCTGGAGGCCCCTATTTTTAACGAGTCTCGCCGGGCACAAGTACATATCATTCAGGGAGTGCAGTTGCATTTGGCGTAGTCTGTCCTGAGTAATGTATTTGTGGCAATCCCTCCACACTGATTGCTACTGTGTAACTGTTCTAGGGTAAAGAGTGGACCAGTATGGAGGGATCCCCTCAACTTTGGGGAACACTTTACAATATAGAGGGCATAGGTGTTGGAGACCGCATGGGGAGCAGAAGCCAGACAGTGAAGTAACTTGAAAAAATCAAGTTCAGAAGAGCTCGACAAAAAGGCAGAGCGTGATTGGACTAACATGTGCCTGAGATGGTAAACTTTAAAAATATCCTTATTATCTAGGGAATATTTACTTATAATTTGTGGGAAAGTGAGCCATAAACCCTCTGCCATGCGCAGTTGATCGAGTTCTGTACTTGACAGGTGAGGTAACCAGGCTGAAGAGATCAACTGCCCCCCTCAATTTGAAGTGTGGTTTGTTAATTAGAGGCTGCCAAGGTTCCAGATACTGCTTATATCCTATTAGTGAGCAAAGCTGAGAGTGAATACGAACTGAGGTTTCTAGGACTGAGTTGCGGAGACCTGGGGGGAGTTCCTTGGGTCTAAGATGAATTAGGACCACAGGAGAATTTCCTACCATTTCTATTTGGGCCTGCTCTATAGTGAGCCACAGGGGAACGTAAGGGAGGGAGTCAAGTTTGGGTTTCAGAGTGAGCCAACTGAGGTTTTTGCTGGCCTGACTGGCCCAGTAGTATAAACAAAAGTGTGGAAGTCGAAGCCCACCCCGGTTTTTAGGAGCTGCTAATTTATGATAAGTCCTTCTGGGGCACTTACCTAACCAGATGAACTCAGATATTAGAGAGTGCAGTTTCCCAAACCATCCTAGTGGGAGCCAGAGATTCAGTAAATTGATCGGGTAGAACACCTGGGGAAGAGCATTCATCTTGACTAAGCATATGCATTCCTAGAGGGTCGGAGGCAACAATTTTCATCTGGCCAAATCTTGATGTATTCTATTGAGAGTGGAATCTAGGTTTAGTTTTTTGAGCTGGGAGGTACTTCTCGCTAAGTGGATGCCCAGGTGCTTGAGAGACTTTGGGGCCCACTGGAGTCCCAGGAGCTGTATGTCGCACTTAAGGGCTCTGGAGTTTAAGGGAAAGACCACTGTCTTTTCCATGTTTAATTTATAATTAGATAGAGAACTATATTCTTGAATAATCTTGATTGCTGCCTGGATGGAAGTAAAGGGCTGGGCCAGGTGCAAAAGGATATCATCCGCATAGGCGGAAAGTTTGACTTCGTGAGGACCTAGCCTTATCCCTTGAACCTCCGGGGACATTTTAAGCATGAGTAGAAGGGGTTCAAGATATAGGTTAAACAATAGAGGGGATAAGGGACACCCCATCTAATCATGAGTGGAGAGGGAAGTTAGGAGAAAACTCCCCATTGCAATATATACGAGCATTAGGTCAGGTTTATAGGGCTTGAAGCCAGGTGATAAACCGGGGAGGGAGGGAAACCAAAATGGTGCAGGGTTCGTAATATAAACTGCCAATCTACCCAGTTGGAGGCTTTCTCTGTGTCCAGAGAGACCAACACTGCTGGATATGTAGCATCCCTGGACACAGAAAAAACATGCATCAGTTTCCGGAGATGATCCACAGAAGATCTGACCTTCATGATACCAACTCGTTTGGTTCCAATGAGAGACTGGAGAACGTTGCCAATCTGGTCTGCCAGGAGCTTGGTCAGTATTTTGACATCACAGTTGAGAAAGGAGATTGGCCTATAACCCGTAATGGAGCATGGGTCTTTCCCTGATTTATGGAGCACTATAATAAGGGCCTCAAAGAGGTGGTAGTCAGAGCTCTCATAGCTTAGGATATGTTGGAACATTCTGTGGAGCCATGGTGCTAATTTAGTCATGAAGGTCCTGTAAAAGTAGGGAGAGAACCCATCAGGGCCTGGTGCCTTATCTGGGGAAAGGGTATGGATAGCTTTCAATATGTCCGCCTCCGTAAAAGGTGCCATTAGCAAATTGCACTGTGTGTCAGTGAGTGTGGGTAATGGAATGTGGGCGAGGTAATCATCGAGTGACTGTTGAGTAGGTCTGTCCGCCATCGGGCTGTATAAATTGCAGTAGTACACCTCAAACTCCCGTGCTATATCCCTGGGATCTGTCATAAGGGACCCTAATGTGGGGGAATGAATCACCGTAACAACCCTAGACTCCCCCTGTTGACGTACTCACAGAGCAAGCAGCCGCCCTGCCTAATCCCCTTGTTCTACATAGGTGACCCTTGTTTTTAATTTGGTCAGTTCAGCCCTTTCCCTCAGGAACGCACTATATTGTGCCCTGATTTTAACAAGGTGTTGATGTGCCTGATCATCGTTGCCTTCAAGAGATGGGACTCCGCATCTCTAATTTTGGAAAGAAGGCATGCGGCCTGTTTTTCCCTTTCCTTCTTCCAAGTAGAGGCTAATTTAATTAGCCCCCCCTTATAAAACATTTAAGTGCACTCCATTCTATATCAGGTTTCGCAGGATCCCGATTATCCTGCTCAAACTGGTCCAGACACTCCTCTAGGTATTTAACCAGATGGGAATCCTTCAAGAGCTGGTTATTAAACTTCCATATGGTCTCTTTGGGAGGGGTCAAAGTCAGTAACAAACTGCAAGTGATTGCTTGGTGATCAGAGATGACTCTGATGAGCAAAATTTTTAAAGAACAGATATTCCAGGGAACAAAACATAACCTGCCAATCTTAAGAGAGGAACATAAAAATATAATAAATAAAGGGGAAAGTAAATTAACACAGCAGAGTTATACTATTGTGGTAACTTCTAAAAAAGACCCCTGGATTACAGCTAATAATAAATGGAACCAGGAGGGGAATTTATTATTTTCTGAACATCAATGGAGGAATTCAAGAATAAAAAAATATATATCTATATGCAAAAAATAAAGTTATTCAAAAGAAAATACTAGATAGAGCTTATCTTACTCCCCAGATATTAGAGAATATTAAAAGGGATGGCATCACATTTTGCTGGCACAACTGTGGTTGTTTAGGTGACTTATATCACTGCCTATGGGGATGTAAATATATACAAAAATGGCGGTCAGAAATTAATCATCTACTGTCTAAATTATTCAATTTGAATCTTTCTATGCTGTTCAGACATATGATTTTAAATGATTTACAGGAACTTGAATTATAGGAACCACACAAGAAAATCTATAGTTTGGCCACTGTGGTAACTAAAAGGCTGATTCTGGCTAATTGGAATGTTGAAGCCATGTTGTCTCCAGAACTGGATGCAATAATCTAGGTGCAGCCTCACCAAGGACCTGTACAGTGGGATTATCACCTCACATTTTCTACTCGCTATACCCCTACCTATGCATCCAAGGATGCCGTTAGCTTTCTGTGCCACCTTTTTGCATTGCCTAGTTGTCTTTAAATCATCAGATATGAGTACTCCTAGATCCCTCTCAACCTTAGTTTCTGTCTGTTGTTCCCCTCCTGGATATATTTCCTGCCCGGATTCACTCTCCCCAGGTGCATAACTTTACATTTCTTGGCGTTGAATTTCAACTGCCATTGTTTTGACCATTCTTCCAAGTTTTTTACATCAGAGTCCATTCCTGTGGCTCCCTCTTGCATGTCTACTCTGTTGCAGAGCTTGGTGTCATCTGCAAACAGGCATACCTTTTCCTCCAATCCATCAACGATGTCACTGATGAATATGTTAAATAGAATTGGCCCCATTACTAATCCCTGGGGACTCTGCTGGTTACCCAACCTTGCTCTGACAGAGTGCCATTTACCATGATCCTCAGGTTCTCCCCTGGAGCCAGTTCCTAACCCAGCTGACTATTTTATGCTCCACTCCAGTGTGTTCCAACTTATTTTATTAGTCTCCTATGTGGAATGGAGTCGAATGTCTTACTGAAGTCCAGATACACTATGTCTACTGCTCCACCCTGGTCCACCATTCTGGCCACCCAATCACATAAATCAATCATGTTTGTTTGGCATGACCTCCCTGCTGAGAAGCCATGCTGCTTTGGGTCCAGTTTTCCATTTGCTTCCATATATTGCACTGTTCTTTCCTTCAGTAATGTTTCCATGAATTTCCCCACCACTGAGGTGAGGTTGAATGGACGGTAGTTGCCAGCATCTTCCCTGCTCCCACTTTTGTGCAGGGGTACCACTGTGGCTTTTTTTCCAGTAGTCTGGGACTCTTCCACTCTCCAGGAACTTATTGAGAAGGACTGCTAATGGGGAGGCAAGTTCCTCTGCGAGTTCCTTCAGTATTCTTGGGTGGATACTGTCAGGTACCATTGCATTGTTGGTTTTTAATTTTTTCAATTCTTTTTTGGACCCTTTCTTTTGTGAAGGGATTTGTGTCAGCCTCACTGGTGTGGTGTCCTTCACTTCCTAGTACTGGCCCACTATTCTGTTCCTCTTGTGTGAAGACTGAGTAGAAGTATTCGTTCAGAACCTCTGCCTTTTCTTTGTCAGTCTCCATGTTCTGCCCCTCTCTGGTTCTCAACTGAACGATACCCCCTTTGCTTTTTCTTTTCTCCCATATATATCTGTAAAAGGACTTGTCCCCCTTTTAACCCCTTCAGCAATTCTTTCTTCTGTTCATGCTTTGGCTATCCTAATTGTCTTCCCTGCTTCCTTGAGCCTTGCCTTATATTCCTCTATGTCGCTGTCCTTCTTTGTTTGAACTTTTTGAAAGCTTTTTTTTCTCCTTTATACTGAAAGCAATCTCCTTAGAAAACCAAAGAGGGTTTCTCTTTTCTTAGTTTTACTGATCTGTTTGGCGTATTCTGCTGTGGTCAGAGTTATTGCGTTGTTTATGGCCTTCCAGCTTTCCTCCATGTCACCTCCTGCAACATCTTTGAGATGGTTTTTAATGCACGTTTTCATTTTGACATAGTCAGCCTTCCTGAAGTCCAGGATCTTAAGTTTTGTGTGTCTTGTGTCCTCTGCCCTTTTGACTGTGAGACAGACTGACCTATGATTGCTTGACGCAAGATTGATTCCTACCTTAATGTTTGTGATCCTGGTGCTGTTTGATAGTATGAGGTCCAGAATTGTGTTTTCTCTGGTGGGTGACTTCACCAACTGTTTTAGCCCAGCACCTTTTAGAGCTATGAGGGATTCTCTGCTCCTGTCTGATGAAGCTGTGTAAGAGGTCCAATCTATATCAGGCAAATTGAAATCTCCAGCGAGCAACAAGTCACCTTTATTGGCCATCGTTGGGATAGTTTCTAGTAGCTCTTTGTCTCTATCTGTTGAGATGGGTAGCACGTTATGATGACGACTGAAATTGAGCAACTCAGTTTTGAATGACTCAGTTTCAGCGCCTGTGGTGTGAGCTACCCTGAAAGGGTAGCAAGGCACGGTTATAGTGCCAAGGTATGGGACAAAAAAGCGAGATACTAGGAGGGTGAAGGACCGGAAGAGGAGGGTTCAGGAAGGAGAATGTATGTGGGGTGTAGTTTGGTTGTGTGCTGCCAAGCTGCCATTCTGGTGTGGTGGCAAGGGTAGTGGGTTGCAGTGAAGGAGGTTCTGGGTAGGGAGTTTATTTTATTTTGAACCTGTGCATCACTTACATTATTTTTTCTGTCCAAGTTTCTCCCCCTTCCCGACATGCACTCCCCTGGAATTGAGAATCACAGTTTTGGGGGTGGGGGGGTACAGCCCCCCACATAGATACATTGTTTTTTCCATCATTGTTGTCGGATTCAGTGGGGAGTATACATCGCTGTTTTGATTTTCAGCACTGTACACTCCCTATAACAGCGATTGCTGTTTTGCGATCATTGTTATAACATGGAACCATTGAGATGGAGGTCTGTAGATCACACCCACTCGGATAGGGGACTTTTCCCCAGTTCCAAGGGTGATACATAGGGCTTCAGTCTCAGTGTTTGCCATCTGTACCACTGTGACCTTGATTCCTTCCCTTACATAGATAGCCACCACCCCCCCCTTCCTTTGCAGTCTGTCCTGTGCAGAGTGTACCTTGGGATAGCAACATCCCAGGTATGGTTCTCGTTGAATCAAGTTTCTGTTACAGCTACCCAGTCAAGATTAGCCTCTGCTATTATGGCAGTGAGTTCTGGTATCTTGTTTACTAGACTACGGGCATTGAGACAGCGTGCACACCAGCTTTGGCTATGTCCGTTTGCTGTGTTTTTCCTTCTATTACACCATTTTTGCTTCTTGAGTGGATTGGCTTGGGATACACTTGTTATGTCCTGGTTGGTGCCTGTTGTCTTGTGACCTGCTGCAGAACTAGCAGGTGGTGGGGGAGGGGTAACTGCCACCCCTGGTTCCATAGTGGGTGCTAGTGCCCTCTCTCCTTCCACTAGTTTAAATGACTGATAAATGCTTCAAACATTTGGCCGAGTGCACGGGTTCCCTCCTTTGTGAGATGTAGGCCATCGAACCTGAAAAAGTCTTGCTTCCAGAAATTCCCCCAGTCTCCCATGAAATGATGGCCCTTTTCCTTGCACCATTCGTTAAGCCAGGTGTTAAAATCAGTGATCTCCTTTTCCCTGATTTTCTGCCTGTTACCTCCCTTCCTCCATACAGACAGAATTTCAGAGAAGGGGACAGTGGATGACATAGAAGCCAATTTGTCCCTGAGGCTGGATAGCTGTGCTATTGTTTCATCTACAGTTTGACTAGTCAGGTTGGTTGTTCCTATATGAATCAAGATGTGTGCACCCTTAGCCGTGTCCTGCCCTATTCTCTCAATGCGGTTTGTGTGCCTCCAAGCTGATGCCCTTGGGAGGCACCTGACCACAACCACAGTGTCCATTTTGCTGTAGGTGACTCTACTCCTGTTATCAAAGAGTCTCTAATGATCAACAAGGGTTTTTGGTTGGCCTTCTTTCAAGAAACGGCCTGGGTGGTATGCTCATTTGTGTTCTGTGCCTAGATGTGAACTGATTCATCCTGCGCCTCAGTTGAAGGCTTGGATGAAAGCAGTGAGTACCTATTTGAAGTCTGTATCTGTGATTTGATGTATATTTGTTTGCCTTGGCTATGCAATGTGGAACATGACTTAGGGTTTTTGACTGTCTGCCACCCCCCCACCCCAGTCTGGTTGTCCTCTTGAAGTTTGTCCCCACCACACAAGTCCCCCACCGTGGCCAGCTTTGTGTCGTCACCAGATATAAGCACCCTGCTGGATACCCCAGCTTCCAGACTGTTGATGAAACTGTTGAAATAGAGCACTAATCTCTGAGCGATCACTGAATATCCCTCTAAACCCAGATTAGTTTTCATTCACCACCACCCTCTGCTTTTTTGCCACCAACTATGTTAACATTCCACCTTGTTTAAAGAGTGTGTCAGCAGAAAAGGACTGGTAGCCCAATCTAGTCTGCCCTATTTTCCCTACCTAACACTACACCCTGGGCTCTGTTTGGTCACAGGTGTCCCTCCCTCCTCCCTTACCTCTATTTATTATACCTATGTGCATATCCCACACATGCTTGAAACCCCCCCACTGTTTTCACCTTTACTGCCTCTTCTGGCAGGCTGTTGCAGATGTCCACTACCCTTTCTGTGAAGAAGTATTTCCTCACATCCCTCTTAAACTTCCACCCTCAAGCTTCATATCATGCCCCTGAGTTCTGGTGCACCTCCTGTTAAAGTGACTCTCTTCCTGCACCTTGTTCACCCCCATGAGGTACTTATAGGTATCAATCATGTCCTTTCTTGCTCTCCTCTCCTCCTAGGAGTACATGTCGAGCTCCCATAGCCTCTCCTCATATGGTTTTTCATGCAACGCTCTCACCATTTTAGCAGCCCTCCTCTGGACCACTTCCACCCTGTCACAGATTACATGGATTATATCAGGGGTGTCCAACCTTTTTGGGATCGTGAGCCACATTTAAATTTCTGAGTAAGTTGTGAGTCACAACAACATGTGTCCCATACCATTCCCATATTTACCCATATTTAGCCATATTTTGGACTTAAAATAATAACAGTCATAGTAAATAGTCAATTGTATTCTAAGTCACAGTATTTTTAAACAATAGTTGTAATTTTAGAATAATTATGCAGAGCTGCTCTGGAGCTTTAGATTTGTTAGAAGGCTTAGTAAAAGTAGCTTGTTGAGCACTCAGTGCACTTTTCAGCTCCTGTACTTTGACTTTTCTCAAATTTAAAAGACTGTGATGTGTACTTGACACATAATTGACAAACCCCTTGAGAGCAACATCAGACTGCTTTAAGAGAAACATGTGACTCCCGAGCTACAGGTTGGCCACCCCTGGATTATGTATATATTGTCGCAGATAGGGAATGCTTGGCCCACCTAGTCTACCCATTTTCCCTACCTTCTGTGATATTGTAGACCCTACCTGGTCACCAGCCTTTGCCCTCACATCTCGAACTAATAAAATACTACTATATCTGTTTCATGCATTCTTGAATCTCATCACAGTTTTTGCTTCTACCACCTCTGCTGAGAGGCTGTTTCAAGCATCCACCACCCTTTCAATGCAGAGTATTCTGTCGATGTCCATTCAGAGCTGCAGTTTCCAAAACTAGACACAGTACTCCGGTGGGGTCTCACAAGAGAGCAATACAGAGGCAACACCACCTCCCCTCTCCTGATAGAGATCCTCCTCTCTATGCAAACCCATGATCTGTCCCACCTTGCCTACTGCCCTGTTGTACTGCCCGACCACCTTAAGATCCTCAGATATGATCACCCTTAGGTCCCTCTCTTGCTTGGGAAACTGTAAGTACCTCCCTCCATCTTATACTCAAGCCATGGATTCCCCTTCCTAGATGCATGATTTGGCACTTTTTGGCATTGAAAACCAGCTGCCACTCCCTAGACCACTCTTCTAGCTTCCCCAGCTCCCTCTGCATTCTCTCCACCACCTCCCTTGTGTCCACACTGTTGCAGATTTTTGTGTCATATGCAAAGAGACACACCTTCCCCTCCAGATTTTTGTGTCATATGCAAAGACACACCTTCCCCTCCAGATTTTTGTGTCATATGCAAAGAGACACACCTTCCCCTTCAGATTTTTGTGTCATATGCAAAGACACACCTTCCCCTCCAGATTTTTGTGTCATATGCAAAGACACACCGTTCTCTCCAGATTTTTGTGTCATATGCAAAGACACACCTTCCCCTCCAGATTTTTGTGTCATATGCAAAGACACACCTTCCCCTCCAGATTTTTGTGTCATATGCAAAGAGACACACCTTCCCCTCCAGATTTTTGTGTCATATGCAAAGACACACCTTCCCCTCCAGATTTTTGTGTCATATGCAAAGACACACCGTTCTCTCCAGATTTTTGGGTCATATGCAAAGACACACCTTCCCCTCCAGATTTTTGTGTCATATGCAAAGACACACCATTCTCTCCAGATTTTTGTGTCATATGCAAAGACACACCCTTCCCTCCAGATTTTTGTGCCATCTGTAAAGAGACACACCTTCCCCTCTAGCTCCTCAGCAATGTCACTTATGAAGCATTGAGAAGGACAGGGTCCAGTACCAATCCCTGTGGTACTCCACTGGTCACTCTCCCATCCTCCGAGTGACTGCCATTTACCATCACACTCTGCCTCCTATCTTTCAACCAGTTAGATACCCAGCTCACCACCATCTCCACCATCCTAAGGCTGCTAAGTTTCTTTATCAGCCTACTGTATGGTACAGAGTTAAAGGCTTCACTGAAGTCCGGATAGACCACATCCACTGCCCACCCCGATCCACCGCCCTAGTTACCCAGTCAAAGAAATCTATGAGATTTGTTTGTCATGACTGTCCTCCAGTGAAGCCTTGCTGCCAAGTGGTCCTGCAGCCCATGTGTCTTCAGGTACTCCATCAGTCTCTCCTTCAGTAGGGACCCTACCACTGATATGAGACTGACAGGTCTGTAACTGCTGGCCTCCTCCCTGCTGCCTCTCTTGTACAGAGTGACCACATCGTCCCTCCTCCAATCCTCTGGAACCACTCCTGTCTCCAATAAGGTGCTAAATAGTGTTGCCAGAGAGGTGGCTAGGGGTTTGTGCCTTGTGTATAGCACTCTGCTGTCCTTTGACCAGAAGTTAGCTATAGAAGTTAGGTTGTGGGTTCTAGTCCCACACCAGAAACTTTGGGTAAATCCTAGTACTGACACTGCAGTGCAGTAGGAGGGGAGTGCTGTACTCCTGAGGTGCCATCTTTCAGAAGAGACATTAAACCAAGGCCCTATCTGCTTGTTCTGGTAGTTGTTCAGGTGAACATTGAAGATCCCATGGCACTTCTTGAAAAGACATATGTAAACCAAAAACTGGAGCACTCTCACCCATCTTCAAATAGCACCAAGGTACTTCAAGTAAATTATAAACTTTTATTAAGTGAAAAAAATGACACATATCACCTGACATGTTGTGTGTTCTGGAAAGATACATCTGAAACCTCTGCATTTGAAACTTAGAGATACTAGGAATTGAATGCCATATAGCTTGTGCATTATGTTATAGGACAGAGATTGCACTTAATTTCATGGAGGTCCTGAAATTCTGTTTTTAACTTTTTGCTCTTTTCATGAAAGGATACATCTGAAACCTGTGTATTTGCAACTTAGAGATGCTAGGAATTGAATATCATGTAACTTGAGCACTTAATTATATGACAGAGATTGCACTTAATTTCATGGAGGTCCTGAAATTCTGCTTTTAAATGTTTTACGCTTTTCATGAAAAGCTGCATTTGAAACCTCTGTATTTATGATTTAGATATACTAGGAATTGAATGCCATATAACTTGGGCATTTTATTATGTGACAGAGATTGCACTTAATTTCATGGAGGTCCTGAAATTCTGTTTTTAACTTTTTGCACTTTTCTTGCCTTGTTTGCACTCTATTACTGTGGGCATTTTAAAAAGATGTGTATGTTGTTGTTTTGCACTTAAGGGGTCGTTGATGCAGACCAATGATTCTAAAGTTTTTATTAGTGATGTCATAGCTATGGTGTATATAAGGATGGGTGGTTCAGTTTTTCATCAGCCTTTGAGAAAGGATTTTCTACCCGAAACATGTCAGGCGATATGTGTCATTTTTTTACTTAATATAAGTTTATAATTTACTTGAAGTGCCTTGGTGGTATTTGAAGATGGGTGAGAGTGCTCCAGTTTTTGGTTTGCATATGTGATTTGTTTTAACTGTAGAGCACCACGTTTCTTTGTGCACACTTTTTGAGAAGAAATGAACTTCTCAAAAAGAGTACGAGAATTTCTCCAGTGCTCTGGCCAAACGTCCCCATTCGCTGAAAATACCACCAACAGCTTAGACTGATTCAATATATGTTATGTTATGTTATGTTATGTTATGTTATGTTATGTTATGTTATGTTATGTTATGTTATGTTGTGTTGTGTTGTGTTGTGTTGTGTTGTGTTGTGTTGTGTTGTGTTGTGTTGTGTTGTGTTGTGCTGTGCTATGCTATCCTATGCTATGTCATGTCATGTCTTGTCATGTCTTGTCTTGTCTTGTCATGTCATGTTTGCATCTATATCCCCCCTCCCCGGGACAAGGCTACAAAGAGGCAGAACTGCCCAGCTCTACTTTTCCAGTCAGAAAAAGACTAACTAAACTGTCCTGCACCACAGTGTGAAAGGCCTTACTAAGATCCAGTTACACTACATCGATAGCCCTGCCCCAGTCCACATCTTTGATCATCTCCTCCAAGATGGTGATGACGTTTGTATGGGATAACCTGCCCCTTGTGATGTCATGCTGGGAGGAATTAAGAACCTTAGTCAGACTAAGTGCTTCATTATTCTGTCTTTGATAAAGGCTTATAGGAGCTTGCCCAGGACAGATGTCAGGCTGACTGGCCAATAGTGCCTGTGACTGACTTTGTCAGCTTCTACGTACTGGAAGACAATGTGTTGTCTGCAGCTTCAGTAGCTATCCTCCTGACTTCTAATCCCTATGTGGCTTTCTTAATTCTAGCCATGCAGCCCCTCAGTGCTGCTCTGTAGTTTTATCTGGGCTGGAGGTAACCTATATCTATTTTCAGTAGTCATATACAGTGGAACCCTGGTTATCCAAACCACCTGGGAGACATCCAATTAGTTCAGATAAATGGGAGATCGGTTAAATGGGAGTTCTGAGACAGTGAATGGCAAGCAAGATGCAGCATAGAAAAATCAACAACATTTTATTTATTGGCATAGATCACTCATTGCAACGATAGTAAATGTATTACTATTTGAATAAGTTAGTCATCACAGATGCAGTGAGATTGTCTTTATCAGGTACAACATACTCAATAAGTGCCTACAGAAAAATCTATCCTATATACATCTCCGATACAGGTACGTCATTGTTGGCTCAGTAGTGCTATGATATTTAGAAGTTGCTTGGCCTGATCCATGCAATTACACTGTTTCTTACAAAGAATACTTACTGCATCTTTAGTACTGAAACACACTGAAGGTCTATGTATGTACATCAGCAGTACACCTTCATCAGTAAGAATGCATCTGATACTGGCAGTATGAATTTCACAGCGTTGAACAGGCAGTGCTTTTCCATATGTTTACATCAGCCTCTCTATCTTGAGTAAACCATTGTAGTAAATGTACTACTATGTAAATCACCTACTAAATGTAACACTACTTTTATCTTGAGCATGCTAGTGTCTTGTAGTTAATTTATGTACTTCTCTTAATTAATGTATACTCACTAGTGTTAAAACCTTTCTACAACTGTCATCATGCACCTTCAGCATTTATATTGACTAACGGCACAGTACCAGTTGTGGTGTGGTGTGGGGCATCGGTAGGTAAGGCCATGCAACTACTAAGTGTGGTACCTGCTGCTGGATGTCTGTCATTGGTTGTGTTGACTTGGTCCTCCCCCATACTTGAATGTGTGTGTGTGTGTGTGTGTGTGTGTGTTGTGTGTGTGGTGCTGGGGGGGGTGAATTCGGAGTTAGGGTTTTCAACCCTAACAGCGTAATTCCTCACTTTTGTCGCTGTGGAACAACCCTAACTAATGCATTAAATGGAGGTTTTTGCCTCTAATTTCCCTTCTTTTTGAGAATGATAACGAGAAATAGTGAATGTAATTCGGCGGCTTGTGGCATAGTAACAGGAGCAGCAATGCAAACAGAAATGCTAACAGTGGCACACATGGTAACACAAGCACGAATGAGAACAGAAAGGGTAACGCACATGGTGACATAGACGGGAACGGTCTGCCACGTGATGTGTTGTCACATAGTAACATGGTGTCTGCAAATGGAAATGTCAATGGGCATGGTGACGCAAAGTGAAACAGAAAGAGAAACAGTACTGTAGACACAAATGGCAAAAAATAACAGAAACGCAAGCGCAAATGAAAATGCAAAGGATAACGCAAATATGGCGCTTCCGCACGTATCGCAACAGCGGGAGCGCGAGACTTAGGGCCCCGCACTCCCACCACATGATGTCTTGTGGCATAGTAACAGGAACAGCAACACAAACAGAAGTGCTAACAGTGGCACACAAGGTAACGGAAGCGCGAATGAGAACAGAAAGAGTAATGAACACAGTGGCGTAGACGGGAATGGTGTGCCACATGATGTCTTGTCACATAGTAACATGTTGCCTGTAAACGGAAATGTCAATGGGCATGGTGACGCAAAGTGAAACAGAAAGAGAAACAGTACGGTACACACAAATGGCAAAAAAGGAACAGAAACGCAAGCGCAAATGAAAACGCAAAGGATGACGCACATGGTGGCGTAGACGTCAACGGTAAGTGAAACGGGCATGGAACCACAAGCGGAAAGGGCAATGGTAACAGTAATGTAAGTGCACAGGCTGATTTTCCCCAAAAGCTGAATAGAGAAAGACAGTGAGTACAAAGAATATATGCATAATAATGGGTATTGGAGCAGAAAATGAGGACTTGGAATACTAAATAAGTTATATCTCAAGAACCGTATGACGTAGAAAAAAAATGTAAAAGTCGTATGATTTATGACTGTCCTGGCTAGTTTTGTACTTAACCCCCACCAGGGGGCTAAGAATTTTGCCGATGAAAAGTCCGTATCTCGCACCGTTTCCGAGATACGGGCCCTGAAAGGCGCGGCGAACGCCGTAATGTTATCCTATGGGGAAAAAAGAGGCGTTCGGAGCACCATAACTTTGCCTCCCTGTAATATTTTTTCACCAAACCACTGAAAGGCACATCTGTGGGCTGTTGGCTGTCTTCCCTCCAAATTTCAGGAAAAAAGACCAAACCGTTATTTTGCAGCAGGGATCCAAAGGATTTCTGTAATGCGTCGGGTGCCGTAATGTTATCCTATGGGAAAAACTGTCAACTTTGGAGTGCTGTAACTTTGCCGCCATGTAATATTTTTTCAATACAACACTGAAAGGCACATCTGTGAGATGTCGGCTCTGTTCCCTCCAAATTTCAGCCCAAAACTCCCAACGGTTCTTTTGCAGCGCAGTGCCAAAGAATCGCTGTCACTTTCCCACAGATGGAAAACTACTGTCGCAATTTGCAAAAGCTTTCGCAAAAAAGTTCGACACTTTCGTGAGCACAAAAGTAATTTGTGAAAGTACTTTTTCCAGAAATTTGAAAAACATATTTCTGGGGTGTTTTACCACAAAATAAAGACATGGCAAGCATCCTCAGGGTCCGACTAGGTGAATACAAAAAGAATTAGGTTGCTAGAGGGTCCCAAATTTAAATGCCAACCATTTTCTGATCACCAACTGAAAAAAATGGCCGATTTGGTAAAAGTAACAGGCCCATTATACAAAGTAAAATGCATTTGCGACACTGTCGAACTTTTGTTAACTTTTCCCATTGACTTATAATGGGAAACTGTTTTGAATAACTTTGAACCGTTTAATATTTTTCATGAAATCTTCAAAAGGCACATCAGGGACCCCAGCCACACGTTTCTTGAAGATTTCGGGCTGGTCGCGCAAACCGTACGACCTGTAGGCGCGACCGTAGAATTCCAGAAAAAGCGTAAACACGTACACAGATCACGCTTAATAACTCCACAACCGTATATCTGACCAATACAAAACTCAGCAGATCCCAAGGCCTATGGTTCTTGATCATGTATTCCAAATTTCAGCCAAATCCGTGAAACAGTTGCAAAGTTATTAAGGTGCAAAGTTTTGTGGTTTAACATAGAAATGGCTCCTCAACCCTAACTATGGTAGCACTACCGTGCTACCATAATGTACAAAAGTGCATAGGTCAAACTGATTACATGGCATGGAGTACATGACATGAAGTACTTCTAAAAGTATAAATTTCAGGACAGGTAGTAGACCACTCAAGTTTACTGATGCAGTAATAAGCAGTACATAGGGAATTTGCTGAAGATGTGAAATTGCAGGGAGATGCCTAAGTGCAGAGCCTCTGTGGGAAAGGACTCAAGACAACAATAGTGAAATTAGTTATATAAGGACCCCATGAAAGGGCCTCTATTGTGAGGTACAGAAGAAACTGGTAGGGAGAACAGTTAGTGGGTAACCAGACAGGACCTCCAATATATGTGATTAGGTTAGCAGGAGAAGAGGTAGTGCAGATAGGTGCCAGTATGCATCATACAATAATCACTGAATAAAGTCATGAAGAAAATAATTAGGAGAAACAATTGCAGGATTCCTCGACATGACGTGCATATAGCATCTTGAATGCAGACAGGCTGATGGGATGGGCCAATTTTAAAGTTTTCTGCAGCTTATTCCAAAGCTGTGGCAGCACGTAGCCTATGGCTGACCTTCCAAAGCGAGATTTGACCTTAAGTATATTTAATAAGATAAAGGCAGCACTTCTTACTGCATATTTGCCTGCCACTATTAAGGAAAGGTAGTCCAATATATATTGTGGCAATTTACTGATGATTGCTCTGTAAGTCCAGAGGGCAGCATTTCTTTGTCTTCTGTAGTTAAGCGAGTGCCATCCTACAGCAGCATATAGGGAGCAATGGTGGGTAGAATATGGAGCATCCACGATGAATCTAATGGCTCTATGATATAATGTATCTAGTTTGGCTAACACGGAGGCAGGGCCTTGGCAGTAAATAAAATTGGCGTAGTCCAATAAGGAAAGGAAGGTAGTTTGTACAAGTATTTTCTTGGCATCCTGGGTAAGAAGATGTTTAATCCTATAAAAGAGGCAAAGTCTCAGCTGAGGAAATGAGTGAAAAGCAGGACTACTGATAAAATAAAATGCTACATCTCAGCCAGGATCAAATAGATTAAAAAAATGTAAAAGGCATGACAACACATATCACAAATAGTTCATTTTTGAGCCCCCACCCCACCCCACACTAGACCAAACTTCGACTTGCAGCTATTCATCTTCATTTCTCATACTACACGCACAGAACACAGTACGAGTCACATGAGTCACCACAAAAAAAAGGCAGTTTGATGGAAAATGGTGAACTAGCAGGGATGATGAACTGGGTGGGGTGCAGGAACAGTGGGGGAAAATAGAAAGGGCTGTAGTGAAGGCAACAAATCTCTGCATCAAGCAAGGGAGCAAAAGAAAGAGGAAAAAGAGATCCCTATGGTTCTCGAAAGAGATGACGGACAAGGTAAAAGCTAAGAGGGTAGCATTCAGAAGGTACAAGGAGATGCAGAGGGATGATGATTAGGGAAAACAGAGGGAAGCAGGGAGAGCAGTAAGGAAAGGCACAAACTGAAGACAGAATAGCCAAGGCAGTAAAGAAAGGGGACAAAACATTTTTTTAGGTATGTAAGTGAAAAAAGGAAGACCAGGTGTGGCGTTGTAAGGTTAACAAGGGAAGGGGGGACAGTGCAGAAGGGAACTAGGAAAAGGCAGGCATCCTGAACAAATACTTTTGTTCAGTGTTCACAGAGGAAAGAGACGGGGAGGGACACAAAAATGTAACAGGATCTTTGGAGGGAGGGGGGCCAACACTAGTCCATTTTCAGAGGAGAGATTCCTAAAGGGACTTGCAAATCAGAAGGTGAACAAAGCAATGGGGCAAGACAGGGTCCACCCAAGGGTATTGAGAGAGCTCAGGGAGGAACTGGCTACACCTCTGATGGCCCAGTTTGGCAGCTTATTAGAAACAGCAGTGGTCCCGGAGGACTGGAGGAGGGCAGATGTAGTGCCACTTCACAAAAGTGGTAGCAGGGAAGAGGCTGGCAATTATATGCCAGTCAGCCTGACTTCAGTGGTGTGAAAGTTAATGGAATCACTGCTGAAAGAAAGGGCTGTGGAATATCTTATTTATTTAATTAATTTATTTATTGAAAAGTTTCACCAGGAAAGGTACACTGAGCAACAATTTGCTCTTTTCCGGGTTCGTCCTTGGGGAAAAGGGAGTGGGAGTAACAAACATATTTAACAATACTTCTTAGGATACTTACTTAGCTAAACATTACATAAACATACATATGAGGTTACATTTAAAGTGCTTAAGAATATAAGAATATATGCAGAGAGTCCAATACTGAGTTGGGGGAAGGGAATGGGAGTAACATACTTGATATTCTACTTTGGATACATACTTAAATAAAAGATTACATGTCATATCAGCTTAACACTAGCAGTGCTTAAGCATTTACACTTCTAGGCATAGATGACACAACAGCATTTGAGAATGAGAGATCAGGTTGCGAGTCAGAAGACAATAGAGTTGACAATAGTGTGGACTAGCATGGAGGCAGAGGAGGGAGTAGCTTTAAATACAAATATTTATTTATTTAGTTTTTGTTGACCGGGTAAGTGCACTAGACAAATCCTGCCTATTTTCAGGCACGACCCGGGGGAGGGGGATACAGATGAATGCCAACTGACCATGAACCAGATTAAGCTGTTGGTGGTATTTTTAGTGAATGAGGGAAATTTGGCCAGGACACTGGGGAAATTCCCCTACTGTTTTCGATAAGTGCCATGGGATCTTTTACATCCACCTGAACTACCACCAATCCAGGCAGATGGGACCTCGGTTTAACATCTCATCCGAAAGACGGCACCTCAGAAGTGCAGCACCCCTCTCATGCTGCACTACAGTGTCAGTACTGGGATATTAACCCAAGTGCCAGATGTGGGCACTGAACCCACAGCCCTCTGATCTCCCGGCCTCAGAGGCGAGTGTGCTACCTACTAAGCCACTGACACTGACAAATACAAGTATGAGAAACGAAGTTGTGTAGAGATGTTGAGATGGATGAAGGTGAAGAGGAGTGCCTAATTTGTTGGGGGAAGGAGTTCCAGTAGGTTACATGACTCAATGCAGCATGGATTCGTGAAGGGGAAGTCTTGTTAAATGAATCTGTTAGAGTTTCCTGACTGGGTGACCAAGGAACTAGAACAGGGTGGAGCTGTGGATGTAGCCTACATAGATTTCAGAAAGGCATTCAACACTATTCCACATAGGAGACTAGTAAGCAAGCTGGTTAGCTTAAGAGGGGGTTCAAAGGTGCTAAACTGGGTAAGAAATTGGATAAGGGATATGCAGCAGAGGGTGGTGGTAAACGCTCATTCAGAGGAATGGAGGGTGGTCAGCAGGGTGCCTCAGGGATCAGTGCTGGGACTGGTCCTCTTTAGTGTCTTTGTAAGTGACACTGTAGAGGGAGATGGAAGGGAAGGTGAGCCTCTCTAGGGATGGCACCAAACTCTGCAATAGGATAGGTACTCCTAGGGGGGGGATGTGCAGCAAGCTAAGAAAACTCGAGGAGTGGTCAAGTGTATGTATGGCAGCTGGGTTTCAATGTAAAATAGTGCAAAATAATGCATTTCAGGCTCAGAAACCCAGAGGTGGAGTACAAAAATGTGTGTGTGTCTGTGGGGTATTACTGATAACACCAAGCTGGTAAGAGACCTGGGACAGATCTTATCGGATGACCTAAACATGGGCATGCAGTGTGATAATGCAGTTAAGAGGGCAAGTGGGATGCTGGGGTGCTAGGGAGGGGTATCACCAGGAGAAGGAGGGAGGTGGCGTTGCCTCCATATAGATCACTGATAAGACCCCACCTAAAGTACTGTGTCCAGTTCTGGAGATCACATCTCAGAAAAGACATAGAATGGAAGCAGTCCAGAGGAGGGCAACTTAAATGGTGTAGGGTCTGTATCAGAAGCCCTACGAGGAGAGATTAAAGGACCTAAATATGTACACCCTGGAACAGAGGAGAGAGATGGGGATATGATACAGACCTTTAAATACCTCACTTGAGTTCTTTGACTGGGTGACCAGAGAAGTGGCTCAGGGAGGAGTGGTAGATGTGGCCTACCTGGATTCAGTAAGGCCTTCAGCACCATTTACCAACTAGTGAGCAAGCTGGGAAACCTAGGAGTGGGTCCAAAAGTAGTAAAATGGGTAAGAAGTTGGCTAAGCAATAGGAGTCAGAGAGTGGTGGTAAATGGGGTCCACTCTGGAGAAGGCAAGGTGACCAGCGTGTGGCACAGGGGTCAGTATTAGGCCCAGTCATCTTCAATGTCTTTATCAGTGACATTGCAGAAGGGCTAGAAGGGCAAGGATGCCTGTTTGCAGATAACACAAAAATCTGCAACAAAGTGGACACCCTGAGGGGGGGTAGAAAGAATGAGAGACAATCTGAAAAGCTGGAAGAATGGTCAAGGGAATGACAGCTGGGTTTCAATGCAAAAAAGTGCAAAAATCATGCACTTGGGGCACAGGACCCAAGGGCATCATACCAATAGAGCGGGAGGTATTAGCAACCACAAAACAGGAAAGGGACCTAAGGATAATCATTTCTGATGACCTGAAGGTAGCCAATCAGTGTGATAAGGTAGTGGGGAAGGCTAGCTGGATGCTCAGGTGCATAGGGAGGGGCATCAATAGTAGAAAGTGGAGGTAGTACTACCCCTGTATATATCACTGGAAAGACCCCGCCTTGAGTGGTGTCCAGTTCTGGAGGCCCCACCTCCAGAAGGACATAAATAGGGTAGAGGCGGTACAAAGGAGGGCTACCAAAATGGTGCAGGGCCTGCATCAAAACCCTATGAGGAAAGTCTCAAGGAACTAAAATATGTACTCTCTAGAGGAAAGGAGGGAAAGGGGGGGGATATGATAGAAATATCTGAAGTACCCCTACAGGTATACATATGGCAGGAAGGGTAGCATTTTCATAGAAAAAATGCTCCAGGACAAGGTCACACTATGAAGCTGGAGGGGGGCTAGAGGAGATGTGAGGAAATACCTCTTCACAGAGAGGGTGGTGGACACCTGGAACAGCCTCCCAGCAGAGGTGGTGGGTGCTAAAATCATAACAGGATTCAAGCATGCATGGGATAGACACAAGGGGACCTTAGAAGCAAGGCAAGGGGGGGGGGGGAGAACACTGGAGATTAAGTAGGGTCTGCAGTGGTACAGTAGGTAGGGAATATAGTGCACACTAGGTGGGCCAAGAGGTTCTTATCTGCTGGCAACTTCTATGTTTCTATGTTTCATGGTGGTAAACAAGGTACAAGAGGAAAGTACTTTTCATAAAAAAAGGTGCTCAAGACAAGGGGGCATGACAAGAAGCTGGAGGGGGTCGATACAGGAAAGATGTGAGGAAGTACTTCTTCACAGAAAGAGTGGTGGATTCCTGGAACAAACTTCCAGCAGAGGAGGTGGTGGGGTTCAAGAATGCATGGGATAGGCATAAGGGAATCTTAGGGAAAAGGAGGGAGGGTGAATGTACCAGAGATCAAGTAGGATCTGTAGTGATACCATAGGCAGGAAAGAATGGGCAGACTAGGTGGGCCAAGTGGTCCTTATCTGCCATCAAATTCTATGTAAGACACTAGCCTGAAAATCTAAGCTTCAAACATGAACTAGAAAACCAACTTGAAATAACCCAGACCAAATGTCATACTGCAGTTACTCATCTGAACACTGTGATAGGATCAGCAGGTGACCTATCACAGGTAAGGGTCAGGTCAGAGCCTGTGGGGATGTACAAGCAGTGACACTACCTACCTGGACATCACTCCAGACTAACATACATCATTACACCTTTGCAATTTCTTCTAGTCTCCCCCCCCCCCCAATAAGGAGACCACAAAACTGGCCTCACAATAAAAGCACCACCCTGTTCTTCCTCCAGGATGCAGGACTTGTGTACCAGTGAGCAGAGCCACAATGGAATGTGGACATCCTGTAAATAAAAGATAGATAGTGAAGGGATGAAAATATACTTAATCTTCATTCCATCTTTTCTTTGCTTCCTCACTTTCCCTTGACTTCACCCTGGGATGACCATCCGGTGGTGATTTCTTCTGCTTCTCTTTCTCCCCCTCCCCCCCCACAGGACAGCATTAGATCCGAGCCCTCAGACTCCAGGGAAGAGGGTCTGGCAGGAGGGCTGTAATATGTAGTGACCTCCCTACTAGGAGGTCAGATATAAATAAATAGTGTCCCTGCTGGGAGACATCTCAAAATGGTGCCCTTGAAAACAAAAGGTGGTTTTCTTATTGTTTGTATCCTGGTCTGTCTTTATGTTAGCAGAAGGGATATTGGAGAGACAGTTCAACTCAGTTCCTTGGAGCCTTCTAATAAATAAGGGCTCAGAATTTCTAAACATGGGAGCACTTTCAAACAATTTTTGCATGTTTTATCCCTGCTCGACATTCTCTACAACAGAGTGTTAGGTGGACGGGAAAGAAAGCATACAATATCTGGAGACCTTACCTAAGTAAGGACATAGACAGGGTAGAGAAGGTTTAGAAGAGGGCAACAAAGATGGCATATGGATTACATCACAAGTCCTATGAGGACAGGTTGAAGGAACTGAACATGTACTCCCTGGAGGAGAGGAGGGAGAGAGGGGATATGATAGAGACATACAAGTATCTTACAGGG
This sequence comes from Neoceratodus forsteri, assembly GCA_016271365.2. Lineage (NCBI taxonomy): Eukaryota > Metazoa > Chordata > Ceratodontiformes > Ceratodontidae > Neoceratodus > Neoceratodus forsteri. Next base: position 817,676,488 of record CM057456.1, read on the forward strand.
AGAAACAGGGTGCAGGAATACACTATTTTTAAGCGAAAAAGATGTTCCAGGACTAGAGGGCATGGGATGAAGTTGGAGGGAGGATGATTCAGAGGAAACGTGAGGAAGAATTTCTTCACAGAACGGGTGGTGGACAAGTGGAACACCCTGCCAGAGGAAGTGGTGGGGGCTGAAACAATCACGGGATTTAAGAACATGGGATAGACATAAAGGAATTCTGGAGGTCAGGGGTAAGGGGCAACAGACTTCTAGGAAAACATAAACTGAACTTAGAAACTCAAATGGGCAGACTGGGTGGGCCATAGGCCCTTATTTGCCGACACTGTCTATGTATCTATGTAGGAGCCCAGCACTCCTGGCTGGCAGACAGTCAGTTATGCAAAAGTCTTGGGCCAGCAAGGAAAATGCAGAGCCTCAAGATAACAAATCCAGCCTTCACTCCAAAAAAGGAGCAGGATTAAAAACATATCTTGAGCTTAAACAAAAACGCTTATTTAATAAAACACAGAGTTCTCTCCCCAACTGGAAGCCCTGCAGCCAGCAGATACAGAGTGAAACAAACATTTGTCAATGCTGAACATTGGTTGCTTGTCACCAAGGAGTGTGTTGTGGGCGGCAGGCGCCGCCAATATGAAAAGCCGCACCACGGTTCATGTTGAAGCTGGGGGTAATCAGAGGAGTGAGCACCAGGGAGTGTGTTACAGGTGGCAGGAGCTGCCAATATGAAGAGCTGTGCTGTGGCTCATGTTGAAGGCAGGGGGACCAGAGGAGCGAGCACTGGAGAGTGTGTTGTGGGCTGCAGGAGCTGCCAATATAAAAAGCCATGCTGTGGCTCATGTCGAAGCTGAAGGGATCAGAGGAGCAAGCACTGGGGAGTGTGTGTCAGGTGACAGGAGCCACCAATATGAAAAGCCATGCCATGGCTCATGTTGAAGCCAGGAGGGGAGATCAGAAAAGCAAGCACTGTGGAGTGTGTTGCGGGCAGCAGGAGCCACCAATATGAAAAACGGCACAGCAGCTCATGTTGAAGCCAGAGGGTGATCAGCGGAGCAAACAAAAGCCACGCCATGGCTCATGTGGAAGCCGGGGTGGGGGGATTAGAGGAGAGAGCATTGGGAAGTGTGTGGTGGGTGGCAGGAGCCACCAATATGAAAAGCCACACCATGGCTCATGTTGAAGCTGGGGGGGGAATCAAAGGAGCAAGCACCATGGAGTGTGTTGCAGGCAGCAGGAGTTGCCAATATGAAAAGTGGCACCGGGGCTCATGTTGAAGCTGGGGGGTGATCAGCGGAGCGAGCAAAAGCCACACCGTGGCTCATGTTGAAGCAAGGGGGATCAGAGGCGTGAGCATTGGGAAGTGTGTGGTGGGTGGCAGGAGCTGACAATTTGAAAACCTATTTCACGGCTCCTGTTGACCACTGGGGACAGAGTGCTGGGTGGCAGGAGCTGCGTAACTCCAGCCATGCATATTAGTGTCAACTGTAATGTGCATGGCCGGAGTTACTTATGCCAGTTAAAGGACTGAAGCCCTCTCTGATTGGAGTAGCTTCAGTCCTTTGAAGTGCATGATCATTCAGCCCACCCAGCAGAGAGTTGAGTCAGGACCACACCAAGTGGTCATTAGTGTAGACTGCCGAGCCCATTGCAAGCCCCTGGTTTTGTGTACTGCAATCAATTCAGCAGCGACACCCCCAAAATCTTGTATTGTAACAATACGTTGGTTTGTGCATGCATGCAACCAATATAAAAGGAACCTTCTGCTCCACACTTTCTGGGCCAGCACTACAGACTGAGCCCAGGAGCTTTATAGAATTCAGAAATATGGTGTTTTCTCAGGCCAGCACAGAAGGCTTAGACCCAAGGTTGAAAAGGGTCCAGTATGCAAGGTCGGAGCATTTACAGTTTTTGGGACAGGGAACATGGCGAACAGGATGTCGTATCTGAAGTCTCATTCAACAACGAAACTTCAGATACGTTCCTGCCAGAAACAACATGGCAGATGATACCTCGTATCTAAAATGTCATTCAAGAATGGCATTTTAAATATGACCAAAACAAATGCAATCAACACCCCTACTTGTTAAGATTAAAACAGCCACGTGCACAAAACAATTAACTATCACACACATAAATACACCCCTAAAGCTAGGATACCACAAAAACGAAAATGACAGAAGTAAGTGTATCCCACAGAACACATAATACCTCCAGCACACATAGTACACATAGACCATAATTATTACAAACAACTTACTTGCATCACCAGAATGTAGTTAAAAATCCACTTAGACCATTCATTTTCTGTAGTGTGCTTCACCCCACGCATTCTGTATGCGGGGGCTTCTTGCCTCTAATAATTCTTTAAATATATATAGTCAACTCCAGTTGTCACATATCCTCCACCAGCACATTACTACAGGTCCACGATATTCCCACCTGCCATACTGTTTCAGCCACGCATGGTATTCCTGTCTGGCACGATATTCCTAACTGTCATACGGTTTCCTGTCTGGCACGATATTCTCATCTGCCATAGTGTTTCCCATCTGCCATATTCCCTGTCCCAAAAATTAATCCAGCCACAAGGACTACATAGCCTTAGAAGGCCTGGAGCTGCCTGTCCAAATCTGAAATGTCCCTTCCACATGTTACTCATGGCTGTGCCTGGCTGTGTAAAAGGCTGTAGTGAAGCCAGCCAAATTTAAATAAAAAATAACTGTTTAAAGTCACAGTTTAAACACAAAAACACATGAGGTGATAGGGAGGAAATGGTTGTTGTAATACATGTTTAAATGTCTTTTGTGTGGTTTAATATGCTGCATGAGTGTCCATGTTTTTTTTTTTTTATAAAATAAAGTAGAAACCTTACATTAAAAGGAGACCTGCTCTTTAAAAGCCAACTGGCCATATAATGAGGCATTTTATACCAGTGTGTTGGGAGGCAGATCATGTGATCCACAGGGGAGGGGTATATCAGCCCTGTGGAACTGAAGCTAGTCAGTCTGTCTTCTGTCTGGGTAAGGGAAATACTTCACTGCTAAAGAGGAATCTGAAACTCTAAAGGCAACAGGTTTTAAGCTGAGATCTGGTTGAAATGCTTGAGTGAGTCAGGTTCCTGCTGATTTACCTGGTTAGTCTAGTTAACCTGATCTTTTCTTACAAAGAACTGCCTGACTTGTTCATAAAATGGTCTCAAAGACATATCCTTTTTGTTTTAAGAAAAACATTGACATTGTACACTACAACCATGCTTGTATATTAAACCAGATGTCTGTTTTACTTTTGCAAACCCATACCTTCACATAAATGTCACATAAAACACAAGCATGATACAGTAGAATTAATGAGATGTACTGCAAAAACAGGCATTTTGAAAGAAAAAATGATCTTGACGATAGATGCTTGAACACAGAACTAGCATGCAGTTTGAAACCACAGCAATCTCAAAGAATCCATTCTGTACTGCTGCTTAGTCACACACCCACTGAGGCACCATATCTAATGCTTAATTAGCAGTAAACACAATAGAAACACTCAACAGAAATGTTTACGTAATGAGAACTAATTAACCATCCCACAAGTATTAAACCACACAAATCAAGTCATTATTTGTCTATGAAGCAACTTAGCAGCTAACTTTATAGATGATATATAACAAAATAGGGGATGAAAGATACTCATAGGGAATAATTCTAGCTCTGGGTTTGACAAGATTGATAATGCCACTCACCTCTGTGATCATGGTTTATAATCCCGTTAAACCCCATCACTGGAATTATTCATGTAAGCCCCCTATGGGGGCTTACTAGTAGTGCCACAGTTTGAATCCCAGGGAGTTCACTGGGACCGCCTGCTGGCAGGTGGGGCCTGGGTGCTCCAGGGTATAAGTAGTGGTTTTGGCGCCAAAGTGGAGAAATCCCGTGTAGGGAGTGTGGGAGCAAAAATCGGTCTGTGGGGCCGAGGTTCAAGGCTGAGTTGGGGCAGTTGCCACCCCAGCCCACCATCCCAGGAACTGCTTATCGGTGGGATATGTGGAGAGGTCAGAAGGGGGAAAGAGCCGTGACAGCTTGGAGATGCTGCGGACTGGGCCTCCATGCCATAGTCAGTAAGGGAGCTGGGGCCCAGAGTGAAATAAGAGCCGGCCTGTGCCCCCCAGCACTGGAGTAGGATGGCATGGAGGGGTCCAAGTTTGAAGCCAGTTCATGTAGCCATGTAAGTCCAGGGTCGCGGCTGGAGGTGAGAGCCTGTGCCATGGTGGAGCAGGGTGACAGTTTGCTTCATGGTTACTCCACGCTTTGGAACTGTTTGGCACTTGTTCAGAGCTGAGCTGAAGTAGGCGGGGACGGTCAGGAGTTTTGCAAGGGGCCCACGGCATCAGCCTTTTCAAGTGGCTGCACCTATGGGTAACCCTTGGTCCCTGGTTGGGACACCCACTGATCATCTGGTTTAAGTGCCCCGGTGACTTTTGGCTGGTTAAATATGCCACCGAGAAGAACCCCCTGAAATCACCCATCACTGCTAAGAGGGGAGACCGCCATGAGCAGCAGGCTGTCTTCCCTGCTGTCTTGTTGGAGTGCTCACAAGAAAGTGCAGTGGAAGTAAGGGAAGCATGGGGCCAAAGCAGAAGCTAAACATATTGCGCAGAAGGGAGTATGAGAGCTGCCAGTGCATGGCATCTTCAACACCCTACCACCCAACCTTGCAGTTTGCCCCTCCATCGATTCCTTTAAGGTTAAACTTAAAAAGCACTTGCTCACCCCTCCCCCCCCCCGCAACTGTTTCTAGCTACTCCATATAAAATAAAAATGAAATGAAATTAAATGAAATGCAGCCACATTTCTGTATCGGTGTGTTTCAGGCTGTGAGTGCCCCTTCCCCATGGACTGTACCATCAAAGCATACCCCTAGACACCAAGGGGGGAGTCTTACATTCACCTCATAATCCAGTCCTTCCCTATCTTATCATTTATTCTATTCATTTAAAAACTTTGCCCAGGAAAGGCACACTGAGTTATAAACAGCTCAGCTCCAGTTGTGTCTGGGGAGGGATACATGTGAGATACTGTAAATACAACAATAAATAATAGTAAGTACAAGCAGATCATCAATAGTACCATCGTAGTCATTATGCATAGAAACACAGCAGGTTGTCAGCAAAAAATGGCCCAGAGGTCCTCCCTGACTACTCATTTCCCTGCCTGGAAAATCTCACAATCTGAAGCAAAGAAATACCTTCAGAAAGTGATCAACAAATCCAGGTATAGCAGTGACAGCCTCGGTCTAAAGATAGTTGCCCTCATCTTAGATGTCATTTTAGCCCCCCTCACTAGCATTCTTAACCTCTCCCTAACATCTGGACAATTTCCAAAACTCTGGAAAGCAGCAGTTGTAACCCTAGTCTTTAAAAATGGGGATAAAACATTCCACACAAACTATCGACCTATCTTGATCCTACCCCCTATCTCTAAGGTATTAGAACACATCGTCTACGATCAATTAATTACCCACCTTGACAAATACCAACTCCAATGCCAGGAACAGCACAGATCTAGACAACAGCACAACACTACAATGGCACTGATTGAATTTACTGGGTTCATACATGAATCCATGGACCGGGGGCACTTAGTGAGGGCCACCTTTATAGACCTCACTAAGGTCTTCAATACGGTGAATCATGAGCTCCTCCTTACCCAGCTGTGTGAGTCTACCGTATCCTTGACCGCATTTGGCTGGTTTCGAAGTTACCTGTCAGGGCGTGTTCAGAAAGTCAAAATTGGGAGCACACTCTCAGACAGCCAAAGTGTCTGCACAGGAGTCCCCCAAGGGTCCATCTTAGGCCCTTTACTATTTAGTCTTTTTTTAAACACCCTCCCCAAGTATGCCATAGTAGTATCTTTCTATATGCGGACGACGCGTCATCTACACCAGCCACCCAGACCTCAACACTCTCCAACAGCAGCTGCAGCTCAGCTTCAATAAGGTGGAAAACTGGTTCGGTAATGCACTACTCTTGCTAAATTATAGAAAAACTAAAACAATGTTCTTCACATCTTCCCACAGCAAGTACAAATCAACCAGCCTAGACATCTGGAACAAACAGGACGAATCCCTTGAAATGGTCCACAACTTCATACCTGGGAGTCACCCTAGATAGCTCTTTATCATACTCCTTACACATAGACCTGGTCTCCAGAAGACCAAACAGGGTGATCGGGCAACTATACAAACGCAGACACTGCCTAATGGAGGAGGTACTCAGACTTGCCATAAATAGCTCTGTCTTCTCCATCATAGCTTATGGGCTTGCCATCTACAGTGCGGCCACAGACACAACACTAAAAAGAGTAGTCCTGGCCCTGAATAAAGCATGTAGACTCCTCCTCAGAACTCCATGCCTCACCCACACATGCGATTTGTACTCGCTCATGGGCTGGCTGGATCTTGAACTCCAAACTCGTTATCAAATCTGCCTCCTAGCGAAAAAGGCATCCCTGGGCCTGACACCTGTTGGGTTTCAATCCATGTTCTGCCCTGTTGTGCCACCTAGACTGCCAGAGGCACAGAACAGAACCACTTTAAGGTACCTTTCAGACATACAGCACTAGACCAGTGATCCTTTGGATACCATGCTCCGCAGCTGATCAACTTCCTTCCTAATAACCTGCTTGCTGAGACAAAATTAGGATCATTTAAGGCCAACCTACGTTCCCACCTCATTGGCCTAAAGAAGTGCACCTGCTGACTGTAACAACCACTAATGACCAATGTCTGCTCATATAACACAGACATCCTCTCACTAAGTGGTTCCACTACTCTTACAGCACTTAGTCCCACTTGACACCCATCCTACCCCTCAACTCCTATCACCCCATTCCTCGTCCCTTTTCTCAACTCTCTCTTCTACATTCCCCCTTCTCCCCTACCCTCCATCCCGTCCCAACCCCTGTACCCAGCCCACCTTCCCCTCCCCTATTTTCATCCAACCCTCTCCCTCTCTACCCACCCCACCCTAAAGACAATGGGTACCAATCCCTGCTTCTTGGATCTATTCTAATCATAATCTCTTCACTGCTCCCCAACTTGTGTACAATAAGTCTGCCATACCTTGTTAATTTTCTTGCAGATGATGTATATTACCTGTGGTTTGTTATGTAATTTTTGTAATTGATGAATTATTGTAAGTTGTTTGATCTTTGTTCTGTACATTCCGACATGGCACCTTTGTAAATGAGCTCCCAACTCAAAGGTTGTAAATCCGAGATTGAAATAAATAACTAGCTCCAGGCTTAACTTTTGCAGCAACTTGTTAAACAAATGTGTAAAACAATGATGTGTAATAAATAATATTAGCAAGAAAATAACAAGCTCCGATCAGATGACATGGACAGGGCAGAATGAGAGTGTATATACCTGCTAGCCATGGATGTCAGTACTACCCCTGTCTTATAGTTTCAAATATGGTTAAGAGGGTTGGGATGTTAAACCCCTGTTAAGGTTTGTGATCTGAAGTTGCAAAAAAGGTGTGTGGCGCCTCCACCCAGATTAAAGTAAGTGAGCTGGGTGTTAATCTAGTACCGTCCCAGGAAACAATACCAACATGCTACGGTCCCACAAGTTAAACCCAACTACTTCTTGTACAGTGCAGTACAGTTCACCCAAATGCAGTCAAACATATCACTCTAAACAATAATAGGGACAGACTCAAATGTAAATTGCAAAACTGCAAGGAACAGATTTACTGAGTTTTCAGGAACAAGGGTCCAGGGAAGGAAAGGGTTATGGGTAAAACAATGCAAATTACAATCAACAATAGTCAAATAATATTGGCACTATTCAATAGTGCAGTATCACCATTAATATTGACTGGCTATGGTAATGCTCTCTTACCAATCTCCTACCCTCACCTTACACTTTTGTTATGCCTGACTGTACTGTCAGGTTACTACCTTAATCACTTACCGGTACCAATAATATCACTCATTGTACTAGAGAGCTCCTTGTACTTTACTGGGCACCCATCCATAAAAAATGGTGTAGGCTCATCAACAGCCACACTGCATGAGATAACTGGCGAGGAGATATTAAAGTGCACTATTTGTTCTCCCAGGATAGATGCTATTTGTAATGCCAATGGGGAAATGTGTCACGAGAGCACAGTTACAGCACAGAGTCTATTTGGTGACCTATCTACTGTAAAGTAAATCTTTCTCGGAATGTCTGGTGAAAGCCTGGGCCAAAAGCTCACCTCCCTGCCAGTGCAACTCCAAGACAACCCCACAACATGGCAAGCAATCAACTGGCTGTGGTGGTTGATGGCAATGGCTCCCTAACACCTCAGGCCCTGTGGCAGTTGCAGACCCTGCCTGTACCAATAAGCATCTCTCTCTGGTCTCACTAAAAGGCTAGTTTCAGGGTGGTTTAACTGTACAAATTGACTCAGCTGCTGATTTCAATTTCTTTCTCTTCCTCTCTATATTTAGCAGTCTCCTCATTCTTTTCTGTGGAAGTAGATGTCTGCCTCCAAAATGTCTGCATAGTTTCTCTGTTCACTCATGATACAAGGTCTGTCTCTGGCAGACTGATTTGCTGTTGCAAAGTGAGCAGACAAACCTCCAGTTGGTTAAGTCCTTCTATCCATCATATGTGAGGGTCTGTCTGGATGCTCCCTTAATGACTGATTGGCTGTCAAACCTGTGGGCATATTAATAGATCCTCCAGTGTCCTAGGAAGTATGTGTGTGGCCAGAAACACACTGTGAATGACACCAAATGTGCTAAAGTTGCAGAGCAATCATCTTCACTTCAGCACAGCTCCCCATTCCTAGTCCAAGTCCTCAGGGGCTGGAGGAAGCAACAAAAGTGGTGGAAGTGAAAGGGGTGGGGGCTTCAAGTAGCAGACAGGGGGTTAGATGGTCCGTGACCTGAGGACATGGCAAGCCATTGTTCAGACAGACTGTTTGGAGGTAGAGGAGGTGACACAGGTAGTAGGTAGCAAATCCCAGGCTTTCCTCTTTAGGGACCAGTATGACGTAGTGGGCTGAAGGATAGAAGGGAGAGAGTTCCAGACAGCAGAGAGTTCAACAGACAAGTGAAGTCTAGGATTGAAGAAAGAGTGAGATTTACAATGTCTAAGGACATAGACAGGGACTGAGAAGATGTGACGAGAGAGAGAGAATAGATACTCAGCATGTTGGACCTGCAGATCAGTACAGGGATGCAGACGTACACTGCTGCTTTAAGCATCTTCTGCAGATAACCACATATGCATTCTGCATTACCAACCTCATGCAGCTACTCTAGACCCTTTGACACCAGCTTCTTCATCTTGGCAAAGTACATTTTTAAAGTTTCAGGTCCTGGTGGATGAGGCCCAGTTAGTCTTCCCTGTTACCAGGGAGATGGTTATGTGGTTGGATCACAGCTTCCCACTGGTTCCTTGACATTTACACTGAATATTTATTTCAAAGGTTTTACCAGGAAAGGCATACTGAGCTGAAAAAAAGCTCCAGCTTGTTTCCAAATGTGTCCTAGGGGACGAGGAAGGGGAATAGTGCAGTACAATGCAATGAATAAGTACTAATAAAGTAACAAAGAAAAGAAGGGATCAGCAGTACAAGTCCAGCTATTCCACATAACCATTTCAATAATGTGTAACAACTGAGTGCAAAGAAACAAGACAGCAATGGGCTAAATATACTACCATGCAAGTGCAGAGCAGGACCATGTATAAATGCAAAACATATTTATAAAATGTATGTGCAAGGTAGACAGCAGTGGACAATGAGGAGAGTGCAGAGTTGTAAATTATTCCAAACAGTGGCAAACATGGGTTGTATAGTCATGAAAAAAGACTTCCAAGGTAAAAGTGGAAGGAATGGAATGGATAAGAGAGAGGAAGGCTGGTCCAGAGTTGAGAGAACCTGAAGGCGAAAGCACACTGACCCACTTATGTTTTCAGATGAGAGGCAGAGACAGTGAATGTCCGAGTTACGAAGAAAGGGTGAGTAGGCAGGTAGACAGGTAAGCAAGGAGCTAAGATAGGTGGGGAGGGTTCCAAAACAGAACTTATGAGATAAATTAAGCTCAAAAGGCAAGACGTCTGCCCTCAAAAGACAGGAGAGAGCGAGCTGCAAAAGGGAGAAGGTATGTGTGTGTGTGGGGGGCAATTAATGACAAAGTGACAGAAGGAGTAAAAAAAGTGGATCCAGTCTAACGAGAGCAGACTTTGGTGCAGCACTTGCGCTACATTCCTATAGTCAAAAAATGGGAGGATTACCTTAACAACGATCTCACACTGGGTGGGGTGTTAGATAAAGGCTTTTTTCCTGTTAAGCACCTCCACTTTGGGGTGGAGATTCTTAAGTATGACATCCACATTGCACCAGAAATCAAGGTGGCAGTCCAACCAAACCCTGAGACATTTGAATGAGGTAAAGACAGCTGAGAACAGGGAATTTAACAGACATCACTGAGACCATTTTGGAAACATTAAGGGTAAGCTGATTAGAGCAGAACTCACAGTTAGATACTGGTAACATCCCTCTGTAGAGGCACAACCAGATCAGAGGCAGATGTGCCTGAGGCAAAAACTACTATGTCATCCACATATGTGTGCATATTTGAGAGGCACATACTTAGGGGAGGTCATTTAGGAAAACAGACAAGGATAGAGCCACGGACAGAGCCTTGGGGAACACCTAATTCGATAGAGAGTGCATGGAACAAGGATTCAACTATATGGACTACTTGTGACCTGCCCTCCAGTCACCAAACAGGAAAGGGATTTGGGGGTACTCATATCTGATGACCTAAAGGTGGCCAAACAATGTGCCAAGGCTGTGGGGAGAGCCGGTGGGATGCTGGGGTGCAGAGGGAGCGGTATCACCAGCAGAAGGAAGGAGGTAGTGATGCCACAGTACAGTGAGGCCTCATTTGGAATGCGGTGTCCAGTTCTGGAGGCCACATCTCTGTAAGGATGTAGACAGGGTGGAGGCAGTTCAAAGAAGGGCAACAAAGATGGTGCAGGGCCTACACAAAAAGTCATATGAGGAAAGACTGGGAGACCTCAATATGTATATCCTAGAGGAGAGAAAAGACAGGGGGGAGATATGACAGAAACCTACAAATATCTAAAAGGCATAAATAGGGTACCGGAGGGTAGCATCTTTCAGAAAAGGAGATGTCCAGAAACAAGGGGGCATGACATGAGGTTGGAAGGGGGTAGACTAAGGGGTAGTGTGATGAAATATTTCTTCACAGAAAGGGTGGTGGATGTATGAAATAGACCCCAGTGGAAGTGGTGGTGGAAAACACAGTGGGGGGATTCAAGCATTCATGGGACAGGCATAGGGGAACACTAGCAATAGGAATGAGGAGGTAAAGCCGGAGATCAAGTAGGGTCTGTGGCTTTTACAGTAGGCAGGGAAAATGGGCAGACTAGATGGGCCTAGCGGTCCTTATCTGCCATCAACTTCTATGCTTCTATGCAAGCTAAACCATTTAGCAGTTACACTGTAGGTCAGACAGTTCAGTACATGAGTTTATCCAGGAGAATGGAGTGTGTGACAGTACTAAAAGCTTTGGCCAGATCAATAAAGATGGCAGAGGTAATCAGGCCCTGATCCATTCCCTTCAGGATGGTGTCAGTAAGTCTGAAAAGGAAGGAAATAGTTGAGTATGACTTCTCTAAGACAGACTGGAAAGTGGTGCAACAAGGGGAGAGTGGAAAGTGAGCCAGGTGTTCCCGGAGTTTGACCAAAGATGGCAGGAGTGATATAGGGAGGTAGTAGTTGCTGGGACTGAGGGGTCACCACTTTTAGTGTGGGCAATAGCTGTAGCACTCTTTCATGTCTCAGTGGCTATGCCCAAGTGAAAGGAGAGATTTAGGAGCTCATGATAAGCAATGCCATAGCAGGAGCTGACAGATTTTGGAGCTAGGGGTCTAGCTTGTCAGAGTTGTGACCTCATGAATATTTAGGGCCAAAATGGCCATGAGGGTACCGGGTAAATATAGCTCAGAGAGAACCGAGCATGAAATACGACGCTGTAAGAAGCGCTAATGGTTGTGCAGCAACAGGATTCTTTTCAGCGTGCAGTAAGAACCGCTACCCCTGTCACTGTAGGCTGACAGTAGGAAGGCTGAAGGATGCCGTGGGAGTGATGCCTGGCCAAGCCACTCCCCTGGTGGAGTGGCTAGAGCACCTGCCTCCAGCGGCGTAGGGGACCTGGGGCTGTAGTTTGGTTCTCTCCAGGTACCACTCTACTGCGGCTTTACAAAAAAAAATTCCTGGTGTTTTGTTTCTTCCCCCAAAGTCCACAAACCCCCGGAGTTGATTATAATTAGTCCGGGGGTTATGGGGGGGGTTGGAGCCCCAACCGCAAAAACCAAGATATTCCTCCGGTGTGTGATGTGGTTGTATTGGTCGGCATGTTGTAGCCCTGATATTTTGCCACAAGCTGCTTTGCATGCAGCATCGTTGATGTGCGCGGTTTTGACCATGACATTATGACCCCGTGCCGCTGTGAGGGTGGCTGCAGGAGAGGTGAAGCTGAAGGAGAAGGAGGAGAAAGAGGTTAGGGAGGGGATGTAGACTGGAGGGAAGGGGAGGAGGGGAGATGTTAGAAGGCATAAGCGGTAAAATAAATTATCAGCAAGGCCAGTAATAGACATACTCATTAGTTTGAGGACTGGTGTGCTTGCTTGCATAGTAAAACCAGCTGACCATGGGATTAGTGGTCCAACACTCTACTGTCCCTGGTTGAAAGGACTACATCAAGGATGGCTGCCTCATCTTGTAGGCTCCTACAGAAGGTAGCACTGCCACTCTCACCTTTGGGATTGGAGGATCAGAAGGTTGTAGGTTCTAGCCCCACATCAGGAACTTGAGGTAATACCCATAACTGACACTCTAGTGCAGTATGAGGTGTGCGATGCACTGTTGAAGTGCTATCCTTTGGATGAGATACTAAACCAAGGTTTCTACTGCCCATCTCTAGTACCTGTCAAGTTGGAAGACAAAAATTCCTCATGGCACTCATCGAAGAAGAGAAGCAGATTAGACTAGTTGCCATATTGGTCCTTGTAAGAACAGATCCAGAAGCAAATAGTTTGATACCTTTTATTGGACCAACATAGATGTTTTATTTATTTATTGTATTTGTTAAACTCTAGGATTAAAAATACCTTTGAGCAGGAACTGCTCATTTACAAAGGGTCCACGTAACAGAATGAAGGGTAAACTTACATACAAAGGTTGACAAGGACTGACAGACTTTAAGCACTGCCAAGGCTAGGATAAGGATACTTTCCTACTTGGAGAGAGACAATAACATTAAGAAAAATGCCGGTTAACAGGCAAAAGTAACATAGAATGTGACAGCAGATAAAGACAGCTTGGCCCACCTAGTCTGCCCATTTTCCTACCTAACAGATAAGCTGCAGATCCTAGTTAACCAACAGCTTACTTTCTCCTACCCCCCACTAGGACTGCCTTATGTCTGTCCCATGCATTCTTGAATTCCCCCACTGTTCTTGACTCCACGACCTCCTCAGGGAGGCTGTTCCATGCATCCACAACCCTCTCTGTGAAAAATATTTCCTCACATTACCTCTGAGCCGCCCCCATCTTCAAATTGTGCCCCTTGTTCTTGCACATCTCTTTTTGAAAGATGCTACCCTCTTGGACTTTGTTGAGTCCCTTGAGGTACTTGAAAGTTTCTATCATGTCCCCTCTCTCCCTTCTTTCCTCAAGGGTATACATATTAAGCTCCTTTAGTCTTTCTTCAGTATGTCTTCTGGTGCAGACCCTGCACCATTTTGGTTGCCCTCTTCTGGACAGCCTCCACTCTGTCTATGTCTTTGCGGAGATGGGGTCTCCAGAACTGCACACAGTACTCCAGATGGGGTCTCACCAACTGTCTGTACAAAGGGATAACAACTTCCTGTTTTCTACTATTGATGCCTCTCCCTATGCATCCCAGTATCCCCCCATCCTTCCTTACTGCCTTCTCACATTGCTTGCCCACCTTTAGGTGATCTGAAATGAATAACCCCAGGTCCCTTTCCATTTTTGTTGTTGTCAGTATCTCACCCCCCCATTGTGTACTCTTCCCCTGGGTTTTTGTTTCCCAGGTGCATTACCTTGCACTTCTTTGCATTGAATATGAGCTGCCATACATCTGACCTCTCCTCCAACCTTGCGAAGTCCCTTCTCATCCTTTCCACTTCACCTTGTGTATCAACCCTGTTGCAGATCTTTGTGTCGTCTGCAAAGAAACATACTTTTCCTTCCAGTTCCTCTGCAATGTCACTTATAAAGACATTAAAAAGGACCGGTCCTAGTACTGAACCCTACGGTACCCCGCTAGTAACCCTCCTTTCTTCACTGTGGATTCCATTTACTACTACCCTTTGCATCCTGTTGTCTAGCCAATTTTTATCCAGACTACCACCTTGGGACCCACTCCAAGGCTGGCCAACATTGTATTTATCTTTTGTGTGGGACTGTATCAAATGCCTTGCTAATACATCATCTGGGAAGGCCATATCCACAGCCCTCCCTGATCTACTACTTTGGTCACCCAGTTAAAGAAGTCTATTAGATTAGTCTGACCAACCTTCTCATCGTGAATCCATGCTGCCTTGGGTCCTGTGCCCCACTGGCCTCTAGGTACTCAACAATTCTTTTCTACAGAAGTGATTCCATCATTTTCCCTACCACTGAGGTCAAACTAACTGGTCTGTAGTTTTCTGCCTCTGTCCTGCTCCCACTTTTGTGAAAAGGAGTCACATCCACCCTCCTCCAGTCCTCAGGTACCACCCCATCCTCCCATGATTTGTTAAAGAAAGTAATCAGCGGTGTCACTAGTTCTACCCTTAGTTCCTTTAGAATTCTTAGGTGAATCCCATCAGGCCCCATTGCTTTGTCCACCTTCAATTTTATTAGTTCTTTCAGAACCCTTTCTTCTGTAAATGGACTGGTATCAACCCCCATCTTCAGAGTGTTTGTCTTGTTTGGTTTAGGTACCTCCCCCTCCTCCTCCTCTTCCTTTTTGAATACTGAGCAGAAATATTCCTTCAGTATCCCTGCTTTTTCACTGTCACCCTCTACCCACATTCCCTCCCCTTTATTAAGCCTCAGTATCCCTCCTTTGGTCTTTCTTTGCTCCCTAATGTACCTATAAAAGGTCTTATCCCCCTTCTTAACAGAGTTGGCTATCCTTTCCTCAGTTTGGGCCTTTGCTATTCTGACTGCCTTCCCAGCCTCTTTCTGCTTTAACTGATAAAGTTCTCTGTCCTGCTCCTTCTGTGTTTCCTTATAATTCCTGAATGCTATCCTTTTCTCCTTAACCTTCCCTGCCACCTCTTTTGAGAACCATAGCATTTTTTTTCTTCGTTGTGTTTTGTTGATTTGCTTTACACAAAGGCTTGTTGCCTCTGTGATGGCTGTTTTGATTACTCCCCATTGTTCCTCCACCCTCTTTTGCCTGTTTGCTAGTGCTTTTCTGAGGCACTCTCTCATTTTCCCAAAGTCAGCCCTCCTAAAGTCCAGTACTCTTGCTTTTGTATGGCTTGATTGTATGGCTTGTATTTATCGTGAACCACACTGTTTGGTGGTCACTTGTTCCCAGATGGCTACCCATTTCTAAATCTGAGATTCTTTCTCTGTCCCCATTTGAGAGTACCAGGTCTAAGATTGCTCCCTCCTGAGTGGGTTCCAATACTAGCTGTCTGAGGCATGCCCCCTGCAGGGCATCAAGAATGACCCTGCTCTTGGATGTGCCTGCAGCAAAGGTGCTCCAGTTAACATCTGGCATATTCAGGTCCCCCATCAACAATATCTCCCCTTTTTCTTCCATTGTAAGGAAGCCTTCTATCGTTTCCTTTTCTATTCCCTCCCCCTGAGATGGGGGTCTGTATACAACTCCCATATGGATTGTGATGCCATTTCCTGTCTCCAGGGTGACACAGAGTGCCTCACCTGCTCCCTGTTTACTCTTTAGTTCTGTTGCTTTGATCCCTTCCTTTACATAGAGAGCTACTCCTCCTCCTCTTTTACCATCCCTGTCCCTCCTGTAGATTGTGTATCCTGGTATGTTGACATCCCAGTCATGGTTCTCTGTGTACCATGTTTTTGTGACTGCCACAATATCCAGGCAATCCTCTTCCATCAAGGCCACTAGTTCAGGGAGCTTGTTACACAGACTATGGGCATTGGTACTCATCACCCTCCACTTTTTGATGGCCTTACGCCTTTTAGCCCCATTTCTGTCCTTAATGCCTTTGCATTTTTTAACATTTACCTCTGTCCTTCTCCCTAATGACTTCTCTACCTTTTTGTTTACCTCACTAATTACCATGTTTTGTGGGGGGAGGCTGGGATTTACCTGCTCCTTTTCAGTGCCTCCCCCTTGGCTAGTTTAAATGCTTGCCAATGAAACATTTAAACCTCTCACCTAGGATCCTGGTTCCCCCCCCGGACAGATGCAGACCATTGCAGCACTATAGGTCTGCATCCCTCCAGGTGGCTCCCCAGTCCCCAATGAAGCCAAAACTCTGAGCACTACACCAGTTTTTCAACCATTCATTGAATTATCTGGTGAGGAGTACCCTAGCATCACCCTTGCCATAGACAGGCAGCACCTCCAAGAAGGTTACCGTATGCGCTACTTGTCTAAGACCCCTCCCCAACTCTAGAAACTCCTCTTGCACTGCTCTGATCCCATTCCTAGCCAGGTCATTTGTCTCTAGGTGGACAATGACATCCAGCTCCCTCCCTCGTGCAGCTGCTCCCACGATCCTGAGGATTCGCTTCCTGTCCCTCCAAGCCATGGCACCAGGCAGGCACCTTGCCTCCTTCTCCCCTTCCTCCCCCATTTCTACCCCTAATGATTGAGTCCCCCGCCAGGAGTTGTTTCCTTCCCCTGTGGGGTCCCATGCCACCCTCCTGTGGGTCTCCTTTGTGAAGGTTTCCAGCATTCTCCTTGGTCTCCACTGCAGGTGCCTCCACAGAGAAACCTCTATCCACCAGAAGAGCAAATAAATTGTGGAAAGGTACAGCTAGAGGGATGCAACTCTGTTCCACCACCCTCTCCCTCCCTGAGCCCACCCTGGTCCAGCCTCTCCTCTTTCTTGGCAACCTCTGAGGTAGTGGCATTGGCCCTGGTGGTCCCTGGGTGGGGGAGGAGGTTTCATGAATCCTAGCCAGGTCAGCCTGGAGACGGGCAACCTTCTCCCTCAGACCAGAGAGGTGCCTGCAAATAGGGCAGCATCGCAGCCTCCAGAATGTCTCCCAGAACACCGCCGCCCTACAGCCATTGCAATGCACCTCTCCTATCATGTCTTATTTTGTGTCCCCTCTCCTGTTTCTCTGTATGCTTACTCTCTCCTCTCCTTACAACTCTCACCCTTCCTGTTCTGGGACAGCAACTTCCTATATTCTTCATTAGCCTCCTTCTTCCTTGCTCAGTGTCAGACCACCACCAGCTTGGGGGGGGGGCTGAGCTACTTTTTTCCTTTAGGGTTGACAAAACCAATGTTTCTCTATGATCCTTCCCTTCCTACTGCCAAACAGGAAGTTCCTGTTGACAGTCAAATCCAGTGGCTATAAAAGTAGAACTGGTTTAGGGTGGTTGGGTGGGTGGAGGAGTGGGATGGAGGGCAATTAGTAAGAAAAAAGGCTAGCAACAGGAAGTTGTAATTTGAGTCACTTGCTTTTATAGTGTCTAAGCCACACCCCCAATTAAGCTCTCTCTCCTCCTACTGGTTTAGCAAAGTAAGTTGATACAGTATCCTTCCCAGTACAGAACAAACACTGACTTTCTTTCTTTTTTAACCCTAAATAAGAACCCTTCTACTTCTAATAAAGTATCTGTCTGCTTAATCTCAACAGACACTGACTCCTGCTGAGATATAAGTGTTAAATGAATAAGAAAATGTAGCTTCTTTTAGTTAGTTGCTTTCT
This sequence comes from Neoceratodus forsteri, assembly GCA_016271365.2. Lineage (NCBI taxonomy): Eukaryota > Metazoa > Chordata > Ceratodontiformes > Ceratodontidae > Neoceratodus > Neoceratodus forsteri. The sequence goes on from CM057456.1 coordinate 817,694,453, forward strand.
GCTCTACAAGCAAGGATAGCAACAGTAACACATGAGCAATGGAGTTAGTGAGGGTAGGGTAAGCGGGGTACAGAAAATAGTAAGCTGGCTGAGGAGCCATTGTCTAAGGTGAGGGGGTAGAAGGGATGCTTGCCTGATAGTAGTGGGAGGGGACCCACGTCCAAGAAGTGCCAAAGGAAGAGTGGTGGACATGGAGAGGAGGACAGGGAGGGAGGAGGGATGTAAGAGGAGGAAGCAAGAGCCAAAGTATTGCAACCCTAGGGAGGTTACAGGACAGTATGGGCCAGCAAGAGAGGAGAGGGGATCCTCTTAGTGGAAACAATCACACTGACTGGTTGAAGTGAGGTGTTGTCAGAGTTGCCTCTTGAAGGTGCCAAGTGTAGCAGCAGTAAGTGTTTCTTTGTTGAGCGAGTTATACCATACAGGGGCTCTGTAGGTGAAAGACCTCTGATCCACAGTGGTCCAGCATCTGGGGACCTGGTAGATTTGGTGCTGTGCATTTCTGGTATGCTGGGTGCTGTTGTATACGGTAAGAAGTTTAACAACACCTGGTGGCAGGAGTCCAAGGAGAACCTTGTTGGTTATCAGGCAGGTCTGGTATTGGATCCTGCTGAGGAGTGGTAGCCACCCAGCCTGGGCGTACAGATCACAGGTGTGTGTTAGATGGGCAGCGCCTGTTAGGAGTTGGCAAAGATTTGTTAAGCGACATCGATATCCTGCGAAGGGCAGTGGGGGTAGCTGAGTCATAGATAGCTAGGCCATAGTCAATGACAGAAGTGACAGAGCTGTTAATTGCCAGTCTAAGGGCATCAGCTGTCATGCAATGTTTGTGCCTGTGGAGAAGGCCTATCCGTATATTTGTGGCCTTTGCGACATTGTCGATATGCTGTGCAAAGGAGAGAGATCTGTCCAGGGTGAACCTGAGGTACTTAAACTCTGGAACTGGTTTGAGTGTAGTCCCTGCTCAGTTCCTGATAGTGGGGGGTCGAGAGTTATACTTGCTTCATGTATTGCAGAAAGACATTACTTTTGTCTTGCAATAGTTCAGGACAAGTTTGTGTGAGCTGAACCAGTCCTCAACACACTCGAAGCCACGCTGTAGCTGCCCCTCCAGTAGATTAGTATCATGGTGATTTGTGTATATGACAGCGTCCTCTGCATAGAGCAGTATGTTCTGGTGGCAGATGCTAGGGAGGCTGTTCAGAAAGAGACTGAAGGGCAGTGGTCCCAGAATGGACCCCTGTGGGACTCCTTAGAGGACTGGGCTTTCATTGGAGATGACACCGACGATTCTAACATGTTGGACCCTACCTCCGAGGTAACTTGCAAACCAGGGCAATGTATCTTTGGAGAGACTGATATTTGAGAGCTGCCTGACTAGGAGTGGGTGATTTATGGTGTCAAAGGCTTTAGTTAGATCAATGAACACAGCCACCATGCGGTTTCCTTGGTCCAGAATGGCGTGGATGAATCCTGTAAATTCCAGCAGTGCAGTGGTGGTGTTGTGCCCTTTTCTAAAGCAATGTTGTTCAGGGGATTGGATTTCATATTTATCAAGGTACTCGACTAGCTGGTCCAAGACTAGTCATTCAAGAGCTTTAGATAAGGGAGGGAGGGAGGATGGAGATAGGCCTGTAGTTAGTGTGCAGTGCCCTATCTCCGCTTTTGTGAACCGGTGTAATAGTTACCTGTTTCCATATGGCTGGGAATTGGGCAGTCCTGAGTGACAGGTTGAATATCTTTGTCAAGGGTTCTAGGATTTCTTCTAAGACCAGTGCAATCAGCTTCATATCAATGGAGTCACTGCTGTAACCAGTACTGCTGATGGCTTTCAGAATGTATTTTCTAGCTAGGTGCACTGGGATCTCCTGGAAGTAGAATTGAGGTGTGTATGAAGATGGTCACTTGTGGTATGTTACAAAAAGAAAACAATGTCTAAGCTTTCAGACCAACCAAGTCCTTCCTCAGAGACTTATGACAGTTGTTCAGAGAGTCACATTCTATTTAACACCCAGATCATACATTAAAAAACAGAAACAATTCTCATTGATTTAAAGTACCTATTTCAAAAAATCACAAATTTAAATGGAATTAATAGCATCCCATTAGCTTGCTACTACTGAGAATCTTTTCGAGGTCAAATGACATCCAAATTAGATAAGCTAAAGACTCAAGCAGACAAAACCTCTAACTGAAATTATTAATGAATGAGTGTGTTAGGAGAATACATTCAAAATTAAAAGCAAGACCTTTAGATTTCATACCATAAATGTCCAAGCTAAAACTTGATAGTATTGTATGATAAAAACTGTACAACAGAAATGTATGTATGGAAATGAGGGGAATAAGAAAAATGCACATTGTATGAACAGCTGTTTAAAACATTCATACAGAATTAAACTTATCTGGAGATATTTTCTAAACTACACTCCCAACCAGTTAACACACTCCATAAACATTAAAGCCTACAGTGCTGTAACAATATTTTTTACAAGATAATATCGATTGTCAGTATTATTGCCAAATAAAAAAAATAAATCTCTCAAGGACCATCTAGAAAATGAGTTCATGCATCTTAAAATGTTCAAAGTTCACTAATGAGTCAGTATATAATCAATTAGCTATATGAACAGAAACAGTCTTAGGAATCTATATAAAACACAAATGGAATTAAAATCCCCCTTCCCCCAGGAAAAGATAACTAGAAAAAAAGTGTATATTCACCATGTATGTGAACTAAGAGTCCTAACACTGTAGCATAATTATGACATGTACCGGAACATAAGCCTTCTGAAATATGTAAGCACAACCCCAACCCCTCCCCGCACACACACAGCCCCCTTCCCACACACAAAAAAAAACACACCATCCATTTGCTTCTGGATCTGTCCAAAGAAGAGAAGGAAAGTTCTATTGGTATCATGGACACTTTTTCTCTGTTAATAAACCAGGTTCATGTAACCCCCTTCCCCAAGGACACACCTGGAAATGAGCTGTCACTGCTCAGTGTACCTTGGCTCAGTGTGCCTTTCTTGGTCAAGCATGACAAATAAATTGTCCACCACAGTAAATTCCTCCCTTACAAAAAGAGTGGCCCATCCCTGTCTTCTCGAGCCTTTCCCTTTGGAATAGTTTGTATCTATTTATCCTTGTGTTTCAGTCCTTTTTTTTCCTCCACCACCAGGTCTCTGTGAGTGGCACAAAGTTCTTGTCCTCTAAAGCACATTAGACCCATGAGCTTGCCCATTTTGCTGGGTGTGATACTCATTCTGGCCTGCATGCAAGTGAGGATAGTTCTCTCTCTATGCTTCTTCCCTCTGCCTGAGGTTCTCCGCTCTGTGTTCTCCCCTGCTCTGTAGTCCTTCCCTATATCTACCTTCTGCCCATGGTTGTCCCCTACACCATTCTGCTACCACTATTGTGTAGTTTAAAGGCTCTTTGGGGAAGTATTAATATAGAGTTGAAATGAAGAATGAGCGCGGTTGACCAGTGCCTCAGCAGCAGCATGCTACGTATCACATCACAGGAGGTCTGGGTTCAGTTTCAACCTTGGGTCTACAGATCAAGAGAGTGAATGGATCATAGAATCTATGTGTCCACTCTTAAATGGTTATGCTTGAAGTGTGAGAAGAACTTGATGAACCTACGGTCTTCTTTCTGTTGTTGCATGTGTAACCTCACCACCCCTGCCCTTCATCTAAGGGTCTTCAATGGTGCTGCTCAACCAGAGCAGGGGGGCAGTTACATCAAACTGACCAGCACTTTACCACCCACATACCTTTTTTTTTCTTCCCAGTTAATTCTCATGCTGGTGTCTTCCCGTCAGCACCCCTACCAGGTCACTGACCATCTCACAAATTTACTGGTTATCCACCTGTAACCCCCTACAAATTGGGGTTTACTATAATGTCTTCCTGGGCTCCTATATGCCCACTGTCAGGCTGGTGTCCTATCTTAAGTAGTGCTATCTGTTTGTGTGAGAGTGCCCTAGTGAGCCTTGGTGCCTGTCTCTTTAAGAGCCTAGCTAATCTGTGTTTAGAAATTAGTCTGGGCTGGGTCCGAGTGGTTTAAGGCTTGTGAGTGGCCAGACAGTCTGTTATATTGCTCCATTCTGCAGTTACTACTTGCGCAGAGGGATCCCTCTTAGGAACTGTAATTGTTTATTGCTTATTTGCTGTCATAGTAAAGATAGAGAAGTTTGTCAAACCTGCTTTTATTGCAGCTCGAAAATTTGAATGAGAGTCACCATGTTAGGTCCTGGACTTCCAGTATTTGGACCACTTGAACCACTAGGGACCTAAAATGGAGACTGCCCCCAGGGGTCTTGTGGGAAGGAATTCTATAGTTTTTGTACTTTTGAGCGTTGGTGCCCAAATGGACCTGGAGGGGGAGCACTTACTGTGACTGACAGCTCCCTGGGCCAATCAAACCTCTTGGATCATGAGTAAAATGCCCAGCACTGCCTGAAGCAGTGAATCAGTTACAGTTGGAGGTTGAAGAGTGAACAGCTCGAGCTTTTGAGCAGCTGCTCCCTGAAGGAGCATAGGGGAATCAATGGGAAGAGGCTCTGCTGGCCTTCCTGCCATGTTCTCCAGTAGTTCAAACTGCCTATTGCAGAAGTCAGATCTGTCAGATTTCCAGCCTTAGAACTGTGGCAGAAGAAAGAAGTGTCACTGTGACTTGTGATTTGGACTGAAGACTTGCTCCAGAAGCGATCGGCCTAGCTTGAAAGAAAGTTACCCTTGGATCGGAAGGTTTGAGCAATTAAGCTGTTAATTTTCAACCAGACAGTATCCAAACTGTTGTTAAATGAAGTTATGCTGTAAATGTGCTGAATGTGTTTCATGGGTCACGATTTGGTTCCCCACGGTCAAATCTGCTATGCCACCTGCAGGCTTCACCAATAGAAGATCACAAACTTTTGCAGAACTGTTCATCCTGCTTGAGCCCTGCCATCTTGGCCTAGGCCACTACTCAGAGACTGTCTCAGTGAAAAGACCAGCCTGGGGATTCAGCCCCCTGCCCAATACCATCGAGCAGGTAGTGATCACCTGAAGGTGAGCCATTTTGGCCCTGCTTCACCTGGCATCCCTGATCATCAACATGAGATCTACATCTCACTTGTCCCACATTCAGATTCTGGTAGTGTGAGTACAAATAAGGGTAGCTCCATGCAACAAAAGCAAAAATCATTGTGGTATCAACTGATTGTTTCTTTTACTCGGTTCTTGCAATGGACAGAGCCATCCGGCTTGGATTACAAATTATTGGGTTGTGTGCATGCTTAATTGTTTTCTTTCTTTAAGGGCCCCAACAACAGCTACAGTGCTGGCTACCCCGGGCAACGCTTCAGGCTAGCCTGCATGACATACTGGGTACCCAGGGTTGTTGAACTGTTTAACTGGGACTTAAAGGGCATGCCAGACAATCCTGACTTGAATCAGATTGCTAATCATTCAACTAGATTCACACCCCTCCCTTGTTCACTGCCCCCAAATAAATCTGATTGTCTTTCTTCACGTTTAACCTGGCTAGTGTGCATATTATTGGTTGGGCTACAGTGTTAAGGTTGCATTGTTGTGTTGCTAACCTTATTTTCCAGGGGGTCTCCAAGGCAACTGCCACAGATCCAGCCCTGGTGGTAAGTGAAAAGGATGCAAGCATATTATTATTACTATCTGCTGATTGTGAATGCACCATTGTGTTATTTCTTAGGCCACTAGAAGGGTTGGTGGGTGGTATTAGTGTCCCAGAGGGCTATACTAGAGAAGCTGAGCTACCCCAATACCATTCCTCTGGGTGGAGGCACCCGATCACAGAACTCAAGCCCCCCAACTTGTGTATTACCATACAGGCAGGGGTAGTAGGCCTTATAATAGTGCCACCTAGGGGTTACATCTTGGAGGCACTGGTTGGATTAGCGCCCTCTAATGATCAAGAGTTAAAATTTCAGTTAAGTGCAAAACTGAGACAAGCTTTGAAATGGAGACGCTTACCACACCCATATGGAAAATTTCCCCCTACAAGCTGGATATGCACCATAAGATGGAGTGGAGTGAGGCCGAAGGGGTAGATCTCCATCATGCCATCCTACTACTTGATATCCCTGTGGGGACCACTAGTGAAACTATTGAAGAAACAATGAGGAAGGGTAAATGTCTGGGAAAGGTCAAAGTACAAGGGGCAGGACTCAGATCTATTTGCTCAGACCTTGGTGGTCCTCCTTTTGTGTAGCCTCCCCATAGACCCTGAAATGGTACCCCCTGTCATCATGCCGGAAGAATCCCAGAAGCGGTGGAGAATTATTCATTTGCATAGTGACCCATCTTCCCCTTGGGGGTCCCCGAGGGTAGAGGGGTTCAAGGACAAATTGTTGAGACTTCTAATTGCTGAAAGGCAGACCATTAAGGATTTGCGAAAGGTGTTGGAGGATTCGGAGAAGACCTCTCCAGTACAATCTCCTCCGGCCTCTCCATCCACCCTCAAGGCATCCCTATTGTCGTGTTCCCCATTGTGATACCCACTGTACACCTGGACGTCTATCGCAGGCTCAGATTGTTCTCTGTTGTAGTTCCTGTACCACTGGGGGAGGACAACTTAGAAACATGGATGGACTATGCTACTACCCTGGTTCAGAAGTAGCAGTGCTCTGAGGGAAAGAAGCAAAAAGAGACTTATGGAAAGCTTAAGGGATCCTGCACTGGAGGCTATTCAGTTCTTTCAATCCACAAACCCAGAGACCACTGCAGCTGAGTAGCTATGCGCTCTAGAAGGGGTGTTCGGCAGCACCGAGTCGGGGGGGATTTAATGTGGAAATTAAAGTCTGCTAAACAGTGGAAAAATGAGAAGTTGTCTGCTTTTGCCACCTAAATTGAACAGGCCATGCAGAGAGCACATAGAAAAGGTTGTGTCCCAGCTAGTGAACTGATTTGTGGCATGCTGGAGCACATCCTCAAATCTGCCTGTTATTCAAGTGTGCTTATGTTAAAATTGAAGTTTCAGGACCAGAAAGCTAACCCTCCTGAGTACTGTTGACTGATGAAGGAGACCCAGGAGGCTGAAAATGATGAGGATGGTTGGGTACACACTGCCCCAACCTCCGACTGTCCTGGTGAGAAAGAGGAAGCCCTTGAGACACAGCAGTTCCAAGAGCTGCTGAAACAGCTAAAAGAGATGCAAGCCAGCCAACAAGCCACAGCTGAAGCAGCCAGAAGCTCTAATTGTTGTCCTCCTAAGACTGAGACTGACAGTGAAGTCCCAACCGTGGATGTGGGGGCTCATGCTCTTGCCACTGAACCTTGAGCTGAATCCAAACTGGTGGAAAAAATGAGAGAACTGTGAGCTTTGGTGGGGGACCTCATACATGCTACATGATCCTCTGCCTCTTGGCAGAACTGTGGAGAAAGGGAGCCCAAGAAGAAGTCCAAAGAGGGCAGTAGAACTCCCACCCCAGACTTCTATAAAAAAAAACCGAACTGCTCTGGTGATCTCAGAGAAAAGGTGTTCTGTTACCGGTGTGGCAAAGATGGGCACACCCGACGGGGTTACAATTCCCTTGAAGATCTGCGAAGGTCACTGCCAAGTTACTTAACCTGGTTTGACAGAGCAATATAAAACCTCAGTCTGGCCCACCCTGAAAATCTTTTTCTTCTAAAACTGCTGTGGGCCAGTCCACACAACAGACTCCCCCAGACTGGTCCGAGATGGTGGGCCCATCCATGGAAACCACTGTAACAGTCAACAGCATATCCACCCGAGCTGTGTTAGATAGTGGCTCACAGGTCACTATTGTATTTAAAGACTGGTATGACCAACACCTCACTGATCTCCCACTCTTACCTCTAGAGGGAATGCATGTCTGGGGGTTGAATGACAAATCTTATCCTTACCAAGGGTACACACGAATTTGGTTGTCTTTTCCTTCTGCCGTTGCTGGAGTGGATGAACCAGTCATGACTCTGGCTCTGCTGTGCCTACCAATAGAGATGTACGATGGTATCCCCTTGTTGATTGGGACCAATGCCCATATGTTTGGTAGGCTAGTCCAGCTCTGTCAAGAGAAACAAGGCCAGCGGACTGGAAAAGCGCTACACATTCCAGCCATCGTGCATAGAGCCTATGACTTGCAGATGAAAAATAAAGATGTTGAGAAAGATGAACTGATGGGGAGTAGTATGGAAGAAGGATCCAGAATCCCTTGTGTTGCCCCCAATACATAGTGCACCATCAGTGGTGAAGTACAAATTAAAAAATTCGTCAAAAATAGAATCCTCATGTTGGACGCCCCAGAAGAGGGGAAACTCCCTGAGGGACTGTTGATCAAGCCTAGCATCCTACCAGCCCAAGCTCACACCTATGCCCGGCGAGTGGTGGTACAGGTCCAGAATGTGTCCGACCGGGATATCAGGGTAAATCAAGGTTGCACCCTGGCCACTGTATATTGTGCAGACATGGCTGTGTTGCCTAGCAAGAAAGGCTTTGTAGAGCCTGATGAGGTGACCCCTGACCTGTTCGAGTTTGGAGAGTCCCCCATACCTGAAGAGTAGAAAACTAAAATCATCCGGAAGTTTGCTCAAAAAAGCAAGGTATTCTCTTTGAAGGAGTAGGACGTGGGATGTGTCACTGGGGCTGAACACTACATAAGACTACATGACAAAAGGCCTTTCTGTGAGAGATCTCAATGCCTAGCCCTGGCAGACATCGATGATGTTCGATGCCACCTACAGCAGATGCTTGCAGCTGGCATTATACAAGAGTCTCACAGTCCAGAAGAAAAATGGCTTAGTGAGGATGTCTGTGGACTACCGGACTTTAAATAGAAGAACCATACCTGACCAGTACACTATGCCTTGCATCCAAGATGCCCTGGACTGCCTCAGTGGAAGCCAGCGGTTTTCTGTATTGGATCTGCAGTGTGGAAATTACCAGATCCCAATGACCCCTGAATATAGAGAAAAAAATCGCATTTATTTGCCCTTTGGGTTGGTTTTTATGAATTTTTGCGCATGCCTAAGGGTATTTTAGGAGCACCCGCCACTTTCCAGCAGCTGATGGAATGAGCTGTGGGAGACATGAACTTATTAGAATGCCTTGTCTACTTAACGATGGTATTGTGTTTGGTTGGACCCTTGAGGAACATGAGACCCATTTGTTCAAGGTTCTAGACTGATTGGAGGACTTTGGACCAGAATTATCAATAGACAAGTGTCACTTTTTTCTGAAGTCTGTGAAATATATTGGTCATATAGTGTTGTCTGAAGGGATCCAAACTGACCCGAGCAAAGTGAAGTCTTTAACCACCTGGCCCCAGCCTAATAATCTTAAAGAGCTGCAAAGATTCTTGGGATTCTGCAGATATTATTGCCGGTTCATAAAAGACTACACTAAGATCATCCGCCCTTTGTTCAACCTAACACAAGGTTACTCACCTACAAACAAGAAATACAAGAGAAGCACTGTCAAAAAGGAGGAAAAGGTCTACTTTCGGGCAAATTAATCTTTTGGAACCAGGTGGACTCATGAGTGTGAGGCAGCAATCTATGATATCATCTGTCAACTCACTCATGCACCCATGCTTGCTTATGCCGACCCCGGCAAACCTTATGTGTTGCACACTGATGCCAGTTTAAAATGACTTGGTGCTGTTCTGTATCAAGAATATGAGGAAGGTCTGCACCCAGTGATGTTTGCAAGATGAAGCCTAACCCCCTCTGAAAAGAACTACCCTGTACACAAACTTGAGCTCCTTGACTTGAAATGGGCTGTGGTGGACCAATTCCATGAATATCTGTATGGTGCAAAAATTCTAGTAAAGACTGATAACAATCCCCTGACCTATGTCCAGACTTCAGCAAACTTGGATGCCACTGGGCATCGCTGGCTATCTGCCTTCCAGTTACGATTATTTAGTCGAATATCATCCGGGTTTAAACCACATTGATGCAGATGCCCTTTCCAGGATTCCTGACCCTAACTTGAAGTGAGTGAGAAGGTCCGAACAATCTGTCCAAGCTCTTTGTCAAAAGTTGGATAAAGATGAGCACCCCTCTTCTGAAACAGTTGATTGCCTGGTAGACTGCTTGGGTCCTCCTGACACTCATGTTCCCACAGCCTACTACCATCTTGCATCCTTGGACCTCAGCATGTTGCCTCAACTTAAACCCGACAACATGCAGTGGGCTCAGACCCAAGACCCCATGATCAAGTCTGTGCTGAATGCTATTCATGAAGGAAAATATGTGCCTAAACTGCTTTCTTCTGATCCCTGAACTGCCCTGCTGTTTAGAGAGGGACCCAGATTAAAGTTGTGCAACAAACTGCTTTACAGAGAAACTTAACTAAGAAGGTCAAGTTATTAAGCAACAGCTAGTGCTACCTATAGTTTTCAAGTGTGTAGTTCTATGGGCCCTTCATGACCAGATGGGACACTTAGACTGTGACCGAACTACAGACTTGGCCCATGCTCGATTTTATTGGCCAAAAATGGGAGCTGACATTGAGACTCACATCAAAACTTGCAGTCATTGTCTCCAGAGGAAAGCTCAGCCCCAGAGGGCTGCGCCCTTAGTGAATATTTCTACCAGTGCATCCATGGAGCTTGTGTGTATTGACTTCTTGTGTCTTGAACCAAATCAAAAGAATATTGGCAATGTGCTAGTGGTGACTGATCGTTTCACTCATTATGCCCAGGCATATCCAACCAAAGACCAGAAAGAATCTACAGTGGCAAAGGTTCTAATTGAAAAGTTCTTTGTTCATTATGATGCCACCCAGAGAATTCACTGGTATCAAGGGAGAGACTTTGAAAGCCGCTTGATCAAGGAAATGCTCTGGGGAGTGCAAAAGTCCAAAACCATCCCCTATCACCCCCAGGAGGATCCACAGCCTGAAAGATTCAATCAAACATTACTAGACATGCTGGGTACACTCCATCCTTGGGACAAGACCAAAGGGAGCCAACAGATAAGCACACTGGTCCATGCTTATAACTGCACTAAAAGTGACGCCACTGGGTTCTCACCTTACCATGAAATGTTTGGCAGAGAAGCTCAGTTGCCAGTAGACATCTGCTTCAGAGTGTCCCCTGATGGAGTCAAAGCAGAGAATTACCTTCAGTATGTTCAAAAGCTAAAGGCCCAGTTAAACCATGCCTATCAATTGACACACACCATGGTGGCAAAGAGGAACTTAGCTTAGCAAACAAAGAAAGGCATGACAGACGTGTCAAGGCCCAAGAACTGCAACCTGGAGACAGAGTTTTGTTGCGAAATTTGGGTCTAAATGGAGAACCAAGATTGCTGATAGCTGGCACCACACCCCCTACATTGTTGTCAGTGAGTTGGAGGATCTAGCAGTTTATAAAGTGCGTCCAGAGAATGACGCACGAGCTGTAAAGACAATGCACTGAAATCATTTGTTGCCTATTGGACAAATCATCATTGAGTCTGCACCTCAAAACACTGCCCCTCCCAGGCCTGTAACCAGGGCTGCAGCTAAAAAGAGACAATTAACCCCCCTCTTCAGTTGTTAAAGATTCAAGGCCTGCCATCAGTCATGTTCTGAATGAAATCGACTGCCAGTCTGAATCTGATGACAGTGAGTATGAGGCTCCCTATTACCCATCTTATGAGGCAGTATAGCGTGGTGGGTTAAGGCTCTGAGCTGCAGATCTGGAGACCTGGGCTTGCATCCCATAGCTGCCTAGGTGCATACTGTGTGATCTTGAGCAAGTCACTTAACTTCCTTATCCTCCCAGATTGCATCTGGAAATAAGCTTCGGCTTAGTGTGCTACTCCTGGTTAAACAATAGTCCCTTCCCTTATGAACTGAGTCAGTTGTTTCAGGGTAACCCCATGTACAATTTTGGAGATGAAGCTGGACCCTCAGGGCTGTCCAACCCACCAGCCTTCTCCACAGCCCCTGTGCCCCCTGAAAGTGAGGTGCAAAGTGTTACTACTGATGTAGCTGACTTCTTGTGTCTTGTGGAACTAGCTGAGCCCCAAGAAAGAGAGTTAGAGACAGAGAGCACCACTGGTGACATACCAGAAAGTACAGAACTATTGGCAAATGAGTCTGACCATACTATGGACAATAATGTTAATGAAGCTAATGATTCTGAAAGTATCAGTAATGTGTTGAAAGATTTAAATTCCATGGAATTTCCTCTTGAAGATGAACTTGGAATTTCTTCAGAAACCAGTACTAAAAGTAATATTGTTGAACAAGAGTTAACAGAACAAGAAGCTGAAAGTGTGTCAAATACAGAGCAGACAACCAGTGCAGAGGTACTGTACCCCTTTCTTCAGAAACAGACTTATTGGCCAGCAATGTTAAAAGAACTGAGCCTGTGCCTGCCCCTCCTAGAAAGTCTGGAAGAGCCACAAAGCAAGTGATACACCTCAGTTATGTCTCCCCTGGAAGGCCCGTAGACCTCCCATTACATGTAGTTCACAGAGGGGTGTATATTTCTGAAAGCTCTCTTCCAGAACTGAGTTATTCTGCCACCTCCAAGTTACTAATGAAGCCCTCCAATCAGTGTACTGACACCCTTGCCCCATGCAGCCCTAGTGTAGCTGATCGGGATAGGCCCCAAGCTATGCAGGTTAGTATGCAGGAGGTAACACAGACCAGAACTGTAAGGGTAATGTGTCTAAATACTTGAATATGTCAAGCTGTTATGGGAAATGTTATGAAAAAGTATCCTTATGGAACTGTCATTGCTAAAGCAAAAAATATAGCATTACTGTTGTTATGATTTATTTGACCTACTAATGCATCAGCTTTTATTTTTATAGTATGCTAATAGAACATGCATGTATTTTCGTATGATGTCCTTATATAGACTCTTATAGTAAGAGTAGACTTGACATGGATGCAAGGTTTTTCTGGGCAGGGAAGAGTGTCACCCCTCCTACAAACTGGGGCTTACTATAATGTCTTCCTGGGCTCCTAAATGCCCACTGTCAGGCTAGTGTCCTGTCTTAAGTAGTGCTATCTATTTGTGTGAGAGTGCCCTAGTGAGCCTCCATGCCTGTCTCTTTAACAGCCTAACTAATCTGTGTTTAGAAATTAGTCTGGGCTGGGTCCGAGTGGTTTAAGGCTTGCAACCAGCCAGACAGTCTGTTATATTGCTCCATTCTGCAGTCACTACTTGCGCAAAGGGAGCCCTCTTAGGAACTGTAATTGTTTATTGCTTATTTGCTGTCATAGTAAAGATAGAGAAGTTTGTCAAACCTGCTTTAATTGCAGATCAAACATTTGAATGGGAGCCACCATGTTAGGTCCTGGACTTCCAGTATTTGGACCAATTGAACCACTGGGGACCTAAAATGGAGACTGTCCCCAAGGGTCTTGTGCAAAGGAATTCTGTAGTTTTTGTAGTTTTAAGTGTTGGCACCCAAATGGACCTGGATGGGGAGCTCTTGCTGTGACTGATAGCTCCCTTGGCCAACTGAACCTTTTGGATCATGAGTAAGCTGCCCAGTACTGTCTGAAGCAGTGGATCAATTAGAGTTGGAGGTTGAAGAGTGAACAGCTTGAGCTTTCGAGCAGCTGCTCCCTGAAGGAGCATAGGGGAATCAGCAGGAAGAGGCTCTGCTGGCCTTCCTGCCACATTCTCCAGTAGTTCAAACTGCCTATTTCAGAAGTCAGACCTGTCCGATTTCCAGACTTGGAACTGTGGCAGAAGAAAAAAGAAGTGTCACTGCGACTTGTGATTTGGACCGAAGACATGCTCCAGAAGCGATCAGCCCAGCTTGAAAGAGAGTTACCCTCGGATCAGAAGGTTTGCACAGTTAAGCTGTTAATTTGCAACCGGACAGTATCCAAACTGTTGTTCAATGAAGTTAGTGCTGTAAATGTGCTGAATGTGTTTCGTGGGTCACGATTTGGTTCCCCAATGTCAAATCTTTTACACCAGCTGGAGGCTTCACCAGCAGAAGATCATAAACTTTTGCAGAACTGTTCATCCTGCCTGGGCCCTGCCATCTCGGCCTGGGCCACTACTCCCACTTCAGAGACCATCTCAGTGAAAGGCCAGCTTGGAGATTTGGCCCCCTGCCCAACACCATCGAGCAGGTAGTGACCACCTGAAGGTGAGCTATGTCGGCCCTGCTTCACCTGGCATCCCTGATCATCACCATGAGGTCTACATCCCACCTGTCCCACATCCAGGTTCTGGTAGTGTGAGTACAAATAAGGGTAGCTCCATGCAACAAAAGCAAAAATCATTGTGGTACCAACTGTTTCTTTTACTGGGTTCATGCAACGGACAAAGCCATCCAGCTTGGATTACAAATTATTGGGTTGTGTGCATGCTTAACTGTTTTCTTTCTTTAAGGGCTCCAACAACAGCTGCAACACCGGCCACCCCAGGCAATGCTTCAGGCTAGCCTGCATGACATACTGGGTACCCAGGGTTATTGAACTGTTTAACTGGGACTTAAAGTGCATGCCAGACAATCCTGACTTGAATCAGATTGCTAATCATTCAACTAGATTCACACCCCTACCTTGTTCACTGCCCCCAAATAAATCTGATTGTCTTTCTTCACGTTTAACCTGGCTAGTGTGCATATTATTAGTTGGGTTACAGTGTTAAGGTTGCATTGTTGTATTGCTAACCTTATTTTCCAGGGGATCTCCAGGGCAGCTACCACAGATCCAGCCCTGGTGGTAAGTGAAAAGGGTGTGAACATATTATTACTGTCTGCTGATTGTGAATGCACCATTGTGTTATTTCTTAGGCCACTAGAGGGGTTGGTGGGTGGTTTTGGCATGCCAGAGGCTATACCAGAGCAGCTGAGCTACCCCAGTACCATTCCTCTGGGTGGAGGCACCCGATCACAGAACTCAGGCCCCTCAGCCTGTGTATTGCCATACAGGCAGGGGTAGTAGCCCTTAGAATAGCGCTGCCTAGGAGTTACACATTCACTTACATAAGACCTTCTCAAGGTGGGTGGCCAGCCACGTTGGTCATGCAATAGCCTGTGTGGGGGGGGGGTGTTAGTTGAACAGCCCAGCGTTTTTCTCCAACCTCCATTTTCTCGCCAGGGTGCCAGAGTGCAAAGATGTGGTCGAACATGCGTGTGGTGGCATGCATTGGTGACAGGCATCTGGCAGCAACTCCTCCTCAATGGTGCTCCTGTCTGTGCTACAGATGGGTCTCCACCAATTGGCAGTCATAGAAACATAGAATTTGTCATCAAAAAAGGCCTGCTTGACCCACCCAGGCTGCCCAGACATTTCCTGCCTAATGTGCCTCCACAGACCCTACAGTACAAGTTGCATTACATTGTCCCTCCAATGAGCTGATTTAGCATTATTTTTCTACAGTTGGCAATGTACTGGCAACTCACATTGCACTATTTTTCAACACTTAACCATGTCAAGAGCAAGGTTTATAAAAATGTTTTTGCAGCTCAGCTGGAATGCATCTGATGTCTTGTCACAATGCAATGCAAAACTGAGTTTTATTTCTTAGGAAACAGTTTGTGCAAGGCTTTGAACTGAATCCAGCAACACTTACACAACCTAGTCAGGCATGCTCTATAAACTCACTGGCAGAACAGTTTATTGCAAATTGTACTGTAACTGGTCTCTGGCAACCCTCCCTCCTCCCTGCCTGTTTTCTAATACACCCCTACGCCTATCCCATGCATGCTTGAAGCCCCCACCATTTTCACCTCCGTCACTTCTGCTGGTAGTCTGTTCCTGGTGTCAACCACCCTTTCAGGGAAGAAATATTTCCTCTCATATCTTTTAAACTTCCCCCACTCCAGCTTTATCACATCCTCCACCCCCCCCCCGGGTCCTGGTGTTCCTTCTTATCTGAAAGAGACTCCTGTCCTGCACCATGTTCACCCATGAGGTACGAGTAAGTCTCTGTCATTTAACCTCTCATCCTCCTCTCTTCCAGTGTGTACATGTTGAGATCTCTCAGTCTCTCCTCATAGGGTTTCTCATGCAACCCCAGCACCATTTTATTTGCTGTCCTCTGGACTGTTTCCACTCTGTCTATGTCCTTTCTGAGGTGCTGCCTCCAAAACTGGACAATATTAGCCCAATGGGTTGTCAACATTTCTGTCAGTAGCGAACACTGATCACGAATAGAAATGCCCAAGGAACCCCCTTTTCACGACCTGACAAGTAGATACCCATCCCCAAGTAAAGATTAATTATTAGCAGTTTTTCACTTTATTAAAAATAGTTAGTAATAATATAGCCATAAATATACAATATTTGTAAATATTAAAACATAATTTAATAAGAAGTTGTTTGTGCCTTATCAGCTGGGGAACCCTAAGTGAAACCTCTTGGACTCCCTGTGGACCACAGACCCCAGATTGAGAAACACTGTATTAATTATTCATTCCAGCACTTTTCTACTTCTTCCCAGGCCCATACTGACAGATGAGGAAATTCAGATCTCCACTGCTCCTTCACTTTTTTGGTTATTACATGGTCTGCAAAGTATGTGATCCACAAGGGTCATGTAACTTTTTCAGGCAAGAGCCACAATGCTATTGGGTTTTGGTAGGTGTGGGAGAATATATCTCTAGTAACTTCTTCAGGTTGCTGGAATGGCTTCTTTATGGGGCATGTTGTGGGTCAAATTTAGCAGAGTGAGGGGCAGACATCCTGGAACTGGCTTCATCTATGGGAACTGGCCCCAGGCTCTAGATCACTGGATATAGTACATGTCTCATTGTGTTCTGGAGGTTGGGTGGGAGTCTCCATGTTGATAGCCCTCGGGCCCTCAAGCCCAATAACTTTATTTTTGATCTCAGTGTCTATGGTCTCCTCTTTTGGAGCATATACTTTCTCAATAGCTGGTGGGGGCACCTTCCCCTTGGGCTCAGATGTGCAAGGCCCGGGCAACAGCTGTGACGGCAGGTGAGTCACTTTCCAGTTTTGGAATGTGCAGCATTTCTTTGCAACAATCAGCACACTACTACACTGCTCTTCTTCCAGGTGCAAATTTTAGGTACAGCATTGACATCAGGGAGACCAAATCCTTTGTTGCAGGACAGTTGCAGATAAGATGGTGGTGTTCACCAATGAAATTAAATGTTTAATTTTTGTTCTCAAATTCTCTTTAATATATGCCTGATTTCAGACTTAACTAGGCTCCTCTGTGTCTCTTGACCCTGATACGCAGTTCGAGTGCTCCATGGAGACTTTCTAACAAAATGTGCCAGCATGCATTGGTGCACACAGTACTCATAGTTAGATGCTTGCCGATGCTCACATCGGATTAGCTTTTCCAAAGCCCAGCCTTCCTTCACCTTGCAACAACTAAAAGAGCGCCTTCAAAGACCTAAAATTGATGTTTCCTTCCCAGAAGCTTCACAAGCTGTACATGCTGTAGGCCTGATGTGAGGGAGCCACAAGGTGTTAGATGCTCCGCCCCTGGCTTCTCCTTCTGTCCTGCTATTGGCTGCTGCTGCTGTTCTCAACCACTACTCTGCCCAAATGGTGGAATGGTGGATTCACTGAGTCCATAGCCCCTCTTCTGTCCATCAGGATTGCCCATCGTGCTCATGAAAGCCTGCAAATTGGGTGTGTACATTCTTGACGATTTTGTGCACCAGTGCTCCTTGACTAACACAGAATTTAAATGGCAAAATGCAGTTTTCTTTTCCCAGCTGCAGAATACAAAATGGTCTTCTGTAGCACATAAAAACAAGCACTGGCCATCCATTACCTCTGTCAAATTCCGGAACATGATCCCTTATGTGTAACTTAGCCACCCTCCCCCTGAGTCTAGGGGTATTCAGTCATGCTTCCAATCAAAGGCAGAGGTGCAGTTACGTTAAACTAACCAGCACTTTACCACCCAGCTCTGAAAGAGGAAGGACTCATCAAATGTTAAGCTGAGGCCAGATCTTCTTTTCATCAATTCTTCTCCATACAGCTACTTTCTTTCCTCTCAATCACTGCTGGCCTCCATACTCTCTTTGGATTCTGGGCTCAGGCTATGGGACTTGCTGTAGATTAATGTGTTGCCCTCTGAGGCAGCAGTTAATTCAGTCCCAAATAACTCAGTGGACTCTTTAATTGGGTGCATTAATGCTGCTTTACTGTCCCTGAGTCTTTGATTGATGCACCCTAAGATGTACAGCATCTTCCTCAAAGTTTACGTGATTCATCTTCAGATCGATAAGATCAAGCAATTAATGCAAAACATTTCTTTTCTGGAGGTTTACAGCAACCTTTCCTTCACATTACTACTTGATTCTCATACTTGATGTTAACCTCTGCCCCTTTCCTCTTCACATCTTTTCTGTTTCTGTGCTATCTTTCTTTCTTTTCTCCCTCTGTGTCCCGGAAACTTAGCATGGTATGGACAAGTGAGACAGCCAGACTTAGGGACCCTGCCAGTATACCATGCCTGACAAGCTCTCTCCTACCAGTTACAGCCGGAACACTAATAGAGAAAAGCCCAGTCCTGTTTAAATGCAGCTCCTCACTTCATACTGCTTTTGCTTCATGCCTCTTTTGTACATGTTGTGGTTCCCTGCTTCTGCAGGTGTTTAGGCCTTCCCACAAGGGATGAAGACTAGTATGATCTCTGCTGGGTCCCTGGGGAACGCTCTCTTACTAAGCCTCCCTAGACCAGAACTGTTGCAAAATAGCAGACTGTTTATACTCTTCAACCCCTGCTACTAAGCTGGATTAGGTATTAGCCTCTCACTAGCTACTCTGCTATATTCACGCACGCATTGCCCCAGAGGATTAGTAATGCCTGACTCCCTCTAGTGGGTGGAGGAAGGTATTACACATGCTGATATGGAAACATAGAATGTTGAGGACAGAAAAGGCCCTAAGCCCATACAGTTCATCCTGTCCTTACCTACTGACCTAAACACACCAGTCTGTTAGTCTGTGTCGGATTTCCCTGACCCACCCAACACAGTTTGAATCCATCCCACCCTGCCTTGAACCCTGCCACACTCTCAGTGTTTACCGCACCACTGGGTATGACGTTCCAGCCCTGCACCACTTTCTCTGAGAAGAAAACCTCATGTCTTTCCTAAACTTGTCCCCTGCCAACTTATTGTTGATATAGTATGGTATGGTATGGTAAAATTATATTTTTATACAGAAACATGCCATTTGGGCTTTATCAGTCCAGTTCACAAGACAGTCCTGTAATTATCTAAGGTTACACACATGTGGTAGATAAAAAAAGTATAAACAGTGCAAACACAAAATCAATAAATACATTCTAAATGCTAAGGAGGGGGGACGTAGGAAAGATTAATGTTATCTCACACACCGACAAGTATGAGTACAGTGACCCTTTAACATCCCAATAAAAGTGCCGTATACTGTTTCAGCACGTGCAAGTGGAGGTAGTACATTCCAATGTAGAGCTGTCAAGGTTCTCAATGTATGCTCCCCGAATCTGTTAATACGCTTATCCTGTTGAATTTTGTTTTGATGAATGGACCTGGACAATTGTCTTTTAGTACTTAAGGTGTCGGAAAATAACATTTTTGAAATATTGTGATCGGTATGAATAGTCTTATATTTATGTATAAATATTAACTAGCCTCTTATGTATAGTTGTGTTCCTTAGTGACTGTGATCCTCCCTTTCATTGTGAACAGCTCTGCCATGTCCACCCTGTTCCCCCAGGTAGAACTTTGTATGTTTCTGTCATGTCCCCTCTCTCTTCTGGTCTCCAGGAAGTACACATTGAGGATCTTTAACATTTAATCAAATGCGCTGCCCTGAAGTCTGCTGATCATCTTTGTTGCACTTCTCTAGACTGATTCCAACCTTTCTCTGTCTTTGTATGTTGGCTTGTGTGCACACGCAAGCAACATCTTGTGGTAGTAGTACATTTCAGAGGTGTGTCAGTATTGTGGCGAATGCAGGGGATGCTTTAGTGGGTGTGTCCCTCAGCCACCAACCAGTGAGAATGCTGTCAATGACAGCAGTTTCAGAGAGAGTCACAGAGTTGAAACGAATCTGCTGCTACAATCAGAGACAGCCTCATCATTGCAGCAGCAGATGACATGCCTCCATTACATGCCTTTCCTGGTGAAACATTTCAATAAATATGGTGGCTCCTGCCGTCCGCCACACAATCCCCAGAAAGCCGACATCAGGGTGCCCAATCCCTGTAATAGCCCACATTATATTTGCACACAGTAACATGGCAGCTCCTGCCACACACTCCCTAAAAGCCGACATCGAGGTGCCCAATCCCTGTGTTGGCATCGCCCCCTCTTAGTGTGTCTTTCCTGGTTAAACAGTTTCCCCTTTCCTTTCCAAAACTGGGATGCCCGCTCCCAGTGTCAGATGCATGCCCCCCAACCATCTATATGCCTTGCCGACATTGAGGTGCCCAATCCCCATGTCGGCATCCCTCCAGAAGTGTGGTACACTGGGAGCCCACCTCAGTGTGCCTTTTTTTTTTGTGTGTGTAACCTGTAAATGAAGAAAACCTTCCCTCATGGTCTTTTTCCCTGAAAACAAGAAAATGGTCCACCATTGTCTCCCCATTCCCCTACCCCACCCCTATCCTCCTTCTGTACCCACCTCACACCCCCCCACCCATACTTACCCTCCGGAAGTCTGGGCCTTGATCTTCTCTGAACCGGGACATGTCTGCACTCTTCAAAGCCAAACTGTGAACTGAGGAAATGACAGTAAGCTTTATAATGGGAGGCAATGGTGGGTTTCAACTTAGGTTAATATCTCAGACATTTTGGGGTATTTTGGACCCAAATTTTCAACATGGGGTTCTTAGGACCCCACCTCATGAACATGTCACTGTCATTTAGTTTCTCGTTCCCGAAAGGTGATTTCACGGTCGCTGCACAGAATCACCTTTTGGGACTGATTAATGAAATGACAGTGCCACCATTCATGAGGGGAGGTCCCAAAAAGCCCATGTTGCAAATTTGATGAAAGAATTTTAAAATGACTGCTACGAATGTGTGTTATGCAGTTTCACTCTGTAACTTCTAAGCAATTTTAATATTTTCTTCTCCCGATTTTCAACATTGCCATTTTTCACACCTCCTTATGAACAGTATAGCTGTCATTTTTTACATCCTTCCCGAAACATGTTTTCACACCTGTGGTGCGAATGGCACGATCGCTGTTGGAAATCAACTTTTGGGACAGATTAACAAAATCACAGTGCCACTGTTCATGAGGAGAGGTTCAAAAATGGCAATGTTGAAAATTTGATGAAAAAATTCCCCAAAATGATTGTGTTATAGGCATGCATTGCGCAGTTTCTACGAACGTTCATAACTTTGCCAGTTTTTCATATTTTTACTCCAGATTTTCACCATTGTAATTTTTTCACACCACCTAATGAACAGTACAGCAGTCATTTTTCACATCCTGCCAAAAATGTGTTTTCACACCTGTGCTGCCAAATGGCACAGTCGCTGTGCAAAACCACCTTTCGGGATTGAGTAATGAAATGACAGTGCCACTGTTCATGAGGTGGGGTCATAAAAAGCCCATTTTGAAAATTTGGAGTGAAAATACCAATAAACAGCTGGGGTGTTAGGGTTTCCAACCGTAATGCACTACTCTGTAGAGACTTACAGGCATCAGGGGGTGTGACTTGGGATCATTGGCTGTAATGCTCACACCATTCCACCCCCACCCTGCAGCCAGTGACAGGTATTGATGTGTGCCTTGGGGTCTTTGGCCCCAATGTTCACCCCATTCTCCTATACCACACCCATCTCAATGTATTTCCTCATGGAATGGGGTGAGTACAAAGCCCGAAGACCCCATGACACACCGTGACGCCTGTCAGTGTCTGCAGGGTAGGGTGAGGTGAAATGGCATGGACATTATGGCCGATGACCCAAAGGCATACACCAATGCCTGTCAGTCTCTGCAGGGTGGGGGTGGGGTTGGCTTCAGTTCAATACTTCACTTCCATTCCTATTATGCATCTCTCTAACTCCTGCACTACCAATGCCAATGACAGCAAGCCAACATTTGGCATTGACGAATGCTTGTTTCAGATGAGGAGACCAGTTGAACATTGTATTCCAGGTGTGGCCTTACCAGTTATCTTAAAGAGACAGGCTCACCTCTCTCCTTCAGCTAGTGATGCTTCTCCCTATGCATCCCAGCATTTTGTTGGCCCTCCCATATGCTTTGTTGTACTGAGCAATAGACTTTACATTGTCACTAATGATAACCCCTAAGTCTCTCTCCTCCTCTGTCTGTGCCACCCATATCCCTTCTAATGAGTACTGCATTCTAGGATTTCTCCTCCCTAAGTGCATGACCTTGCACTGTTATTTATTTATTTATTTCAAAAGTTTCACCAGGAAAGACATACAGCTCATTTCCAGATGCATCTAGGGGAGTGGGGGAAGGGAGGGAGGACAATGAGGAACATTAAGAACAATAATACAATAACAGGTAAATAAGCATAGCAAATACCAGTTGTGCAAAGACAAGGACTGCATGAGGTAAAACACATAACAATACAATAAAGTGCTGGAGGATAACAACATTTGCAATATGCAGAGACAATACTGCGTTCAGGGTGGGAGCAAAGGTTGTCAGTTGGGGAGGGTGGAGGAGGGGACTGTACTAGTGTAGGTGCAGGGTGAAGGGAGAGCAGAAGTAGGAGGGTGGTGGGCAGCAGCTCAGGGACCAGTATCAGGGGCAACTGCAGGAGTGAGTAGTGAAGTCACGTAGGTGAGAGGTGAGTGAGCAGTGGAAAGAGGCAGAGTGTATGGTAAGAGGGAGAGAACGCCATAGTATGGGGAATCAGAAAGAGATGGCAGCTTGATCAGCAGTGGATTTCCTTGAGAGGAGTGCAAGAGAGTGATTGCCAAAGTTGCAAAGGGATAAGAGGTGGCGGGGGGGAGGTAAGGAGGGAAGCAAGGTAGGAGGGAGTGAGCCAAGCCAGTATGTAGTGGTGAAGAAAGCACACTGAGTGAAGTGTCTGGCCACATGGGAGGGGAAGGAAAGGGACGAGCACAAGAAACAGTGGTGGATATGGGTGGACAGCTTTGGATAAAGTGGCAAAAGGAGTGAAAGGGGGATCCAGTCTGGCCAGGGCGGACTTGGATACATCACTGTATACAATGTCACCATTGTCAAAGTTGGGGAGTACCATCTTCGAGATGTTTTCTCAATGGGTAGGAAACAGGATACACCCTTTATTCCTAGATCATACCAAGTCTGCGATGCAGCTTCTTGTGGATGGCATCCACATGCACTGAGAAATCGGGATTTCTGTCTAGCCAGACCCTGAGGTACTTGATTGAAGAGACATCCTCAATTGCTACTTTATCAATGGTGTGGAGTAGAGGGGTGAGCCTAGCGACCCACTGCCTAGTGTCAAAGATCATAGAGACCATTTTCCTGGAGTTGCAGGATGGCTGGTTTACTAGGAACCAGAACTGGATGTTAGTAAAGTCCAACTGGAGCTTGGCTGTGAGGTTAAAGGCAGAGGAACTGGAGGCAAAGAGTGCCATGTAAGAGTACTTTTTGTCATTAAACTTGAGTTGCCATATGTTTGACCAACTTTTACTGAGCATATCCCTTACTCCCTCAGTACTGTTTACCCTCCCACAGAGTCTGGTATCATCTGCAAACAGACACATTTACCATTGACCCCTTCTCTTATGTCTGAAATGTGCATGTTGAAAGTGTAGAACCTAGGACATAGCCCTGGGGAGCCCCAGTACCTTATTGACTCCTGAATGTCTGTCACTTATTAATCACTAATAAAAACCTTCATCTGCCATGTAATAAGTGGGACTTGTTGCTGGTCTCAAAGATACCACTCACCTGCACTTCCTCTGGCTGAGGTAGGGTGGGGATGACATGGTTAAAGAAGAGGCTGGGGAACGGGGATACAGATCAAACACTGAGTTCAAAATAAGAGTTTCATTTATTTCAGGCAGAAATAGATATTAAAGCCAGATAAATCTCATTCAGATCAGGTTTGCTTCTCTCTAAGCAGATAAACAGATCTGAGGCACTGAGAAACAACCACTGTTTATTTACTATGTTGATCACACAGTCATCACTAACACCCTCTCCTGCTGAGTATGTACTAATTTAGAAATACAGAAACATAGAGAACAGCCAGCAACAGAAGGCCTTGCTGCCTATCCAGTCCACCCTATGAGGTTGCACATGCCCTTTAAGGGATCATGGCTGACCTCCCCTTCTCCTACTCTTCCCGATTCCTTGACAGTCCCTATGTGCCTATCATTCCCCTTCTTAAAGGGAATATGAACAATATTATTTGCATTTTTAGGGCAGCAGTGGGCAGAGCCCTGCAGACCTCTTACTTTCAAAAAGGGACTCCACATTATTTGCATTTTTTGCGACCGAACAACATGTTGGAGCTGCACCACAGTTTCCTCTGCATCTGTGGAGCACTCCGCTCACAGTCCACTATTTCCTACTTGAAAAAAATAAATTGTCAGTCCTGATCAGGACACTGGAGGATTGAGCACCCCCAGTGTCACGCTTATGCTTCTGCGGTGGTGGTGGGATGGTGGGTGCTGAGAGGGAGGGTCAAGTGGGGGGATATCTCCAATTTAAAAAACAAACAAAAAACAGCAGTCACGACAGAACACGGCACACTCTGCAGTGTCCAAGATGGCCACCACACTCTACTGTGCATGCATGACTACTAGTGCATGTGCAGGGTCATGTGGCGGTCATCTTGGTCATGGCGGAGTGTGCTGTATTCTATTGTGACCGCCGATTTCTTTTTAATTATGCATATCCTCCCCACCCGACCTCCCTCTCAGCACCCCAGAAACATAACAATAACACTGGGGTGCCCCTTTTAAATATATATTTTTATCCCCACCTGACACTCCCTCTCAGCATCCACCACCCCACACCCCCCCCAGAAACATAACAGTGACACTGAGGGTGCTCAATCCCCCAGTGTCATGATGGCAGTTCCTCTGTCGATTATTTTGTTTTTTAACCGGTAAAAAGGAAAAAACATCCATCAATGTCTTTTGCACTGTTACCGTCCCCCCACCTGATGCTCCCACTCAGCACCTACCATCCCACACCCTCCCAAACCCTTATTTACCAATCAAGGGCCAACGCAGTAATCCTCTCTGGACTGCAGATACGTCTTCACTCTTCAAAGCCAGAATGCAAACTGAAGAAACAGGTATGCGGGTCAATGTATTTCAATGGTGTTTTGAATTTAGTGGCATAACTTGGTCTTTTTTGCATATTTGTGGCCCAAACTTTCAACATGCCTTCTTTGGAACCCTACATCATGAACAAAGGCACTGTCATTAGGCAAATCTGTCCTGAAAGGTGATTTTGCGGTCACTGCACAAAATCACCTTTCAGGCATCAGTTGAAAATTTTCACTGCCCTTGTTCATGAGGTGGGCTCATAAGAAGGCTATTTTGAAAATTCAGTGTAAAAAATATTAAAAAACAACAAAGTTATGAGCCTACATTGAATTTTGCAAACACAGGCTCATAACTTTGGTAATTTTCAATATTTTTACCTCAAATTTATAATAATAATAATAATAATAAATGTTATTTATAAAGCACTTTTCCAAAAGATCAAGGTACTGAACATAAAATTCCAATAAAACCCAAACAAATAAATAACACATTTTCAAACATTTCATAAAATCAAATAATAAAATTAGGTATTCCAATTAATATAATTATCAACAGCATCATGGCATTAAGTAACAAATTCTATCAGCTGGCACTGTCAGGGAAATCTAGACTAAATAAATAAGTCTTGAGGGCTGACTTAAAGCTCTGGATAGTCAGGCACTCCCTCACCCAATGAGGTAGAGAATTCCACAGGGTAGGGGCCACATAAGCAAAGGAACAAGCCACAGATGTCTTCAAACACACCCTGGGAATCTCTAGCAATCCCTCCTCAGTGGATTAAACTGGCCTGGAAGGGCAGTAGGGACAAAGGAGATCTTTCAGGTAACGGAGTCCTTGTTCATGTAGGGCTTTGTAGGTCAGCAAGCCAACCTTGAAGGTGATCTGCCACCGTACATGTAGCCAGTGCAGTCCATGGAGCACAGGTGTAATGTGATGGTCCTAGAAGTACCAGTCACAAGCCTGGCCACCGCATTCTGCACCAGCTGCAAGCAGCGGATATAAAGCCCTGGTAGCCCTAGGTACAGGGCATTGCAGCAGTCCAGGCAGGTGGTTACAAAGGCATGGACCAAGGCAAAAAGATCATCAGGAGGAACCAGGTGCTTCACCCTGGCGATATTCCTAAGGTGATAAAACGAGGTCTTGACAACAGCTGACACCTGAGATTTCAGAGTCAGCTTGCTGTCAAAAATGACACCCAGGTTACGCACCTAATGTGAGGCAGTCAGCTGAACATCCCTGAGCCAAAGCCCAGATGGTTGTCCAGCCAACACACCTGTCGCCCACCGATCTGGGTCCACCACCAACACCTCAGTCTTATCTTACAGATGTAATGTGACTGGTCTTAGAAGTACCAGTCACAAGCCTGGCCACCACTTTCTGCACCAGCTGCAAGTGGCGGATATCAAACCCCAGCCAGCTGGCACTCATCCAGTCCTGGATCTCAGCGAAGCAGTTGTTAAATACCGAGACTACATCCTCCTGCCCAGGCACAAAGAACAGGTACAGCAAGTATCATCTGCATAGCAGTGAAAACTCAAGGCGTACCACCTAGCAATGTCTCCTAATTGCAGCATATACACTGCAAACAACATGGGTGACAAAATGGAGCCCTCCAGAACCCCGCAGGATAGAGGAAGAACATCAGATGAATAAATCCCAGTGACCACTCTCTGAATCCTACCCTCAAGGAAAGGTCTAGACCATCTGAGAACCGTACCAGATAATCCACAGATGAACTGCAGGCACTCCAATAGCACACAGTGGTCCACAGTGTAAAATGCCGCAGAGAGAGATCAAGGACGACCAAGATGGAATGAGTCCTCCAATCTCTCACTATTAGGAGATTGTAGCCATATCTTTACAGCACCTCATGAATGTGACAGTTGTCATTTTTCAACTCCTGGGCAAAATGTTTTTTTATATGTAACCCCCCCTTCGGGTGGGGCTTACCTGTTGCCCTAGGGAGCCCATTTTTGCTCCTGCTTCCCCCCACTTTTTCCATTGCCAGTTCAGGTCCTGGATGCCCATCTCAGTCTTTTCCCCAGCC
Organism: Neoceratodus forsteri; assembly: GCA_016271365.2. Taxonomy (NCBI): domain Eukaryota; kingdom Metazoa; phylum Chordata; order Ceratodontiformes; family Ceratodontidae; genus Neoceratodus; species Neoceratodus forsteri. The sequence continues at coordinate 817,721,627 of CM057456.1, forward strand.
CTGTATGTGCCTTCTCAATCCCTTGGTGGCCAGAGGAGTCAGCCATGAGATTGCCACAGTGATCTGGCACTTTAAGTGTGCCTGCAGGGTCCGTGCATGTGCTATGGTGCTTCTCTGTTTTCATGCCACTACGGCAACTTACTAATCACCTCCCCAGTGATCTCAACCCCCAAAATGGGCTAATCAGGGGTCAGACACCTGAAGGAGGTAGAATAGAAGAGGCAAGAGCATTTAGGTTAAGAGTGCCAGTAGCACTGCAGCTGTGGGGCATACATGAATATTAAAAGGGCTGGGTATGAATATTAATGAGATGACTCACTACTCCAGGGGGGAACTGATGAATCGGAGCCAGTCACTGACTGAAGGAGGACTCTGCAATAATAATTGTACAGTTGTTTTGCATGGGGCAACGGCAGCCACAGGACTATGGGGCAACTGTTCATAAAGACTGCATGGTCTGGCTGCCAGAACATTTTTAAAGTTGGAATTGCTGTAAAATGGTATGAGACTGTATACATAGCAGCCATATTGTGATATTATGACCACCATGTACAACCAATCATTAACTTAGGCAACCAAAAGCTTGGTGAAATGACTTATGGGAGAGGTGTGAGCCAATTCTAAGTGCCAAAGACCCTTTGCCAATTGATAATCAAAGGAGGTTAATGATTATTAATATTTTTGATGGGCAGCAAGAATCAACCAATTGGAGGCTGGGATTTTTGTTTGAAACCCCAGGGAGTTTGGACAGTTGGGGCAGTCTGGTCTAGGCTCTGATTGTGTCAAGAAGGGCTCAGTTTGTGTGTTGCAAAGGTAGGAGGCCTTTTACAGGACTTAATTGGTCAATCGGTTAATTGTCTGAGAGTCAGAAAAAAGGGTTTTTCTCTGGCTGACAGAACTATGGTGTTGCCACTGAATGTCCAAGGCATTTGGAGAAAGTTCCTGGTGGTTTGGAGATCCAGTGTTGCAGTGAGCCTACATCAGTGTGGAGAACCCTGGGCCTGCGAAAAGGATAAATTGGAACTGTGTGTGCCAGAGCTGAAGTAGGCACATCAGCCTGCATCTGAAGACATTTGAGGGAAAAGGTTGACAGGTATCCAGAGCTCAGGAACTTGTTGTTTGCTGAAATCCAGCTGTGGAAAGGTGGCGATCCACTCCAGAGGATGCATTACTAGCCAAAAGCCACTGGCAAGGTGGAAGTTAGAGAACTCATTGCTGCCTATTGGAGCTGATTGCTTCTATTCAGAAAAGGTGAAACTACAATCTTCACAGCTGCAACTTGAAGCCAGGTAGGGAATCTGCAAAACCCTATCAAGTGAGGAAGACTAGGCTGCAGGGGGGCACAGGCGCACACCTGAGTGCTAGGGCACTCTGCATCCATTAGGGGAGCTGGATCATGGGGTCACTCCTGGATCTGGGTTCCCTGTGGCATGGTGGGCTTTATGTGTGTCCTCTGTAATCTGTCCCACATGGGGGGCTGAATGTGACAAGCTGCAAGAATCTTCAAGCAAGTCAGAGGGTGACAAGCTGCAAGAAACATCAAGCAAGTCCAATGCTGACCAATTTCTAGCCATTGTTTCATCTTCCAGACCAACATTATCTGCCCATTTGCTTGCTGTCCCTCAGAGTGGCTGTTCCTGGCTGGCTCGGACCCACTGTGCCAGTATCCAAGCCTCAGAGTCTGCAGAACCGTGAGTAACCCAGAGCTTGTCCTGTATCAGGGGAGTGTTTCAGAACAGCTAGCATATTTGGTAAAACCTTACTCTATGGGCCACAATGCCAGCCAACCCATGGCAACTAGCAGGCCTGTGTTAAACCTTGGTACCCAGTCAGAACAGATGGGACATAGTGGGGTATGCAGTGGTACCAGTAGGGGTGGGCACCATTGTTGTTCTGGCCTATGGGCTTTGTTAACCCAAATAACCTTCTTTTCTCACAGCAATCCTGTGTTCCAGTATTCCTTTCCCTTGTCCTCCCCCTAAAATAAAGCTGTGTTTTGTTGTTTTCAATTCCTGTGTGGTGAGCATATTATTAGTTGTAGCTATTAACTGTATGTGTTCCTCTGTATTGGTATATAACATGGTATTCAGTGTGTGGGGTGACTGGAAGGGGAGGTGGGTAAATACAACATCCCAGGGGGTTGTACTAGTCAAACACCTGGGCCAGTGTTATTTTACTTTGGGTGGAGGCACCATGCTATATTACTTCTATTCTGGGATAGAACCCCTGATCACTGCTGCAACAGAACCCAGGCCCCTTAACCTGTGTCATGGTCAACAGGCAGGGGTAGTAGCCCACTGGCTCATGGTGCCTGGGCTACATACATCCTGAAAGCTGATGTTGCGGTACCTGTGCAAAATCACCTTTTGGACAGGAGCTGAAAAATTTCTCTGCCATTATTCATGAGTTGGGGTCATAAGAAGGATATGTTCTAAATTTGGTGTAAAAATATTTTTTTAAAACAGTTATGAGGCTATGTTGAATTTTTGGAAATGCAGGCTAGTAAATTTGGTAATGTTCAATATTTTTACCTCAGATTTTCAACATAGTAATTTCTTTACAGCACCTCAAGAATGTGACAGCTGTCATTTTTCAACTTCTGCCCAAAATGTGTTTCTGCATCTGGAAATTTAAGACACAGTCCCTGTGCAAAATCACCTTTTAGGCAGGAGTTGAACATTTGCTCTACCCTTCTTCATGAGACAGGGTCATAACTAGGCTGTGTTGAAAATTTGGGTAAAATTATTACAAAAAATGACAAATTTATGAGATTACATTACATTTTGCTAACACAGGCTTGTAATTTTGGTAATTTTCAACATTTTTAACCCCAAATTAATCGGCTGCAGCCCTATCAGCTCTGACCAGAGTTTGTTTAATGTAATTGTAATTTTGGGCATGTTTGAAGTCTGTCTCATCAACCCAGGCTGGGCAAAGAAAACCTATTGGTTAGGCCTCCATCAAGAGCTCTGAGCGCTGTACAAACAACAATTTAAAATCTGATACACATAGTATCGCCATAGCCTACCAAGCCAACCCTTATCTGTCTCCGTCTGTACATAAAACAGTTGCACGAGGCTTAATCCTGCCCCAAACTGACCTATGGCCTGACAGTATTTGCACATGACTTCACCACCTTGTGACACAAATGGGAAGTGGGGTACAACAATGTGTGCTGTTTCGCTCATGGGTGCAACCCGCCTCACCCATCACTGCACACTATATAGTAATTTAGGCTGGTCATCCCTGGTAGCCTTAATGGACCTCACCCTAGGAAGAGTTATTTACAGGAAAGTGCTGAATCAGCTACCCCTCTCCTTAGCCTTCCACCTAGTATCTTGTAAAACCCAATACTCCCTTAGATCCTCAGATCTCCAACAGCTGTCTGTCCCTAGATTTGGACCAAGTATAGTAAAATGGGCTTCTCCTCAGTAGCCTCTAAAGTATGGAACAGCATCCCACCTACCCTGCACCAGTGCCAAGTCTCCAACTCCTTCCGGTGCCAACTCCACTCCTACCAGCTCCAATGTTCCCAATGTACCTGTCCTAACCTTTGACTGCATCTCTATCCCTCTCATTGTTACCTGATTACCAATGCACTTAACCGCTCCCTGACTGCTCTCTTCACCTTAGCAACTCTAATATCTCTGCCTGAAGGACTCTGTATGGCTGTCATGTATCACATCGTTGCCCTTTCTTTTTCACCCTATTGAATGTATTACCCATTGTTGTACCTTTGTAGCTACTGTTATATCGCTTGGCACTCGCAAATGGTACTATGTATTTGAAAAGTTTCTCTGTGAGCTGCACTACCCTGCCTTATATGTAGACAAGGCAAGGCAAATTTTATTTTTCTGGTGCCCAATCCCAGAGGCTCTGGGCACCGTACAAACAAATAAAAAAAGTTTAAAAACATCATCTCACAATATAATAAACAATTACACATCAAAATCAGTGATATTCTGCAAATAAATAATAACCCTATTTACTTTAAAAGGGCTGATAGTCTGTGTTCTAATCCAGTATCTGAGAATGCCTGGTTGAACAGATGGTACTTAAGGTGGGCTTTGAATGCCTCCACAGAAGGGGCCTTCCTTACCAATGGCGGAAGTGAATTCCACAGGACGGGGCCGGCGATACTAAAAGCTCTATTGCAGGCAGTTTTCAACCTCATCCTGGGAATCGCCAGGAGACCCCTCAAGGAGGATCGAAGAGAGTGGACCCAGGTAGTGGGTGTAATAAGGTCCACCAGGTAGCAAGGGCCCAGTCCATGTAGGGCCTTAAAGGTGAGCAAGACCACCTTGAAGAGCACCCTCCATCGAACCGGCAACCAGTGCAGTTCACGCAGCACCGGGGTGATGCGACAGTATTTCAACTGTCCAGTCAACAGCCTGGCAGCTGTGTTCTGCACCAGCTGCAGTTGATGGAGGGTGTCTCCAGAGACCCCGAGGCAGAGCGCATTACAGTAGTCAATCCTAGATGTTACAAAAGCATGCACCAAGGAGGGGAGGTCCAGGGGCAGAATCAGGTGTTTGATTCTGGCCATATTTCTCAGATGGAAAAATCTAACCCCGACAACAGACGACACTTGATGTTCCATTGTCAGACCGCTGTCCAGAACCATGCCAAGATCGCTCATGCGAGAGACCATGAATGGGACAGAGCCTAGAACTAGTCCAGTATCTGCACCAGAGGCCATCCTATCATGCCTCCTGTTCGACTCCACCACCAATACCTCTGTCTTATTGGGGTTCAGTCGCAACCAACTAGAGGCCATCCATCATTGATCTTGGCCAGACAGTTGTTTAATACTTCCACGCATTGGATATCCCAGAGGCAAAGAATAAGTACAGCTGAGTATCATCGGCATAACAATGAAACCCCAAGCTATGCTTCCTAACAATCTCACCTATGGGTAGCATATACGACAAACAACATCGGTGACAAGACAGACCCTGAGGTACCCCACAAGACAGAAGGCTAAGGGAGGGGGAAAATTCCCCATCAGCACCCTTTGCCTTCTGTTTCTCAAAAAGGACCCAAACCAGCTGATGACAGTGCCAGTGAGTCCACAAAAGTCCCTCAGGTGGTCAAGTAACACACGATGGTCCACCGTGTCAAAAGCTGAGGAGAGATCGAGGAGAACGAGAATTGTCTCCTCTCCTCGATCTCTTCCCCCGAAGAGATCATTATGCACCTGAATTAATGCAGTTTTTTTATAGAATGTCCTGCACAAAAAGGCGACTGAAGTGGCTCATAGATATCAAATGCCACAAGGTGTTCTCCCAGCTGTTGCACCACAATCTTCTCCACAACTTTTCCCAAAAATGGCAGGTTGGAGACCAGTCAATAATTTGCCTTGATGTCAGGGTCCAGTGATGGCTCCTTCAGAAGGGGTCTCACCAGTGCCTCCTTCAAGGCATCAGGAAGACCCCCTCCAACAAGGAACACCAGACAATCAAGGTGAACACCAGGCCAACAGTGTCGACACATCCCATTAGTAAATGAGTTGGCACTGGGTTCGGTTCACAATATGTGTGCTTCAGTTCTGAGGCCACCTCAATGACATCAACCACCTCCACTGGTTTAAATTCCCCCCAACCAGGCGGAGTGCCTCGTCGATAATCCAGGTGACCACTGTCAGCCATAACATGGCTAACTGGCAGAATTTCCAGCCTGATGGCAGACACCCTGTCCGAGAAGAACTGAGTAAACTCATTATACAAGGCCTCAGAAGCTGCTTTTTTTTGGCTGTAGACAGGCTGGATGTAAAAGCCTATCCACAGTCCAAAAAAGCATAGCTGGTTGGTTTCTCCCAGCAGCAATCTCCCTGGACATGAACACTTCCTTCTTACAGTTGATTGCCCCCTGGTACACACTATAGTGTGTACACAGGGCCAGTTTATCCGCCTCCAACATGGTCCTCCGCCAGCAGCGCTCCAACCTCTGACCTTTGATCTTCAATGCCTTGAGCTCCCCATCAAACCATGGGGACCTCAAGTGAGAAGATCTGGGTCATACACGAACCGGTACAAAGGAATCAAGTGCCTCAGTCATTGACCTATTATAGGCAGCAACTGCTTCGCTCACACCTCCCCTGCATGCACTGTCCACACTAGATAGGTCTACTTCCACCAAAAAAACCTCCAGCCCCTTAAAGGGTGGTAGCTTACCATCTCTGCAGGGGGAGGAATCTCGGGGGGGGTCCCCTGAGGAAGAACTCCACCATGCAGTGATCAGACCAAACAATCTAATCAGTCTTGAGACTCTCAGTCTCAAGCCCCAGTGAGAAGACCAGGTCCAGCATGTGGCCACCCTGGTGGGTCATGGTAGTAACTACTTGCAACAGGCCCAGAGATGTCATCATCCTAGATGACTCGTAGTCTAAACATTGAAGCTCCCCAGGACCAAACACTTGGGGACTCCAATGTTTCACCAATGATAAAATCAACTACTTCCTGCAGGAACTCTCCTGCCATCCCAGGAGGACTGTAAATCAGGAGAATCCTGCAACCTGCACCCTGACCCCCATGGATGACCACACATTCAAAAGAACCCGATGTTCTCACTGGGTGCTCAGTGAAGTCTAGCTCAGCTCTAAAACAGATAGCCACTCCTCCGCCCCTGTGTTCCTCTCTGGGGCTGTGCACAGCAGTGTACCCAGGGGGGATGGCGGCCTCTAACACTGGGCCAGCATCGTCCCCCAACCAGGACTCCATAATGCAAGCCAGGTCAACCAACGAAATCAGACCCGCAATAACTGCAGTCTTATTATTGATTGACCTGGCATTGCACAGCACCATCCTCAGGGGATTGGTGGACAGTGCAGCCCTTCTAGCTGCCTGCCCACTTGGTCTCATGGGAACCCTGGGGATGGGAACTAAACATGTCTGGCATCTCTCCAAGCCTTGTCGAATGTAGTGTATTACCCTACCTTGTAACCTGCCATGCAGATAACCTGGGTTTGGAAGTGAGCCCAAGAAGTTGCATTGGGAGGCAGGCAAGGCTGAGGTAGCTGCTGTGTAGTGGCATGCCTCATCCGGGGGGGGGGTTAGTGAGCTCCAGCACAGCAGCAACCTCTGAAGCTGGGCCAGGATGCTTGCTACTGCTACAAGGGAACATGCTGCTTGTGTGTGAGGCCAAAACAGACTGCACTCACATTGGGGAGGTGGGATGGGCCAGTGCAAAATGGGAGTACCTGTCAGCACTGGATCCAGGTCCACATGGTGGACTTCCTTGGGCGGGAAGAATGGCCCCCCCCAGAGAGCCTGCTGTGGAGGGCAGAACCATGGGGGTAGCCAGTGGGATATCGAGGGCCAGTGGAGACCAGAGACGTGGGCCTGAATAAGCTGCATCCCTGGGACCAGGGTTTATACCTAGAATGGCAGACATGGCAGGGGAGAAAAAACCTCTATGGAAGAAAAAGAAGTGCCCTGAGGAAGTCATCAGGCAAAATGTAAGGACACCTTGTACGTATAAAAAAGTCTTTTGATGCAGTGACACATCGTTTAAGAATGCTTTGTCAAAAGCTGTGTGAGCCACCATTTTGGTTTATTATTTTGTTTTCCTAGTTTATCATCTCTCTGATCCTTCACTGCAATGGCCAGGGTCAGCAGGACCGCCCCCCTTTTTTTGGCCAGGAAGGGTGGGGGTGCATGTTTGCCTTTATAGACAACCCAGGTTTTACTCCTTGGTTGTCTGACAGGAGGATCACGAATGCCCATTTTTCACAGAAGCGGTTGGCCCTTCATCCCCCAGCAGGCCTCAGCATGGCATTTCCAAAATTACATGCAAACCCTGGCTTCACTGTTGGCAGTACTATGCACTGCTGCAGCACCACTGGGTCATTATTTTTTATTGTGTGTGGTTCATAGCTCAGGCTTGTGCTGCATACAGTAGAGCTGAATGATGTAAGTTGTGCTTGGATACATAGGCCATACCAATAGATGGGACAATGCCTGTGAGGTATAAGTTGTATGAAATGATTAGTGCTTAGATACTGTACTTCAGCGTAGATGTGAGAAAGTCAGTGACTGTAGTACATATGAACAGGATAGTATATGCATAGTGCTTAGGTGCTTTGACTGATGAGTAACTTGTTAAGACCTGATGTTTTGGCCTTTCTCTGTATCCCACATTAGGAAGGATGCTTTGTCGAGTAGGATGAGACCCCCAAAAAGAAATAATGATTGCAGGTACGATTGCCTCCTCCAACTCTGGAGAGTGTGGCCAGTAGCATGCAGGAGAGGAAAACCCCCATTGGGGGGAAACCTCTGAGGACCCATGGCTACTGACCTGCCCGTCCTTCTGGAAATACTAAGGGAGATTAATCCTAAATGAGCAATATACATAATATCAGCTAGTCCGAAACCCCAAGGGAGGAAGATCCGAGGATCGCGAAGACAAATGGAATCCAGTACTTGGGATGAATGAACTCCAAATCTGGTAGTAGATCCAGAGCAATTCCCAGGATGAGCTGTCAATGTCCAGGGTAAACTACCGATAGAAGGACATTCAGAATCTAGGTGAAAGCACAGTCAATCTTGAAGTACAGGTCCGAGTTCCAATATATGAGGTCATGGAAGCAGAGAATCCGGGAAGGCGAGGCGAGTAAGCTGGATACAGGTGGGAAGCTGAAGAAGGTGATGCAACTGAACCCCTGATCTGGAGTGAGCAAGCAGTAAAAGGATGTAAGGCCAGAAGCCCAGAAAACCTCCAACTCATCTTGCGAAACAAGTCCGGCAAGGACAGGACTTCCCTGCCCCGAGCTGGGTGAGGGAGGAGTACAGCAGACAGAATCGAACTTCCAGGCCGATGGATGGGTAAGGCAGGCATAGAGTAGGAATAGTCAAACCCCAGGCCCCAAACTGGGCGAGGCAGGAGAAGGATAGAATAATTGAACCTCCAGGCCCCGATGCTGGGCGAGGCAGGCATAGTAAAATGTTGAACCCCCATGCCCTGATGCAGGGTGAAGCAGGTGTAGAGTAGAAAGTTGAACCCCCAGGCCCTGATGTTGGGTGAGGCAGGTGCAGGCTAGGCCCTGTATGGCTAACGAGAACAGCAGGATCCCATGTAGGCCAGGTGGAAGGGATAGGGAGCGGTCAAGTCAGTCCATATGAAGGCTAGCAGGACTGGGGAACACCGCCATGGGGGCCACCTTGCGCAGCAGGCATCACGGAGGAAGTAGAATGAGTTAGGGACCATGACAAGTCCACGAAATAGGAACCACAAATTGGGACAGAAGTCAGATCCTCATGGGAAGCAAAGGCAATACAGGGAACTAAAGCAAGGAGGCATACCATGCTAATACAGTTAAGGGATGCAGGCATATCACATGTGTAGTGAATGACTGGAGCAAGTGTCCTTGAGCTCCAAGGATGTCCCCACATTCCACAACTGCACTGCTGTTGTGCCTATATGTCGTGTGCCCAAAATGAACAGTGGGCGTTAGAAACACAAAGAAGTCCAGCAACAAAGGTATAGACTATTCGGCATTGGAATTCAGTATACAACAAGCCACGGATGTACTTTCCGGAGCGGAGAGCACCAGCGAGTGACATATCCAATGATGGGTCTCTGTCCCAGTTGAGAAATGGAATGCTAGGTCCCTAAGCTACAAGGCAGGAGAGCTCAGGAATGGCATCCGAGGAAGAGGAAAGGCTGGCAGGCTGTGGCAGCAGTCACGTTGAGTGCCAATGTTAAGTAGTCCAGGTGTCATGGTGCAGCAGCAGGAAGTTGACTGGAGCCCAGCTCGGCAATGGTGGCAGATAGCTTCAGTGGAGGCATTAGCTGTAGCAGCGTGGTACAGTGTGGGCAGATCCGGAATACAGGAATCAAGACACAGGAGCAGTTGAGTCCCAGACAGATGAAAACTCATGGCAGTAGGGAGCAGCTGCTCAGAAAAGAATACAGAACAACAGTGGTGTAGGCATGCAGCACAGAGCAGTAGAGAGGGGCCAAAAACAAGAACAGTGAGAAAGTAAGTAGCCACTGAAAACACGGCACAGCAGGGGCAAGCATGAAGGAGTAGGGACCGAATCCCCCAAAAAGGTCCGAAAGAAACACCAGGCCAGGGGAGAAGGGGGGCGGCAAGCAAGCCAGAGATGGAGGAAAGAGGGAGCAGGCACAGGCAGAAGGAGGAAAGAGAGCAGCCGCGCACCAGCACTGCAAACAGCAAGTGCGACTCACTCTAAGTAGAGCGGTGGAGCCTGATGCATTTATGTAGGATGTGGGGGAGGAGCTCTTCCCCCACATAACTACAGGCATGCGTCTTTCTATTATAATCTAGACTATTAAGGAAAATAAAGAAAAGGGATTTGGTTTCATATAATGCCTTTCATACAAACTGTATCACAAAGTGCTATACAATCCAGGAGAGGGAAGGGAGAGAATGTTGCTGCAATTAGTCATTTGGACTTTATGGCCTTTATTCATGAGCGCCTATGTGCCCATATGCAGAGTACATAGGTTTCATTACAACCATTCACCATGCAGTGGAGGTGGTGTGAAAACCCTGCACATGTACAACAGGGGTTCTGTGACACATCCACACCCTTGACCCGCACCAGGTGCCAGCTACACACACAGCCCAGCAGGGAGGGTGGCTGGGGGTGTGCCATGGCTATGTGCCATGCACAACACCAAATTTCCCTGTCCAGGGTGACAATGGATGGATGCTCCAGCTATGCTAGCAGAGGCTCTGCCATAGCCACTTACATGCTCCCTTCAACTGGCCATACGGGGTGGCAGACATCACACTGTTCCCCTCACACTGCTACCTCCAGCTCTCGGAGCATACTGGGAGGGCTGGGGTGTGTCTGTGCAAATGGACTGAATAGCCCATCACTTTAAGAGTTACACCAGTCCCTTGAGGACTGGCCATATCCCACAATCCCCCTGCACCATGCAGAGTGGGGATCCACTGTTATGGCGGCCAGGCCATTTCAGTGAATATGCATAGTCCAAAAACCAAGCTGCCCTGCCACCCTCCCCCCACTGCTATGTAGGTAGGGGTGGCACTAGTGATGTGTGGCACGAGTTCATGAATATTACCCAATTTGTGCAACACTACCAGTTTGGGCCAACACGCACAAGTATGCTTCTTTGAGTGTGCCAGAGCCATAGACATGAACAGAGCCTTATATTAGGGTGTGGAAAATGGGAGCAAATTGTGCTGCAATTACCCATTTGGGCTTTATAATAGGGGGTAGAATATAAAACGTAAGCCAGTCCTACAAGTACAGGATCCAGCTGTGCTTTCTTTACATATCTTCTTCCTTAACCAAACTCTATCTGTGAATCAGTGCTGCACTGGTATTAAGTTCATAAGTTCTTATACGAGTCTTCAGGTCGATAGACCCATAATTAACTCGTCACTTGTCAGTGGTAATACAAACATTTCTCTTCCCCATATACTTGTCCAGTGCCCTTTTAAATGAAGACATTTTTCACTTGTTATGACCCAATTAGGAAGGCTATTCCAGTTCGATATAATTCTTTGGTTAAACCATTTGGTTCTTCTATCCATCCTGGGTACTTCTCCCTGTGCCTGCAACTTATGTGTTCTCATTCCTCTGTGGTTTACTTTCTTACTTAGCCCTATGATCTCATAGAGTGCATCATCTTTTAATGCCCTGTACACCAGACAAAGATCTCCTCTTAATCTGTAGTGTAGTGAGTACAGATTTAACTTTTCTAGTCTATCTTGATAAGATTTATTTGTTAAATTGAATATTTTTTTGCATATCTCTGGACTCCTACTAGTAATTTTTTATTTATTTTACTCTGTGGTGCACAGAAGGCAGAGTTATACTCCAAATGTGGTCTTACCAGAGATGTGTACAATGGCAAGATCACCTCTGGCTCTGATTTTTATATTTTTTAATATGGTAGCTAGGATCTTATTACTTTCTTGAGCTGTTTTTCTGGCATTTATATCAAATGTTAGGTTATTAGTAATGATCACACCCAATTCTCTTTCCTCAGTTGTTTCTTGTATAACGATGTTATTCAGAGTATACTAGTAATTGCTGTTATTTTTTCCCAGGTGCATAATCCTGCACTTCCCCTCATTGAAGCTCAACATGTTCTTTTTTGCCCAATTTTCCAATATAACCAGGTCTTCTTGTAATTTAATGGCCACATCTTTATTATTTATAATGGCACCTATTTTACTATCATTAGCATATCTGACTAATCATGAATGTTCAGATGTTTGCATGCTTGAGATGAATATATTGAATAAAGTTGGTCCCAACACTGAACCCTGGGGCACACCACTTGTCACCTCTCCCCAGGCTGAGTAGTGTCCCAGTATTCCTATTCTCTGCCTCCTTTTATGAAGCCATGGCTCTATCCAAAGAATGATGCTTTGATACAAGCCTATTTGCCAAAGTCTACTTATCAATAATGCGTGAGACACAGTGTTGAACACTTTAGAATAATTGAGATAGATGACATCTACTGGGAGCCTTTTATCCAGTGTGGCACTGACTGATTCATGAAAGTGCAAGTGGTTTGTTTGGCATGATCTTCCCGGTACAAAACCATGTTGTGTAATGTCCTGCAAACCCTGTTCGTTGATGTGCTGAATTATTAACTTTTGTATTATGCTTTCTAATATTTTGCCCAAGACAGAGGTGAGACTTATTGGACAGTAATTTCTAACATCATGGTTATCTCCTCCTTTATGAATTGGAGTAACAACCGCCAGCTTCCATTCTTCTAGTACCTCCCCTTCATTAATAGATGCATTAAATAATTGTGTCACAGGCCCTGTCAGCTCATCCACCAATAACTTCAATAACATAGGGTGTATGTCACCTGGTCCTAGTGATTTATTACTCTTACATTCTAATATTCTGTCCCTCACTTCCTGCACTGTAATGGTTATTTCTGGTGCATTTCTTGTTTTATTGTGGTCTCCTTTTGCCACCTTCTTTCTGGGGAGGAATTACTTAAAAAGTAGTTATTGTGGTTATAAAAGAGATGCAGTGCTCCCCCACACCTGCTTAGTACAGTATTTATAAAAATAAAAAAAATGACTGTCCCTCAGTTTTTACAACACTCTTGGCACTGTGGTCACACTAATATACTGGAAACAATTTTTCTAGAGACGAAATGGAAAATGAGAACTGTCAATAAGAGAAGTTTAGAGTATAGCCAACATGTTAAGCCTGTTGCTCCCAAACTCTCTGAAGAATAATATGGATGAAAAGTAAAGAAATATGGCTTTATATAACACCTTTCATACGCATTGTATCCCAAAACACTTTACAATCCATGAACAGTTAGCAGCACCTATAAGATATGTACAGAGAGGTTCGATGAGATTCAAAGAGAAAAGCTTTGGAAGGTAAGGAACAAGGTACATATGAACATATGAAAATGTCAGTAGATTAGGCCTTGAGGTCTATAGCGTCTGCCCGAGGTACAGCTCACAGTTTGATAACTGCTGCTGCCCCCCCCCTCCACTTCCATTCCTCCCTTGATTTCAGTTCAAAGTCCCCCTGGTCTCTACCCACCCTACCTGTACCCTGCCCATGTAGCTATCCCATCCCTTTTTAAAACATCCCACTGATTCCCTTGATACCAACTCCTCAGGTAATGCATTCCAAGGCATCACCACCCTTTCCATGAAGTAATGCTTTCTCAGATCTCATCTATACTTCCCACAATCAGTTTCAGGATATGACCCATTGTGGTCCCTTTCCACTTCAGTTTGAACACCCCCTATTGTGTTTACTCTATTAATACCTTTCAAGTATTTAAAGGTCTTGATCATGTCCCTTCTGTCCCTTCTGTCTTCCAAGGAGTACATGTTTAGCTCTGTAAATCTCTCCACATGGGACTTATCCCCATTCTGAGGATCATCTCAGATGCCCTCCTCTGGACCCTCTCCAGGAGCATAATGTCCTTCTTTAAGTGTGGGTGCCAGAACTGCACACAGTACTCCAAGTGTGGCTTCACCAAGGATTTGTACAGTGGCAGAATTACCTCCTCCCTTCTCGAAGTGATCCCCCCTAGGTAATACCGTATTGTGGTGGTGATGGAAATGACCTAGGATTCATCTTGTTTGTCACCACCTGCTGTAAAGCAGTGACTATATCCCAGTTTGAGTACTAACATATACATCCAAGCTTAACTGCCAGAACGTCACCATTACTCATACTGTGTGACCCTCAATGCTATAATCCCTCAGAAATCAGCTCATTCCTGCTTTAAAAGGCTGAAGCATTGTAGGATTCATTACCTCTGTGGTAATCATCCATTACCAGCAAGGCTATTCCACATAGTGACCACCATTTGTGTGGCATAATGCATTTTAATGCTAGTAAAGATCACCGCATCATCTGCGTAGTGGAGCATGTGGCTATTGCTAGCCACTGGGAGGTTGTTTAGGAAGACACTGTAGAGTAACGGACTGAGTATGGATCCTTGTGGAACCCCTGATCTGACCGGTCGACTTTCTGATAGGATGTTCCTGATCTTTACTTGCTGTGATCGCCGGCTAAGGTAGCTACAAAACCATGCTATGGTTTCTAGGGCTAGCCCTATGTCTGAGAGCTGTTCAAGGAGGAGGGCATGATGGACCGTGTCAAATGCCTTTGATAGGTCAACAATGGCTGCCCCTACAAAGTGCCCTTTGTCAAGAGCACTATGTATGAATCCGGTATATTCCAGGAGAGAGATTAATTATCTTTGTCAGTGAACCAAGTACTTCGTCTAGTGTTAGTTGAACAAATTTTAGGTCCAGAGAGTCCCCACTGTGCCTTGATTAGCCAAGGGCCTTTTCAAGGTATTTTCTAGCAGTGGCTTCGAAGACCAGTATGAAACGGAAGGGTGGCTGGTTTTGTGGTGCTGGGGTCTTCTCACTGACCTCTGGAGCAGGGGTACAGAAGAAGATTGTTGGGAGCACACTACTGAGATCCGAGAAGGTGCGGTACAGAGAGTTAGCGATGAGCAGAGGGTCCAAGATCGGGATGCTCTCAACATTTAGCATGGCTGGGGCTATTTTAGGGTCATTCCCAGTGATTTATTTTTTAGATTTGTCCAGAACAATTTGCTGCTATTCCAGGTGTTAGTGAGTGCTTCCTTGTAGAATTTGTGTTGTCCGCAAACAGCAGCCTGCTATGGACAACCTCCTCAGATAATTAATGTGTTACAGGCCGCAGACACAGAACCATCCCCTGTTGCACTTCACTCACAATATCACTCTACTCTATAATAATAATAAACTTTATTTTTATAGCACCTTTAAAATATCAAGGGGCCTAACAGATTTAAAAACACAAATCAAAGATCAAAAACATACATCATATAAAATCAGTAGTATCATCATACCATCAGTCACCGAATGCCTGGTGCCATAAAAACGTTTTCAAGGCTTGCTTAAATATCTCCACGGTCATGCACTCCCATAACCGACCGATGTGGTAGAGAAGTCCAGAGGGTTGGGTCTGCATGCATAAATGCTCTGGCCCCAGAAGATTTCAAACACACCCTTGGAATCTCTAGCAACCCCTCGTCGGCTGAGCGGAGCGATTGCCCAAGGCAATAGGGGACCAGAAGCTCTTTCAGATAGTCCAGGCCCAGTCTGTGTAGGGCTTTAAAAGTCAGAAGGCTGACTTTAAAGGTAATCTGCCACTGTACAGGCAGCAAGTGCAGTCTGCACAGCACCAGCGAAATATGACAGGACCAAGACGATCCTGTCAAAAGCTGGGCCGCTGCATTCTGCACCAGTTGCAGGCGACGGATTTCCATCCCTGGTAGCCCTAGGTAGAGGGAGTTGCTATAATCTAAGCGCAAGGATACAAAGGCATGAACCAGAGTAGGAAGGTCACTGGACAGAAACAGGTGCTTAATCCTGGAGACATTCCTTAGATGGTAAAAGGAAGATTTGATGACAACCGACACCTGCGAATGCAGGGTCAGCCCTTCATCAAAAATCACCCCCAGGTTTCGCACCCGTTCAGAGGTCGGGAGTGATAAGTCCCTAAGAAAGAGTCCAGAGGGTGAACCAACCCCCAACCCCCCTATCCGGTGACCTGGGTCCACAACCAGCACTTCAGTCTTTTCCAGGTTCAACTTCAACCAACTGGAATCCATCCATTCCTGGATTTCTGTGAGACAGCTATTAAAGACTGAGAGAGCTCCATCCTGGTCAGGTGCAAAAGAAAGGTAGAGCTGGGTATCATCAGCATAGCCGTGAAACCTCAGCCCATACCTTCTTACAGTGTCTCCAAGGGGCAGCATACAGTATACACTGCAAACAACATAGGGGACAACACTGAGCCCTGAGGTACCCCACATGACAAAGAAACTGGGTCTGATGAATAAACCCCAGACACCACTCTCTGAGTTCTTCCCATGAGGAACAATGTAAACCATCTGGGGACTGTACCCGACAGTCCACAGATGAACTTCAGACAGTTCAGTAGCACCCCATGATCCATAGTGTCAAACGCTGATGAGAGGTCCAGAAGAACCAAGATGGAATGGCACTTCCTGTCTCTAGCCATCAGAAGATCATTGAGCACCTGAACCAGCGCTGTCTCAGTACTATGTCTCTTTCAAAATCTGGACTGGAGGGTTCATAGATGTCATGGATGGTCAAATAGTCCTCCAGCTGTGTGGCCACTACTTTATCAGTCACCTTCCCTGAAAAGGGAAGGTTAGAGATTGGCCTGTAGTTTGCATGGCAGTCAGGGTCCAAAGAAGCTTTCTTCAAGAGTGGTGTCACCACCGCCTCTTTCAGGGAGCTAGGAAACTCACCTGTTTCCAAGCAGCACCAGACTATCTGTGCTAGGACCAGACCAATGGAATCCATACAGCCCAAAATCAGGGAAGTTGGTCCTGGGTCCAAACTACAGCATGTGGGGTGCGCACCCTAGATGATCCTCATGACATCCATGAACTCCGGTCGGTCCAAGGTACCACAGGAAAGCCAAGGAGCAGTGACCTTGTGCTGATCCAAAGCAACACCCATAGACTGTACTGGTTGGAGTGCCACCCTGATGTCAGCTACCTTAGTCGCAAAGAATCAAGCGAGTTCATCACACTCTACTTGTGAAAAGGCTTTCTGGACTTGTAGACAGGCTGGGTTACACAGTCTATCCACGGTTCAAAACAGCTGAGCTGGTCAATTCTGAGTGGCCTCAATCTCCCCGGACAGGAATTCTGCCTTCTTACAGGTGATTACAGATTGATAGACTTGATAATGGTCCATCAATCTAAGGTGGTCGGCATCCAGGGCGTATTTCCACCAGCAACGCTCTAACCTTCGTCCTAGTTGCCGCATCTTCCTCAAAGTCCCATCAAACCATGGGGATTCAAGGGTGAAGGGAGAGAGGACAAATGCGGACAGAAGCAATGACATCCAGGGCCACCAAAATGGCTGAATTATAAGCCATCACGAGGGTCTCTGGGTCACTGTTTGTCACCGGGAGGGATGATGGGTCAAGCACCGCCGCTAGGCCTTGAGAGCTAACATCCCATAAAGGACGGTACCTGACCATCTCCACAGGGGTAGGCCTATGAAGGGGGGTGCTAAAACTAAATCCCACAGTGTAGTGATTGGACCACCCAACTGGTTCCACCCCCAAGTCAGAGACTTCGATCCCCCGGAGGAAGACCAAGTCAAGAGAGTGACCGTATTTATAAGTAGCAGTGGTAACTATCTGTGTAAGGCCCAGAGATGTCATCAACTGGAGGAGGTGCTGTCCAAATTGTGAGAGTTCATCGTCGATTCAGGCGTTGAAGTCACCCAGGCCCATCAGCCTGGGCGACTCAAACGCCATGTCGATGATGAAGTGCACAACTTCCTGAAGGAATCGCTTCTCGTCTCTGGGTGGACGGTAAATGAGGGCAATCCGACAACCTCCACCTGCTACTATGGTACACTCAAATGACTCAGTCTCCTCAACTGGTACACTCGTGAGATTAAGTTCGGTCTCTAAACAGACCCGCAACCCCCCATGAAATCCAATCTCGGGAAGTGTAACATCACGAGTACCGGCAGAGTTACAGCCTCAAAATGGGGCCAGAGTTCTCATCCAGCCAGGTCTCGGTGATGCAGACCAGGTCCACCATTTCAACAAGATCTGCAATAATGGCAGTCTTGTTTTTAATGGACCTGGCATTGCATAACACTAAATGGTGAACATTCACCCCACACTCTCTGATTTATACCAGGAAGTCAATTAGCTATCAACCTTCTACATATTCTGTGATCCCACACCTTGCACTTCCTTCCATGAGCTCCTGTAGAATGCCTTATTATAACCCATGAGTTTCCCATACAATGTGTTGTCATAACCGGCTCACCTTTCAAAATTGGTATGTGTTGCTCAAGGGCTAACCTAGTTAACAAAAATTAAATAGTAACACTTTATGTTAAGTGATGGTTTCAATGTAACTAATCATTAATTGCATGCAGCAGGATAATTACTTTGTAGTTACATGTTTGTCACATGCACCTACATAGCAGTAGCAACATAGCTACAGCGTAGTTACTCTGTAACTTCTCTGTAGATAACTGACACTTTTAAAATAAAGTGTGACCAATTAAATCAATAAATACCAAAAATCAGCTTGGTTTGCCAGGGTCTACCTTTCATAAAACCACCTTGTTTCTGAGAGAACATCCATTTTGTTCCAGGTGCTGCACCACCACATTTTCTATAACTGACTCACTTTCTCAAGTACCTAGGTAGGGCTCACTGGCCATCAATTACCCGTGTCCAACCGCACCACCTGTTTGAATGAGAGCGTGACATTTGCCATTTTCCCATTTTCTAAGTAGAGAGAAAGACAGAGTGAGAAATACAGATAGATTTGACAGATAGATAGACAGAGAGAGAGAGAGAGAGAGAAGAAGGAGAGAAGGATGAGTGCAGGGTGGTTTAAATGTCTTGCTCAAGATTGCTTTGTAAATACTGGTGGATGAGCTCCAGACACTGGACCATACAGTTTATACAATGTATATTAGCATTATTGCACTACAGATGAGCACTAGACACTGGACCATATAGTTTATACAATGTATATTAGCATTATTGCCCTATAGATGAGCACTAGACACTCGACCATACAGTTTATACAATGTATATTAGCATTATTGCACTACAGATGAGCACTAGACACTGGACCATACAGTTTATACACTGTATATTAGCATTATTGCACTACAGATGAGCACTAGACACTGGACCATACAGTTTATACAATGTATATTAGCATTATTGCCCTATAGATGAGCACTAAACACTCGACCATACAGTTTATACAATGTATATTAGCATTATTGCACTACAGATGAGCACTAGACACTGGACCATATAGTTTATACAATGTATATTAGCATTATTGCCCTATAGATGAGCACTAGACACTCGACCATACAGTTTATACAATGTATATTAGCATTATTGCCCTATAGATGAGCACTAGACACTCGACCATACAGTTTATACAATGTATATTAGCATTATTGCACTACAGATGAGCACTAGACACTGGACCATACAGTTTATACACTGTATATTAGCATTATTGCACTACAGATGAGCACTAGACACTGGACCATACAGTTTATACAATGTATATTAGCATTATTGCACTACAGATGAGCACTAGACACTGGGCCATACCGTTTATACAGTGTATGTTAGCATTATTGTACTAAGATAAAAGTGCTATCTCTAACATGGAATCCTAGCTACTATAGCTACAGTAGATAAATGTTTTATCTTGCTAGTAGAGTATATCACTTCCATTTATCCTTACAACAGGGTATGTCACTTTGTACCTCATGCTGAGCGTCATGCCTCACACTCTCCTGAACAGCTGCAGCTGTGATTTTTACAGTGTTTTTTTAAACTAACACTAATGTATATTGTATAAACTGCACAAGTGATGAACAGTGATGAGATATCCTTTTTACCTTCATTTGTGGTCAGTGACCTCTTGTACTCTCACTCATGGCCTCACCATTCATGAAGACCGAGAGATCACTGACCACTCATGAAGATAAAAATATCTTATCACTGTCCTTCACATATCCCACCCTGCCTGAGTGGGTTTTATGTTCCACACTATTTCTTTTAAATAATGAAAGAAATTGTCTCTTACGGCCTCCTACCCTCGTATTCCACTGGCAGTAATCTGTCAGCTCCATCCCCATGCCCTCTAGAAAATGCTCTCAATGCTCTCAACTGGCCCTACACTGATCTTCCAGGCTCCATCCTCAACCCCCCCCCAATTTATCAGCTGCCTAATGCTAGCAATTCGGAGAACATTGGCTCACTCTAGCCCCTACATAGCCATGCCTTGAAAACTCATGGTCCAAATGACCCATCCTATCTCAGTGTTAGCCAGATTTGAAAACAAATAGGACATGTCAACCATTTCATAGAAAAAACCCTCTGTCTTCTTGTTCGGGGGCAGACTGTAACACTCCTGCATCACTGTTTTTCTAGTTGTGTGTCAACTTGAAAATACCTTGTGGTAGAATTAAGGAGAGCAAATCTGTGGTGTACAGTACTCTACTCTACTCAGAAAACCAACCACTCACAGACTATTCAGAAACAGTGACAGCTCCAGATAATAAGGATGACCAGGGCACAGGCAGGGTACAGCAGGCTTGTGTCAAGGCATGCAGAATAATTTAAATCCTGACTATACTGCCAGCTATGTATCACTGCCGGGGCACAGGTTGGGCATGGCAATTTTTTAATTTTTTATTTTATTTTTATTGCATTAATCAAATATGAACATACGATAATGGATATTGCAAGGAAAGGCAAATACACCAGTAGTAAAAGAGAAATCACAGAGATTCAATAAAGATATGTGTCACTCACTCCTGGCTGGTATCTCAAATACAGGGAGCTACCACTATGACAGTTAAATATAAGTGTTAGTACAAATGGAGCCAAAATGCTGCCAATGCTTGAGTAAATATCAAAAAGTAAAATATACCTCTATATTACCTAAATCTGCCTAAAAAAGGCAGTATATGCTATAATTCAAAGGTATGCATCTCCTGAGGTGAAACCCCTACAGTGACATACATTGCTGCTGACAACAGCGACATGTTGCTGTAGGAATTGCGCCCGGGATTTGGCAACACTTTCCCCCTTCCTGCACCCCCCGAACCAACTCTGACTTGGAGCTGGTATTCTTAGTAGCAGGGGTGCAGGGACCAGAAAACCCAGGTGGAGGATTGGGGCCAAGACCCCCTAAGAAAAAACAGATCCTGCTGTATGCTGCTCCCTGCCTACTGCAAATCACAGTCGATAGGGAGCCTGGTGCTGCGATGCTGGTCGACCTGTTCGCTGTCGACTCAGCATCATAGAGCCAAATTCAAAATGGTCATCACACTATAGGGCTTCTCACATTGCTCCTATTCTTCCCTTGACAAACCTGATATTAGAACGATTGAAACAGAGTAAGAACTTGTTTAAACAATGTCTCCACCAGGATACTGAAACAGTAAAATGACCAGCCCCTCTGCCCATAATCCACAACCACAGACATACATCAGAATTTTCCTTGTGCAGAAGAGAGAAGAATGCAATCAACAAAGTAATAGGGGGAAGTTTCATGAGTCAGTAAACTGTCTCTAAGTAGAAAAACAGGCACAGCAGGTCAAGTAAGGAATAAGACAGCAAACTCCCAAGGGGCTGAAACAAGTCTTAAGACAAAGTTAAGGTGATTACTGTATGTGTAAACCTCATATCTCTTTGTCCTCTGGTTGCTCTGCTGCTGCTGGTTCAAGAAAATGTTCAGCTTTTTGGCAAAAGCCCCCCACCACCCTAGGATCTGTAAAACAATAAATTTTATCTTGTATAGTAAACTGTAGGAGTGTGGAGAAACTAAGCCAATGCTGAATACCTGTGTCACGAAGTTTCATTGTTACTCCCTCGGAAACTTTGCAGTGCATTTGTGTGGCATATGCACAGTCAGGGGGGAAAATGGTATTTTGTGATTATTCAGAGCAGGAGTGTGGTCCCGAGCTGCATGAAGTAACAGACCTCGTTCCCCCACAGAGCCAGTCACCATTAATACGATATGTGGGCTCTCCAACTGTGCCCTGGCTCTCCGTGGGTTGATCCTATAGGCTTTCATTATATGTGGAGCATGACCAAACCCAGAACCTCCAGGAGCCATCTTTCCAGAAACATGGCAACATCTTCACCTTCTGTCCCTTCAGGGAGCCCAAGGATTCTAATGTTTGGGGCTCGGACAGCATTCTCTAGTTGCTCCAGATGTGTTTTGATAAGGCCCTGCTCCTTCACTGATGATGCCGCTGCAGCCAATGCCTTCCCATCCATAGCTGATGATTCTGTTACACTACCAGTGATGCCATCAATTTTATTTTCTACAATCACTAGTCACTAGGTGTATGAGTCCAGTTTGGCCGTAATTGTGTTATTGGAAGAAGTTAGGGCGGCAATGGCATGTTGAAACAAGTCAAGCATGGCCAGTTGACTTCCACCTAGGGGGAAGAGCTGCAATGGCTGTTCACCCTTCTTGGACAGTCCCGGTGTTGCTCCACCATTTTAACAGCTTTTGATCACCCCATAATCACCAAGCGTTCCACAGTATCCCTGTATATCAATACTGATCAAGTGCCATTGAGTTTGCCAAGGCAAGAGTAATAAAATAAGTTTTTTAACCAAGTTGAAATGGCTGAGGAGCTCTGCAGAAAGCTGTTTGCTTGCTGGGCTGCTAGGCTCCACCCCCACAGCAAATTTTTACTGCACCATGTTCCCTGCCTGGCCTTGTCCTGGAGCTGCCCATGCTTAGAAAGCTTACAGCTGGACTGGACCACAGCTGAACACACACATATCCTGATAAGAGGGTTTATGCAACTAGTTACAAACAAGCATTTATCAATGCCGAATGTTTGTTTGCATGTTATGAAGACCACAGGGAAGGAGGGAGTGGGAAGCTTGATGTTAGTCTTGGGAGGCCAAAGCTTGTAGAGAGATAGGAGTCCTGTGGAAGCAGCAGCCCCAATATAACGGTGTGAGGGGGAACACTAAGGGTGGGGGAGACACTCAGTGATGGCAACCTGGGGGCACATAGTGAAAGTGTTCTGGTTGGGAGGGTAGAAGCATTCAGTGAAGATGTCCTGGGGGGACACATAGTCAGGATGTCCTTCTTTGGGGGCATAGTGAAGGTGTTTTGGTGGTGCATTAGAAGATTAATCAGACATTCAGTTATCTGGTCTTGTTCCAGGTCACGTTGGCACTAAAGGGTGGGGTAGTGCAAGGTGGAGTAAGAGAGCTCATGACTGAGGCTTGTTGAGTGCAGGCTCCTCACAAGCTCAAATTGCTATTTAACCACCGCTGTCTGCAGTGCAATGTTGTCCACAGTGGTCTTTAGAATGTGGTCATTGTAACGCTTGGCCAGCTGGTTATGATTGTTGGATGATATTTGTAAAATAAAAATATAGTGAGTGATTGTCACAGTGCTTCCATGGGTGCCCCCCTCCCCCAGGTTTCAGTGAAAATGACAAGATATATATTAAACCAGGAGAGATCTCTGTAATGTAATTAACTTCCTTGAAGCATTGCATTCAGTGGCCTTTTTTTATGACCTGTTGCTTCTTTGAAGTGGAAATGAAATGGGACTTTATGAGTCTGCCAGAGGATGGAGATCATAAACTTTATGATGTCTTAAGAGGAAGAACATTTAATATCAACTGGTGTTAAAAAGCTATAAAACCCCTTTGAAATGCCTAGAGAGAAGGAACTGGGAAATCACAGACGTGTAATTTGGAAAATGAGTTTTTGCTGATGTCACCTTATTTAAAATACCTTCTGATAGGACATCATGTTTGTATTTTTTTTTTATATTATAAAAGGAGGAGCTAGATGACTCATAAAAGGGGTGTGGGGAGACACAGTTTAAACTATACTGTGTATGAGCTGTTTGATATATTCCATCTTGGGAGAGAGAAACACAACTCTCTGATAAGCAGTTAGAGGTAATACATTAGATAGAAAAGTATCTAACTGTATGTTGGTAGGAGTTTGTCTGTAGTTTTCTTTGTTTTCCTGTAAGTGATCATTTGCTTTGTGATATAGTGTTCTGTGTTTACATTTTTCATATTTTTATCCATTTTTAGTAAAATCTATATTTGAAAGATGCTGTCTGGGTCTTCCAAGTTCTTTTTTTTTTTGCATGTGACGTACAGAGGGTTAAGACTGACAAAACTGTTCAGAAGCTTGATGGTGTTACTAAACTGGGAAAAGGTAAGACTATACCTAAGGTATTTTATAGAGTTTTACAGGTTCATTTTGGAAGCCTGGCTGGGTGTCCCTAGGCGTAAGATCTTACCACAATCCCCGAAGCGGACACGAATCTGCGCCTGTACATTGTGTATGCTAGCATAAGGTTCACAGTTTGAATCCCCCCAGAACTTGAGACTAAAATTGATTCTGACCCACAAGCAGACAGGAGGGTTACCCAGTCTGTTACCTGTTCACACTCTTGCATTCTGAGGTTGGCACTGTGGGAGCAGAGGGCCTGACCTGCTGAGTGCATTTGTGACAGTCATTTCATGGGTGGAGGTGAACCAAGAGGTGTCAGGTTCAGGAGATCTATGTTATAGTGTTAGGGTCCTGTCACAGGAAGGGGGGAGTTAAAGCTTCAATGCCGTCTCAAGGCCTCTCCCCTTGATTACAAACTTTTAACCTTGTTAAAAATGCATTTCCCTTATCAAGCCTATCCTGTCCTAAAATATGCTGTAGCAGTATTTTGTATTGTTCCATTAAGCCTGGGAGATGACCACTCTCAAAGCTAGATATTTTCTGTGTCTTTCTCTCCTCCTTTCCTCTCTTCATTTTCCCCCTAGAAAACTCCATTTGTCTTACCTGCTCTTTATCTTCTCCCCATCCCAGATCAGCTGTATTACCAATGCCTCCACCCCAGTCACCAGACACAGGAATCCCTGCCCTGATTTCTTCAGAAATTAACTGGGTGCCAGAGTTCACAATCCAAACTGTTGCAGTGTGTGATCATGGCTTTTCTCTTCCTACCTCTCTGCTACAGTGATAGCAGATGTTCCAATCCCAGTTGTTCAACTCAGTACGCTACTGCTCCATTTACAGTCCCAGTCCAGCCACTCAACTGACTCCTAAGAAAATGTTTATCAAGTGTGACTCAGGCAAATTCTGGGGTGCTCAGGAACAGGAGGGCAAATGCCAGTATTGGAGAAAAGACGGTTTACAAGCACTCCATTTCCAAAAGAAACACTCTGAAGCAGGAGATAGGTGAATCAAAGTTTAATTCTCCACACAGTCAACAATCCCAGCGCTTCAGCCCACATTCAGGGCCTTCATCAGGGGGTGTGTCCTTGTTACATCATGGACCACCATTTATGTGAGTGTGCTTAAAGTGGTACACATAAATTTCACTTAACATAACATAACATAACATAACATAACATAACATAACATAACATAGCATAAATATATTTTTGTTAATGTAAATAGCCTTTTACTCTCAGTATAAAAAATATGTTCATGGATGTTTGAGTACATGAATGATGAAAGCACAGTGAAGAAAGAAGAAAGAAAGAAGGAAATTAAGAAAAGAAAAGTAACTATCAGAAGTTTTATTTCAAGTGTAACAGAATTTGTGGTGTACATTTTGTGGTGCACTTGTAAGCAACATTATATTGGCAGGACAGTGAGACCAGTAAAAATCCACATACAAGAACGCTTCAGGGCTATAGTCAATCAAAATGACAAAAGCCCTACTGGGAGTACATTTTGCCCTATTCCATAATTCAACCACCCTCTTGCCTTAAATTTACAGCATTAGAAGTTGTGCCACCCCCAGAAAGAGGGGGAGATAGACTAAACAAACTGAATCAAAAGGAAACTAAGTGGGTGTCTCCCTTAACACAATACAAGCCTCTGGGTTAAAGGAGGAGATTGACTATATCCCATATTTGGGAGATCCACGATAACTCCATGACGTATTCTTGCACCCTAGGATACCAATGATATAGTAATATTTTAAAAACTGCTCGGTATAGACAGCTTGTATTTGTGTTTTGTGTGATTAGTTTGTCCTGTGTAGAAACATTAGTGTTATATTGTGAGGGAGCAATCTTAGACCTTGTACTTTCAAATGGGGACAGCGAGAGGATCTCAGATCTAGAAGTGGGTAGCCATCTGGGAACAAGTGACCACCAAACAGTGTGGTTCATGATAAACTCAGCTACAGAGTCAAGCCATACAAATGTGAGGGTACTGGACTTTAGGAGGGCTGACTTTGGCAAGATGGGAGAGTTCCTTAGAAAAGCACTAGCAAACAGGCTAGAAGGAGGGGTGGAGCAACAATGGGGAAACATCTAAACTGCCATCACAGAGGCAACAAGCCTTTGTGTGAATCAAATAAACATATCAAAAGAAAAGAAAAGGCCACTATGGTTCTCAAAAGAGGTGGCGGGGAAGGTTAGGGAGAAAAAGATAGCATTTAAGAAGTATAAGGAAACACAGAAGGAGCAGGACAGAGAACTATACCAGTTAAGGCAAAAGGAAGCAGGGAGGGAAGTCAGAATAGCAAAGGCCCAAACTGAGGAAAAGATAGCCAACTCGGTTAAGAAGGGGGATAAAACCTTTTATAGGTACATCAGGGAGCATAGAAAGACAAAGGGAGGAATAGTGAGGCTGAATAGAAAGGACAGTGGGTGGGCCGAGAGGGACAGTGAAAAAGCAGGGATACTAAACGAATACTTCTGCTCAGTATTCATAAAAGAGGAGGAGGGAGGTGCCATACTAACAGAAGCACTCTGTATGGGGGTCGATCCCAGCCCTTTCACAGAAGAAAGGGTTCTGAAAGAACTCCTAAAACTGAAGGTGGACAAAACAATGGGGCTCTGACGGAATTCACCCCAGAATTCTAAAAGAATTAAGGGGAGAACTAGTGACACCACTGACTACACTTTTTAACAAATCATGGGAGGATGTCAAACACAGCAAGGATAGAACAGGGGCAGGCAAGGCAGTAACTGGGAGGTGTTTGGGACTGGCACCAGTGAGTGGATCAACATTTTAATGAGATGCAGAGCAGACTGGGTAGCAACTGGGAGGTGTTTGGGATCGGCATCAGTGGGTGGGTAAACATTTAAATGAGAACAGGGGAAGACAAGGCAGCAGCTGGGAGGTTTTTGGGATTGACAGCAGTGGCTGGATGAACTTTTTAAGTGAGAATCTGGTCAGACAGGGTAGTGATTGGGAGGTGTGTGGTACCGGCGGCAGTGGGTGGGTCAACATTTGAATGAGAACATGACAAACAGGAGCCAGCAGCTGGGAGGTTATTTATATTGGCAGCAGTGGGTGGGTGAACTTTTAAATGAGAACAGGGGCAGACCAGGCAGCAATTGGGAGGTGTTTGGTACTGGCAGCAGTAGGTGGGTAAACGTGTGAATGAAAACCTGGGCAAATCAAATAAAGGAAGAAGGAGGAATGACGTTTGTCTAATTGGTGGAAAACTTGTGTGATACATGCAGCTGCATCCTTTGAACTACACAAAGTTTACGTTTATCAGCCAGCTCAACACCATCATCATCAGCCATCTCAGGACTGGCATTTGAGTAACAAGCCTCCTGCATTGCTACATCAATTGGCTTGTACAGCACACACCTCCACAGCCCCCTGCACTACCCGAGTACCACAAATATGTTTGTTTGCACATGTGCACAGGCAAACATAAAAAGTGGAGCCACTGACCTAGAAACATTGAAGAACATGTATAGTACACTGAACTCTTCTGCAAGGAATTCACCAAAAGTGGACAGGCCAATCAGGGAGAGCTTGTCAGAGAACTGTGAGACAACTAAGGTGTTATGCTAGGATTGGAGTTAGATAGAGGGACAGAAATTGACAAAAAAGAGAACTTGCCAAAGAATTTGAGGCCAGCCCTGGCTATAAGTGCAACCCAAACCTCCTCAGCAGGAAAGGTAAATGTGTTCGACAAGGTGGTATAAGGGACCCTTTAGTGACAAGAACAGAATAGGAGTGCTATCCCTCAGTGTAGTAAGGCTTCCATGGCATTGCTGATGATGAGATCGCAATCAAGTAGAGATTTGTTATTGAGGGAATGGATGTTGAGAAGGGCACATTTGCTAGTGGTTGGGTTAGAGGGTGGAGTTAAGGTGTGAGGTAGAAAATGAAAGGAAAGGAAAGGAAAGGAAAGGGGAAATTGTTTAACCAGGAAAGTCACACTAAGCCAAAGCGTGTTACAAGGTGCAATCTGGGAGGACAAGAAAGTTAAGTGACTTGCTCAGGGTCACACAGTATGCAAGTGGGGGCTGTGGGATTCAAACCCTGGTCTCCAGGTTTGCAGCTCAGAGCCCTAAACCTCTGCGCTATACTGCCTAAGAGGAAGAGGGCTCATGATATGGCAGACTACATTGAGGTCAGTTGATAGATGCAGTAGGAATAACATGGCCAGGGGACAAAGAGAGGAGTCCATGTTGGCACAGGGAAGGTAGAGGGATGCTGGAGAGCATGGAGGGAGTCGAAAGTTGGGGAGAGACAGGGGTAGGAAGAGTGCCAGAGTAAGGAGAATAAGGCAGATAGAACACTCCTGGCAGACGAGGAGTACAGGGATGAGGGATGGAAAATAAGGGAGGGAATTTACAAATGAGAGTTGGAGACCAAGAGATATGAAGGTGACTCAGTCAAGGGGAGAGCTGGTGGGGAAATGGGTGTAACCAGCCTCTCTTAGCCATGCTCGAAGCCAGTTACTAGAGAGCACTCAAAGGGTTAATAAGTCTGACCCTGAGAGATGTTCTCTAGCAGGCCCCAACTTGGAGTCAGGGTGTCTGGAGCTTGCACCTGGAGCTTTATCATTCATCCAGCATCAGGAGGCTCAGGCATGAGAAGGCAAGCTGTGGGTCCTGGCAGACAGAGGGTTTTGAGAGGGGAGCAGGGAGTGGTATGAGAGTCCAGCTGCTTCAGCTGCAACTGAGCCAAGGTGGCCTGTGGCCTCAGGCATGGTATCTGGGTCCTTGGGTCCGGGTGGCACTGGTCCTTAGGTATCCAGAGGTTCAGGACCCAGTCAGGATCCCACAGAGAAAAACACCCCCAGATCTCCAGTAGGGAGGAGGCAGACTGCATCCCTGTCCAGCTTCAAGAAAGAAGGAAGATTGCAAGTCGATGGCACAAAGTGAGCTGTGGAGGGCCACCCCTCAAGAGAGGTTGCCTGGATCCTTGTGGATTCACTCCTGTAGTCTATACACAAGGGAGAGAGCAGCAATGTAAGTTAGCCTTCATCAAAATTACTCTGTAGAAGTTAAAGGCCTAGACATTAACTGATGTACCCCCTTGGGGAATTCCCCAGATGAATGGTGGCGAGATGGAGGGGGCCTTATAATAGCTGGGGTCGGTAGGTCCCCAGGATGAGGCCGGGCATGGGAGTCTATTCTTTGGACTTCTAGGGCTATCAATCTGATTGCCAGAGGGAAGTGAGGGTTGAAACTAACCTTTTTTAGCTGCTAGCTGGCAGGGCTAATGACTGGAAAAAATCCTCCAGCCCCACAGTCTTTTCACTAGCCCAGCACAAACATGACCAAAAATTCAGTTTTTTTTCCATTATTTTTTTTAATGAAATAAATGCAACAGACAGTAATTCAGTTGAGTCTGTTGTCTTTCATTTACCTCCCTCGCAACCCCACCCCCACCCCCTTTTTGTTAGGCACTGGAACATTACAAGCAGTTGAGTCCACCACACAAAGAAAAGATCTCTACAGATATCCACTGCAGATGTCTTGCATCCTCACCCTCTGATTAGCCAATTTAAGACACACTGCATAGTTTCCTGATGCTATTTCATTTAAACATTTTAAATGAAGGCACTTGAGCACTGGCCATCCCATTATCATCCTGACTCCCCTTTGTTATCCAGAACCCTGACCACCTGTTGCTGTCACAGTGTGATCTGAGCACACCGATGGCTATTACAGGAACAATATGCCGTGCACATTCTCAGCTCGGCTACTTGAGAGGGGGAGGCAGTTGCTGGACCCATAATGAGGCAGATATTAACTCTCTGCATTAATCTTCTGTAACCTCACCAGCCACTTGTTTAACTAGTAAGCACACCTCTCATATTTTCTGTCTAGAGGTAAGAGAGGGGTGGAGTTACAGAAACAATATTACACACAAATGACGATCACTGAACCCAGGTCCTGAGGAGAGAACTTTTGCTTAGGGCTATGCTAGGTCTGAACTTCTGGAGGGGTACCCCGTAATTCCACACAGGAAGCAGTAACAAGAATGTCCAAACCAGACTGGGGCTCTAGAGTGTGGCTTTATTCCAAAGAATGGTACACCAAAGCAAAGGTGGACCCGAGGTTGCTTACATTGGCACAAGCGATGCAGAAGAGACAAAAAGTCTGTAGCGAACAGAAACTCTAAACTTCCCATATTGCATAGGATTTAGGACTCTCTTCAGTTGTAAAGCCTCAGCTGAAACACACATTTCTTCTAGTGGCACTGGCCACAACTTAGAACATTTCCCATATGGCATTGGATTTAAACATTTGGAAATGTGGCAACTGGCCATGATGGAGCACACTGGTGCTCAAAATTAGCACAACCTACACCAGGGGGTAAACTTTCTCTTCAGGCATTGGCTACCATATCCTGAATAAGCAGATGCCCTTACGGAACTTGTAGTGCTGAACTGGTCACTCCAGATGGGGGATTGCCCACCTTTTGCTTCCATAGTCCATGTCCAGCCATTCTTTCAGAGTTACACCTCAACATTTAGTAAAACAGAACTATGCATCCTGGAATGTCTGTCACATTCAACATTAGAAACACACTACTTCTGAGTGTAAATTAAAGTCCTGAACAATGTGCAAAGTCTCACTGGGGATGCCATAATTGTCTGCCAACTTTAAGAAAGGATGAGAACAGTTTCAAACAGAACAGAACTTGGTGCCTAATTCCTTTTGTCAAAGTACACCCCAAAAGAAAACACAGGTACATTCCTCCTGGGATACCCAAAGTCAGATTACTCACAGTTGTGCACAAAAAGGCAGCTTCAATGTCCTGGATCAAAATCATGGGATTGCCCCTCGGATCCATTCTACAGTCCTTCTCATCTCACTGGGGAGGAGGAGAACAAAATCAGGAACTCCTGCTTGATGGTTTCCACCACTTCTACTGGCAGGCAGATGGTTCTCAGCACTAGGGTGAGTAAAATAGGCTCTTCTCACAGAGCACACACTGCAGCTCTTCACTCCTCCAGCTGCTCACACTGAACTCCAATCAGAACTAACTGAAAATTCTAAAGCTCCCCACTCACAGCTAGCTACCGTGGCCTATGTTGTTGTGAGAGTTCTGAATGACATCACCTCTCTCAACTCAGCTGAGACCAAGTAAACAGAGAGGGAGAAGGTGAAAACCATTTAACTAGTTATTCACCAGCTGCCTTCCCAACCTAGCACTGACACTGATGGGATTCTAGTAACCCCAAGGGAGTGGGTGGTTACACTTCTTGCTTGATGAAATGTTGGATCTCCATCTTTACTCCCAATGTAGTCATGCTTCTATAACAGCAATCAGTGCTCTCAGATCATAGAGTGACAGTAACAGGAGATTAGGGTTTTGGTTTCAGAGGAGAAGTCTGGGTAATGATGATGCAGCAGGTACTTTGCTTAAAATATGAACTATTATCAGAAAAGTATGCAGCATATCTAAATCAGTTAATCAGGGAGGGAAGGTAAGGATGTTGGAAGTCCACAGTGGAAGCAAAGTATAACCTCTTTCCCTTAAAAAACAAATTCTGGTCAGAGCCGATATGGTTGTGGAGAGCTTTTGGGATGCTTTTATCCATTATTTTTAATGAATTTGCACAATCCAGATCTGCAGAGAGGCAGTTTCAATGTGGTCTTCCTTTTACACATTTTTACAATGTGTTTTTCTAGAATATGCCTGCTGATTGCTTCCTCAGGCTCAGGGCCTGTCTGTCGTGCACCTGAATATCCGTAGCCTGCTAGCTCTTTCCCCGAGCTGGTAGTATGGGTTCTGGCTAATAACCCAGACATCCTTGTACTATCTGAAACATGGTTAAAACCAACTGTTCTGGACCAAAACTGTGCCTTACCTGGATATAATATGTACCGTGCTGGCCGCGCATCCTCCAAAAGAGGGTGTGGTCTGGTACTGCACTACAAGTCACACCTTAACATCACTCTGCTGCCATCCCTGTCTGAATAACAGTGAAGTACTGCATTCTCTCTTGCTCCTTGGGGGTGCCAAGAAGTTGTACATACTTGGGGTGTACTTACCCCCGTGATAGCAAACTTGGTCTTGAGGAGTTCACTGGTCTGATTCCTGCCCTAATTAAGAACAATGAAGTGATCTGCCTGGGTGATTTTAATCTGGACTGGCTGGGTCCAAACTCCTCCTCACTTGCTTTGACAATCAGCAAGGCAAACCTTGAGCAACTCATCTCCACCCACACTTGGATAACTCAGAATAACCTCTGTCACTCTATGATTGACTGGATCCTTGCCAACCACAAGGACTGCTATTCCTTTACCGGGGTTCTACCCAACACTATTAGTGACCACTGCCCTGTCTACTGTGTTAGGGATACTTCCGCTGCCTATCCTCCACCTAAAGTACTGTCCTTTTCCAACCTTTCCTATCTGGATACCATGGCATTCCTACTTGATTTAAAACAAGCTGACTGGTCCCCCCATTTCAAATAAATTACATTAACCGGGCCACTGACCACTTCACCACCACTCTGCTAGCCTTACAGACCAAACATGCCCCTGTCGCAACATGGAGGGTCAGAGGCAGGTGACTAAGTGGCTGCAGTGGCCTCTCTGCAACTAATCAAGGAACAGGACAAACTTTGGCTAAAATGGAAATCCTCTTCTGCTCAATCTGACTTTGACGCCTATTGTTCATTCCGCAATGCCTGCAAGAAAGATGTCTGAGCTGCCAAGAGCAATTACTACTGGAAACTCCTCCAGTCCTCTGCCTCTGACCCAAAGAAGTATTGGAGCCACACCAACAAGATACTGGGGAACACCAGACATCTGTCTCCCAAGGATATGCTAATTAATGATACTCTGTGCAACAACCCCCGTACTATAGCCAATGCTTTCGACTCACTTTTTACCGAGGCTCCAAATATCTCCCCTTCAGCATCCTGTAGTCCCATCCTCCCCTCTTCAGCTCCTCCAGCACTTATCCTCTCTAATATAGCACGGTCAGATGTTCTCAGGTTACTTCAGTCCATCCCCTCTTGAGGTAGCCCTGGGCCTGATGGTATCGAACCAAGGATAATTAGACTTGGTGCACACCTCCTCGCTACCCCTATCACCAGGTTGTTTAAAGGTGACCTGCAGACTAATCGTAGCAGCCCACTCCCATCCCACATACCTTTCTGTGGCACTACGGGAGTCCGGGGCTGCTACGATGATGATCTTTCATAGAAAATTAATATTTAAAAAAGCGCCAAAACTTTTAGGCGAATGCGGAAGTGCCTTGGGGATCCCGATTGAGCAGGCGCAAATTACTATGGGTATTCCACCCAGTCTGTGACGTGGCAAACACCACTGCTATAAATGGATAGTAGTGGCTGCAGTTTACTATTATTTATTTTATTGCTTCTAGGTGGGTCTTTATGCTTAAAATCATACCTACAGCAACACTTGGACAGGTCCTTGCTGTACATATGATTTTAGGCATCAAGACCCACCTAGAAGCAATAAAATAAATAATAGTAAACTGCAGCCACTGTTATTCATTCATAGCAGTGGTGTTTGCCATGTCACAAACTGGGTGGAATATCCACAGTAATTTGTGCCCACTCGATCGGGATCCCCAAGGCACTTCCGCATTCACCGAAAAGTTTTGGCACTTTTTTAAATATTAATTTTCTATGAATCATCATCATCGTAGCAGCCCCGGACTCCCACAGCACCGTAGAAAGGTATGTGGGATGGGAACAGGCTGCTACGATTAGTTTGCAGGTCACTTTTAACTTGTCTATCTGCACCTCTACGTTGCCTACAGCTTGGAAGGCTGCCAAGGTTATCCCTGTATTCAAGAAAGGTGATCCCAAAGTCCTAGCTAATTATCAGCCCATAGCCTTACTACCAACCCTCAGTAAGATTTTAGAGAAACTTATTCATTGCCAGATCTCTATGCACCTATTGAATTTTAATATTCAATCAACCGCTCAACATGGCTTTAAGGCAGGACATAGCGCCACCACTGCCCTCATGCTTCTCACCAGTGAGATTAAGTCTAATATGGACAATGGTCTTCTCACTGGTGCTATCTTTATCAATCTCACCAAAGCATTTGACATGGTTAATCATCTACTGCTCCTGAACAAGCTTTACTTACTAGGGGTCTCTGGATCCACCCTGTCCTGATTCAGCAGCTACCTCTCCAACTGATCCCAATCCATCTCCTTCGGGAAAGTTCTTTCATCCAATTCCCCTATCACCAGTGGCATCTCTCAAGGCTCCATTCTAGGACCTTTACTCTTCTCCATCTTTACTAATGACACTCCCTCCTCTCTTCCACACTATCACTCCATCATGCATGCTGATGACTTGATGCTCTACGCCGCCTCCCGTTCTGTCCTGGAAATTAACACTCACCTATCCTCCTCGTTCCAACTGATCCAAAACTGGCTCTCCTCCAACTCACTCACTCTCAATTTGCCGAAGACTCAGGCCATGCTCTTTGGATCTGCCAGGAAAGTCCGTGCCGAGTCCACCAAGCTTCGAGTGCTTAGCTATGATGGGATGGTAGTCACGTCTATTGATGCCTTCAAATACCTTGGAGTGACCCTTGATCCTGTACTTGATTTCTCTGCACATATAAACAAGGTATGTAGATCTGTAAATGCCAAGTTAGGCGCAGCCTACCACATTCGACACTCCCTTCCCCTGCTGCCAGAATTTATGTGGTGTGAAGGGTACTGTTTCCTAGGTTACTATACACTCTTCCCACTCTATCTCATGCCAACGTGGGTATCCTTCATAAATGGGACACCTCCTATAACAACATCTGTAGATGTGCCCTCTCTGGCCCCCGTCTTACCCATCACTGTCTCTTATACTCCACATTGCATTGGTTGTCCCCCAAATCGCAGCGCTCTTTCTCTCTGGGTTGTTTTATCTACTCCATGAATAGAGCCCCCCCTCACCCTGACTGTATTGCAGCCATGCTCACTCCCATGATCCATTCCCAAACATTGAGGTCCTCTAATTTGCCTCTACTCTCTGTCCCTCTCTGCTCGACAAAAATGGGGGAGCTTGCTTTCGCCCATTTTGCCCCCAAATTCTGGAACTCCCTGCCTGCCTACTTAAAGAGCTTCTCATCTCATATCATATCATAGTGATATCATTGGCCCAGTCTTAGCTCGGATTGTCCAGTGCTCTTTGGATTTGGGTGAGTTTCCCAGCTCCCTGAAGGAGGCAGTGGTGACATCCCTCCTGAAGAAAGCTTCTCTAGACCAGGAGAACCTAGCAAACTACAGGCCTATCTCTAACCTTCCTTTTGTGGGAAAGGTTATTGAGAAAGTTGTGACAACTCAACTGGAAGACCATTGAACCATCCATAATTTATACGAACCTCTCCAATCGGGTTTTCATAAGAAGCATAGTGCTGAGACTGTTCTGATTCAGGTGCTCAATGATCTCCTGATAGCGAGAGATCGGAGAAACCGTTCCATCTTGGTATTCCTTGATTTGTCATCAGCTTTTGACACTGTGGATCATGGGGTTCTGCTCGAGCATTTGAGGTTCATCTGTGGACTGTCAGGGACAATTCTCAGATGGTTTACATCTTTCCTCACTGGTAGATCTCAGAGAGTTGTCTCGGGAATATTTTCTTCCGAGTCTTTCTCACTCTGCCTTGATGGGGTACCTCAGGGCTTGGTGATGTCGCCCATTTTATTTGCAGTGTATATGCTGCCCCTCAGAGATATTATAAGATGGTATGGGCTGAGGTTTCACTGCTATGCTGATGATACCCAGTTGTACCTGTCTTTTGCCCCTGACCAGGTTAGTGCTATCTCAGTATTGAACAGCTGCCTTGTAGAAATCCAAGATTGGATGAGTTCCAGTGGTTTAAAGTTGAACCCAGAAAAGACTGAGGTTTTGGTTGTGGGCCCAGGTCATAGGAATGATTTCCCCTCTGGTTTAGTCCTGGGGGGGGCGCTCAGATTCTTACCTCTGAGCGGGTGCGCGACCTGGGAGTGGTGCTTGACAATGGTCTGACCCTTCGACATCAGGTGTTGGCAGTCATCAAGCGGGCCTTTTACCATGTTAGGAACATTGCCAGGATCAAGCACCTTGTTCCGTCCAGCGATCTGCCTGTTTTGGTCCACGCCTCTGTGACATCGCGCCTTGACTACTGCAATTCCCTTTACCTAGGGCTTCCTGGGGTTGATATCTGCCGCTTGCAGCTAGTGCAGAATGCTACGGCATGTTTATTGACTGGGATATCAAGAAGAACTCATATTACCCCAGTGCTGCGCGATCTGCACTAGCTGCCTATTCAGTGGCGGATCACCTTTACGGTAGGTTTATTAACTTACAAAGCCCTACATGGACAGGGTCCTGACTACCTGAAAGAGCTCCTGGTTCCTTACACCCCTTTGTGACAGCTCTGCTCGGCTGACAAGGGGTTGCTGGAGGTTCCGAGGGTTTGTTTAAAGTCATCTGGTGCTCGTGCCTTTGGGTTTGTTGCTCCTACCCTCTGGAATTCTCTGCCCCATCAGCTACGTGAGTACAGGACAGTGGGGTGCTTTAAGCAGGCACTGAAGACCTTTCTGTGGGGTAAAGCTTACCCTGAACTTCTGTGAGCTTCTGTGATTTTATCTGTATTTATTGTATTTTGTTTTTTATGTGACTGGACAGCACTATGATTTGTGAAAGGCGCTATATTAAATAAAATTTATTATTATTATTATTATTATCTCACTCAGCCTTTAAATCTGACTTTTTTCCCACCTTCATGCACTTGATTCCTGTGTCTGTATCTAATTCTTCCCTGAACCCTGCGTCCTGCTTACTGGTTTCTCTTAACTCTACTGTGATTGTTCTCTTGACTGTTTTCTAGCTCTAGCATCGTTGTTACAATATTACACCCTCAATGGAGGTCAACATTGTTAAACCCCTGATTAAGTTAATATCTCTGTGATTTCCTGTAAGACTGTACTCACCTTGTATTTTGGAAAACTGCAATTGTGAACTGTATGTATGTACCTGTTTGAGATGATTTCATAGTTTGTAAACTGTACTCTCCCGGGTCATGCTTGAAAATAGGCAGGATTGTTGCCTAATGCACTTACCCAGTTACCAAAACCTAATAAATACATAAATAAATATGTTTAGCCTGGATAGTTCACAGAAGACATGGCATCTTATTTTCAGTAGGGCTCTACATCTACACAATATTATGCTGCACTACGTAAAATTAGAACACACTGAAAACAATAGACTACCCTGAATAATTACATTATAAAAATGGTAAAACCATGACCCAACTGAAAACAAGACATTGCATCTAATCTGGGACATCCTGGCCAGATATTCAAAGGGGTCACGCCTGGCACAACTGACCTGCAACTGAGTGAGACTTCATTCACATATTTGGGTCTGACTATCACAGCATGCACTGCAAGCCCATTAGTCCACAGTGTGGACCAATGGGCTTACAACTAATACTGTAAGCTGTCATTCGGCGGGTAGCTGCGGAGGTATGCAGGTGAGTTTGCTGATGCCCGCCAATGCCAGGGGGGGTGCTGGGCGGACAGAGGGTCTTGTGTGGGTGGGGGTGCCACTGAACCACCAGGGAATTGTTTACATCACTTTTACAGGTGATCAGGGATGTGGGTGGGGTGGGGGGTTACCACTTGGCTACCAGAAAATAATTAAAATGTTATTGTATGGGGATCACAGCTACAGGAGGGGTTGGGGATTCCACTAGACTACCAGAGAATAATTAAAATGTTATTTTATGGGGATCACAGCTGTGGGAGTGGTGGGGGGGTTCCACTAGACTTCCAGGGAATTCTGAAACATTACTTTTTCAGCAATTGGAGCTACGGGAGGAGTGGGGGTTACCACTAGACTACCAGAGAAGATTTAAAATGTTATTTTATGGGGAACAGAGCTATGGGTGGGGTGGGGGGACCACTAGACTACCGGGAAAGTTTAATACATGTATTTCTTGGTGATCAGGCTACAGGGAGGGAAGGGGTGCCACTAGACTACTAGGGAATTTTAATACATATATTTCTCGGCAATCAGGCTATGGGGAGGAAAGGAGTGCCACAAGAATACCAGGGAAGTTTAATACATGTATTTCTTGGTTATCAGGCTATGGGGAGGGAAGGGGTGCCATTAGACTACCAAGGAATTTTAATACATGTATTTCTCAGCGATCGGGCTGTGGGGAGGGAGGGGGTGCCACTAGATTACCAGGGAATTTTAATACATGTATTTCTCGGTGATCAGGCTATGGGGAGGGAGTGGGTACCACTAGAGCCCCTCTGGCAGCACCACATGCTGTGCAGGGCGTCATGTGCATTTTGCTGGCCAACCCTGCACAACTCATGCAAATGGGGCCATAATGACATGCAAATGGCCCCATTTTCACCTTGCTTTCATTATGGTGCCATTTCCATACTGCCAGCTGAATATCAGGAATTTCCGCTCAGCGTAACTCTGTTGTGCTGGCTTAGTTCCCATTCCTGGTATTCAGCCCTGTCTAGGGGGATGCACCAGTGCATTGTATTTGCACAGTGTGCATTACCTGTTATATTCAGAGGATATGTGCCATTGCTCATCTCTTTTGAATATATCCCTGAGTTGCACCAGTGCAACACAGTTGTGCTGTGCCACCACATGCTCCATTGCCGGGCGCAATTCTAAATATTGGGGCCTCTGGGTAAATACAGTGCAAAAATGTGTAAAATGAAGATCACAATGACAATGAGATGTAGCATCTCCCAAACACTATCCAGGATACAAAATATAGGATAAGAAATATTTAAAGAGCTAGTGTAGCCAAAACAGGCAGCCAGGAAAATAATACGGAGTTTAAGTAGTAGTCAGTTGTAATTTTTTTTTTCTGAAGTATTTTTCTTTTTCCTTTTGCTCATCAAAAAGTATTCCATGTGATTATATTGTGCTGGATGCGTGGAACAGCTCTTAGCCTGGTAGCTGACATAGCTTTCTCTACTGCCCCACACTAAGTCATCAGCATTGTGATCTCACTGACTGTGACATCACAGGTGAACGACCTGGCAGTCACTCACTTGCTGTTCCTAAGTAGCAGTGATGTCACAGTCAGTGAGGTCACAATGCTGATGATATAGTGTGGGGCAGCAGAGTAAGATATGTCAGCTGCCAGGCTAAGAGCTGTTCCACACATCACACCTACTAACATCTGGTAAACATTTTTCTAATTAAACAAAGGGGAAAAAAATACCTCAGATATGAAAGGTAATGATTGGCTGCTTTTAAAGTTCTATACTAGCTCTTTAAAGGAACTTCACTGCCTTCACTGACATAAACAAACCATGTCTTTATTGTTTAATAATATATTAGACTGCAGTATTTATTTTGAATGTTGTGGCCATGAGGATGGTGTGTACAGTGTGTGTGTGTGTGTGTGTGTGTGTGTGTGTGTGTTTGCTGTAGCTCAATATATTTTTTCCCCAAAACGCATAGCAAAAAATGCCTGTTGATTGCTATATAATTATTGTAGCTCAGATAGTTCACAGAAGACCTGGCATATGTCTGAGACAGGTCTTATCAGACAGTGTCTTAAGAGGTTAAAAAAACAGTGTAAATCTTTGTACATTTGTTCCTGGGAAAAGGTGACATTTATGAGGTATGAATCTTTCTTGAAAGACAATACTTGCCCAACTAAAGCTAATAGCAATAAAATGTTTACATGCTAAGTATTTAAATGTGCAAGTTGTTGCATTTCGATGGGGGTAAACACATCTCCAGTTTAATAGCCAACCAATATTTAACAAGCTGTTTCAGTTTCCTAATGGCCACTGATAAGCAGCTTTAGTGCTTTCTCCAACATTCTAAACAGAAAGAAGGGAGTATTTTATTTCATTTGGCATAGTGATTTATAGTTATGGAAGGATACATTGAAATGTCCAAAAATGTATTCCATGTTCCTCCATTTTTCCAGCTACAGACAGCAAGATGGCTGTAGGCTCTGCCCACAGCCATAAAAACAGACTACAGAGAAACCACCCTACTAAACATGAATCTGATTGATTGTCACATACTGCAGGAAGGAAGCATCTTGTGCCCATCCACCTTTCACATAATGCTTCTGGTCAGGCAAAATTCTATCTGTAAAACAGGTAACTGAATTTTGTAGAAGCCTGGATTAGATCCCCCTCCCATCCCATCGCATCCCATCCTATCACATGCAAGCTGCACTTGCTCCATTTCCCTGCCATCATGCAAGCACAGAGAACAGTTTGGTCCATTGCAATCCCCCTTCTCAGCTTGCACAGTACACAAAATGGGCCAAGCTCTTCAGACTCAGCCGCCTTCTCTCCTGCTGCCAGAATAGAGAACATGCTGGCTCATCTAAGTGCCTGCCCCTTCTCTATAATGTCACTCACAGTGGCCACTTCTCCTAACCCCTTGCACCATTTTACAGTATAGTACTCTGGTGAACTGTGCATGATGCACAACGTCCTCATCACCAGCAGTTCAGCTCCACCCCTGCTGTTCTGCCTGACTACAGTTCCCAGAATCGCACCTTGATGCTACTGTCTGAACAATGTAGACATCCACTGGGTCCTACAAGTACTGCTGACCTGGCACAGGATTTTGTTGGGTCCTGCAACCCTCCTGCTTAACCCCCAATTCTCAGCAGCCAAATTCAGCAGCGTACATGATACGCTTTTCAAATAGCAAGGTCTGACCTGGGTTTGACTCCCACAACCTCCACTTGTATACTGTGTGACTCTTAGCAAGTCACCTAACCTCCCCAGTGTTTCTGGGTCACCCCTGAAAAGAGACCTGTGTGCCTAGTGGGCATTACCAGGTTACCAAAGAATAAACAACAAAAACAAAGGTCTGGGTATTTGCAGGCTGAACACAAGGTATCCAGCAGGCACTTTAAATTATTGATTCTACCCACCTGATGGAAAATCTACCCAAATTGCACAGGTGGGTGCCAATTTCAAACCCTGGATCCACGTATGACCAGTCCAATTATCCCCCATGTAAGGAGTAGATCATAGTGCTGATGTACTGAACAGTAATGTGAATGCCACTTGCTGACACATGAGATAAGCACAGGCATGTTTTCCCCCAGGGTAGAGCTCACTTTTCCTGGGAGGATGCCACCTCGCCATAGGTCTTGGGAGTACCAGGGATCCAGGGATGCCAGAAATTAAAGATAGGGTTTACAGTACTTGAAGTAACAGCAGCAGAAGAAACATTGATAGCAAAGAGGAAAACAGTCTGAAAATGGTATTAAGTATTGTGCAGTGTAGTATAGTGGGTACAGGAAATGCCTGATTGCATGGACTATAATATCTGAACATTTAAGGAATTAGACATGGAAGGGTAATGCCCAAACATGCTGTGTGCGTGCTAACAGCAAATAAATACATCCTGCTTGATCCCGGCTTCCAGTGTGGACCTTGGTTTGTGAGTAGTCTCCCATTTGT
This sequence comes from Neoceratodus forsteri, assembly GCA_016271365.2. Lineage (NCBI taxonomy): Eukaryota > Metazoa > Chordata > Ceratodontiformes > Ceratodontidae > Neoceratodus > Neoceratodus forsteri. The sequence continues at coordinate 817,763,360 of CM057456.1, forward strand.
GGTGCCACTACAGTGTGCATTGCCCCTGGTCCCCATGCACCTTGACCCATACATGCAAGGTAAAGGCAGAGGTACTGGCATTTCATGGGATAAGGTGGGTGCTCCTCCCAATGAGAGATGCCACTATATACCTGTAGACACAGGCTGGTGCTCCTTACATGGAGACTCAATGGTGAAGGCAGAAATTGAATCAGATGACAGGACTTACTGGGCTCTTGGTAGAATTTTTGATTTGAGGGTCCTGGACTTTCTGAAAACACACATGCGCGTGCGTGCACACACACACACACACACACACACACACGCACACACACACCAGTCAGCAGTCAGCAGTCAGCCTTACAGCAGCAAATGTACCCTATGGTAAATCACACTACCCCTGTGCTTAGTCTACAGAATCTCACCCCTGGCATTTATTTATTTTATCTGAAAACTGGCAACTGGGAAAGGCAGACTGAGCCTGGGCTTGTTTCCAGGTGTGACCCAGGGGAAAGATAAAAATGGTAGCCAGTACATCAGTATGATACATAAAATGATGAGATATTATATACAATGTGATAAGTACAGTAATGGTGCAAACAGGCAGCAGGAATAAAATGTTAAACAACAAGATGAGTAAAATCTAGAGTAAGTATGACTTGAGACTGTCAAACATACAAAGCATGTCAGACAAAACAGGTGTAGTTCTGTTGAAAAAGAAGTTTTAGCTGATGTCTGAGGCACTTGACGACTTGCATGAGGGAGCTGGTTCCAGAGAAGTGGCAGGCGATAGGAGACACTCCTGTCTTCTCTGTCCTGCACCCATAAAAAGCGCATTTACTCAGAATAGCCAGCCTTAGATACATTTCAGTTTCACTGGAGTCCCACATGTCCTCAGCTGTACAGCTAAATTAACTGAAGCACACAGAGGTCATGTGACTTGCTTATGGTCACACAGCGAGTTGATGAGTGTGATGGGAACGGGGATCTCCTGGTTCAGAGTTCTGCACTCCAAAAACAATCCCACACTGCCTTCCTACTCCCTTCCCTCATCTCCTACAATTACGTGGCTTCATTGCCATGGCATCGGGAGAGTAACACTTTGGCTGTAACACTGTCAAACAGATATTCAACACTTCATTCTTAAAATGGCATTTTTGATGTCGAGCAAAAAGAGGAATGCTATGTGTTTCCTTTAATCCCATCTGTTGCCTTCCCTCTATGTCTTTCCCACTTCATTTGCCCTTTCAGGCCTCTTCATAATACTATTCTATTTTCCTACCTCTGACACCTCCCACATCCACTTGTCAGCACTTCTGTCATCTTTCTCTCACAGCCCTAGCAATTATCATTTGGAATAATTCCAGAATGGGCAAGCATTTTCTCTCAGATATGCCAAAACATAAGGGGACTTTTCTTAAGGGTGATGAAAAAATATTCTGCTGAAAAATAAAATGTGCTCAGCATTTTATTTTCAGAGTAACAAGCCACCAACCACACATGGTTGTGCTTCACATAGCCTACTGTTTATAGTTTAAAGAGTATTCATACAACTGAGTCTGCTATGTTACATAGAACTTCAACCTACTGAAATAATCCAGAATGGTAAAATTTAAAAATAAATGAAAAATCAAACATATTTCATTGGACTGTTCTTAACCCTATCATATAATGATACTGACGCTACCTGAGTTTTGACAGTACCAGTAAAAATGGCAGCTTCAAATTATGGTGAGGCCCCAGCATATGCAGTTAGACAAGCAGAAAGTAAGGCACACTACACATCACCACAAATTGCACAAAAGCACGAAGTGGTGCAAAAAGTCTATTTAGACATTATAACATTTTAAAACATGAGGTACTCACAAAACAGCAGCGGTGAAGCCTGGACTAGAGCCAAGCCTTGAAAAAGTACACATGGGCATGAAACATTGGCTTTAGCCCAAGGTTTACTGATGCTGTTTTGTGAGTACCTCATCATCTCCTTACAGTGTGGTTCGTCATTAAGATGGGAACAGAGGCAAACCACAAGAGGATGAGGATCCTAGACTTTAGGAGGGCAGAGTTTAAAGAAATGGAAGACTGCCTCAGAAACTGCCTCACAGGGGTGCAGCAGAAAAGAACAGCACCATTCATCGGTTTCCATACAAAAGTGTTCAAAGCTTTATTTTAGCATAAAATGCTGTGGCAGAAAATCAGGGTACCCACACCAAACGAGATGCGATCTCACCAGTTTTGTGCATACGTGCCTCCACAGGGACTGACTCATGGGGTGGGGAGATTGCCAGGAAGGGGTAAAGGCACAATGGGGAAAAATAAGGGCAGGCATAATTAAGGCAACCAACCGCTGGTGAAGTAAGGAAGTAAAACAACAAGGAAAAATAGACTGTTCTGGTTCTGTAGGGATGTAGCCAAGGTGGTGAAGGAAAAAGGGTGGCATTCAGAAGGTATAAGGAAACGCAGAGGGAGAAAGGCAGGGAGGCATACCAAGTAAAACAGACTGCAGCAGGAAAGGCAGTGAGGGGAATAAAGGTGCAGACAGAGGTAAGTATAGCCAAAGGGGTACATAAAGGCAATAAGACTTTATTCAGGTGTATAAGTGAAAAGAGGAAAGCAAGGGGAGGGATAGAGGGGCTATGGAGAGTGGTAGGGGGAAACTGCAGAAAAGAAGACCAAGAAAAAGAAGACATCCTGAGCAGGTCTTCTGCACAGTCTTCACAGTGAAAAGAAGGGGGACAGTCCAACAGGGAGCAGCAGTAAAAAAGAGGGGAGGTTGACATAGGTCCATTTTCAGAGAAAAGAGTCCTGAAGGGACTTGCAAGTCTGAAAATGGACAAGGCTATGGAACCGAATGGGATACACCCAAGGAAAGGAACTTAAAGAACTCAGGGAGGTGCTAAACTATCCCACTGACAGCCTTATTCAACAGCTCACTGGAAAAAGGTGTAGTTCTAAAAGACTGGAGGAGAGCAGATATGGTCCTCTCCATAACAGCTGCAGCAGGGAGGAGGCTAGTGACTACAGGCAAGTCAGTCTCACATCAGTGGTGGGGAAATTAATGGAAACCCTGTTACAGGAAAAGTAATGCCTTGTAAAACTGATTGATTTCTTTGACTAGGTGACCAAGGAAGTAGATCAAGGGAGGTCAGGGGATGTAACCTATCTGGACTTTACATAAAAACATAGACTTTGATGGCAGATAAGACTGCTTGACCCACCCAGTCTGCCCATTTCCCCTACTAATTGGATAAGCTGCAGATCCTACTTAACCAACAACCTAAGTCCTCCTACCAACTCCCACTATAATTGCCTTATGTCTGTCCCATGCATTCTTGAATTCCTCCACTGTTTTTGAACCCACAACCTCCTCAGGAAGGCCGGTCCATGTGTCCACCACCCTCTCCATGAAAAAAATACTTCCTAACGTTGCCCCTGAGCCATGCCCCCTCTATCTTTAAATTGTGTCCTCTTGTTCTTGCACATCTCTTTTTCTGAAAGATGCTACCCTCTTGGGACTTTGTAGATTCCCTTGAGATACTTGAACATTTCTATCATGTCCCCCATCTCCCTCCTCTTCTTGAGGGTATACATATTAAGCTTATTTAGTCTATCTTCATATGGTTTCTAGTGCAAACCCTGCACCATTTTAATTGCCCTCCTCTGGACCACCTCCATCCTGTCTATGTCCTTGTGGAGATGGGGTCTCCAGAACTGCATGCAGTACTCCAGATGGTGTCTCACCAACTGTCTGTACAGAGAGATGTCAACTTCCTGTTTTCTACTGGTGATGCCTCTCCCTACACATCCCATTATCCCCCCAAGCCCTCCTTACTGCCTTCTCACATTGCTTGCCTCCCTTTAGCTCATCTGATATGACTACCCCCAGGTTCCTTTCCATTTTTGTTGTTGTTAGTAACTCCCCTCAATTGTGTACTCTTCCCCTGTTTTTTTTGTTTCCCAGGAGCATTACTTTGCACTTCTTTGCATTGAATCTAAACTGCCATACTTTTGATCATTCCTCCAACCTTGCCAAGTCCCTTCTTATCCTTTCCACCCCCCGCCGTGTATCAACCCTGTTGCAGATTTTTGTGTCATCTGCAAAGAGACATACTTTTCCTTCCAGTCCCTCCACTATGTCACTTATAAAGACATTAAAGAGAACCAGCCCAGTACTGCACCCTGCAATACCCCACTAGTAACCTCCTTTCTTTCAAGTGGACTCTGTTCACTATTACCCTCTGAGTCCTGTTGTCCAGTCAATTTTTCACCCAGGCTACCACCCTGGGACCCACTCCCAAGCTGGCTAACTTGTTTACTAATTTTTTGTGTGGGACTGTGTCAAATGCCTTGCTAAAGTCTAGGTAGGCCATGTCCACAGCTACTCCCTGGTCTACTACTTTGGTCACCCAGTCAAAGAAATCCATCAGATTCGTCTGACATGACCTTCCCACTGTGAATCCATGCTGCCTTAGGTCCTGTGCACCGTTGGCCTCTAGGTACTCAACAGTTCTTTCTTTCAGAAGTGATTCCATCATTTTCCCTACCACTGAGGTCAAACTAACAGGCCTGTAGTTTCCTGCCTCTGCCTTGCTCTCACTTTTGTGAAGGGGAGCCACATCCACCCTCCTCTAGTCCTCGGGTACCACACCATCCTACCATGATTTGTTAAAAAGGGTAGTCAGTGGTGTCACTAGTTCTACCCTTAGTTCTTTTAGAACTCTGAGGTGAATCCCAGCAGGTCCCATTGCCTTGTGCTCCTTGAGTTTTACGAGTTCTTTCAGGACCCTTTCTTCTGTGAATGGACTGGTATCTACCCCCCTATCCAGAGTGCTTCTATTGTTTGGTTTCAGAACCTTCCCCTCCTCTTCTTTTGTGAATACTGAACAAAAATATTCGTTCAGTATCTCTGCCTTTTCACTGTCACCCTCTGCCTCCTTCCCCTTTATTAAGCCTCACTAGGCCTTTGACACTGTGCCACATAGGAGACTGATAAAGAAATTAAGCACCCTAGGGGTTGGATCCAAAGCTGTGAACTGGGCAAGGAACTGGTTAGTGGATAGGCAACAAAGAGTAGTTGCTAACAACACTCGCTCTAATGGGAGAAGAGTGACTAACGGGGTGCCGAAGGGCTCCGTACAAGGACCGGTCCTCTTCAATGTCTTCATAAGGGACATTATAAAAGAACTGGAAGGGAAGGTATGCCATTTTTCAGATGACATCAAAGTCTGTAATAGGCTGGACACTCAAGAGGGGGTGGAGAGAATGCATAGAGACCTTGGGAAACTTGAGGAGTGGTCAAGAGCATGGCAGTTGGGGCTCAATGCCAAAAAATGCAAAATCATACATCTAGGGCATAGGAACCCAGGAGCTGAGTAAAGGATGAGGGGGAAGATATTCACAGTTACTAAGCAGGAAAGAGACCTTGTGGTTATCATATCTGATGATCTCAAAGTGGCAGGGCAGTGTGATAATACAGGGGACAGGGCCAGTGGGATGCTGGGATGCATAGAGAGTGGTACCTCCAGCAGGAGGGAGGTGGATGAGTCACTGTATTGCTCACTTGTGAGACACCACCAGGAGTATTGTGTCTAGTTCTGGAGGCTGCACCTCAGAAAGGACATAGCCAGGTTGGAGGCAGTCCAGAGGAGGACAACTAAAATGGTGCAGAGGTTGCATCAAAAACCCTACAAGAAGAGACTGTGGAATCTCAACATGTACACCCTGGAAGAGAGGAAAGCAAGAGGGGACATAATTGAGAACTACAAGTACATCACAAAGATTAATAAGGTGCTGAAGGAGAGTCTCTTTCAAATGAGAAAGAGCACCAGACTGGCCCGTCAGCACAGTGTTGGCACTATCACTTACAACACCAGTGACCCAGGTTCAGGAATGAGACTGGGTCATTGGGGGCGAGCTGGTGGGAGGAAGATTGAGTATCCCAGAGGACATTCTCCCCCTCTCAAGAGGGTGCTACATCCTGCTGCAGCACTGCCACCTGCAGATGTGTGGGAGGTAGGGCACATGGGACACTGGGTGGGAGGGGTGCTCCATGCTGCATATCATGTGAGCATGCTGATGGACACTTATGTCCGGGATTATGTCCCAAATGCCAGTGTCCCTATGGGGAGGTCTGAATGGCACAACAAAGAGGGGAAGGAAAGATAGAAAAACACCTTGGCTGGCAGGATGATCACCAACCTCTGCAGGCTCTGCACCTTTGTCCCAGGCACCTCACAGATATGGATCCATTTTTCGGTGGATTGAGGGACTCCCTGCCACCCTGCCCTGGAGGGAAAGCCAAGGGGCACTTGGGAGAGGTAAGACCAGGGAAACCAAGGTAATGGAGCTATGAGGGTTGGTCAGAAGGAGGGCCAGCCAGTAGTGAAAAAGGAAAAAGAATGAATTAAAAAAAGCAGAAACAGCATCAGAATCAGAAGGCATGTGATGAAGCTTGGGGGGGGTAGGGTTAAGAGGGATGTGAGGAAGCACTACTTCATTGAAATGCTTCATTGGGACTAGTACTACTTCAATGGGACACTCAATCTTCCTCCCACCAGCTGGCCCCCAGTGACCCAAGTGGATGCCTGGAACAGACTGCCAGCAGAAGTGATGGAGGCAAAACCAGTAGGAATCTCAAGCATGTACAGAACAGACATAGGAGAATATCAGTAAATAGGCAGGGAGGGTTATCAGAAACCAGTTAGGCTGTGCAGAGGCAGACACTGCAGGGACCATCTGGGTAGACGGCGTAGGCCAAGTGGCCCATTTCTGCTGACAAATTCTATGTTTTAAAAATGTTTATAATATCTAAGTAAACTTTTTTTGCACTACTTTTTTTTGTGTCATTTTTGATGAGGTGTAGGGTGCCTAGCTTTCTGTTTGTCTGACTTTAAATAATACCCCTAAGCAGGCACACTACTGTAATATCTGTAAAAAGAAAATCCACAAACTGGGAAGGTTCAGCCATTGCTTTTTCAAGGATGGTGTTCTGACAGAATGTTCAGGAACTGAACATTAAGTCAGAGACTCAAAGCTTGGAATGCCTCACTGTTCAGCTTACCATTTTGGGGGCATTTACTATCTAGTTTTCATAACCATGGGTCATTTATTGGGTCATTTGCATATTTCTGGTTTATTTATTGACTAATTTGGTCATTTATGTTTTCTGGCTTGTTTACAGGGCATTGTCACCACACAATGCCCTGTAAATAAGCTATCTGGTTGTCTGCAAGGGGTTCAGCTTGATATAATGGCTTAAACTCATGAAGCATTTTTCTGAGAACTAAGGTTTAGAAACATAGAAACATGGAAGCTGACAGCAGATAAGGATTGCAAGGCCCATCCAGTCTGCCCATTTCTTTTTCTACTTAATGAACGTGCCATCGGCCTTTGCTCTGTCAATGGCTTATCTATTCATACTTATCTGTATTGCTCCCTTATACCTATCCCATGGCTGTTTGAAGCCCTGCACTGTATTCATATCCACCACATCCTGAGGTAGACCGTACCATGCATCCACCACCCTTTCTGTGAAAAAGAACTTCCTCACATTACCCCTTAATCGGCCTCCCTCTAATCTCATGCTGTGTCCTCTTGTCCTGCTATTTTTCTTCTATTGAAACATGTTAGACTCTTTTACCTTGTTAATGCCCTTAATATGTTTGAATGTTTCGATCATATCACCTCTCTCCTCCTTTGCTCTAGGGTATACATATTGAGCTCCGTTAATCTGTCCTCATATGTTTTCTGATGCAGTCCCTGCACCATTTTGGTTGCCCTTCTCTGGACTGCCTCAATTTGGTTAATGTCCTTGTGAAGATGTGGCCTCCAGTACTGCACACAGTACTCCAGATGGGCCCAACCAGTGTCTTGTAAAGAGAGATTATTACCTCCCTCTTATGACTTGTGATACCCCTACTAATACACCCCAACATCTCCCTAGCCTTATCTACTGCTTTAGTGGTCTGCTTGGATGATTTCAGGTCATCTGTGATGATGATGCCCAAGTCTCTTTCTTCCCTTGTGACTGCCAACAGCTCCCCTCCCAACCTATAGGTGGCTTCAGGGTTTCTCTTCCCTATGTGCATGATTTTGCACTTCTTTGCGTTAAACCCCTGTTGCCATTCTTCCGACCATTTTGACAGTTTATCCAGATCTCTTCTCATTCTGCCCACCCCAGTATTACCACACTATTTGTGAAGCATTTTCTCAATTTAATTTTTTTTCTGCACTCTTCACATGGTTTTACTTTACTTCTGATTCAGCATTGCCCATACAGCATAGAGTAAAACAGGAACACAAGTAAACTGAAACCAAGAAGAGCAAATGTATAATTGTAAGAGTGTTTGTGAATTTCAGAGTAAAATAAAGCTCAAACACTAAATGCGTCATGAATACCGAAGGTTCACAAATTTAGGCCAATATTTCACAAGACGTAAATTCTTGAATTATTGTTAGTTAGGAAGAAGAAGAAAATACCTCCAAAGAACTAGGAAGCTAGGTTTGGTTCTTATTTTCTAAATTGTCCTACCAAGTTTATTTATTTATTGAATTTTTTTGACTGGGTAGGCTCACTGAGACTAGAACTCCCTTTTTCAGAGGCGTCTTTTGGGGGGGGGGGAATACAGACGATAACCAACTGAAACTGAAACAGATTAAGCTGTTGCTGTTGGTGGTGTATTTAGTGAATGGCGGAAATCTGGCCAGGAAACCAGGGAAATTCCCCTGCTCTTTTCAAGAAGTGCCATGGGATCTTTAACATCCACCAGAACAGGTAGACAGGACCTCAGTTTAATGCCTTAACCGAAAGACAGCACCTCGGGGGTGCAGCATCCCCCTCATAATGCACAACAGTGTCAGTATTGGGATTTTTACCCAAAGTGCCTGGTGTGGGACTAGAACCCATGACCTTTTAATCTTCTGGCCTCAGAGGTGAGTGTGCAACCTGCTGAGCCACTGACACTGTCTCACTGATACTGACTGAAATCTAAAAATGCTGTACACAAAACATAGAACAACACAATTAGAAGTACACAATTATTAGCCAAAATGACAATATCATAAACTGCCTTTCAAACCATTAATAAATATCAAAGGTACAGCTACAGAAACAGGATCTATGATGTATAGTGAAATTACTCTAGAACAGATTAGAGAGAGTAGAGTAGAGTAGAGTAGAGTAGAGTAGACTAGAGCAGAGTAGTGTAGAACAAAACAAAGTAGAGCAGAGTAGAGTAGAGTACAGCAGAGCAGAGTGGAGTAGAATGGAATGGAATTTAATAGAATAGAATAGAATAGAACAGAGAGAGTAGAGCAGAACAGAACAGACAGAGTTGCGAAGAAAAAAGTAAATTATACGGAGGGGTCTAAAAATTAAGTATTTTGATTGGTCGACTGCTACTTTATGGGGTTTATGGGGTAATTTTTGCATAACCACCACATAAAGTACCAGCTGACTTCACATTAAAAACAGTAAAAATCACTCCACACAGAACCCTTTGCATTCCAATACACGCTCTCAAAGCCACCATGTTTTTCTCCTGCAAAGTCCACCATTCTGCAAAATCAAAAGTCATTCAGGAAACATGAAAACAATAAACAAAATTTTACATCTAAGCTGCAGTTTTTGAAGTGGGAGACAACCAAGAGCTAACTGGCACATTTTCAGTTTTAATCATTGTCTCGCGGTGCTCAGCTCATTCACCTTGCTGCCAGCTGGCTTCAGGGGCATGAGAGGGCTTCTGCCTAGCAACAACTAACTATTTTGGGTAGGGGGAAGTGTGACAGTGAGATCCTGCCACTCTTGAGGACTGACCTTTTCCTAAATCTGTTGCAACAGTTCTTCTATTTCTTAGCCTAATCTATCCTTTACAGTTTCTAGTTCATAACATTGACCATCTATGGGCACCCCCTCCACTTTCTTGCCTATGCTATAGTCACGTCTTTAATTTTCCTTTTCCCTCTCAGGTCCACATACTGGGAGATTATTGTGGTGACCTCTGAGCTGATGTAAAACATCAGGCTGTGTTCCTCGTTGTTGGATATAGTACGCAATAGCACTATGTCATAAAATACCCTGATGTATATGCCTTATGTGTATGAAACCTGTAAATGTTGAAAATACCACGGCACCAGGTGTTTTTGATAAAGGTAAAAAGTTACTAGGGGACTGTATTATAAAAATTAAGTTAGTTGTGTTATTTAAAATGCATGTAGATTACAGATTGTTTGAGAAGCCCTTTGACACCATGCATTCTTGCTTTAAGCTGAACAAGCCTAAAATTTCATGGTGATTTGCATATAGATCCCATTGCATTATGTGGGTATGTGTGATGTTGTGTTTCTTTGAAACTTGGCTTTATTGCCAAGGCCCTTTGGGGTAACCCTTGCTTCAGTGATTCTGCACTGAGCTTCTTTGTTTTTAGCTTGTTTTTGGAATTTTTCTCTTTTTGAGCTCCCCATCACCCAAACACACAAGACAAACATAGGGACTGAAACATTTTCACTAAAGAGACAGATCAGTGGGTCAGTAGGCGCTAAGTGCAGAGGAAGGACATGCATAGTCTGTTACTGCAAACTGATGTATTGAAGAAGGGATATGCCATTGCTTTAGGTTATTCCCTGTGTTTTAAATAAACATCGCACAGAGATTGTGTGTTGAACCTGAAGTTCTGTGTCTGGTCCATCTGTTTTCCCACAACCCCTCCACAGACTTTGTGTCAGAGGTGGGATAACAGGTGGACCAGACACATGAGCAACATTCAATAGACAGTTTGCAACAGGCATTAATACTATGCTCACATGCCTTGCACTTACCACCAGAGTTTGGTCTACTGACAAAACACCCTGGGACCCCCTTTAAAACAATAATCAATGCAAGCGTACACATTCTAATGCCGTTACCCAGTTCACAGTAAGTTTAAACCAAAGAATGATACGCTCACGAGCCAGCGTATTAGTAAACAGCTAATCTGGTTTATTAAGGGGATGTGAACAAGGAGAGGGCGTGAATTTAAATAAATGATTACTGTTCTGGTTTGTACCAGGTTACTCTGCATGCAATCAATTTAGTCCCTTTGTTAAACAGTCTCACAGCTACTGGGTACCCAGAATGTAATGCTGGCTGGGCAGAATCAGTGCCTGGGGTTGCTGGCATTGCAACTGTTTTTGGAGCCCTTAAAGGAAAGAAAATAATTAAACATAGGCAAGCAAAGGCTTTGGACTAGTTGTATCCATGGTCAGCTGGCCTACTCCATTGAAACCCTTACAATTTAGCTGAAAGCAATCAGATGGTACCACAAGGCAGTTGAAATGCTTGTTGCAGGGAGCTACCCTGGAAGTACTCACTGTACCAGAAGATGGATGAAGGCCTGACGAAATGAAGACCTGTGCCTTGAAGTTGTTTCACATGGGGAAACTAGGCTGACATGACTCACCTCCACTGCACAGCCTTTACCTGTAGGTGGCTGCAACCTGTGATGATTTGCTGCACAGCGGTTAAATCTCCGAAGCTGGTCTCTAGCTGGAAAGCTGTAGCTGGCACAGGAACAAATGGCATGGGCCAAAATGGCATGGGCCCACAAGCAGAAAATGTCTCTAGAATGGTGCAGTTCATTTTGCTGGTGAAACCTCTAGCTGGTAGGCCAGTTGATTGCTTCGTAGCGCTGGCTCCTTTCTGGCAATCAGGAGTCCCTGGCTTACAGTCTCTTCTAACACAGCAGGCCTCAGCACATTTAACTGAAGAAACACTAGACTCTCTATTTCTTCTCTTTCAGTTCCCTGCCTGGTTGCAATCTCAGCTGACTTGCTGAGCAACCCTTTTAGTCTGTGGTAAGGCAGTATTCTTTTCGATCTCCTCTTGGGATCGAAAAGGATCTCAGGAGACAATTGTAGGCCTATCCTACGTAGGTCTCCACAGAGCTTAGATGCTTCTCTCCATTTAAATTCTCGAGCTGTACTGGACGCTGTTTGAGAACAGTTCTCGGATTTGTCCAGTTTTCCTGCAATCTGGTTGGTTAAGGGAGCTGTCAGTCACAGTCTTATGTTCCCATTAGTTCCTTTAGGCACCAAACATTAGAGTTCACAGTTTCTCCCACAAGGTGCCTGAGCTAAGGAACCCTCAAGATCCCCTGTATTCCAACTGGCCCAAACTGGGAAGTCCTGGACCAAACATGATCTCTCCCATTGAGAAATGCATGCTGCAAAGAAGGCAGGTTATACAATACCGTCTGTTTTAAATACAGCAATTAATTAAAAGTAAATATTTACAGTATAATGTAGGGCACCTTCTGCTCTATTAGCAACAGCAGAGTGGAGCAAATTAGGGAGATACCTGGCTGGTCATGAGCTTCGGAACACTCGGACCCAGCCCTGGTCATTTACAATATACACAAATAATTAAAAAAGAACCAGCACTCCAGGCAGAAAGATTCCAGTATGAAGATTTTTTTACTGTGAAATCACAATGTTGCTTACAGACAACAATATATCACAAACAGCTCAATGCAGTAAAAAAGCATAAGGCTCCCACACATCAGCCTTCAGACCTCAGGGCTTCGGGGCTTTTAATCCCTTCATCAGGAGGTGTACAATATACACATTGGCCGTGGCACTTAAAGGAACAGCACGGAGGCATAGCATGGCACTCTCACACAGATCAACAGAAGGATACCAGCAACCATGGATTCATCATCTCTGCAATACACCTACCTGGTAGTGAGCATCAGCAGAGCCCTGGGAGACACCTAAGGTAAGCCCCTGATTTGGGGGGTGGAGTTACATGCATTTTAAATAACACAACTTAATTTTTATAATACAGCCCCCTAGTAACTTTCTACCTCTATCAAAACATGTAGTGCCATGATATTTTCAATACTTACAGGTTTCATACACATAACACATATACATCAAGGTATTTTATGACATAGTGCTATTGCATATTAAATCCAACAATGAGGAACACAGCATGTTGTTTTACATCAGCTCAGAGGTTACCACAATAACCTCCCTGTATGAGGACCTGAGGCAGAAATGGAAAATTAAAGAGGACACTATAGCATAGGCAAGAAAAGGAGAGGGTGCCCATAGGTGGCAAGCCTTATGGACTAGAAATTGTAAAGAATAGATTAGACTAAGAAATAGAAGAACTGTTACAACAAATTTAAGAAGAGTTCAGTCCTCAAGAGTGGCAGGATATCCCTGGCAGATATATACAGAGAATACACTAACCTCAGAACTGGAGATGAAGTAGACCAACTAATGGTTCCAGAAAAATTCCACTCCCAAATCATGTATTTGGTGCATGACATCCCTTCACCAGGCCATGCAGGCAGAGATAGCATCATGAATAGGATATTGCCCAGGTTTTCTTGGCCCTCTATCCATGATAACATAGCTGAGTATTGTAAATCATGTGCAGAGTGTCAGAAGGTAGCTCAGGCAGGAGAAAAGGATAGAGTACCACTACAACCCATCCCCATTGAGACCAAGCCCTTTGACTGAATAGCTATGGATGTAGCAGGCTCCCTGGAAAAAAGCTCCAAGGGTAATATATTTGTACTGGTCATATGTGACTACACTACGTGCTACCCAGAAGCTATCCTTATGAGAACTGTCACTACCCCAAAGGTAAAAGAAGAGCTAGCAAAGCTGTTTAGCTACATGGGAATCCCCCAGGAAATACTGATCAGGGGAGTAATTTTAATGCACACCTGATAAAAGAATTGTACTGTCTGCTGGGTGTGGTAGCAGTGCATACTTCCCCATACCATCCACAGACTGACGGCCCCATAGAGAGGTTTAATCAGACATTAAAGAGAATGTTGAGGAAGTATGTAAAGGAAGAGGGTAGAGATTGGAATAGGTACCTCCCCTGTTTACTTTTTACTTACACAGAAATCTCTCAAGCATCCACTGGTTTCTCTCCTTTTTTCATTATTGTATGGGAGGAACCCAAGGGGGCCACTGGATGTTTTTAAAGAACACTGGGAAGATAGGAAGGAGGTGGGACATCTTAATGTCGTAGAGTACATGACTTAGTTACGCAAATGCCTGGTGAGGTATATCAACTCGGCACGCTAGAGCTTAGAACCAAAGCAAGACTTGCAGAAAGAAAGGTATAACCAGGGTTTGAAGACTAAAACCCTTCAGTCAGGGGACAAAGTGTTGATACTCCTTCCCTCTACTGAGAACAAACTACTCATGAAATGGCAGGGCCCCTTTACCATTTTAAGGCAAACAGGAGCAGTGAATTATGAGTTTAGCATGCCAGAAAAGAGATCCCTGCCCAGAAAATTTACCATGTGAACCTCCTTAGGAAATAGCGTGAGAAGCCTAATCCCTCCCTTTATATCCATTTTGAAGTTAGGGAGTCAGAGCTGGAGGTTGCCTATAAAAGGCTAGAGTAGTCAAGGCAGTTGAGGGAGATCTAGATAAACCCTGAATTAGAGCCTCAGCAACAGAAAGATGTGCAGGTAATATTAAAAGAGTTTGAGTCAATATTCACAAACATCCAGGGGAGGGCCTAAGGAATTGTGCACACCATAACTGTTTCACAAGACAAGCCCCTACACCAAAAGCACTACAGATTACCCATGAAGGTGAAGGATAAGGTGATTCAGGAAGTTAAAAAAATGGAGCAGTTTAGGCATAATCGTGCCTTCAAAGAGAGCATGGCCTTCTCCCATGGTCATAGTGGACAAGAAAGAGGGTTAGATATGTCTATGCCTAGATTTTAAGAAGCTTAACAACATGTCATTATTTGATGACTATCCAATACCCCAAATAGATGACATAATTGACAGGCTAGGCAATGCACAGTATATCTCCATCCCTGACCTTACTAAGGGATACTGGCAAATTCTCTTGTCACCTGATTCACAAGATAAAAAACGTATTTAGCACCTCAATCAGTTTATACCAGTTTGTCACAATGCCATTCAGACTACATGGGGCCCCAGCCACTTTTTAGCATTTTATGGACCACATACTAGGATCACACACTGACTACTATGTGGCTTATTTGGACGATGTGGTCATATTCAGCCCTGACTGGAAAACCCATGTTAGACACTTGTCCCAGGTATTGCAAGCAATAGAGAAGGCAGGAGTGACCATTAACCTTGCTAAGTGTGCCCTAGCAAAGTCCGAGACAAGATACCTAGGGATCATTTTAGGCAACAGACAAGTGAAACCTGAGGTAGAGAAGGTTACAGCAGTAGCAAACAGCCCAATACCTACCACAAAAATGAATGTGAGATCTTTCCTAGGCCTGGCTGGTTATTATCAGAGATTTATTCCTAATTTCTCAGCCATTGCCAGTCCTTTGACAGATCTCACTAAAAAGAGGGGCCCGGATAAGGTTCAGTGCATCCCTATTTGTGATGAGGCTTTTAGGAATATCAAGGCTATTCTACATACAGCTCCTGTATTGAAAAGCCCTGACTTCAACCAAGTGTTTGAGGTTTAAACTGATGCATCAGAGAATGGTATTGGGGCAGTCTTACCTCAGAAAATAGATGGGGAAGAACATCCGATCGTGCATATCAACATGAAGCTGCATGAGAGGGAGAGAAGATATGCTACCATAGAGAAAGAATGCTTAGCTCTGAAGTGGGTTATTGAGTATCTGAAATATTACTTGTGGGGGGCTGAATTTATGGTTGTAACTGATCATAACCCCCTTTGCTGGTTGTACCAAATAAGAGACAAAAAATCCCTGTATAATGCGGTGGTACTTAGCTCTTCAGCCCTATCAATTTACTGTGTCCTATAGGGTGGGGACAAAACATGTAAATGCTGATTTCATATCCAGATATGGTGCAGGAACTGATGCCAAGGAAATGTGATGGACTTTGGTACCATTATTCTCTGTTGAAAAATGTATTAAAGGCCTCAGGGTAAAGAATGATGTTAACTACTATGTTTATAATAAAATGTTTATCATTAATAGGGACACTGAGACGGAGCTTCTGAAGATGGATGGGTGGAAGCTCCATCCCTTCCGGGGACAGGAAGGTTGTAAGCAGTCTGAAATAACTGCCTCCCTCTTAAGGTGGGGGATATGTGACAGGGAGATCCTGCCACTCTTGAGGACCAACCTTTTCTTAAATCCGTTGCAACAGTTCTTCTATTTCTTAGCCTAATCTATTCTTTACAATTTCTAGTCCATAAGGTTGGCCACCTATGGGCACCCCCTTCCCTTTCTTGACTATACTATAGTGTTCTCCTTAATTTTCCTTTCCCCCTCAGGTCCTCATACAGGGAGGTTATTGTGGTGACCTCTGAGCTGATGTAAAACATCAGGCTGTGTTCCTCATTGTTGGATTTAGTATGCAATAGCACTATGTCATAAAATATCTTGATGTATATGTCTTATGTGTATGGAACCTGCAAATGTTGAAAATACCACAGCATCAGGTGTTTTTGATAAAGGTAAAGAATGTACTAGGGGACTGTATTATAAAAATTAAGTTAGTTGTGTTATCTAAAATGCATGTAGATTACAGATTGTTTGAGAGGCCCTTTGGAACCATGAATTCTTGCTTTGAGCTGAACAAGCCTAAAATTTCATGGTGATTTGAATATGGATCCCACTGCATTATGGGGGTATGTGTGATGTTGTGTTTCTTTTAAACTCGGCTTTATTGCCAATGCCCTTTGGGGTTACTTTTGCAAGCAAGAAAGCAAAATTTTATTTGTGAAATGCTATTCCAATAGATCATAGCGTTTTACAACAATTACAGATAATAAAAACTTTCAGTTCCGAAAATCAAACATTTAAAACATATATAAACAGCAGAAGTAAGTATCATTAAAATGCCAATTTGAATAAATAAGTTTTCAATGAAGACTTGAAGGCCTCAAAGGACAGGCACTCTCTCACCTGGCAAGGTAGAGAATTCCACAGGGTCGGAGCTGCAAAAACAAATGCTCTCACACCTGAAGTTGTTGAATGGACCCTGGAAATCTCTAGCAATCCCTCATTGGTAGAATTTAGAGGATGAAGGGGGCAGTAAGGGCAAAGAAGATCTTGCAGTTACCATGATCCCTGTCTGTATAGTTCAGTAACCCGACTTTGAAGGTGATTCTCCACCACACTGGAAGCCAGTGCAGTCTGCAGAGCACCGGTGTGACATGGCAAGATCTTGATATGCCAGTCAACAACCTAGCAGCTGCATTCTGCACCAGCCACAGGCAGTAAAGATCCACCCTCAGTAGCCCAAGGTATAGGGCATTGCAGTAATCAAGGTGCATGGTTACAAAGGTGTGGACCAAGATTGAAAGGTCATCAGGTGAGACCAGGTGCTTTACCCAGGTGATATTCCTCAGATGGTAAAATGAGGTCTTGACAATGGTTGACACCTGAGACTTAAGTGTCAGCTTGCTATCCAGCATAACACCCAGGTTCAGTATCCGGTCAGAAGACGCCATCTGGTTGCCACCCAGCCATAATCCAGATAGCTGCCTAGTCAGTAACCTCTCTGTCCGATGACCTGGGTCCACAGCCAACACCTCAGTCTTATCTGGATTCAGTCTCAACTACTTAGCACTCATCTAGCCCTGAATCTCATAGAGGCAGTTGTTAAATACCGAGACCACATCACCATGTTCAGGCACAAAAAACATGTACAGTTGAGTATTATCTGCATAGCAGTGAAAACTCAATCTGTACCACCTAATAATCTCCCCTAATGGCAGCGTATACTCTTCGAACAACATGGGGGAAGCACAGAGCCCTGCGGTAGTCCACATGGCAGGGAGATAGAAACTGAAGAGAAAACTGCCAGCTAAACTCTCTGTGACCTGCCAGTGAGGAATGAGTGAAACCATCTGAGGACTGTACCAGACAGTTTTCAAAATAACCTCAAGTGCTCTAGCAACACCCCATGGTCCACAGTATCAAATGCTGCAGAGAGATCAATGAGGACCAAGATGGAACGGCTTCTCTGATCTCTCGCTGCCAGGAGATCACTGAGTACCCAAATCAGTGTCATCTCAGTACTATGCTTCTTCCTGAAACTGGACTGGAAAGGATTGTGGATGTCGTGGGTGGTCAGATGCTCCTCGAGCTGCAACGTGACTGCCTTCTCAATAACCTTACTCACAAAAGGCAGGTTAGAGACAGGCCTATAGTTTGCGAGACAGTCAGGGTTGAGAGAGGATTTTTTCAGGAGTGGGTGAACCACTGCTTCCTTCAGGGTGTCTGGAAACACTCCAGTCTCTAACAAACACCTAACTATCTCAGCAAAGACAACTCCAATATCCTCCACACACCCCTCCAGGAGGTGTGTTGGACCAGGGTCCAAACTAGAATAAGTCGGCTGCAAGCCCCAATCATCTTCATGACATCCTCAATCGCCATCTGGCCAAAGTCTGACCAGACAAACTGGGTGTTAGCAACCTCGCACCGATCTCCGCTCTGCCTATTTGAGTGAGCTGTGTGGATCTTGGACCTGATGGTGTCAACCTTATCTGTGAAGAATCGAGCAAACTCATCACACTTCTTTGAAAAAGCTCCCCACCTTTGGAGACAGGTTGGATTGCACAACCTGTCCACAGTACGGAAGAGCTGAGCTGGTAGGTTCTTTGCAGCAAACAAACTCCCTGGATAGGAACTCTGCCTTTTTACAGGAGACTGCCAATTGATAGCCTCTATAATGAGATATCAGTCTCAGCCTGTCACCATCCAGGCCCGATTTCCACCAGCATTTCTCCAACCTTCTTCCTATTCTCCTCAACTCAAAGACCCATCAAACCAGGGGGACCAAGGGTGAAGCGAGAGGGTGTAAACCCAGACAGCAGCAATAGAATCCACAGCCACCCCCACCACCTTATTATAGGTTAGCAGAAGACCCTCTGGATCCATGCTCACACTCAAACTCCCCGATAGGTCATGCACTGCCATAAGACCTTCAGGTGTCAAACCCCTCAAAGGGCGGTACTGGACCATTTCCATAGGGGCAGGACTATTAAAGGGAGCAGCAAAGCTGAACCCTATAGTGTGATGATCGGACCATATGATGGGCTCACCATCACATCTGAGATCTCTATCCCCAGCAGAAACACTAGATCTAATGAATGACCCTATATATGGGTTACAGAGGTAATCACCTGTGTGAAGCCTAACAAAATCATCAGTGGGATGAAGTCTTGTCCAAAATGTGACAGTTCATCATCAATCCAATCATTGAAGTCCCCCAGTACCAACCACCTGGGGGCCTCCAACGCCAGCTCGACGATGAAGTCCATGACTTCCTGTAGGAAATACTTCCTATCACTGGGTGGATAATAGATGAGAAGAATCCTATAGCCCACACCTGTGCCCATGATACAGTCAAAGGATCCAGTGATCCCAACTGGTACATGTACTAGACCCAAATCCATCTTAAAACAGATGGCTATTCCACTGCCTCTACAATCCAATCTCGGGCAGTGTATCACCGAGTACCCGACCGGAACAGCTGACTCCAGAACTGGACCAGCATTGCCATCCAGCCAGGTCTCAGTGATGCAAGCCAGGTCAGATGACCCAACAAGATCAGCAATTACTGCTGTCTTGTTCCGAGTCCACCTGGCATTGCATAACACCGCCCGAGTTGGATGAGCCACTGAGATTGATCATGTTGCCTGCCCACCAAAGGTGGAGCCCTTGGGTATGGGCATCAGGTAGGGCAAACCCCTGTCCTGGGCCCATTTCACCCCAGGGCATCTCCTAGCCTCCATGACCCCAATTCATCCCCCCACTCCACTCCCCCACTAGTCCCCCCTCCACCCTTCTGATGCCCTTCACTATCCCCAAGGTGCAGCATGACCCATAAACCTCAGCCGGCAGTGGGGGGCAATCAAAGGGGAGGAGGGCCCGGAGCTTAGTGGGAGAATAGTACCCACCCATCAAAGTCCTCTGCCAGCACATCCTGCAAAATTTCTCACTCAGCAGCCATCTAAAAGTAGCAATCACTCCACTAAAACAATCAAACAATCTCACTTGCCCTTATTTAAGGTATCCTTAAATACATTAAACAACATACATTACCCCAAATACTAAACTTACAATAACTTTATCAAAAAATACAACAGAAAAACAATAATAGTGAATAAGTTTATGTTAATTGATGTCTTGCATAGACTCTCCAACTGTGGTTAAAAAATTAAATGATGTCCACAGGTTAAAGATTTTTGCAGGGGGACTCTCACCACCCCTAGCAATAGATTTAGACCAAAATGTGGCCCTCTCACTGCCACATTAAAACAATTATGTGATATATTCACTGCAAAATAGTCTCTCTCACTGCCTATCCAAAAAATGAGATAGATAATCCTGGATAGCCAGCTAAAAAAGTCAAAGGAGTCTCCAGTCAGCACTACTCCACTTTGATGAGACTTGGATAATACCAGTTTTCCATCAAAGTCCTCCAGTGGATCACATTGCCAGGCCCCTATTCAACCCGGAGGAAGGCCTCAGAGAACCACCAGTTCCCCCCCACTTAAGCAGCGGGAGCAGCCCAACCCCTGTCATGCAGCCCTCCACCACTCCAGCAGTTTGGGTAGTGCACACCCTTCAGTTAGCACCCTTGAGCCCCCCAGAAAGAATGGCTGCCCCTTATACCCAACTCGGGATCAATCAGTCTGGCTAACCCCATTCTCAACCTCCATAGTTCAAGCTTCCTCCCAGATACCTCAGCAAGATTCCCAGAGCAAAGTCACAACTCTACTCCTCAACTGTAACACTCACCCAAGTCAGCACCATATAGAAATAGGGCTCCACAGGGACAAAACAGTCAGCACTCCCAAACTCAATTGTTGTCCTCTTGAATTTGCTCCACACAGCAGTCGGTTACCCAAATGTGCTAAGCGGTGGCTCCCAAGACAGTTCAGCACCAAAATATTTTCAGTGATACACAAGCACCCAATCCAAAATCCTGCATGCTGCACCAGACTAATGCCAGTACCAGGACATAGAGACAGTCCCAACCGATAAATGCATTGGGTAAATAACAATTTACAGAAGCAGCAGTCGGAATTAAAACAGAACCGACCGCCACTTTCACAGTTCCTGCTGCTGATGTTTAGCTGTAAACTGAGTAAAAAAAAAATACAGTAATTGAATACGTTACAAAAAACATTCCAAAACAATATAAAACAAGCACACTGCTGAGCTATGTTGAAGGCTGACCCAGCATGGTCACCATCTTGGTTCACAGTAGTGTGTCTCTCTGCCATGCACTCCTGCTTGCTTGATTCAGTGCTTCTGCATTGAGGTTCTTTGTCTTTAGCTTGTTTGGGGAGGTTTTCTGTTTTTGAGCTCCCCATCATTCAAACACACAAGACAAACATAGGGATTGAAACTTTCTCATTAAAGATATAAATCAGTAGGTGCTGACTAAGTGCAGAGGAAGCACATGCATAGTCTGTTGCTGCAAACTGATGTATTGAAGAAGGGATAAGTCATTGCTTAAGGTTATTCCGTGTTTTTTTATACTTCTTTTTATTGCATTTTTCTTTTTTCTTAGTACATGTTTAAAACATCACTTCATCATACAGGTGCCTTTGCTCCTAATCCCGGAGCATCAGGTAACATTTGATTTTAGTACAGCATTTAGAAAGTGCAGTTTTCCAACTACAGATGTAAAACAATATATACATACATAACTAAAATACAAAAAAAATCAAACATGTCAGCAATTGTGTCTTTTTTTATCCCAAAAATAAATTAAGATCCTGTTCATGGGATATAAGCTTTCCATTACTGTTTGTCTTATTTAATAAAACTTCAGGAGCATTCTATAATTCCTTTCACTCTTTTTATTTCTTTCTTAAGAGGACTAAAAGGTGTAATTAAAAACAGACAAATTCTCAGCTTTCCCAGAAGGGGAATTACCTCTTAATTTCCCCTGAATTCCTACCTTAAGTCACTTGTTGAGGTCCCATCTAGTCCAACAGTTCTGATATGTTGCAACCCTATCTTGTAAATTATGCATAAGCTGTTCCATATGCTGTATATAGGTTACTATTTCTTGCCATTCTAGTAAAGTTGGGGGTTTAGGGAGCAGCCAATTTTTGGTAATAGCTTTATAAGCTGAAGCTATACATATAGCCCAGAGATATATGGTATATCTGTCTTTAAGAGTCTTAGGAGGTATGCCCAATAGAAGATTTTGAGGAGTCAAAATTTTCTGTGTGGTCAATATTTTGGTTATTTGGTGGGTGATTGCTTGCCAGAATGGCTTAATCACTGGACAGTTTAAAAATATATGAGCATGGGAAGCCTCTAGTGTCCCACATTGTCTCCGGCAGTATGAAGATGCTTCAGGGTTATGCTTTGCTTGGAATAGAGGTACTAAAAAGTACCTTGTACAAACCTTCCAAACATACTCCCTCCAGCTAGGGGACAAAGTTGTGGACCATGTTGATTGCCACACCTTCAGCCAACATTGTTCTAGTAGGGGGATACCCAAATCCTTCTCCCATCTCCTTTTTATTCAATCAGTTAGATGGTTCTGGAAAGTATTAAGGAATTGGTGTAACAAAGATATGGCATGGTCTTTTCCAGAGATTGTCCATATGCGAACAAATGGACTACAGTCCTCTTCTTGTATTGATCTAGAGTTTTGAAGTTTTGTTTGCATATTAATCCAATCTCTCATCTATAAGTAGTATATATAGTCACTGGAAGCCTAGCCATACCTTGTTTGTGCTTCTGTGAAAGATATTGTGGAAGAATTTTGAAGTATTTGCCAAGGCGCCACAAAGCCTTTAGTGGCCTGATGTGTATATCATTTATATTCTTGCGCTGGTGGAAAAGTAGGGTTCACAGAGAACCAACAGTATTTCCAAATGTGGTTAGAGAACAGCTTTTGAGGGTAGCCCCTCTTCCAACCCTCCAAAATTGTTCCTGTACTATTGGGTAATATTCCTTGGAGTTGTCTCATCAGGGGAAGGACAAAGAGGGCTGAGGGCAAGGGGTGGGGCAAAGTCCTATTAAGATCAATCTGCTTCCAGTGTGCCAAATAATGGGTATTTCACCATAACAGTGCCAATCGCATTTGGAAGACATTCCAATAGTAGTGTAAATTAGGAAGTGCTATTCCTCTAAGGTTTTTGGAAAGCATCAATAATTGGAATTTAAGATGGGGTTTTTTGCCTTGCCAAAAGAACTTCAAAAATCCTCATTGCCAGTTGTTCAGGGACTGTAAGGGCACTATACTAGGCACAGATTGAAACAAATATAATAATCTTGGCAGAGCATTCATTTTAAGTGCTTGATTTCTCTCATAAAAGGATAGAGGTATCACTGTTCAGCGATTAAAGTCTGTCTTCAGGGTCTGTATTAGGGAATCATAATTTTGGTTATATAGTAATCCAAGGTCAGCTGGGATATTAACTCCTAAGTACTGTATTGTTTGGGAATTCTATTTAAATTGGAATTTTTCCTTAATTTGTCTTGAGGGGCTATAATTAAAGGCCAGTAGGTCAGTTTTATTGGTATTTAAGGAATATCCAGCCAAGGATGAAAATAAAGTAAGCTTTTGAAATAAATGTGGAAGAGAGTTATTCAGGTTTGCTAAATATATCAAAACATTGTCTGCAAATAATGTTATTTTGTGCTCTCTTCTGACCAGGTTAATACCAGGGAGATTTTGATCTTGTCGAATTATTCCCTGTGTTTTAAATAAACATCACACAGAGACTGTGTGTTGAACCTGAAGTTTTGTGTCTGGTCCATCGGTCATCCCACAATCCCTCCATTCCAGGAAAGATGTTATTAAAATCAGCATAAAAATAATAAAAAAAGCTTTTCTTTCACTTTTTTGTATAATTCTCATGTTTCCTAATTCTATAATCAGAATAATCCACAATAGGGTGTGAGTTGGGCTAGGATTTACCCACAACTGGCATGGCTGGTCACTTGGCCTATGGACTCATGACTGGACCACACCAGGCGTGGGTAAATCCCAGCCCAGCACACACCCTATCATGGATTATTCCTTAAATAAAATAGAGAAGAACAAAGTAGAGGAGAACAGAGCAGAGTATAATACAGCAGTGCAGAGTTGGTCAGAGTAGAGTAGAGTACAGTATTGTCCAGTAGAACATAACAGATCAGAGCAGAACAGAACATAGCAGAGTAGAGCAGACTAGAGCAGAGAATAAAGCAGAGCCGAAAAGGACAGAGTAAAGTAGAGTAGAATGGAACAGAATAGAGTACAGTAGAACAGAGCAGAATCTAGTAGAGAAGAGCAGAACAGAGAGTAGAACAGAGAAGAACAGTACAGAGTAAACTAGAGTAGTACAGAGCAGAACTCAACAGAACAGAGCAGAGTAAATCAGTGCAGAACAGAACAGAACAGAAAAGAGTACCATAGAACAGAGCAAAGCAGAGCAGAACAGAGCAGAGTAGAGTTAGAACAGCACAGAGTAGAACAGAGTGTAGCAGAACAAAACAGAGTAGAACAGAACAAGGCAAAGCAGAACAGAGAAGAGTGGAGTGGAGTGGAGTGGAGTGGAGCGGAGTGGAATAGAGCCAAGCAGAGAAGAAGAGAGCAGAACAGAAAACAGCAGATCCAAGTGAGTAGAATAGAAAAGAGTTGTGCAGAACAGTAATAGAGTAGAGCAGAGCAGCACAGAGTAGAGTAGAGTAGAATAACAGAGAAAAGCAGAACAGAGTAAAGTAAAGCACAGTAGACTAAAACAGCAGAGCAGAACAGAGTAAAGTAGAGTAGACTCGAGCACAGCAGAACAGAATAAAACAATGTAAAGCAGAACAGAGTAGAATAGGGTAGAGTAAATCACAATCACAACAGATTAGAGCACAGCAGAACTTGAATAGGACACAGTGAAGCACAACACAGTATAGAAGAGTAGAGCAGAGCAGAGTAGTGGGGTTTATATGATAATGGCAAACGCCTAAAGGCGATCGCCATTATCACCATTCAGAGTGCCAAACACATTTTTGGCACTCTGACAACCCTGGCGCACCAGCACAAAGGTGCCAGGACATATTTTTACTACCCCCTACACCCTCCCCCTCATGGAGGGCCTTGCCTTCCGCACCCCCTACTTAAGAATTCTAAACTCCAGAGGGGTGCATGTCGGGAGGTGTGAAAGTAGTAAAAATATAAAGGTTTGGGCTGGGTGCAATAAAAATTGCAGCAGTGCCCAGATCCGAACCCAGTACCTCACCCACCCCTGCCATTGCTCAGTCCCCGACGCCACACCGCAGCTCAACTGACAACTGCAGCACCACCCCTACAGCCTCTCCAACCCCCAGCCCATGCTTGCCGTGCTCACTCTCACCCCCCCACGCATGTACGTATAGTGACATCCTGTTGCCTAGTTCACCCACCCCCTCATCCGGTCGCCCTACCCGTCGGTCACTGTGAGTGGATTGTGCGAGGAAGCTGTCACCATAACAGACACCCTTCCTCATGAGCCCACTTCACGGGTTACCAGAGTAGTGTAGTGTACAGCAGAACAAAGTAAAGCAGAACAGAGTAGAGTAGAGTAGAGTAGAGTAGAGTAGAGTAGAGTACAGTAGAGCAGAGCATAACAGAACAGTGTAGATCAAAGTAAAAGAGAACAGAATAGGATACTGCAAAAAAGACCAGAGTAGAGTGGAGTAAAGTAAAAGCAGATTAAAGCAGAGTATAGCAGAACAGAATAAGATGAAGTAAAGCAGCATAGAGTAGAGTAGAGTACAGTAGAGTTGTGTAGAGTACAGCACAAAAAAAAAGCAAGGCACAGCAGAACAAAACAAAGTAGAGCAGAACAGAATACAGTAGAGTAATCATGTCAGATCAGAGCAGAGCACAGCAGAACATAGGACAAAGTAAGACAGAGTAGAGCAGAGCAGAGTAGAGTACAGTAGAATCAAGTCAAATAGAGTATGGTACAGTAATCAGTGCAGATTAGAGTACAACAGCAGAACAGAATAAGGCAAAGTAAAACAGAACAGAGTAGAGTAGAGTACATCAGAATAGAGCACACAACAGAACAGAATCGAACAGAGAAGAGTAGAGTAGAGTAGAGCACAGCAGAGCAGAGTAAAGTAGAGTAGAGTACATAACCTCATATTAGAGCAGAGTACAGTGGAACAGAATAGGACAAAGTGAAAAAGAATAGTAAAGTAGAGCAGAGTAGAGTACAGCATAGCAGAATAGAATAGTACAAAGTAAAGCAGAACAGAGTAGAGTAGGGTACATCAGAATAGAGCACACAACAGAACAGAATTGAACAGAGAAGAGTAGAGTAGAGTAGAGTACAGCAGAGTACAGTAGAGTAGAGTAGAGTAGACTTTATGAAAGGCATTTCCACACAGTAGAACTACACCTTTTGTATGGTGGGGAGATTTGTGGAACAGAAACCTGTGTTCCTGGCTATGGAATTTGAGGATGTGTCCTGTTGGGGGGGGGGGGTCTGTCAGAGGTGTAGTAGTGTGTTCTGCAAAAGCTTTTTCTGCTTCTGTGACCATATGAACAGGTCACCAAAAAAACTTCAGTGCAATATTAGCAGTCCTTAGCATGGGTTTTCTCATATTTTGTCTACTTGAGCACTAGACAGGCCCAGCAGGTAGCTAAGTGTAGACAACTAGTGCAGTTGATTACTTGACTTGTGATGCATGCTGTATTTGTACAATGTAATGTGGTGCTTATGCAGCTGTAGGAATTGACTGATGAGAGCTGTCAGTAGTTCAGTACTGTTAGTAGCATGACTGGATTTGAAGTCTCTGTGGCCTTTGACACTTTCTGTTCCTCAGAAACTACAACTCTTTTGGGGTACTGAAGGCACAATAACCCTTTTGAGGAGGATTTCACCCTGAGGAGACACAGAACAGCGAATCCTTTGGCTAATGATAGTATAGGCAAGAAAACCAAAAGTCAAAGCCAGAGCTGTGACTAGAATGATCAGGATATAATCTTCTACTAAGAAGAGAGCCACAGCTTTGAATGATCAGTAAGGAAGAGCTAGCCACCTTCCGAGTCCTAACCCATTCATCAGATAACAAAGTAGACTAAATAAACTAACTAATTTTCTGCCTATCAGCATGGAGAAGAAGAAACAAAGACCCTATGGAGGAAACCTCTGGGTATCCAAAGTTTCAGATCACCATCCCTCCAGGCATAACACAATACTATTAACCTAAGTGTGATTCTGGCCTCAAAAAATAGAAACATAGAATTTGTCAGCAGAAAAGAACCACTTGGCCCACCCAGTCTCTCCAGATGGTCCATTTCTAGTCTGTCTCTGCAGACTCTAACTGGTCTTTGGTGATCCTCCCTCCTCTATGACTATTTACTAATATTCCCCTATGTCTATCCCACGCATGCTTGAATCCCCCTACTTTTTTCACCTCCACCACTTCCACTGGCAGTCTTCTCCAGACTTCCACCACTCTTTCAGTGAAGAAGCACTTCCTCACAACCCTCTTAAACTCCCCCCGCCAGCTTCATTGCATGCCTTCTGGTACTGGTTTTCTTTCTCATTTGAAAGAGATTCCCATCATGCCCCTTGTTCACTCCTGTGTGGCACTTGCAGGTCTCTATGATGCCCCCCTCTGTCTCTGTCTCGCTTTCTCTCTCCTCTCTTCCAGGGTGTACATGTTGAGATCTCTCAGTCTCTCTTTATAGAGCTTTTGATGCAACCCCTGCATAATTTTAGTTGCCCTCCTGTGGACTGCTTCCACACTGTCTATGTCATTTCAGAGGTGCAGCCTCCAGAACTGGAAACAATACTGCAGGTGGGGTCTCACAAGCAAGCAATACAGTGACAATGCCGCCACCCTTCTCCTGCTGGAGATACCTTTCCTTCTGTATCCCAGCATCCCACTTGCCCTACCCACTGCTTTGTCACACTACCCTACCACTTTGAGGTCATTAGATATGATAACCCCAATGTCCCTTTCCTGCTTAGTGACTATAAGTACTCCCCCCTCCACACACACACACACACACACACACACACACACACCCTATACTCAGCTCCTGGGTTTCTATGTCCTAGGGCTTATCATTTTGCATGCTTTGGCATTGAACCCCAACTTCCAAGCTCTTGACCACTCCTTGAGTTTCCCAAGGTCCCTATGCATTCTCTCCTCCCCCTCCTCAGTGTCCACCCTATTACAGATACTAGTGTCCTCTGCAAAAAAGGCATACCTTCCCTTCTAGTTCTTCTTCAATGTCACTTATGAAGACATTAAAGAGGACTAGTGGAAGAGTTGTTTGAAGCTCCCCTTCAGCGCTGTGTGAAATCCTCTATCTCTACTTTCTGTCTCACTATAAAAAAAAAATCTCTGAAAAAAGAAAACAAAATCTTATCTATTATTAGGGGCTATTCTAACTACTGTCTAGCAAGATGAATAACTTGAGTACTGAAGGGCTGAGGCTGCTGGGAATTAAGAGGACTCCAGATTCCCATGCACAGATAGACCTCACGTAGTGTGGGCAATGTCCAGAGGGGCTGTTGTTAATAAACATAAGTGTGTGGAAGTGTTTTCTGGGCTTGGTTTACCTTTGTTACAGTGCTATAAACACTGAAGTTACAATAGTGCTGAGCTGCAAGCTGCAACTGTGCACTTCAGGTCTGCCACCCTTTAGCTCCCCTGCCTTGGGAGTGTCCCTGTAAAAGCTGGTGTAAGTTCTGTTTGGGGCTGTCCTGTAGCACTGTGTGAAATCCTCTATCTCTAATCTCTAGCCCTCTATAAAAAAAGGAAAAAATCTCTCAAAAAAGAAAATGAAATCATATCTATCATTATGGGCTATTCTAACCACTATTTAGCAAGTGGGGCCAATTAATTAATGCAGGACTGAGGCTGCTGGGAGTTAAGAGGATCTACAGGTTTCCACACACACAGAAAAATTCAAATAGTGTTGGCAAGGTTCAGAAGGGTCATTTTTAATAAAAAATAAAAGTGTGTGTGTGTTTTCTGGGCTTAGTTTAGGCCTTTTCCAGTGTTATAAACATTGAAATTACAATAGCACTGAACCAGAAATTGCAGTCATGCACTTCCAATCCACCACTGTTTAGCTCCTCTGCTTAATAAGCAT
Organism: Neoceratodus forsteri; assembly: GCA_016271365.2. Classification (NCBI taxonomy): domain Eukaryota; kingdom Metazoa; phylum Chordata; order Ceratodontiformes; family Ceratodontidae; genus Neoceratodus; species Neoceratodus forsteri. Next base: position 817,792,378 of record CM057456.1, read on the forward strand.
CAGTGGGTGTCAGTCAGGGGAGTCGTGAAGGAGGCAATAAACCCTATAAACTCCAACCAAGGTGCTTCTTTGATTTATTACACAATAAAGGTGAATATACCACCATGGACCCAACAGAGGACTTACTAAAATGTCCTGTGTAAGGAAGGTTCAATTGTACAATGCATAATATATGCAGAGAAGTCAGTACAAACAAATGCTGAGTCCTATAACTGCATCAAGTTCCTGGCTTTCAAAGAAATCCAGATAAAACTGAACAACACACAGAATAAACTGAAGAATGCTCTTGAGACCAATACACTGGAAAACTTTGTTACAGCCCTGCGACTGAATCATTAAGAATGCAGGAGGTTCAGACCACTAATTAGTGGTAAAAGAAGAACAAGAGATGATGAAGGCGATTGTAGCCTGCTAAACACATTGAAAAGAAAAAAAATAAGTGAGATAGAGAGGAAGTGGATTATTCCAATGAACCAGACTGGGGTAGAGTCAAACTAGAAGAAAGCTAGCAAAGAAGGGAGAAGGGCAGATAAGAGAAGCAAAAGCCTATTAACCCTGGCAAACAGATGTGATATGCTATAAACAGAAGATGACAATCCAACTGCTGAACTTCAGAGCAGGATAGACAGTACTAGTAATAAAGTAAGGCAGATGGTGGTTCTGGGTAACTCGATTATAAGGCAATGTGGTTCAGTTGTTTGTGGCTCAAATAAACAAAACAGAATGCTCTCCTGTTTCCCATGGGCAAAGATAAGAGGCATAAAAGCAAGGGTACCAAATATTCTTAGCCAAATGGGAGAAACCCCAATAAACACTTTACCTGTTGGAACAAATAACACAGGCACAGATCGTGAAAAAGACATATGCCACAAGATCATTGAAACAGGTAAAGATCAAAAGAAGCAGGGGCACAGTACTTATCTCAGGTCTATTATCAATCCAGCGTGCCTGTCTAGAAAATGATAAAACAATCATTAGAGTTGATACGAGATTGAAAACCTGGGGCAGGATATTCAAACTGTGCTATTCTGTGGCGCAAGCCCTTGCTCTGCACAAAATAGTTGCGCAGGGGTGTGGCCAGGGTGATATTCAATGGAGCTGCGCTATTGAGCAACTCCTTTGAATATCACCCCCCGGACACAGCCATTGTGCATGGTGGAGCGGAACTTGCACCACCGCAAGTGGTCAGAGTGGAGCATTCAAGATGTGGTAGCGCAAGTACCATTGCACCATGCACAAATTTCCGATATTCAAAAGGTGACATGCAAATGGGCCATAACTCATGCAAGGCACAGGGGGGCCATTTGCATCTATTTATGGCCCCATTTGCATGCCATTAGCATGCAGGTGCGCTGATCCCCGAAGACTTGCACCTGGCTCCCTGCCAGGCAGCAGCCATTGGGGACTGACACCCCCTGCAGCCCGATCACGGGCATAAGTGAAAAAATCCCCCCAACCCCCAACTGGCCCAATAGGGCATAAGTTTGAAATCCCCACCCCGACTGGTCAATCGTGGCATAAGTTTAGAAACCCCTCACCCCTCAACTGGCCCGATCGCGGGCATAAGTGAAAAAACCACCCCCACTAGCCCGATCGTGGGCAGAAAAAGTTCAAACCCCCAAGAACATATCCCTGGTGGTCAGTGGACCTCAAAGCCCAATCGCAGGCAGAAAAGGTTCAAACCCCCAGACCACCTACCCTGGTGATCTAGTGGCCCCCACCACCCATGGAGCCCCCACCCTCGTTCCCCGTCAGCTGGTGGGCAGCAGCATCCACTTGCCTGCCACCCTGCCACCCCCACGACTGGACTGGCTGGCCAGCACCATTGGTTCAGAGCAAGAGCCAATGGGCGCAGCACTTATATTGTACAGCAGCAGTCCAGATATGTGAATAAATTCATCTATTCATATATCTGGACTGCTTATGATATGGACTGCATGCCCATTGGCTCTTGCTCTGAACCAATGGGCATGCAGCCCTACCGGGCAGTCAGTCAGTGGTGCGCAGGGCTGCAGGTGGGTGGGATGCTGCCGCCCGCCGGCTGATGGGGGGAGGGGTGGTGGGGCTCTGTGGGTGGGTGGGTGGGAGGCCACTAGATCACCAGGGTAGGTGGTCCTTGGGGGGGTTTGAACTCTTTTCTGCCCATGATTGGGCTTCGTGGTCCACTGGACCACCACCAGGGATATGTTCTTGGGGGGGTTTGAACTCTTTTCTGCCCACGATCATGCTTCGCGGTCCACTGGACCACCAGGGATATGTTCTTGGGGGGGTTTAAACTCTTTTCTGCCCGTGATCAGGCTAGTGGGAGGTGCGGTTTTTTTCACTAATGCCCGTGATCAGGCCAGTTGGGGGGAAGGGTTTTTCTAAACTTATGCCCCGATCGGGCCAGTTGGGGGTGGGGCATTTTAACTTATGCCCGCCATCAGGCCAGTCGGGGGGAGGGGGGTTACTATATGCCCATGTTTGGGCTACAGGGGGGCACAGGGAGTACGTTGAGGGCCACCCACAGTTGGCAGCTGCTGTGTTGCACCCTGCAATGCGGCAGCTCACCTGTGGGTGGCCCTCGACTTACTGCTTTTTTTTTGCTCAGAGTTGTGCAGGTGCAGGTTGGGGGTTGCGCCTGGACAACTCTGCACAGCCCGCTGAATATCAGGCTGTGCAGTTTATGCATGGTTCCTCCCCCTCCGGTTCAGCATGCCTTCATTAGCATTGTGCTGTTGCTCAGCTTGACTTGGGGGGCGCAACTGCCTCCTGCTGAATATGGCAGAATGGTGCAATTTTGGACTTGCGCAGGCGCAACCCTATTGCACATGGCACAACCCTTTTAAATATCCAGCCCCTGGTGTACATGAGAAAGGATATTTATTGATTCTTGGAATCACTTTAATAACAGAAACCATCTATACAGTAAAAGATGAGTTACATCTCAGCAAGTCAGGGGCACAGATACTACACAATATAATGAAAGAACAAATGGAAAGTGCTCATTTAATCTAATAAAGAATGGGAAGGGGGGCAGATTATATGGACAGTAGAAGAAACAAACAAGAACACAGAGATTAGAACAGCTCAGCATATAAACCAAAATAACATCACTAAGTGTATGTCATGTAACATCAGAAGTCTGAATAAAGCTGCGGAAACTGCAAACAATATTAAGTACAGGACCAAAATGGCATAGTTTTGATAATGGAAACTTGGTGGACCACAGAGGATGAATGGGGAAAAAAATCATTGCAGGTTATTATTTGATAAGGCTGGATAGTAAGGGAAAAAAGGAGGGGCATAGAAATATACATTGCAAATGAATATTACAATAACAGATACTTCTGGTAAAATTAAGAATAAAAATACAAACACAGAAACCATTTGACTGAAGGATAAAACACAAACCTCCAAACATAATAGGATAGGCCTGTGCTACAGAACCCCCCAAATACAACTGAAACATGTAATCAAGAAATAATACAAGAATTAGAAATTGCAGGTGACATGTGAGAGATATTTTTTGTAGGATACCTAAACTATAGTAATTTAGACTAGTCAAAAGAGATAGCTACTACTAGTCAAAGTGCAAAGTCTCTCACAGCTTGCTGTGCAATGAACCTTGAACAACATGTGCAGCAACCCATCCAGGCAACAACACACTAGATCTAGTCCTAAGTACAGAACCCATTAATATAACAAATTGTGTACTCTCTCAGCCAGTTGGTAACAGTGAGCACTCATACATAATGTTTAATATTCAAGGTGCACACAGTAAACTAAAAGGCCGTACAAAAAAAAATATATATATAAAACAACAAAGAAGTCATCAATAATACCCTCTCCAGGATAGACTGGGACACCTTACTTAAAGATAAAACCGCAGAAGAGAGCTGGCACTGCATAAAGCAAATTACAGTTGACACTAGTAAAGAAATACATTAAACGTATAAAAAATACAATAACAAGGGAAAAAATCTAAATGGATAACTAAGAAAACACGTATATTAATTAAAAAGAAAAATAAACTATATACAAAACATTAAAAAAGAAAACACAGCAGATACATGGAAAATGTAAAAAAAAGAATTTAAAAAAGCTAACAATAAAGCAAAAAGAAATATGGATGTTAAAACAGCAACAATTACAAACAAACAGAACAGCAAAATGTTCTGTAGTTACATAAATTCCCTAAAGAAGTCAGATGCAGTTCTATGTCATAACAGCGAAAACGGAATAGCGACTCACACATCATCAAGTGCACATCATAAGTGATGGTCCACAACACAAGCTTTGGATGCAAAAGTTACTTCACTTTTTATGTGGGGGGGCTACTCCACACCCTTTAATGCAGGGGCTTCACACCACACCCCTTTATTATTATAATCAACTCTGGGAAGGGCCTGGCACTGGGGTACAGAAGATAACTTGAGAGAGGGCTATTCGGGGGAGGGACTCACTTCATCAAAATGGGGGGACCATATTCAGGAGGGCGGGGGACAATTTACCACAAAACCAGGAGATCAAACAATGGAATGAACACACACAACAACAAACGAATTCCCACATGCCTAGTTAGCTCAGAACCCGGGTCCTCCCACACTGCAGACATGCACTCTCACCACAAGACCAAATGGCCAGCTGGGAACTGCCTGGCCAAGCTTCCTCCCATATGCCCATTTCCTATACCTTCCTCTTCTACTTGCTATATTTTTCAGTCACCGTTCATCTCCTCTCACCATGCCTCGCTACCCTAGCACACTTGCTCACATCACAGGTGCTCAAACTGAGTAGCTCAAAAGTGAGTCACTCAGTTTGAGTCACCCACATAAGGGGATACCATCAAACACTAAACTAACCCCAATCATAGAAAACAACAATGTGTTTTCTGAACCACTGGACATAGCCAACACATTCAATATGTGTTTTGCTCAGTTTTTTTAATCATTATTATTAAAACAATATTGACAAAAATGACAGAATAAAAGAAGAAGAAATAAATAAAAAAAATTAGCTCAAACAACAGAGTGCACAAGGTCCAGATGGTATTACACCACAAATGCTTAAATTAATGAAAGATAGTATCACTATCCCATTGAAGTTATTATTTGAGAAATCATTAAACAAAGCAGCGTCCCAAAGGACTGAAGAATGGCAAAAGTTACACCTATCCTTAAACAAACTCTGGTCACAGCCACTATGGCTGCTAGTGCATTAACTTGATAAGGGTGTTTCATGGGCTTAAACATAAAGATGATTTGCAGTAGTTAGCTTCATGTGTAGATTTAATTTTTAGTAATGTTAGATCATTTATCTGGTTGATCCTGTGTTTGCCATGTGTTTAAATGTGAGCAGTGAGTGTGTCTTGTATTATATGGGGAAGGAGAGGGAGCTCTGCACCAAGGACTTCAAGTAATGGTAGAAGGAATGGTGTGGAGAGGAGAGGTATGGCTACATTGGGGAGTGTGGAACAACCTGGAAGGGTAACAGCATATATTGAGGCAATGGCCTGCTTTAATCCAGGAGGGAACCAGAATCCTCAGTGGACAGTTTAAATGTTACTTCAATGGACATTTAAAGTAGCTGGGGGGTTGACAGAAGAAATAAGGGAGGCAGAAAGTGGGCCACCACAGGCTGAGATAGAGAGTAGGGAGATCCCAAAGGGAGAGTCCCACCAGGATGCAAGTTATTCAAGGAAGCAGGGGGTTAACAAAGGAGGAATGGGGAAAAGGAGCAGTCAAAGGGAAAAGATGAGGAAGGGGGAACAATTGCAAAAAGGGGAGAGTGACAAAAAGAGAGCTGAGGGCTGTTAAAATGGTGCAAGTCTGCATCAGAAGCCCTATGAGGAGAGACCGAAAGAGTTCCATACGTACAACCAAGAGGAGAGGAGGAAGAGTGGGGATATGATGGAGACCTTTAAATACCTCACAGGGGTTAATAAGTGACAGTGTTCTCAGTTTTTCTCCATCAGCCCCAACAATCACTTCCTTATTTTCAGATGCCCATTGGTGTCTGATATCATGCAACTGCATCAACAGCTAATCAGAGTAGCACTATGTGCTGACGTGGTAAGTTAAAAAAAAAGCCCAATAGCTGTATTCCCACCACAAGCAGTGTGAATATGATTGTGGCCTCCCTCCTCCCCCGACCCATCTCCAAAACATGAGAGTCAAAGAGATGACCTCCTGGGCCAAGCCATCATTCCTTCATGCTTAACCAAACTTTAGTGCTACATTGTACTTTGCACTTAGTTTGTGAAATTAGAATTCTGCCTGCTAATTTATGATCATCAACCCCACATCACTTATAGTAATAAAGGTACAGATGAGTCTGAGCTTGGAGGATACAGTGGGTTGCCACAAATGTGTCCTTTCTTCTTTGTTGTTCTGATGTTGATGTGTTGTCTTGTCGATGTCTACTGTTTCACTGGAGATATCTGCAACTTGAAAGAATACAACTGCCGACATGCATGTCCCTGGTTCACAGTTCTGTTCAGGTTGGTTTCACAAGAGTAAGTAGACTTAAATTGGCTGGTGGGAAAGGAAGAAAACAGTTTCAGGCATAGGAATGATAAGCTATTTGGTTTTAGTTGAGTTTGGGAACCCAGGCATCCTTAGAAACATGTAATGGACATGGCTGTGTTTATGGTGCAGGTTAATCTCCATTAAACTAATCCATCATAGTGTCACTCCTTAAATAGTAGAGTTCATTATTTGGGAACTGGAACAGAATGTTCTTCTGGCCTGTTTTACTTCAGAATTTGGGAACCTGAAAGGTAAGAGGCAGCGCTGTGCTTACTGCAGCTATTAGAACATATTTGCAATGTCCCAGCCACCTTACTGCAAGTGTCAGATGTGAATCTGGAACTTTTTAAAAAATTGTGAATGTCTCTCACCTTGCTGCCATTGATGGGAAAATAAGTTACTGCCCCTTTCACAAGAGTACAAAGTAAGGGTGACACTGGGCCTGAGATGATATTCACAATATGGGGGGGGGTGATTAAAGTAAGTAGGAGGAGCTGTAAATAGTGAGACTTTTGAGAACATGTTTTTAATGACAATGTCTCTAGAATCATGGAAACCCTCCTGGCACACTATAACTGGGAATGAAGTCAACACTGTAAAAAAATGGTAAATTCTATGTTTTAAAAACAGGTTATAAGTTTCAAGCATCAGAAAACCCTGAATACAATTTGAGTGGACCAATTCACACTCCCAAAAGATACCTACCACTTCATTGTCCCAGATTATGAAATATGCCCCTTATTTCACAATTCAGAATTGTTTTGTCCCACATGGAAGGTCTTACTATTGCAAGGAATATTGAAATTAAACATTGTACAAATAAAATCATTAGCTTCAACAGTGGTTGGATTGTGTATGTCCAGGGTTGATGAACATGTTTTCTTTCTCCCATTATGAGTGTGGTATACTGTATATGCTCCGGAAACATTCCCAGACACTGGATCTTAAAATACAGAGAACGGATGAGGTGGTATGTGAGACAAGTTAGCAAGTCAAGAAGGTAGTCAGAACAATGTGAATATTAATAATATAATTTCTCTTTCCTGTTCATAAATGTTTTGGTAAGAGTATTATACCACTAAAAATAAAATTTTGTTTAGTAAAATCATGTACCTCCACCCCCCAATGAGACCAAAGGGCTTCGGAGTGGAAAAGGTGTAGATCACATTTGTTGCTCAAACATTGCAGTTTGGTGAGCTAAGAAAAAAAAACTTGTGGTCTTGAGATTGGGCATTGCTGGGTAAATGATGGTAGTCTGCAGACTCTACATCTGATCATTTTGCTTTTAAATTAAAATCTCTTTTAAATTTGTTCACTTTTCTTCCTGATCAGTGGCTGCTACTGCTACCCTATAAAAAATGTAAACTTTTGGTCTGATTGCATTTGTCATTGCAGCAGAAGTAATTGCTGGTGGGCATATGATGTTTTGAAGTCTGTGATAAAATGACACAGATTATAAACCATGAATGTGTTGTGCATGTACAGTGTCTTATTGAATGTGTTGAATTAAAAATTCAGAATAAGCTCAGTCACCATTTTTATTTGTGCAATTCTGTTCAGCCAATTAACGTTTGGTTTACCTATGCATGCCTTTTACAAGAGAGTACCATAATATATTAATGGCAGTTGCTCAGTGTTACCCTTAGGACATATTGTGATGTGCATTTTAATAGATATAAAAATTGTGATGCTGTACTATATGTCAGGTAAAAAATGGTATCCCTGAGTTTGAGCATTTGTCTCTGATTTTAATGGGCAGTGTTCCTCATTTTGGTCCTGGCAGGGTGAGAGGTATGCATTCCGAGGTAGCCAGGTGCTGCAGTTGACACCACTATGATTTCTTTGCAACCCCTATGATGCCCCTTGCAGCCCTTGGAAACCCCTAAAACATTGGTTGCCTAGCATTTATTTCAATAAAATGTGATAAGGGGAGGAGCTATGCAACCTCTATGATTCTGCAGAAATGATACTCTGCTATTGGTAAGTGTCCACCTTCCTCTACAGAACAGCTACCCCCCCCAAATATGAAGTCATAAAAGTTCCACCTTGTAAATATTTCCAGTTTACTAACTGTATTCTTAGACTACAACATGGTATTTATTACATCAAACTGAAAGCCCCACAGCAGAAAATGTTCACATTTAAAATGGCTGGGAAATAAATAAAAAAATGTAGGCTGACAAAAAAGTCAGCTAAATTGTCATATTTGGCCACCTTCAGTTTTCAGCAGTTCCCTGTATAATGCAGTCTGATTCCTAACCCCTTCACTTCCCCCTAGGACACTTGTGAATAGTTATGAAAATAATTCAAGTCTGAAACAAATTGAATAGAATGCCACTAAGAATTGAATAGGTGCCGGCCCGGTGGCACTGAGGGTTGAGGCGCTGGACGCCACACCTCGTGCTACGCTGGTGACCCGGGTTTGGGAATGGACTCGGGTCACTGGGGTCAGTAGGGAGGGAGGATTGGCGTCCCAATGGTGCTCTCTCCCTCAGGGAATGAAGGAACCTATGAACGCGGAAATGTCTTCAAGTCTACATCGCTCTCATGGCCGGTGGGAGCACCGACCAGAGAGGATGAAGCCCTCCAGCTAGTCGGAGTCGGGGAGGGGACGTTGGCAAGCGCGTGAGGGCTGGCGTGCATCAATGCACGCTGCCACTCGAGACGTACGTCCCAAGCGCGATGTCTCAGGGTGGGGACTTAAGGGGAGAAAACCAGGTAATACCCTCCGGCAAGCCCTAGATGAAGGCCGCCTTAGCCCGCCCGGACCACCAATGGACAGACCCCAATGTGCAGGGAGAAGGAGGTAGGGCACTCTAGGGGCTGATCCCAAGGATGACCCGGGGCAGGACACGAGCGGACGGAAGGAGGGGGCACCGGAGGCAGTAAGGAGGGATAAAGATGAAAATAAAAAAAATAAAAAAATAAAAAAAGAATTGAATAGGTTTTGAAAGGGTTAACATAAACGAACCCTCCAGCACATGCGTGCGCACGTGCACACACACACACACACACACTTGGGGGGGAGAGAGAGAGAGAAATGTAATTTGAACCTCCACTAGAGGAATGCAGTCAGATAGGCATGCTGAGGTGTGGAGCTGTGTTTATTATTCAGTCCACTAAGAATTAGATTGATCCTAAAAGGGTTAACCTCCAGACAGGAGTAAATCATTGTAGACACACACACACACACACACACACACACACACACACACACACACACACATGAGAGAGAGTGAGAAAGAGAGAATTGTAATTTGAACCACTGCTGGAGGAATGCAATCCCATTACAAACTCCGTTTTGATCAATGACAGCCTGAGTTACTAGAAAGTGCATGTTTCTTTTGACATCAGTGTATACAATCACTGTTTGAATGAGCATACACTGGCTGAGGCAAACAGTAAAGCATAACCCAAATAGTTTTTTTTTCCATACAAGGAGCGAACCTGGCAGTAGCAACAGTGCAGCCATAAAACACTGAAAGTAATTTGAGAAGGCACTGCACTAATCAATGAATGTGAGAACTACACTCGTCAATTAATGGTTTAAGTATACAGAAAGGAATGCAGCAATTTTACAACTCTTCAGAATTTGTTCTTTTACAGTCTGAGTTCAGCTCTTTCTTCTTGGTGCTAGTTAAACCAGAAATCAGTGCAGAGCAAGAAAAAATAGTGCAAGTGGGGTGAAGAACAGAGAAAAAAAATCATTGTGGTCTACCGAATGGAGACAACAGAATACTTTTCAACTAGTGGAGGGATTGTGCTTCAACTAAAAACCTTTGTGTACTTCCTTGGGAGTATGATGTGCCTTCTCCTTTTCTGTGATAGCAAGATGGCATACAAAGCTCCACCCTGCAGCCATGAAAAGTTAGACAGACAAAACATATGTACAGTAATTACCACCTATAAGTTTATCATCACTCCCTGGAAAGATTCTAGAATTAATCACTAAGGATTGACTTATAAAACATATTTTAAAAATGACAATCTAGACTGGGAACAACACGGTTTTATTTCTGGGTGTGCATGTATTACCAATCTCATATGTTTTTATGAGAAATTCAGTACTATACTGGATGGTAGGGTTCAGCAGATGTGATTTTGTTGGTCTTCTGTAAAGTCTTAAACACATCCCACACTGGGCAGTGGTAGAAAAACTGTTAAAACTTAATATAAACAACAACTTAGTGAGAGAGGTTATAAATTAGTTGTCAGACCAAACTCAGGTGGTATCTTTAAATGGTTACTTATCACAGGAGGGTCAGGCAACAAGAGGAGCACCCCAAGGGTCAGTTCTAGAACCCATTATGTTCCTAGTATTTATTGCAGATTTAAATGAAAACAGAGAGAAATGGATAACAGAATATTCGGATAATATGAAACTTGGGGGACCTAGTGATAATATTGAACAAATACACAGAATTCAACTGGATCTGAATACAGTAACTAAATGAGCCTATAAATGGGGCATAACATGCAATCTTGACAAGTGCTGTGTACTACATCTAGGAAGAAATTCTATTTCACATCAGTGTACACTAAGTAACACAGTTTTAAAAGTTAGTGACAAAGAAAAAGACTTTGGAATCCTCATAAATAATGTAGTGGACTTTAAAGACCGCTGTATAGTCACAGTGTCAAAAGCAAATAGAGTACTGGACAATCTCAAATGAAACATTGAGAGTCATAAGACAGACATCATAATGCCCCTATATCAATAATATATAAGGCCTCTTCTAGATTTCGGTAGCCAACTATGGTGCCTATACAAGACAAGCTCTGGTCAGATACAATATGGCAGTGGAAAGCTTTTAGGAGTGGCAAGACTGGTGAAAAGAACATGTGGTGCTTTCACTGCACCAGAGTAAACTGTAATACTGCAGTGATTATAGTGCTGCACATGCATAATACTCGCACATGTGCAGTTTGCCCCAGAGTCAGCCTTGCACAACATGGCAGTGCTGACATAACTACGTGCAACAACCCGGTTCCCTCGGGTTACTGGAATCCCAATAGAACTAATCTTAGGCAGGTAGGAAAATGCAGCTGGTGGGGAGCTCATTTGGGGCTTTCCACATAATGACATCATTGATGTTGATGATTATGTCATTTAGAACTCTCACAGCAGCATAACCATTTTACTTTTTGAAATTAAATATGCTTTATTTATTTAGTATTACCGTTCACCAACAATGCAGTACATATTACAGGAGATGAATCAAGAACAATTGTAAATACATTACATTAAGTACTGACCTGTAACTCAACCCATTCACCACCCTACCCACCCTCCTCCCTCCTCCCCTCCCCTTCATATCCTCTCATAAAACCTCCCACCACCCCATTAGCCTCCCACCCCAAAGCCAACACACAAATTATAACATTACAAGTTCTTCTTCTGTTCCCACTAGGAGAAAGCCTAAAGACAACAACCTAAAAAAGGGTATGAGAACAGCTGCATAACCATTTTAGAGTCAGCTGCTCTCGAGGAGCTTAGAATGTTCATCAGTAAGTTCAAGTGTGACGGTCAGGGTGGGAGGAGGTCTGCCATTGGGGCTCTCTCAAAGGGAGCCCTGGTATTTCTCACCCTAGTTTGGTAAAATCTTCAGTTTGCCTGCAGGGCTATTTAGTTTCACACCGGAGGAGTGAGAGGGAATGCAATTCATGTGGATCCAATGGGCAATCCCCTGAAGTTCCTGAAGTTCACAGCTGCCTTTAAGAAGAACAATGCATAGAATCTGACAGCTACCAGAGAAAGAAAGGTGCCTTTTGTTCTTTCCATGATTGGGAGGAAGGAACAACTAATCGGTGAGTACAGAATTTGAGAATGTTCTCTGAGGGAGTTGTCTGAGGTGTGTGTGCCCTAGATAAGGCTAGATCACACTGGTCAGGACCACTTTCATCACAATTGTGCTGAATTTAAAGTTAAAGTTGGGAGTCTTTAGCAATTCATTGGGGATTGGAAACTCATTTGGTGTAACCCTGAAGGACTGGCAGAAGCTGTTTGGGGCAAAGGGTGGAAGGAATGCCATCTGGAGATTCAGGCAGGGCTAAGTGGTTTGTGGATGGGCACCACTGTTCCCTGGGCAAAAACCATGCACCAGGAGGATTTTAAAGTGTGTGGCACATCCCACAGATATACATTTTGGAAATGGAAATGTGTGGAAAAACTTTAAAGCGTGTGGCACAGCCCATAGATATACACTTTGGAAGAGAGATGGAGATGTTTTTGTGGAAAACGGTACTGACTAGCAAAGTGCCCTGCAAAAGAGAGTGTGCCTGCATTGCAAGATATACCTTTGGGGGACCACCCTTGCTTTAAGTAACATCTGTAAATAAAGCCATACTGCAAAATCCCAGTTACTGATTTGGACATTCTGCTTGTTGCTTCTAGTATGAATGTTATTGGGGTCCCTCAGCAGTTAGGTCTAGCATACACCTAACATCCTCTCCCCTGGACCTGGTTGTAAATAAAAAGGTTCATTTTAGTATGTACCCCCAACCCATCCTCTAGATAATAAGCCTGGTATACACTCCAATACTAGGGGTGGTACCATGAGTGTAGTTCTGCCAAAAGAAAATTGCATGCCATGTAGTTGGCAGTAGTTTTTTTAAGGGGGGTGCCAGCTAGCCAAAGGTGGCATGGGGGTTACATACATATGCACAATACTCGTGCATGCACAGTTTAAGTCAGCGCCACCATGTTGCACATGGCAGCTGTCACTTCCACAGTTGTGGAAAGGAAAAGTAGTATGCCATGAAGTGGGTATGTTTATGTGGCAGACAGAGGGGAAGGGATGCTTAAACAGAAACACTGGAAACTATGCTGGAGCACTGAGGCAGAACATCAGACAGTGGTCCTGTAACTTGCTTCCACAGTTCTCTTATACAAATTTGATGATGGCATAACATCTGTGGAGCTTGGCCCACACAGCTGTAAAAATCAGACTCAGCAGGAGACTATTGACAAACTAGAGATCTGGTCAGGAATTTGTGCATCATCACAGTCACTTTCTCATTCTTTTCTAAGCAGTAATTTCTGGTAAATGTGTCTTAACCATATTTACCTCAGTGCTGGTAAACTACTTCTGGTTTTCCCCTGATTGTATTAGGTGGGGGTAGTAGCAGTCTTGAAGTGGTAGCTGTTGGTGGTGGCAAGCTCTGAACAAAAGTGGTCCCCATGTTTGTCTGCACATTTCAGAAATGACCCCTTTCCTTGTTTTTGCTGTAAAAAAAAACTGCCCCCCTTAACACAAAAACAAGGAGTCGGTTATGGCCTCCACCCTCCTTTTTTTCACTTCCAGTGAGGAACATGATTGTGGGTTTGCATCAGATGTACAGTAGCAGCTATAGATGCATAACATTGTTAAACAGTAATCAACTGTATGAAAACTATTGTTGTTTTATTTTTAATGTGTGCTTTCTTAATGTTGTCAATACCACTCCACCCATTCTGTACTGTGCAGCTGGATTTATGTGCCCCAAGTGCATTATTTTACATTTTTGTGTTCAGGACAAATATGCCTTTCAAATGAGGGTAGTCACTAATCTAAATTCTTTAAATATTTGTTTTAATTGCCATCAGAAATGTGAATTTTGTAAAAACCAAAATGGAAATACAGGTAATAAGATAACCATATTTTACAAAATGTAAGGAATTCAGATTAGGGCCTACCCTCATTTGAAAGGTCTTTTTGTCCTGAACAACTTTCAGGCTGGTTGTTCTTATGTATCTGGAATAGTTTTAAAGATATTTAGATTTGTTTGGAATGTGTGCACATTTGCTAAGAATTCTGCAGTGCCTTAGGAAGATTCTCAAAGAAAAGCAGTTTGGAGTACTGTCTCCAATGCTCTAAACACACAATGGGTCTGAATGAGTTATAGGAGACAGGAATTGATTACTTATGCGCAGGTGTTTGAAATGTCTCTATTTTCATAAATTATATTCGGACCTCTAAAGGACATATATTTAACTGTGCCTGAATAAAAGCTGAAGTTGTCAGTTGTGTTTTGTTTTGCTTTTAGATTTATAAAACTGTTATTTAATACAACAGCAGATTAGGTACATATGGACACTTGTTGATACATGGACATATGAAGATAACAGTATCTCAATTACAAGGCAGTCTGTGTTAGGGTTGGGTTTTGAATGTACACATGCACTAATCACTTGTCACAGAATTGCAGATATATCATGTTTAAGACAGTATAAGCTTGACTATTCATGAGTAATATGAACTTATTGTACACAGAGTTTGAGAAAAATGTATCTGAACAATAAACTGTATAAAATTTGATTGACACTACTGTGTGAAACAGCTGGTGAATGCTTAATTTACACTAGGGCAGATTGTCTTCTAACCTATTTTTTAATTAACACATACTGTAGATATTTTCATATTTATAATACTTTTAACATTATTTACTATATATTGCTTAAAGAGCTACTGACGCCTCAAAGAAAACTTTGAAAACATAATAATTAGGTAACATTCTGCTTGTATTCCTTATCTATTCTAGATTTCTCCTCCCCATTATTTATTACTGAGGAAATGTGCATGAATACATGATTTTTATCCCTTACAGTTACTTTAAAGTTAATCTGCCTCTATAGCTTACTCTCTACTTCAAGTCATAATGCTCTGTTGTGACATCACAATCTGTTGCCATGAGAGTAACTGTGATGTCACAAGCAGTGCATTATAACCTTAGGTAGGGAGGCAGCAACAGAAATAGATGAACTCTTCAGGAGCAAAAATCCCATTTTCATGCAAATGACCTCAACAATAAATAATGGGGAGGAGGAATAAAGAACTAATGAGAAATACAAGCTGAACTTTATCTAAATATTATGTTTTGTTGAAGTTCTCCTAATGGTGTCAGTTGCTCTTTAAGCTTATTTTTCCTTGTGGATTTTAATCATTGTCATTTACTAATGCTAGCACAGACACACACAGATGGTTTTAAAATTAAGCTTCAGCTGGTTTATAGCTTTTCTCAGGGAGTGAACTTTGAAGTCAGTGACATTTGACCTTGGGATAGCTTTCTTTTAATGGAACTTTTGCTGTCTTTATATGGGCATGTTGTTTTTTGAATGAAGTTTTAATCAATGGGGTCCTTAACAACTTTTCATCTGTTTTATTTTTGTATGATCTGGGTTTTGAGATAGTATGTTCTTCTAAAACAACTGCCAGTGTTTTCTGATGAAGGATTCTGTGTAATCCAAAAGATAAAAGTACCTGTGTTCTTTTATAACAACTCCGTTGGTCAAATACAAGGTATCAAATCATCTATTTCTGTGGATCTTATGTTACAAGGACCAATATGGCAACAAGTTTTTCTGTGGCCTCACAGTTTTAGAAATGTTAGCATGAACTTATCAGTACAGTGCCAATGGTTCTGAAACCATGAAGTGACATAGTCAAAACTCAAAATTCTTGGTTCCATGAAAGGAACTGCACAGAATGTTGTCCATACAAAGAAAACAATACAAAACACAACTGACAGCTTCAGCTTTTATTCACGCACAGCTAAATTGGGATCTTTTAGAGGTATAAATATAATTTAGAAAAATAGAGACATTTCAAACAGCTGCACATAAGTAATCAATTCCTGTCCACTTTAAATAAGGCATGAGAAGAAATGAACAAGGTGGTCTGGTTTAGAATTTCACATAAGTGGCATAGTAATTTAGAAAAACTGAGGCTGTTTAGAAGTGCGATAGGAGTTATGCCAAACAAATGTAAATATCTGTAAAAATATATGAGTTACAGATTAAAAAAACTAGTATGAAAGTTGTTCAGGACAAAAAGATCTTTCAAATTATCCTATTCATTAAGCTGCACTAATTATATTTTTTAAACTATGACCATCTCATCAGTACAGTGCCAATGGTTCTGAAACCTTAGTTTTCATATTCCATAGGAGTTATGCCAAACAAATATAAATATTTCTGAGCGTATATGCATTACACATAAACCATCAGTAGGAAAGTTGTTCAGGACCAAATACCTTTCCAATGAGCCTATTCGTTAAGCTATTAAGCTGCTCTAATTATATTTTTTAAACTATGGCCATCTGATTGCCTGAATATTCATTTTTCTTCACAATTTTCACCTTTTGGATGGCTATATTTAAAAAACTCTAATGAATTCAGATTAGTGACTACCCTGATTTGAAAGGTCATTTTGTCCTGAACAACTTTCATGTTGGTTGTATATTGGTAACTTGTATACTTTCCGAGATATTTACATTTGTTTGGCATGACTCCTATTGTGTTCAGTCAGAGAGAAAAAAAAAAGAGGTTGTTTGGAAAACCATATTTTACAAACTATAAAGAATTCAGATTAGTGACTACCCTCATGTGTAAGGTCTTTTTGTCATTTTTTTCTGCACCTTGAATAGTTTTAAATATATTTAGATTTGTTTGGAAGGTGCGCACATTTTCTGTCAAAGAAAAGCAGATTGGAGTTCTGTGTCCATCATTCTAAAAAGAAAGAAGGGAGTATTTTTTAACTGCCATAGGGATTTGCAGTTATGGATGGATACACTGAAAACTACTAAAAAATGTGTTCCATCGAACCCCCTTTTTTCAAGCTAAAACAAGATGGTCATAGGCTCCACCCACAGCCATAAAAAGGGACATAGATGGGGTGCAGAGAGACCAGCACAAAATTACCAAAATAATATTCAACATTAAGGATATGACATATACAGAAAGACTGGGAAGGTTAAATCTATTTTCATTGGAGGTACATAGGAAAAGAGGAGATGTATTGTTATTTTACAACATAATCCATGATCCATATTTGCTGAATGAACTTAATCATACATTCAAAGATATCAATTAAAAAACCAGAGGACACCCCCTTCAGGTTAAGCCAAGAAAATTCAGAACTAATGGAAGGAATTTTTTTTATACAGAAAGGGTAATTAATTTATGTAATGACCTACCAGAAGATATAATATTAAGCAATGCTAAAGAGCAATTAAAAAATAAACTAGACAGATTTGTTACAAAATGGGGGGAATTAAAATACTACATCTAAATTACAGGAACTATTTATGGACTACAATCCTCCTCAGCTCCTTACATATTAATGAACATTAGTGAACACTAGTGACTGGTCTCAGAGAGCTGTGCAACACCTCCTTGTTACTCTCCTCTCATTAGAGTGAGTTCCATACCACTTTCCCTTTGTCACCTATCTTTCAACCAGTTCCTCACCTGATACAAGACACTTTGGATCCCACCCTTAGGCTGCACAATTTTTTTATTAATCTTCTGAGCAGCACAGTGTTGAAGGCCTTG
The DNA here is from genome assembly GCA_016271365.2 of Neoceratodus forsteri. Taxonomy (NCBI): domain Eukaryota; kingdom Metazoa; phylum Chordata; order Ceratodontiformes; family Ceratodontidae; genus Neoceratodus; species Neoceratodus forsteri. Next base: position 817,810,198 of record CM057456.1, read on the forward strand.
TTAAAGTCAAGATAGGCCATATCCACTTCCTTCCTCTGATCTATTTCCTCGTTCACCCAGTTAAAGAAATTAATTGTTTTGTCTGACCCGCCCCCCACCCCCACCACCATCACCATGAATCCATTCTGCCTTTAGTCTTGCAGCCCAATGGATTCAAGATACTCTACCAGTGTTTTCTTTAATAGGTTTTCTATTATTTGCCCACCACTGATTGAGACTGACCAGCCTATAGTTGTGAGCCTCCTCCCTGGTGCTGATCTTATGGACAGAGACCATGTCTGCTCTCCTCCAGTCCTTTGAAACCATGTCTCTTTCCAGTGAACTGTTGAATAAGGCTGTTAGTGACTAGCACTTCCCAGAGTTCCTTTATTACCCTCAGGTGTATACCATCCAGTCCCATAGCCTTGTCTACATTCAGAGCTGCAAATCCCTTCAGTACTTTTACCTCTGAAAAATGACTTATGTCCACCTCCTCCACCCCTTTGTTGCCTACATGGAGCTGATGTACTTCAGGAATTAGTTTTGTTTCTTTGTTTGTTTATACATTTTGACCAAGAAAGGCACACTAAGCTATGATAGCTTGTTTGTAGGTGTGTCCTGGAGGAGGTGGGTTTTATGGATCTGTTTTATTGACAGGGGAAGTGTTGACCATCACAGCAGGGAAACTCTCCTACTGTTCCTCAGCTTGTGCCTTGGGATAATTTACTTCCACCTGTACAGTGACACACAGAAGAGCAGAAGGGACCTTGCTTTAACATCTCATCCAAAGGATGACATCTCACCAGTGCAGCAGCTTCTTCTTCTGACCTGAAGGACTTCCAGTCAAAGGGAAGGGCAGGCTGACCACTAAGAGCATAGCTAATGCTATGCTAAGAACCACCAGGGTTCAAAACACCCCAAGAAAAAGGAGAAGACTTGAAAAGCTGCTTCAGGCCTGGAGGCCCTAATACTGTCCTCTAACAAGGCTTGTGGATATGGAAAGCAAATCACTTACAGAACTCAATTAGTTGCAATAAAAAGCCATAGAAGGTAGAAGTGTGCTGAGCCTTTGAGGGACAGAGAGTGAATGAATGCTTGGTTGATGAAGGGGCATATGCCCATTAGGTGATGGTGAAGCATATACCCATATGATGTTGTGGTGTGTGCCCATTGTTGGTTGTTGTGGCCTGAAAGTAGAAGGTAGCGTAGGAGTAATAGGTATGGCAACATGGAAAGGGCTAAAGAGGAGCCTTGAGGAGAGGACTAGACAGCTGCCTGGGCACACTGGTATGAAATGAGATCAATGGAGTGCAGGCTCACAAAAATGCCTGAAGTGAGCTTAGCCATGGGAAAAATGTAGTGGAGAGGACCAGGCCAAAACCTGAAGTGAAAGCATATTGAACCCTTAAGAGGCAAAGACAGTGTGCTAGAAGAAAAAGGTTTAGCTGTAGTACAAGGCTATAAGGGGAAAACATGTTGAGCACTTGAGGAGTAGAAGCAGGGCATTTGGCCACAGCTGAAAGGCAACAAAAGGCCCTAAAAATGCAGAAATTGTAGTCTGACCAGAACCACAGGTAGGAGAAACCCAGAGGCAGGTAGGCAAGGAGGAACAAGCCACAGCAAGCAGCCCCCTTCCGAAAAACAGAAGTGGGGAAGAAGAGACAGATGGCAGGAGGGATCCCAGCAGCAGGGACAACAAAATGCCCCACCCAGCAAGCTTTAAAACAATAGATTTAGGGGAGGGAAGCAGCAGAATGAGCAGCTGGGTAGCAGCCAGTCAGCAACAACAGAGCATGCGGGGAACCAAAATCAAGCAACAGGACTGATGGGAAGCACATCTCAGGAAATGAAGCACCAGCAGTGGCAGGTAGCAGGGACCTTGGTAGGAGGCAAAGCAGTTCATACACACCAGTGGAGCAGCTGGTGACTGGGACAAGCAGCAACAGATTATGGCATGCTGCAGTCCAGGAAGGCATGGCAAGTGGTGGTCCAGGAGGACAGAGCAAGGCAGCAGGCTGACATGCAAAGCAGATATGCCCCGGGCTGAAGATGTGTGACTGAAGGTAGGATGAGGGTGGGCTAGAGGGAGCCAGTCACTGCACAGCTGGAGGCAAGAAAGAAGTGGGAGCATAAGATGCTTGGGGCATGCATAATAAATGGTGCTCAAGGGGAGGTGGCATGTGTCACCTATTGCCCCACTGAATCACAGGCATACCCTCCAGGCTACCTTGTAAATCTTCTACAGCAACCCAGTGAAGCAAGGCTGGTGGTTGAGGTAACCATTGTGACAACACTTCTGGTGGGTGGTGGTGGTGATTACCACAATGAAGTCAATGATGGTAGTAGAGGAGGGGCTGACACCACTAGTTCATCAGTGTCTCACAGCAGCAGCAGAAGGATGTAATACTCATTAAAGAAGTGCCAGAGATGTTTCTTGCACAACTTGCATACAGGTTTGACAGCACTGGACTGGGGAATCAATTTAGCATGACAACACTACTTCATCCCAGATATAAAGATCGATTCATTCCCTTTGGATGCATAAACTATATTAAACAAAAACTGTTATGTACACTTCTGCTGGAGCAGCGAAGACAGCTTGAAGAACCCTGCAGGAATATGCATACATAATCTCCTGGTCATTCTGCTCCTCCTCTTCCTCTGCCTTCTCATGAAGTCAGTGCCAAGTGTGAACAAGATGGCACTGAAGACTTGAACAGTGAAGATTGAATGATACCAAAGGACATTTGAGAGCTTTTAGATACTGAATGCAGGTAATGCTCAGACATTTTGGAGAAAGACTCAGATTTGTTACCAGAGTACACAATGCAGGTCTATCTGGCAAAGCCAGTGTCTAGCACAAATAGTGATCCAGTTAAATTCTGGCAAGACAGGGAAGTCATTTGGATACCACTGGCTAAAATATTTTCTCAGACGACCTCCAACATCAGTCACTTCTGAAAGATATTTCAGTACCATTGAGGATATTGCTGCAAGGTATCGCACAAGGCTAGATCCAGGGACTCTTTCATTCTTAGCCTTTCTTCAACTTTACTTACTACAGATAAAGTTTAACAATCCATTTGATTACTCATATTTATTTATTGTTTATGTGTTTATTTCAAAAGTTTTACCAGGAAAGATATATTGAGCTGGAAACAGCTAATTTCCAGATGTGTCCTGCAGTGAACGGGAAGGGAGGAACAGAGGTACACTAAGAACTATGAATACAAATATGATTAAATGCAGTTAATACAAACAGGAAAGTATTATAAATGACAACTTGGCATGGACATAGCTTCTGTGTAAGTAAAATACGTTACAAAAGTGCTGGAGGATAACATTTGCAATGTGTATAAGGCAATACTGAGTTTAGGGCGGTGGCCAACAGTTTTGCAAAAGGGAGGCTTGGCAGGGGGACTGCACTAGTGTAGGTGCAGGGTGATGGGGGAGTGATGGGAGTATCAGGGGTAGGAGGGCAACAACCTTGGTTCCAGTATTGGAGTAGCTGCAGGTATGAGCAATGAAGTCATGAAGCAGAAGGGTGAGTACGTGGTGGAAAGGGAGAGTGGATGACAGTGGAGAGGGAACCCCAAAGTTCGAGGAACTGGATGGAGAAGGAACCTTGGCAACCAGTGGATTTCCTTTAGGGGAGTGCAAGAGAGTGAGGGCCAGAGTTGTGAAGAGGGTAGGAAGTGGTAGGGGGGAGGTGAGGAGGGAAGCAAGGTAGGAGGAGAGGAAGCCAAGCCATTATTTAGAGATAAAGAAAACACAAAGGGAGGAGTGCAAGAAACAGTGGTGGTTGTAAGAGGTGGTACAGTTCAGGGTAAACTGATAAAATGAGTGAAAGAGGGGATCCAGTCTAGCCAGGGTGGACTTGGGAACAGCACTGTAAACTATGTCACCATAGTCAAAGACGGGGAGATCATTTTTAAGATGATCTCTCTACAGACAGCAAGTGACATCTATTACTCTTTCATAACCTACACCTACTGGCAGCAAGTCTCCCCAGACTTCCACTGGCACTGGCGCCACAGTCCATCTCAATACTCCCAGCAACAGTGGCAACACAAAGACTACTTGGATGCACACCACCACCGCAAGTCCTCCTTCTGATGACATTATGGTGATCTTTGCAGTGTTATCATCAACAAGCTCATTATGACCATGAGCATGTTTCTTACACAGAGTTGTTTTTAGTGAAGTAAAATTCGCCACGCCATCATAGCCACTGTGAATGAGATACTGACTGTGAGTGACTATCCATTCTCCAGTCTTACCTCATGTAGTCAGTTAATTACAGTTTTCACTGCCAACATGCAGCAGTTGTGTTCAAAATTCAGTTACTATAAAAAGCTTAAAATATTTTAACTTACAGAGAATTTCCGACCTGAGAGTAGCTACCACTCACACATAGTGGTAGCTGCCCTCATCGGCAGTTTTTCTAGCCTAGTTTTACTGAATAACAGCAGCCTGTACCTTAATAATATGACTCATAACTTTCCTTTATACAGTGGAAGTCCTCTCTATTCCGAGTGTCCGGGTTCAGCCACCATGGCCCCTCACTCAAGCACTTAAAGACATGTGGCCAGGGAGAGTGCGGGGGCTTGCCTCATTGAAATGAACAGAGCTTGATTTCTCATTCATTTTTAAGCTATAAAATGGTCACCTGGTGATTAATGAAGGACACCACTCGACTAACAAGGGCCATGTTAGTCAAGTGGTGTCCCTTATTAAGTGCCAGTGGGAGTCTGGGGAGATATCCCCACACATACTACCATATGTGGAACATTGGCAGCCACCACTCCATTCCCTTCCCTATTCTGACAGTCTCTGGCTGCCATACCCCTAGCCAACGCTGGGGTCCAGGCTAACACCAGGAACTATAACCCTCCCTCCCTCTCTGGGAGAGGAGTGTAGTCCTATGGACACTGTATCCTCTCCCAACCCAGCTGATCCCCGACAACAGACCCAAATCTGTTCCCAAACTTCCCAAACCTGGGTCGCCAGTGTGGCATCAGGTGAGGTGCAAGAGCCTTAACCCTCCATGCCACTGGGCCAGCGACCACTACAACATGAACACATAACATCTCCTGGGGCTACCCATTCTTTATGGAAGTGCCAGCTTCTTTGTTGTTTCTGTACCCATCCTAAGAAGTAAAATATACCACTCAGTATGGAGCCACATGTTGGTGTAAGTATGGGACAGAAAAGGGCACTCATGTCCATATTTGTTGGACATGCCTTGGATCGCAACTCTTTTGGGGGCAGCTACAAACAGACCTTAGACATTTCACTCAACATTTGTTTTGTTCTTCAACATTTTATAATTCTCAGATATCCCTGAAGGGTTTCACCAACCACACACTAGAAAGCTACTAGGAAATATATCTCCTAGTGGTGAAAAAAAACCCTTACAAAGAACTGGATGACACATAAACTTTGGCAAGATTTGATAGAGACTTATGGGGTGGAAAAGCTTACTGCTAAAATCACGCAGTCCCAACCTCATTTTGATTTGTTATGTCACAGATGGATCTTTTATATTATGATGAGGAGAGATACCTTAACTGCTTGCTCGCAAGTGTTTCTCATATATGTATACATTCTTGACAATTTGAATTTAGATCTTGTACTCTGAATATGTTAGCTTTCTGCGACTGTATTCCTATTTTACATTATTGTTGTATATTGCTTGTCCATACTTCTTGTATTGTAATAAAACTATTGTTGTTCTCTTGTGTAATGTGATCTCCTGGATAGTACCTGAAAACAGGCACTTGGTTGTCTAGTGTACCTATCCGGTTACCAAGAACCAAATAAATACATAAAAAATAAATAGTCATAGTGGCAAATTACAGCAGAACTGACTCATAGTTTGTTCTACTTATTGATCTGTACTGGTTGGTTGAAACACTGTGACCTAGTATGTAACATGTTGTTGTTTCATGTTGTCTGAAAAATCTGAGTAAAATACCATTTAAAAATGCGTTTTCATCTAGTTAAAACTAGCAGAACCTTTTTGACTCTTAGATTAAAATCTATTGTTTGTTTTTTTGGGTGCAATTCAATCACAGCCTTAATTTTGCACCTCATTAAATGTTATGTCTTCTAGTGGTGTCCTCATTAACTCTGAATGTGAATATATTCACTCTACTTCGCTGTTCAGTCACATTAAGAAATAATTTATTGTATGTGTCTAAAATCCTCAATTCAGTACTTGACTGCTCTGTCTCATCTTGAACAGAGCAATTATTCTAGTGGGTGACTTTAATCTGAATTGGCCCTGTGGCAAGCACAAGTCGTATGAATCTAGTTTAGGTTAATGAAATCTTGTGCAGCTTATTACTACACCTGCTAGGATGCCTAGTACTGGCACTCATCATTCTTTCTTATACTGGGTTTTCACTAAAAGGCAGGATAGGACTGTTTGTGCAGACACCTTATCTGCTTCAAATAGTGGCCTTTGGCCCACTTTTTGCATCCTGGAGGCCCATCCACCAAACCCTCCACCTAGAGCTGCTCATTTCAGAGGTTTCTCTAAGGTAAATGCTACTAATTGTGTCCATGACTTGTCCTGTGTTTACTGGTCCTACCTGTACAATAAGGGTTATCATATCTGATTACCTCAAGGTGGCAGGGCAGTGTGACAAAGCAGTGGGTAGGGGTAAGGGGATGTTGCAGTGCATAGAATGAGGTATATCCAGCAGGAGGAGAGAGGTAGTGTTACCACTGTATTGCTCGCTGATGAGACCCCACCTGGAATACTGTGCCCAGTTTTGGAGACTGCACCTCAGAAAGGACAAAAACAGGGTGGAGCCATTTCAGAGGAAGTCAACTAAATATGAATACTACCTTTTGGCGCTTTGCCCAGTTTCCACAATGGCAAATCAAGTGTATGACTGGGCAAAATGTATGCATATGACTTCGACAAAAGTATAACTTCTATAATTTCACAAGAGCCCATGAAATTCAACTTTAATTACTGATGTTATTTTGGAAGAGTTGACTGGTTATAACTCGGCTAGCCTTTAAGCAAGAGATTTGAGAGTTGACACACACAGACTTTTTTTTCATATTGCTTTTTCTCTCAGCTGGCAGCTCGTCTCTCAGTGATATGCCCTGATCAGGCTGAATAAAGCCATCATTCAGTTGGCTACCAGGTTTTTCTCCAACATTTTTTCCCTTCTATCTCCCCTGGTGAGAGAGGTGTCTCTGTCTGCCTCACACGGCCACAGCTTTCCTGTGGCATGAGAAAGCTCCTTGACCCAACAACGGGGGGGGGGCTTGCTGTGTTAGTGGAATCCACTGATAACCCTTCCCAACAGAGATGAACTGCCAGGCAGCATTTGTTTCAGCCATGGCCTGCCTGCCGATGTGATTTTCCAAGCTCCCTTCCGAAGCTGGCTCGTCAGCATGGCAGTGCAGTGCTCTGCAGCTGGGCCATGGTAGTAGCCTGAAAGTCTAATATTTAGAGTCAATGGGCTGGATATTCAAAGGGTTGCGCAATGCGCAATAGGGTTGCGCCAGCGCAAGTCAGAAAATGTGCCATTCTGCGATATTCAGCAGGAGGCAGTTGCGCCACTGAAAACATGCTAAGCAACAACGCAATGATAATGAAGGCATGCGCAATTGAAGGGGGAGGAACCATGCATAAAAGAGGCGCCAGTCTCGATGTTCAAAGACTTACGCAATGCGCAACAGTGGAAACAAGCCGGAAGTTGCACCATAGCAGAAATGAGCCAAAATAAAATGAGAGCAAGAAGAGGCGCGAGAACGCTTTACAGGAAGCCACATGAGAGACAGAAGCAGAGACAGGCACAGGAAAACAGCACAAAAGTGGGCAGGCCAGGGAAACCACACCACACAAGAGGGGCAAGGGAAGGTGTGTGGGGCCACAGAAAGCAGAGGCCAGTAGGTGTACCCGGTGCAGGGGAGGTAGCAGTCAGGACAGCGGTGGGAACAAAGCAACAGCTGCCTGGGGGGGGGAATGCAAGCCAGGGACATGGACAGTGCCACCTTCCACATGGATGCCGTAATGAGTGGGGTGAGAAGGCATGCTGCAGGGGGACGTGGTCGTGGAAGGGCCCATCGGCGGTATACCCTCAACAGGCAGTACCGATCCTGCACCAGCTTTGAGCTGTACACAGATATTGAGATTGTGGGCTGGTACCACCTGAATAGGGCAATACTGAGGCGGCTTTGTGAGCTGTGCAGTGATGCGATGCAGGCACCCACACGACGAAGTCATGCTCTGTCAGTGGAGACAAAGGTAACAGCCTGCATGTGCTTGCTCACCAAGGGTACCTTCCAGAGACCAACAGGGGACACCACAGGGCTTAACACAGTCGGCCACATCACGCATCCTCACCCAATTCCTCAGCGCAGTGCTGCCACATGCTGTGGAGTACATCCATTCCCCAGCACTGCGGCCAGGCACACAGCAAACATAAGGAGTTCCACAGGGGTAGCACATATGCCTGGCATGCTAGGGGTGATAGACTGCACCAGTAATGACCATACACACCACCTGGCCCGATGGGGCCACCTACATAATTGCCAAGGGATATGCCAGTGTCAACTGCCAGGTGGTGTGTGATGCCAGTGGGTACATCATCAATGTCTGTGCCACGCACCCTGAGGGAGCACATGATTCTTTCATCTGGCACCAGTCGGCACTGTGCCACTGATTCAAGAGTGGAGACATCCCCACAGGTCATCTAGTGGGTGAGTATGTATGCAGAACTGACATATCATGGGCAAGGGGGGTATGGCCAGAGGTGCCATGGGTGTGGCCCACAGGACTTGGAGCAGTCTGAGGCTGAACAAGACACTAACCTCCACTATCTCCACACAAGTGACAGTGGATACCCACTCTGTTCCTGGCTGCTCACACCCTACTGGTGGCCCACGACCCCATCGCAGCAATGCTTCATTGAGGCACATGCCACCACACACAATGTCATTGAGTGGGTGTGGGATGCTGAAGGCACGTTTCCATTGCCTGGACACCTCTGGCAGTGCCCTACATTATAGCCCCTCAAAGGCCTGTGGGATATTCCTGGCCTGTTGCATCCTGTACAACATGGCCAAAGACTGTGGGATGGCCATACAGGTCAAGGGGGGGACAGCGATGGGGACGACGGTGACGCCGATGATGATGGGGATGGGCAGCCCCCCCTTGACTGACAGGACCCCCGACTGATCCGGCTGGCACAACTGCACCGGGACACCATCACAGAGGAGCACTTCAGCCAACACAGGTAAGTCATGGTGCCATGTGCAACCACCAGTGGCTAGGGCACAACCCACATACACTCATGGAAACACAACAGGGGTGCATGCTGGCAAGGGATGTGGCAGAGCACAGAAGCACACACATACAACCAGGGAGGGGTGAACAGTAACACACCACATGGACAGACACACATACACGCACACGCAATAGGCACAAAGTGCACAGGGGTCAGGTGCAAAACCGAGCCGGAACGCAAACACTAGCAACACACATGTCCACAGGCCACCACGTCCACTGACTGTCCATGCGCATGTGTCAGATGCTGGGCACCATCGCACTTTGGTGTACAGCGCAATGCAGACATCATCATGCACATGTACCTGTGGACAGTAGCCAGCAGGGTGTGCAGGTGGACCGTGTGTCTGCGTGCAGGGCCGGGCACCCACCCGTGCACTGCCCACCAAAACACACAATGCACACAGGGCAGCACCAGACAATGCCCACACTGGGAGACAGGTCAGTCTTGTGGCACAGTGCCACGTCCACCTCAGATGTGTGGGCAGCCCTGTCGAGACCCAGCAGCACTGGCAGGCTGACCACGGGCCTCATGGGGTGGCACCGATGGTCCACCAGGGGTTCCACTGCACGAACGTGACCGTGCCTGCACAGGGGTCTGAAGCACACCGAACATACCTGCACCAGGAGTGCTCAGGATGCCCACAGCTGAACCTGGCATCAACAGGGTGGGTGTCACATGACACCGGGAACGGGGAGTGGATAGCGAACTGCGCAGTGTGAGCGATGCATGGGCACCTGACTGTGTGCCCATTGTGGCCATGACAGTGATGAATGTCTGTGTTTGTCTGTCAATGGCAGTGGTCACATCCTCCTGCAAATGGTCAATCCGTGACAGGGTCCTATTGGTGTCCCTGCTGTGTCACTCCTCGGCTCACTGCAGAGCCACACACAGTGCCTCCACGGACGTTGCAAGCCGCATCTGCTGCTGTACTGATGCCTGCAGTAGGCGGGTGTGCTCATCAAAGAGGTCGCCTGCCACCTCAGCATCCCGTCCCTCAGGGTATGCAAAGGCCTGATGTTCAGCACCCCTTGAGGGTGGGCACTGCTCACCAGGACCAGGTATGGACAAGTCCACAGTTGGTGCACAGACACCACCGCTGAACCCTGAACCCCCAGTCCTGGTGGGCAACTGCTGCTGCCGCCCCTCCGCCTGCTGTGCCCAAGGGATCAGTTGTTCCACCGCTGTGGCCGCAACAGTCCCACTGTCCTGACCAGTCACCGGTGCTGCTCCACTGGTGCTGACAGGCACAGCCTGGGACTGTGGTGACACACTGGCACACATGTTGTAAACAGCCAGGTCCATGGGCATGAGCTGGCCTGCTGTGTGTCCATTCTGTGGCACACACATGTCACTGCCCATGACGGTCATGTCTTCATCATTGGTGCAGGTCTCTGCCACAGCCACGGCCACAGTGTGCTGGCATCCTTGGATGCCAGAACGCTAGGACACAGGAAGGGCCTCCCCCACACCTGTCTCAAAGACATCAGTGTGGACAGCCAGGTGGACCCACTGTTGCAATGCTTGACGTATACCTGTGGAGGTGGAAGGTCCCTCCTCCAACTCCAGATGACTGTCCACAGTGGCACCGCTGACCCCTGCAGACACGCAGGATCTGTAACAGAAAGTAAGGTCACGTTACTGCATGTGATCTACTCTACCCCCCCCCGACAGACCATGACTTACCATGTAGTGATGGGCTACCACCTGTCTGGAAGCCACCTCCTGGAACACCCTCTATGGCACTGCGCTGCATGCTTGCAGCAAGCCTGTCCTCTGCTGGTGTCAGCTGCACCACCTCCAGCTGGCCCCTGCCTGTTGCAGCATGTGCCGCCCTGATGGCAGCCACCTTCTCCTTCAGCCTTCTCCTGTCAGTACCCATCTTCTTCTTACACTCCTGTACGGAGCGCTGGTGGCTGCCGTGCAGGTTGACGGCACGTGCCACCTCCACCCATGCAGCCACACAGGCCTGTGGGGTGCCCTGCCATCCACTAAGCTGCGGTTCCTGATTAAGGTAGGCCTCAAAGAGTGCCTCTGTCTGGGCCTTGGTGAAATTGGGCCTCCTCTTCTGCCCACCATCATAGTACTCCTCACCCAGACCTCGCTCAGTCATTATTAAGCCTGTAAGGATGACAGTGGTTACCTGTGACTGTGCAGTACAAAGCAAGTCCCTGATACCACAGTCCAGACCCCCACACAACATGCAACTCACCAATAAACTGCAGTAACCGAATATGGCCACTGCAGAACATTGTCGCATCTATATAGCGCAATCCATGCAAATTAGCTGAGGAGCAACTTTAATTAGATGCAAATCACGCTGCCGCACCATTGAATGGCTGATTGGATGATTAGCATAAGACGGCTAAATATCACACCATTGCACTTTGCGCAATTGTGTAGAACGTGCTGAGCCAATGGCGCAGTTCTGTGGCATGCGTAGTACACCTCACTGCACATGCCCAGGTAGCTTACGCAGGCATCTGCCATGCTGATGATGTGCTGTGCATGGTAGGCAATGCAGGGCATGGCCACCATTGTGCCAGTGGCAATATGGCGAGGGTCACTACATGGCGCTGTGGCACAACTGCACGTTAGTTCGCTGTGGCACTGGCAGACAAGCAACCAATCACGCTAGACACATACACGTCCGATGGCACTGTGTGTGGCCTTGAGCAAGAGACCCATGACCCTGTGCCCGACCTTTGCCCCCTTGGCGCACCTCTATCGTGCTGTTCGGTAACAGTATGATAGGGAATGGTGGTGCTGTACCGTGCAGCATTTCCATGTGGGTTACCGCGCTGCAGAGCGCCATATTGCCTACTATAGCATTTGAAATGGCACGCAGGAGAGCCCCATAATGGAGTGCCATTGAGCTGGCCAACCTTGTGGCCATTGTAGAGCCACACTATGGCCCACTGTTTGGAGATGAGGCACTGGACAGGGCCAGGACCCAGGTCTGGCTGGAGGTGGCCACTGACCTGGAGGCAGCCACTGGATGCAGGAGGACATCAGAGCAGTGCAGGCACCATTATGGGGACCTCAGGAGGAGGGAGCCAGAGCTACTTGGCCGTCTGCAGTCGCGTGCCAGGAGGGGCATGGTGCCTCATCCAGGTGGGTGTTACGTCTACACACTTGTAATGTCCATATGGGTAACACTGTCTTATGTGTCTAGCACATAGGTGAGGGATAGTCTAGGGTTGGCTGTGGCAGTGTTTACAGGGTATGGGGTGGGTGGGTCTGGCTGGGCACACACATTGGGGCAGGGGGACTTTGCTTTGGGATTGTACTGAAGGTTTTCTCTCCTTTTTTCTCCCACAGGTGGTGGATGGGGGAGTGGCAGCAGAGGGAGGAGGATGCAGCACACAGGTGTGTCAGGGACCACCACCGACAACAATGGCCCGATGAAGGTGAGTGTCATGACACCATGATTACTATTGCATTCTGTGTAACAGGGTGGGAAGCAGGGCATGGCTACAATCCATGGACACCACTGCCATGAACATGACTTGTGACAGTCAGCACTGTCCAGTGGCACTGCATGTCTGGGAGTGCGTCAATGGTGGTCCATGCGTGCACTAGGCACATGGCTGTGGCACTGCCTGCACACCGCATAGCCACATTACTGTACGGCCTTGGTTGTGCTGTTCTGGACATGGGCGGTGGGTGTGTGCAGTGGTCCACATGGCTGTTGCTGCCTGGCTGGGCATGTCTTGTGGACATGGTCACTGTGGGTGGGCGCACACCATCACAGGAGTGTGGCACATGGCTGTATGCCATGCATAATGGGTGGGCTGCAGGGGGATGGACAGTCACACCTATTGACTCTGATCCCTCATCCTAGGTGAACGGCTACTTCTGCGGATCCAGCAGGCTGTGCAAGAGCTGCTGCAGGTGGCACGGGAGTCCCTGAACATCCTGAGGGACATACACCAGCATGTGGTCAGGAGGAGGAGATGGGCCAGACAACAGCCCTAAGCAGAGGAGGACCAGGCCAGCTGCTAATGTCCACATGCTCCTACCTACACCTTCCCCCCTTTGACCAACCCTCACACCCTGCCTTCCCGCTCCCATATGTTCACCCCTGCCCCTTACCCACCCCTACCTTGTTTCTGTCCCTCCCCCATTTGTACATAATTTTCTGTATGTGACTGTGTTTTATATATTGCAATAGAAATATTTTGACATGAATACTGTGGTGGTCTCTGATTTGCAGCTGGCTATAGGTGCTCAGCTGCAGTGGTGTGCATGGCATCTGGGGTGGTTCAGTCAGTAAGTGTCTGTGGTGTATGTGTGTTGTTCCCTGTGCATTGCATTACTGTGTGCAGTGGTCCATGGTGCATGCTCTGTGTCCATTGTACCTCTGTCAACCTGTCCTTGGCCTGTGCAGCTGACACCCTTGCATGTCTGTGGCCTGCAAGGTCTGCTGCCTTGTCAGTGGTGGCTGTCCTTGCAGGTCATCCACTGTAACCGTCACAATGCTGGGTTGCCTCCTGTCACTGGTGTGGTGCATGTTTGCCTCGGGTGACACTGTGGCCTCCGCAGTTGATGTCCCACCTCCATGCTGTGGTTTGTGTGTGTTGCAGGGACTGTGCACCACTGTCTGTGACTTGTGCTCCAGGCATATGATGGTGGCGTATGCGACCACAGTGCATACACAGGGTGGGTGACACCCCTGTGCCATGGAGGACTACAGGCTGTGTGTGCTCAGTTTTCATGGGCCCACACTGGGGGCTTGGTTGCCACACTACTGCATCCCTGTGTTATTGTCCCCATGGGTATGGGTGTGTGTTTGCTCCTGCACTGTGTTGCATCCGGTGTGATGCATGCTTCCACACACCACTGTGGGTGTCTGTGCTGGCTGCTGTGGCCAGTGGTGGGTTGGGATGTGTCACTTGTCTACTGTGCAGGGTGCTGTATCAATGGTGGTGGTGTCAGGGGCACGCCCTTTCCCGTGTGGGGTACCTCTTGTGCTGACGCATGGTCAGTCTCTCAGCTGTACCTCAGGGGGATTGTGTGTGTTGGCACTGTGTCTGCTGTTGTTGCATTGCCGTGTGCTGCCACCCACTGCTGGGTGCTCATGGTGGGGCTGGTTTTATGGTTCTGTGGTACACGAGGTTGCAGTGTGACAGTGGGGGTGGTGGTATGCATGGGGATTCCTGCAGTGGTGGTCACTGCTCATGGGGGTGTCTGGGAGTCACAGTGCAGGGTGTGCTGTGCACTGGGGGGGCTGATGTGGCACGGGGTGATCCACCCTCCTTGTGTGGCAGTCTCAGCTTGCCAGTGGGTGTGCTGGGGCACCATGGCCCAGCTGTGCTTTGTTTGCTTGTCCCCATGGGCCGGTGGATATTACAGCCCTCCCCCAGTTGTGCTGTGCTTGGGGTGTGGGGGCGCATTGTCAGTTCTGCTGTGTGTTCCTGTGCCCATCTGTGGCATGGGTGGTGGGCCCCTACCTACCTCCCTGGTTGTGCAGTTACATTGCTCTGCTGCTGGAGGGCTCCCTGCTTGCACTATGGTGCCTCTGGGCTGCTCAGCTGAGCAGGCCTTGTTCTACCATAGTGCATCATATCTGCTCAGCTTCCCCTTCCTAGTTGCGCTATGGCGCAGGTTGTGCGATATTCAGACGTTAGCTGTTGGCGCAATTTGGCTTGCTCCTTTTTTGAATATCGCGTCTATTGTGCATGGGTGCAATGGACTTGTGCTTGCTCCTGCTAGTGCACACTTTTTGGGTGCAGTTTGAATATCTAGCCCAATGAACCTAACAAAATTGATAATATTCTGTTCTGTAGTTCTAAAGTTACAGGGGCTTAAAATTCTGTAGTTTATATAATTGTGAAATGCTATTTTAAAATATATGAACGTATGGAGGCTTATAGCTTGGTGACCTTTAAAGATAGAGCGATGAAGCTTGGCAAACATCTGTATGGTCCTTCATAAAAGCATCATATCAAATGTGGTGCAATTTGGAATGATGCTTTTGAACTTCTACAGTTTACATAATTGCAAGGTGTAATTTTAAAATGTCCTGAAGTTTGGAGGCTCGTAACTCAGACAACTTTAAAGACAGATAACTGAAACTTAGTAAAAGTCCATATGATCAATGATAAATGTAGTACACCAAATGTGGAGCAGTTAGGACTAATGTTTGATGTCAGATGCAAATAACTGAAATCATAATTTTGGCGAAATATTTGTGGAAATTTCACAAAATTTCACAGAAGCAAAATCAACACTTCACCAGGATTTCGCTGATGGAAGACAAATGTTGTGTAGCCCTAACACCCCACATTACAGGTCTTCCACACCACTTTACCATGGCTTGCTAGTTACCTCAATGATTGTTGTCAACACATCAAGATTGGTAACCTTGTTTCTAGCTTAAATATAATTTCTGCCAGTGTCCCCAAGGTTCTATACTGGGTCCTATACATTTCCATCTCTTTATTAATGACCTCCCAAAGTCCACTCATCACTGCAGTAGCCTCCTCTGTGCAGATGACCTGATAATATATTTGAGCTCAAACCATCTGCCAACTTGAAATCAGTGCATTAACAAGGATGTTGGCACTATCCAGAGCTGGCTGAACTACAACAAGCTAGTTTTAAATATTGAGAAATTTAAAGTTATGCCCTTTAGCTCAAAACACAAACTCTACTTTGGTTCTTAAAGTCTGTCAGTTTCTAGTCTAGATGGCTCCCTACTTAAAGTAGTCTCCTCCTTAAAGTATCTTGGAGTTATTTTGCACACCTCTCTTGACTTTTCCTAACATGTCACAGCTACTTGTTAGTCAGCCAATACTAAAATAAGCCATGCCTTTAGGATGAGAGCCAGCCTTACCCCAAACGCATATCTGTTCCTACCTATAGTGTCCTACTATTTAGTCTTAACAAGTATGTCCCAGTCTAGTTCTACTCCTCCAAGACTACTTTTGCCAAATGGGGTGTAGTTTATAACAATTTGTAACATGGGCAGAAAAGAAGGAGTCAAAACAAGAGAACCGACTGGTTCATACATGGCACGTGATGCAAAAGTAGTGGTGATTAATCCACCAGTAGAGCCCGCTTCTGTAGTACCTAAAGTATCCAGAGTGCTAATCCACCATTAGAGCCTGCTTGTGTAGTACCTAGAGTGTCCAGAGTGTGCAGCACTAAGTGAGAAACAGCAAGTGTGTGGAACAATAGAGACACACTCATGACACATACCGCAGGTCTCAAGTCTTAAAGCAAAGCACGTCAGTGACAAAGGAGTGACATTCTGTTATCAGGGAGAGAAACAGCAACAGAAGGAAATGGACCTTGGCTCTGATGATCTGCATGCCGCTTCACAGCAGTAGACTGATATCGACGCCCCTGCAGCACGTACGATATGCAAATCATGTAGCCCGTCAGAGAAAGCGAGCGGATGTCGGCAGTGAGTCGAACTGTTAATGTAATTGCAAAGAAATGTACACTTAGATCTAATATTGTATGCCAGTAGCACACCAATCATTGAGTGGGCTACCATCCTGAAGCAAGTTGTGTTAGCCACAGGAAAATAACTGTAAGTTTAATAAACGTAATGTTACGAGCGCAACTTCTCCGCATACATTTTCAAGTACTGTCTACCTTTCTGATCGGGAGACACCTGTAACACAAGCTCACCACTCCTGCATCGAGCCCATGTTACAAGTGCATTAATCACATCCAGCGTTGGGCTCTAACGGGGATTAATGCCCACTGGGTGGTTGGAAGCACTCGGCCTTTGGCCTCGTGTACCGACCCCCTCCAGCCAGGCATTAATCCACCAGTAGAGCCCTCCTCTGTCAGTGATTAATGCTTAAATCTGTTGTTTGTGCTGGGTGCTGCTCATTTCACACATCAGTGCATCCCTCATTCTTTCCTAGATTGGGTATCCCTCCACCAAGCATTCCTTCATTAGGGACTGCTTCATTGAAAAGCTGATCAGGTCAGGTACTCCTTCCTACCTGTCTGCTAGGTTACAGTCTCCTGCTATATCATACAGTAATAGCAGCTGGTTTGGCAAGTTATTTTCCAAAATCTCTGGAGATCTCTAACAAAATTTCTTCAGGTTGCCTGCAGCACAGGCAGACCCAGAGATTTTTTCTCTAGGTATCTCCAGAAATGTAGCAGATGTAACAAGCAATTTTTTTTAAATGTTATTGTTTTCTTTATAAAATATTTTTAAGTTATGTGGGAAATGAGATTACAGTGTTTTCAAATCTGCTGTTCCTGGGAGAACAAGTGGGTGTTGGTAACAGAAGTCTTTTGATCTAAAAGGCCTTTGTTTTAGTTAAAGTTCAAATGGCTGAATCCCTTTCATAGAAAAAAGACATGCTTTGAATGTAAATAGAACCAAGGCAGAGTGTGACAGTACCCTCCTGAGCAGTCAGCCAGGATAATGAAAGGACCATGCTCTAAAAAAAACCAGCCGGATCAGTTTGAGAAGAAGATGGTCCCCAGAGATAGGGTGTGATGTCAGACAGGCCTGTCCAGTGATGTGGGGACAGTGGGCAGGCTAGACAAAGGTATATATGTTGTATATTTGCAATGATAATTAAATTGTGTCTGGGGATTTGAACTTGCAAACATAACTCACCAGTTCCCAGTTGGGGGAAGCTTCTTGTACTCTACTTAAGAATTTAGTTACCACTGAGTTAGGTTTTTCCTGTGTGACCTCTATCTTTAAAAAGGTGTTTATTTTTATCTCTGTAAAATACGCTATTCCCCATGGTCTTTAATGTATATTATCTTGTAATACATGTAAATATCATAAAAACATAGAATTTGACGGCAGACAAGGACCACTCAGCCCACCTAGTCTGCTCATTTCCCTACCTACCTAATGGATAAGCTGCAGATCCTAGTTAAACAACAGCCTACTTCCTCCTACCCCCACTAGAATTGCCTTATGTCTGTCCCATGCATTCTTGAATTCCCCCACTGTTTTTGATTCTACGACCTCCTCAGGAAGGCTGTTCCATGTATCCACAACCCTCTCTGTGAAGAAATACTTCCTCACATTACCTCTGAGCCGTCCCCCCTCTATCTTCAAATTGTGCCCCCTTGTGCTTGCACATCTCTATTTCTGAAAGATGCTACCCTCTTGGACTTTGTTGATTCCTTTGAGGTATTTGAAAGTTTCTATCATGCCCCCTCCTTTTCTTGAGACTACACATCTTAAGTTCCTTAGTCTTTCTTCATATGTCTTCTGATGCAGACCCTGTATCATTTTGGTTGCCCTCCTCTAGACAGCCTCTACACTGTCTATGTCTTTGCATAGATGGGGTCTCCAGAACTGTACACAGTTCTCCAGATGTGGTCTTACCAACAGTCTGTACAGAGGGCCAACAACTTTCTATTTTCTACTGGTGATGCCTCTCCCTGTGTATCCCAGTATCTCCCCAGCCCTCCTTACTGCCTTCTCACATTGCTGGACCACCTTTAGGTCATCTGATATGACTACCCCCAGGTCCCAGGCACTACTTTGCACTTCTTTGCATTGAATCTAAGCTGCCATACATTTGACTATTCCTCCAGCCTTGCCAAGTCCTTTTTCAATCTTTCCACCCCACCTTGTGTATCAACCCTGTTGCAGATCTTTGTGTCATCTGCAAAGAGACATACTTTCCCTTCCAGTCCCTCTGCAATGTCACTTATAAAGATAATAAAATGGACTGGCCCCAGTACTGAACCCTGCGGTACCCCACTAGTAACCTTCCTTTCTTCACTGTGGACTCCATTTACTATTACCCACTGTGTCCTGTTGTCCAACCAGTGTTTTACCCAGGCTACCACCCTGGGACCCACTCCCAGGTTGGCTACTTTGTTTATTAATCTTTTGTAGGGGACCGTGTCAAATGCCTTGCTAAAGTCTAGGTAGGCCATGTCCACAGCCCATCTCTGGTCTACTGCTTTGGTCACCCAGTCAAAGAAATCAATTAGGTTTGTCTGACATGACCTTCCCACTGTGAATCCATGCTGCTTTGGGTCCTGTGTCCCACTGGACTCTAGGTACCCAACAATTCTTTCCTTCAGAAGTGATGCCATCATTTGGCCTACCACTGAGGTCAAACTGACAGGTCATTAATTTCCTGCGTCTGTCTTGCTCCCACTTTTGTGAAGGGGAATCACATCCACCCTCCTCCAGTCCTCAGGTACCACACCATCCTCCCATGATTTATTAAAAAGTGTAGTCAGTGGTGTTACTAGTTCTTCCCTTAGTTCTTTTAGAATTTTGGGGTGTATCCCATCAGGCCCCATTGCTTTATCCACCTTCAGTTTTAGAGTTCTTTCAGAACCCTTTCTTCTGTGAAAGGACTAATATCAACCCCCCATCCAGAGTGCTTCTATTGACCGGATTAGGTATTTCCCCCTGCTTTTCTGTTGTGAATACTGAGCAGAAGTATTCGTTCAGTATCCTTACTGCTGCAGTGTCTTATTTTTTTTGCCCCCCAAAAATAAACACAGCCATGAGTGGAGCAGCCTACAGGAAATGAAGAAGCTGTGCAGTTGGGTACTGATCCCCAGAAGGGAGCCTCCTTACTCACCATTCAGGCTACCCTTAACCAACTGGTAAAGTCGGTCCAGGACATTGATAAAAAAAACTTGTTACCCTGATGCCTTGGAGACCAGGATGGAACAATGGGAAGCCACTGTTCAGAGGACTGAGGGATCTGTCCTACAGGCCTGTGATGTGACCACCAAACTAATCAAATAAAATGCATCACTTCATCAGTGGCTGGAGGTGGGCAAGAACCAGGCTCAGGAGAGGAATCTCTGCATATTGGGACTCTTGGAGAATGCTGAAGGAGAGGACTGTGTAGCATTTTGTCACTCTTTCCTGCCCTTGATTTTGGGCTTGGATGAAGAAGACCCCCAATAGCCATTGAATGAGCATACTGGATCTCACCTCGTAGACTGCCGGCTAACACACAGACCCCGAGAACTCTGTTGATTGTCTGCCATGGCATCAGTGATTGGGATAGAGTGCTCAGCATTGTTCACCACTGGAGAGCAATGAAATATGAGTCTGATAGCCTGAACATTTTCCCAGATTTCTTCTACTGCACAAGACAGAGATGCAGGGCATTTGATGGCAGCCATGGCTGGTTGAGGCAACTCAATTTACTGCATCAGCTACTATTCCCTGCACATCTTCAGTTAATGTGGAAGGGGAAATCTTACCAATTTAACAAACCTGGGAATGTGGAAAAGGTCCTCCATTTGATGGAGCAGGAATTGGAAAGTGCAGCTCATGAGGGAGAGCTCTCCTCAGAGGGAGACTGAATGTTTACTGTGGATGCCTTCAAACTGTAAGCTTTACAGGTGATAGGGGCTTGGTATTCACTGTATCCTTATTTTGGGGGTAGATCTGATGAACTGTTGGACTTCAGTTTCTTGGACTATCTGGCCTAGTTTGCTTTATATGGGGCCCAGATGCTATATATGGATGAGGGTCTGCTGCTAAACCCCTGGGACATGTTATGTACCACTGTCCTGTCCCTCAATGAAAGGAGATCTGTGTAGGATTTTTTTATGGCTGCAGAAGGTGGAGCCTGCAGATGTTTTGCATGTACAAAAGGAGTGATGTCATGTTTTCTGTCTGTGGAACTGACTGAAGGTGTAAATAGTCTCTTCCACCTTACCCTCCTCCAAGCAATGTTTTCCTCCCTCAAATAAATACGCTTTCATGTTAGTCAATGATTGCAGGGTACTATTTTCTTTCTTAAATGGGTGGTACAAGAACTGGAACCTGAGTAGTGGGAGTCAGCATTAGTTTTTTTTTTTTTTTTGGAGTAAGATCTATCCCCCCTCCACCCAAGATGCTCCTAAAGATCCACCCCCAACATTTTTTTATTCATGTGGGAGGGGCATGAGGTGACTCTATCATGCTGTAACAAGACACACTAGTTAGGGACCTGTATCAAGCAACAGAACGTGTCTGTGAAGTTGTGCAGCCCCTGCATTTTATTAAGGACTAGAAGAACAGAAGATACTTAATGCCTTCAAACTGACTTAAAAAAAACCTTTGGAACAAATGATTATCAGAGCCACCTGGGGTCTCAGAAGGAGACAGCTAGTGAAACTACATCTCCCAAGGAAAACATAGACATAGCATTTTAATTTACAGTAAAAGGCACATGTTTTTCTGAAACATTTATATACTAAAAAACACAAAGTTTAGCTTTTGGGATTAACAATATTTGTTTACCATATTCAATATAAAGTTTATATATAGTTTGTCTTTTTAGTAGTTTCAAAACTTTGAAAGCATTGGTGTTAGTAATGCATTTAGAAATACATTTTTAATTGTATTTACAGTTAAACATGCAGTTTCATGTCAGGGCACATTTTTTTGGGGAGGGGTTCAAATTATTTTAATCCTGGGCACAGTATATGATAAAGACAATCATTGATGATTAAGTTTGTTTTTTTAATTTTTATTGTTGAAAAAATAGAGAACTCCCTGCTGTGGTGGTGCCAAGTTTAAAATTCGAAATGCTGCTATGACACACAATGGGACAGCACACATCTCATTTCAATGGAGTAAGGAGACTGCTTTCATTTTCTATTTATGTGGGTTCAGTGATTACCGTTGGCATATCTTTTGATACTAGTGCTAAGACAGCCCTTTATTGAAAATATAGGTGTCTCAATACATATAGAATAATGTATAAGGAGGTGGTTGATATGAGAATTGAATGCACACCCGAGTTGAGTGATGCTACATAAACCCCGAGAGCGCAGCTTGAGGGGTTTATTCAAGCATCACTCGATGAGGGTGTGCATTCAGTTTGAGTACAAATCACCTCCTCATGATTTATTTTGTATAATTGCTTGGCATCAATTTTTACGTAGTGGAGATAACATACAACATAAATACAAAGCCCCACCATACGAGACAAGAGAAAGTATATCAGGAAACCTTAAAACAAACATTTCTTACCTTATCTACGTTCCCACAACAGCAAGTAAAGAACAGGATTTAGTGTGGTCAGGAAGACATTTACAGGAACAGAAAATTGAGTACAGAGGGGAAAAAAACAGTAAGATGACTACAGCAGTCTCTAAAAGATGTATTTTACATTTTTTCATCGGTTGTCTGTCTAGGTAACCTGCCCACACGGTCACGGAGTTCCTGAGGAAAGAAAGGGACTGTGTCCAAATCACTATTTTACCTTTCAGTAAAGAATCATGGCTAAATACTTTTTTACCCTTGTTCATTACTGTTACAAATTTTACTGTGGTGTACTTATGGGAGGAACACTTTATTTAACTATTCAGTGAACTAAGGAGACCCGTAACAGAGATGCAGCGCTCGGCAAGTAAGAGCGGATTTTATTTAAAATTCCAATGGCATTTTTTTTCACTTGCTCTCCCTGGGCTTATTTGTACACTCTAAGAATGATCGCAGCATCACTAAGATGATTGCAGTGCGTGAATCTCGTAACAGCTGGTTGTTACGGGAAATATCAACCACTTAAACCTATGGTAAAAATTGATGACTAGTAATTATAAGATGATAAACAGCAGCTAGAAAAAATAATATCCATGTAGAATTCTTACATATTTGTTTGACACCAGCTCAGCGTCCAGCTGTTAAAATTCCCAACTGATGTTTTACACTTTGTGCATCTCCAAAGTACCGTGCAGCACTTTGTTAACTATAATTTAAGTTCTGCCAGTGTGTATAATAACCTGGCAATGGCCTTCCTTTGATCCAGTTCTTAATTACATGCCTACATTGCTTTGGCATACAATTGCTAGGTAACCATAATGACACCTGTTACACATTCATTCTTTGGCTCCTAAATGGCAAAACAGTCCATTATACACACTTAAAACAGACATTTAAAATATGTTCTTTTTCAGGTTAGAACAGGAGACAAGATCAACATGGAATTTTTTCCATTTCAAAAATGGAAGCTGCAGTCCCAAACAATGCTTGCCCCCCCCCCAATTGTTGTACCCCTGCATGTCTCATTGGTAGAATGACTGATCTGTGTGGGTTTTTTTTCATTTTTTTTTTATAACAGCCTACTGTCTAGCCAGCAAAGCAGCAAGCTTTGTTCCTGGGGACACTTAGCACATCCCAAAACATTGACTGTCATAATTTACATTAGTCCGGTCAGAAGAAAGATGCTACTTCTTTTTATCATTAAATTAAAAAAAAGAGGAAAGGCCTAATATCTTGAAACAGATTTAAGAAAAATTATTCTGTACTTACTTTGAGACACATTTTTTCAGGTCTCCTCTTTATAATCAGAGCTGCTGATGCCACAGTGAAAACTTTGAAAAAAGCTAATAACTTGGTACAACTCAGCTTACATTTTAAATATATTCTGTAGATTTCTCCTGCCTATCTTTTATTACAGAAGAAATTTGGATGAATATATGATCTTTATCTGTTAGAGTTCATCTGCCTCTGTAGCTTACTCCCTACTTCAAGTCATAATGCTATGTTATGACATCACAGTCTGCAGTCATTGGAGAAACTGTGATGTCACAAGCCATGCATTATGACCTCAGGTAAGGAGAAAGCACCTGAAATACACGAACACTTCAGGAGCCACGGTCCTCTTTTCATGCAAATGGCCTCAGTAAAAAATAATGGGGGAAAACACAGAACTAATGTGAAATATAAACTGAACTGTGTCTAAATATTATGTTTTCTTTCACTTATCCTGAAGGTGTCAGATGCTCTTTAAGACTGGCACTCTGCTTGGGGAAGGGTGTTCATTGGAGCAAGGTGGCAACACGTATGTTACATGTATGTTTCAGTACTAAACTGTAACACAGTTGCTTTCATTTTTTTCCTGTACTATAACTGTTTTAAGACATTCCAATACATGCTTAAACCCATTTAGTTCTGCTTGAAAAGTTTTTCAACCCAAATTAGTGAACATGACTGTGGCTCTAGGGGCAGTTGCCTCTCCAAAGACTGTCATGACTATAACTTCTCCATCTGTCTGTCTGTCTGTCTGTATGTCTATCTATGTAATTATCTATATTTCTATCAGTTGCATCTACTTCTGTTTTTACCTACTGTATATGTAAAATAAACCTGCGTATCACATTTGCCTGCACTCTGAACACATACTTATGATACAGTGCATATTTGTACTCCACTCCTGTATAGACCCCATGCTGTCCTGATATTCCCATTATCACAGGCATAACTAACTTAACCTTATCAACAGTGACATAGGAACATAGAAGATGATGGCAGATAAGGACTGCAAGGCCCATCCAGTCTGCCAATTTCTTTTTCTACCTTATGGATGTGCCATCAGCCTTTGCTCTGTCAGTGGCCTATCTATTCATACTCATCTGTATTGCTCCCATATTCCTATCCGATGCCTGTTTGAAGCCCTGCACTGTATTCATATCACCCACTTCCTGAGGTAGGCCATTCCATGCATCCACCACCCTTTCTGTGAAAAGAACTTCCTCACATTACCCCTTAATTGGCCTCCCTCTAATATCAAGCTGTGTCCTCTTGTCCTGCTACTTTTCTTATATTGAAACATGTTAGACTCTTTCACCTTGTTAATGCCCTTAAGGTGTTTGAATGTTTTGATCATATCACCGCTCTCCCTCCTTTGCTCTAGTCTAGAGTATACATATTGAGCTCCGTTAATTTGTCCTCATATGTTTTCTGGTGCAGTCCCTGCACCATTTTTGTTGCCCTTCTCTGGACTGCCTCAATTTGCAAACCCCCTGTTTTTCTCTATCAAACTGTGTAAATAATCGCAAGACTGAACATATGCCAGCCATTACTTTTTGATGTACTGCCACCTATTCTACCTGTCAAACTTATATTGCTTACCATTCCTTCCATTGAAATCTACGCCTCCATATCTTTTCCTAATTATGTGTCTGCCTTCCTTAGAATACAAAATAAAATAAGTCTTGCTAGTTAAATGTCATTGTGTTGTTTCTTCATGTCTCCTTAACAGTTCCACACAACCTCACTAGCTTCATTATGCAGCCGTGGTGGATCTGACCAGAATTTGTTTTGTTTCTCATGTTTTTGCTCCATGTTTGGGCCAATGAGAGTTACTACCAGAGCTGAATGATTTCAGGCATGCTGTGTTGCATGAAATTGAGGTGGATTGTTTTGGTTCTTCTTATACTTTGACCTTTCCATACTACATTCTTCTGTTATATTAAGCAGGGCTCTAGCTATGTACTTATGGTGAACTGTTAAGGGCACCATCAGACCCAAAATAAGGTCTGGCAGCATGATGTTCATGGACTCTTCCTTCAGCTGTAGGCTTTGGGACTGTTTCTGTTATGCAATTCTTTTATATGGGTTATTCCCCCTTTGCTGTAACACATGGGGTGGGTTCTTATAATTGTGTGTATCTGAACAAGCCTTGCAGTTTATATTACTGTGTTATCCTCCTATGCTAATGATTTTTTTGTGACTTGTTTGCTTACAAAATCAATAAAGAAATAATGCAAAAAAATCAGCTTCTACAGGGAAAATGACTTACAAGTTCAGTGATGTTCTCCTTCAAACCAGCATTACTTAAACACAACCAACATCTAACTACCTGTCTCTCCTAATAATGTGCAGGGTTTCCACTACTTGACCTGTATTTTTTATACTGAACCGCCTGTTTTTATATGGAGTACATCTAGAACACTGCATTTC
The DNA here is from genome assembly GCA_016271365.2 of Neoceratodus forsteri. Taxonomy (NCBI): domain Eukaryota; kingdom Metazoa; phylum Chordata; order Ceratodontiformes; family Ceratodontidae; genus Neoceratodus; species Neoceratodus forsteri. Next base: position 817,836,151 of record CM057456.1, read on the forward strand.
CTTGATTATGTTATTGTTCCGAATATGCCATCTGTTAATGTTTTTGTAATATTGACAGTTTGCTCTGTAATTCTTGGGTCATCATTCCTAAAACAGAAGTTTTATTTGACTAGTGTACTTAGCTGCTTACCAAAGCTAATTAAATAAATAAGTAATGAACTATACCCAATACTCTGACAAATGTGGCTTGCACTTTGCACCTCAAAATGTATTTATTTTATTTTACAGTTTGTTTGGCCAGGATAACCCAGCGGAGATGCAACATATTATTTCCAGTCATGGCTCCTGCTGCCACCCCTTTCCACATCTGAGTAGACAGAGGCACTGGAAGGTTATGTGACTTGCCCTAGGTAACACAGTGAGTAATTGGCTCTGCTGACGTCTGAACCTGTGGGCTCCTCTCAATTCCCGTCAGTGCTCTAACCACTAGAACACACTGCCTCCTATACTTATGTATTTCATGTATTTCAGTGTGAATTCTATTGTTGCATGATGCAGAACTGTAGACTAGGAAATCTCGACCTTGAATCCCAGGTGTGTTATATAGAATACAAAATTTAAAGGGACACTGTCAACCCCCTTAGGCCTCAAAGTATCTGTAGTTTAAAAAACACATGCTAGGATTGGTCACAGACTGTAGAAATCTCTGATGTAGCCAGTAGTTTGAGTCTGATTCCTTTTTTCCTTTTAAAAATGTGTTTCTTTACAGTCCTTGTTCCATTATTACTGCATCCTTCCTGAACTTGAAAACACACCTGACACAGTCTAGTCACCCATGATGCAATGGAGGAGAGGAGACTATTACATCATGAGTGGCTGCACTGTTTGAGGGTGTTCGTAATGTTCAGAAAGTATACAATAAGAGCAGATCAAGGATTTGAAACAAAACAAAGTTGGCTATAATTACACCATTAGCATACATTTCGGTTCTACTAAGAAAGACAGCAAAAATAAACATTTAGTTCCACTAAGAAAGAAAGCAGATAAAACAAACAGCAACATCAGTTAACTTTAAAGAAGGTAAGCAATAATGAAATGTGGGTTTGCAACTATGATTCAAAAAGGTTTGACAGTGTCCCTTTAATAGAATGACACCAAAAAAGTGGAGCAGTCCTGAGAAAACTCAGCTTAGAAAAAATGAATTCACTGGCTGCAATCCTAGCCATGCATGCTGTACTGTCTGGCAATGGTTCTAATATGGCCACAATAAAATTAAAGGTTGACTGCTAGGCAGAAACTAATAGCAAAGCCAATGTTGTAGGCAATTCAGACCGTAATACTGAGGAGCTAAAGAGATATGGGCACAAAAAGAAGAGGACTGCACACAAATAAATGAGCCACACTACAGATAGATCCCTACTATCCTGTGAGGAAGAGAGAGTAACACACACACCCTACCCCCCAGAAAGAATGCCCTGCTGGTGCAGCCTCCAATTAGAATATGTCAGCAATAACACATGACAGGGGAAGGGAGAATTTTTTTAATGGTGATATAGTCTGGTTGAGAAAATGAGAACCAAACCAGCACTGTGATGTGGTATTTACATGGCTCAGAATCTCAATAGACAATTATGCTGTGCGTTTTCTCTGACACATTTAACATAGAAACATAGAATTTGATGGCAAATAAGGGCCACTTGGCCCACCCAGTCTGCCCATTTCCCTACCTAATGGATACGCTGCAGATCTTAGTTAACCAGCAGCCTACTTCTTCCTACCTCCACCCCTTAGAATTGCCTTATGACTGTCCCATGCATGCTTGAATTCCCCCACTGTTTTTGACTACACAACCTTCTCAGGAAGGCCATTCCATGCATCCACAACCCTCTCCATGAAAAAATACTTCCTCACATTACCTCTGAGCCATCCCCCCCTCGATCTTCAAATTGTGCCCCCTTGTTCTTGCACACCATTTTTTCTGAAAGATGCTACCATCTTGGACTTTGTTGATTCCCTTGAGGTACTTGAAAGTTGCAATTATGTCCCCCCTCTCCTCCCTTTCCTCAAGGGTATACATATTAAGCTCCTTAAGTTTCTCTTCATATGTCTTCTGGTGCAGACCCTGCACCATTTTAGTTGCCCTCCTCTGGACTGCCTCCATTCTGTCTATATCCTTGCAGAGATTGGGTCTCCAGAACCTCATGCAGTACTCCAGATGGGGTCTCACCAGCTGTCTGTACAGAGGGATAACAACTTCTTGTTTTCTACTGGTGATGCCTCTCCCTATGCATCCCAGTATCCCCCCAGCTCTCCTTACTGCCCTCTCACACTGCTTGCCCATCTTTAGGTCATCTGATATGACTACCCCAGGTCCCTTTCCATTTTTGTTGTTATTAGTATCTCACCCCCCACTGTGTACTCTTCCCCAGGGTTTTTGTTTCCCAGGTGCATTACTTTGCACTTCTTAGCATTGAATCTAAGCTGTCATACATTTGACCATTCCTCCAACCTTGCCAAGTCCCTTATCATCTTTTCCACCCCACCTTGTATATGAACCAATCTTTGTGTCATCTGCAAAGAGACATACTTTTCCTTCCAATCCCTCTGCAATGTCACTTATAAAGACATTGAAGAGGAACAGTCCTAGTACTGAACCCTGCGGTACCCCACTAGTAACCCTCTTTCTTCAGAGTGGACTCCATTTACTATTACCTTCTGTGTCCTGTTCTCCAGCTAGATTTCTACCCGGGCTACCATCATGGGAGCCACTCCATGGCAGGCTAACTTGTATATTAATCTTTTGTGTAGGACTGTGTCAAATGCCTTGATAAAGTCTAGGTTGGCCATGTCCACAGCTCCTCCCTGATCTACTACTTTGGTCACCCAAGCAAATAAATCTATTAGATTCATCTGACATGACCTTCCTGTGGTGAATCCATGCTGCCTTGGATCCTGTGCCCCTCTGGCCTCTAGGTACTCAACAATTCTTTCCTTCAGAAGTGATTCCATCATTTTCCCTATCACTGAAGTCAAACTAACAGGTCTATAGTTTCCTGCCTCTGCTCTGCTCCCACTTTTGTGAAGTGGAATAACATCTGCCCACCTCCAGTCCTCAGGTGCTACCCCATCCTCCCATGATTTGTTAAAGAGGGTAGTCAGTGGTGTCACTAGTTCTACCCTTAGTTCTTTTAGAATTCTGGGATGAATCCCATCAGGCCCCATTGCTTTGTCCACCTTCAGTTTTAAGAGTTCTTTCAGAACTCTTTCTTCTGTGAATGGACTGGTATCAACCCCCTATCCAGAGTGTTTCTATTGTTTGGTTTAGGTACCTCCCTCTCTTCATTTATGAATACTGAGCAAAAATAATAGTTTTGTATCTCTGCCTTTTCACAGTCACCCTCTGCCTACCCCCTTCCCTTTATTAAGCCTCACTATCCCTCCCTTGGTCTTTCTTTGCTCCCTGTTGTACCTATAAAAGGTTTTATCCCCGTTCTTAATTGAGTTGGCTATCTTTTCCTTGGTTTACAAAGTTATGTTAACTATACATGTTCTTACCAGTGTCTTCATGAATTGGCTGGCATAGTTGAACACAGCATATTTACTCATGTCAGCAGTAGCCCCAGCAAATGTCTGGAAAGCACCACTTGACAAAAAGTATTATTATTCTGCAGGTACCTTGCCTTCTCCTGGAGTAGCAGCATGGCTTCAGGCTGTTGCACTCTAGCTTAACACGCAGTTCAGCACACAGATTATTATGGTGTCTCTAGACAAACGCTACTAAATTAGGGATTGTTCCTCAGCAAGATTGCAGAAAGAGGTGCTCTTGAGTATTACCAGTGCAGAAAAGCCTTTCTCTGTTGTGTTGCTGGCATACATTGGCCTCTGCCATTCATATGTGCTGCCCCTGTCTGGGAATGTCCCATGATGCCAAAAACCAGTCGACAAGACACATTATGCTTTGGAAAGAAGGTTTTACAGTATGTGAGTATAGGAAGGGGTGTGCATTTTTAAAGGATATACAAAGAATACATAACAGAATTCACACTAGGCTGGGCTGCTCATGATAAACATTTTACTAGATGAAGTCAAAAAAATAGGGCACTCACCCCTTTAGCAGCAAAATAGAAGACACTGGCTCTAAGGACATACTATGCAAATGTGCCATTTTATTTCAGTCTGTATGTATACACCTTTGATAAAGGTTTATTCCAAAATGTATCAGGTGGTCTGTGCAATTCTGATGTGTTGGCACTGAAATAAAATGGTACATTTTGACAATATGTCCTTAGAGACTGTGTGTTTTCTATTGTGCTGCTAAAGGGGTGAGTGCCCAATTTTTTGTCTTCCTTTTTAAAGAAGAGTTGTCTCTATGTTTCTGTGAGGGCCTGTAGTTGTGGAGGAGGATCTGTCTATGTATGTGGGTTTGGGTTTCAGGATGTGAAAGTTGTGCATGTATAAAATACACAAATGATGTTATAGTGCTCCATCGATGTAATTCTCCCCTTCCCTCTTCTCTTTCTCTCCCACCTCTGTATGACTCTCAGAGTGCAGCTGATTCATCCCACAATGTTTATGGTCACTGTTTCAAGAACATCCACCACATGAGGGAGCAATTACACCCACACAAACACACACAAAGTTGCAATCTGTGAAAATTAACATAATGGGCAGTAATTACAACTGGAGAAACATATGCTATGCAGAAAAGTGAGGAGCAGTGTGGCCCTTAGTGCCTGAAAGAAAAAATCAGAACAGGAGGGATCTGCTCCACAACCTCAGGTAAAATTGCAATTCACAGTGGAGAAACAGACCCATTGACCACTGTGTTGTTTCAATATTTATTAGAAATAATATATCTGCATCAGCTCTAGGACAAAAACATATCAATATTTTGTGGTACACCACACAACTTTGTCAGGCTATTAAAATTCCTAATAATTCAGGGTATTAAAATAAATTTAATATGCAGAAAAATACAGAGAGAATATGTTTCTACCAAAAATGTAAATTAGTTACATTATTAATGGTTCCTTTCATCACTTTAAATTATAAATATAAAATACAAGCCCTTCAATCACTTCCATCATCAAACTTCATAACAAGTCTATTATTTTATACAATAAGGATTTATCTCTGATAGCAGTCTATTTTCCACCTAGTGTGATCAGTATAATTAGCACATTTTCTACTATACTCAGTGTTGGAACTATAGGGGGCTTGCTAGGGCTTGGCCCCCTTAGCTCTGAAGTGAGTCCTGGTAGCTCAGACATCACTGCCATTGACTTATAATGGAAGGGGAGATCAGTTTAAAGACAGGACCCTCATAAGCCCCCCCTAGCTCCCAAAGCTCATACAGTGTAATTTCAACACTGACTATACTCACTTATTATAATGATAGTATAGCACTACATTAGTGTACTAGATGTAAGGGAGGGAATCAAGGCTACAGAGGTACAGGGAAACTGGAGGGAAAGGAAGGGCTGGAGGTCCTGTGGGTTATCCTGGAGACAGGCTCTTGCACTGCTATCTATACAGAGATTGTATACAGACCTCCAGCACAGTGAGAGGAGTTGGATAAGTCACTTGGAGAAGCCATCATCAGGACTCCAAGAAAGAGGAAGTGGCTGCTAGTTGGCAACTACAATCTGCCAGATGTGGAGTGGAGCCTTCCAACGACAGCTTCAGCAAGGAGTAGGGCCATCCTTGGCTCCCTACAAGGGGCTTTTCTAAGGCAGCTAATCAAAGAACCCACTATGGATGTGACAATACTGCACCTGGTGCTTACAAGCAGGGACAGCATTCCAGACATCACATTAGGCAGTCCCCAAGGTACTAGTGATCATCATACAATGTGGTTTAACATTAAGACAGGAATAGAAGCTAATCACATGAGGATGAGGGTCCTGGACAATAGGAGGGTGGATTTTTAAAGAAATTGGATTGTTTCAGAAACTGCTTAGTAGGGGGAGTTGCCAAGAAGAGGTAGAGGCACAGCAGGGAATAATAAGGGCAGGCATAATTGAGGCAACCAGCCTCTGCATGAAGGAAGTGAGTAAAAGCAGAAAGAAAAGAGACTGTTATGGTTCTGTAGGGAAGTGGCCAAAGTGGCAGAGGGAAAAAGGGTGGAATTCAGGATCTATAAGGACATGCAGAGGAAGGAGGACAGGGAGTTTTACCATGTCAAACAGAGGGAAGCTAGAAAAGCAATGAGTGGAACAAAGGTGCAGACAGAGGAAAGAATAGCCAAAAGGGTAGCAAAAGGAGACAAGACTTTCTTCAGGTACGTAAGTGAGATGAGGACGGCAAGTGGAAGGACAGTGAGGATAAGGAGGGTGGCAGGGGAGGGGACTATGCAAAAGAAGACCAAGAAAAAGTAAACATCCTAAACATGTACTTCTGCTCAGTCTTCACAGTGGAGGAGGGGACAGACCAAAGAGGCTGTGGGGCACACAAGTCCACTTTCAGAGGAGAGTTCTGAATGGACTTGCAGCTTCAAAAGTGGACAAGGCTATGGGACCAGATGGGATGCACTCAAGGGTAATAAAGAAACTCAGGGAGGTGCTAACTGCCCCACTGATGGCCTTATTCGACAGTTTGCTGGAAACAGGCATAGTTCTTGAGGACTGGAGGGCAGCAGATGTTGTCGCTCTGTATAAAAGTGGCTACAGTGAGGATGCTAGCAACTATAGGCTGGTCAGTCTCACTTCATTGGTGGGGAAATTACTGGAAACCATGACAAAGGAAAGGCTGGTAGAGTATCTTGAATTTAATGGGCTGCAAGTCCACAGGCAGCATGGATTCACGGAGGGGGGTCATGCTAGATGAATCTGATTTCTTCAGCTGGGTGACTGGGTAAATAGATCAAGGGAAGGTAGTGGATAAGGTCCATCTGAACTTTAGTAAGGTCTTTGATGCTTTGCCATACAGGAGATTGATTAAGAAACTGAGCAGCCTAGGGATGGGATTGAAAGTGGTGAACTGGGTTACAAACTTGCTAATGGATGGACATTAGAGGGTGGTGGGTAATGGCACTCACTATAATGATAGGAGAGTGACTGCAGGGTGCCAAATGGCTCAGTACTAGGACCAGTCCTCTTCACTGTCTTCATAACTGGCATTGCAGAAGAACTGGAAGGAAGGTATGCATTTTTGCCAGTAATAATAAAATCTGTAATACAGTGGACAAGCAGAAGAGGTTGGAGAGAATGCAAAGGGAGCTTGGGAAACTCAAGAAGCTGTCAAGAACATGGCAGTTGGGGGTTCAATACCAAACAGTGAACATTTTACAACAAGGGCATAGGAACCCAGGAGCTGAGTATGGGATGGTGGTGGAGGTATTGACAGTCCCTAAGCAGGAAAGGAGTTATCATAACTGATGACCTCAAAATGGCAGGGTAGTGTGACAAAAGAGTGGGTATGGCTAGTCAGTTGCACGGGTGCAGAAGGAGGAGGTGTCGCTACTGTATCGCTCACAGGTGAGACTTCACCTGGAGTATTGTGTACAGTTCTTGAGGCTGCATTTCAGAGAGAACATAGACAGAGTGAAAGCAGTCCAGAAAGGGGCAATTAAAATGATCCAGGGGTTGCACCAAACACTCTAAGAGGAGAGACTAAGGGATCTTTCCAAACATGTACTCCCGGGAAGAGAGGAGCATGAGATAGGACATGGTAGAGACTTACAAGTACCTCACAGGGGTGAACAGGTTGCAGGAGGGGAGTCGCTTTCAAGTGAGAAGGAGCACTGGGACCAGAAGGCACTCAATTAAGCTGGGGGAGGATTAAGAGGCGTGCAAGGAAGTACTACTTCACTGATTGGGTGATAGATGTCTGAAACAGACTGACAGTGTAAGTGGTCGAGGCAAAAATAGTGGGGAACTGCCAGCATGAATGTGTTAGACAGGGGAATATTAGTAAATAGGTAGAGAAAAGGTAGGGTCATCAGAAACTAGCTAGGGTTTGTGGAGATGGACTAGGCAGGGAACATCTGGGCAGACTACATGGGCTAGGTGTTCCTTTTCTGCTGATGAATTCTGTGCTTCAATGTTTCTAGTGCTCTATCTATGTAATTCTCTCTCTCTCTCTCACTCTCTGCCTCTTTCATATGTAACTGTTTCATTACACTTGCATCTGGTTCTTGCACATCCATGTGCTTCAGCTGCTACAAGAACATCCACCACATGAGGGACCATCCTAACAAACAAAAAGATACAAGTTTTGAAAATCAACATAGGAACCTGCCAGCCATTAAAGGAGAAAAAATGGATGCAACAACTAGGCACACAAGGACTACTACAATACAAAACCTAAAGCCAAAATGGGTGCAAGTCATTACTAAGAGAAGATATAGGTTTGGTGTATGGCATAGAGTGAGATCTCTGAGGAAGAGCAGAGGCAGAGCCAGATTTGTTTTTTGTGCCTTTCTTTACTTTTAAAAGGTATGCCATCGTTGTCATGGGACAATATTCCTTTATGATTTTATTAAGTTAAATGCAGAATGCTATCACTTTGAGCCCTTTCCATTTTATTTTAGCATTTCAATTGAATTGCCAGATTGGAGCTGGAAGGACCCTCTGAGCCCCTGTGCTGTTGCAGAATACTCTGCTAGTGAGAGTTGGGAGAGAAGACAGGAAAGTTCAGAGGACAGAAGAACAAGAGAACAAGAGATATGACAAGATAGAGAGAGCTGTTCTCTGCATGCCATGTTTGGACAGAGATGGATCTGAAGATTGGAGAATGAGATGGAGACTAAACTGAAGATAAGGGAGAAGAGAAAGTGGAAGAATGTAAGTTGAACTTATGTGTCTTTGTTGCCATTGCTGAGCACTGGAAATAGGCAATACATTGGTCTTTTAAAAATTTAAGGAGGCACTGCAATATTTTACATATTGTGGATCATATTTTATTTTTCATGATTTGGTGATTCCGAAGAGGTGAGCGTTGGATACTTTTAGGACAGTTGTTAGTGGGTCTATTTTTTAGCTCTTTTATGTGTCTTTAAGTTGTTTATCTGTTTATTAAGTTTGGAAAGATTTTTTAGTTTTTGAGTTTTATGGGCTGAAGAGTCAGCTGACTATTTTTCATTTTGTGACTGGGTGAGGTGGAGTCTATAGCTGCAAGTGTTTACCTGTACAGAGTAGTGTGGTTCATCATAGTTAATATACAGCTGGGGAACAAGCTGAATATACTGACCTTTTATGTATATTTTTTGATAATTTACCAAGTAAACTATTTACATGGTGTTATAAGTTTTTATGGGATTTTCAGCTATCAACTTTTGAAGACAACTGCTTTGGAACCAATTTTAAGGAGACAGGTTTGAAGAAGTAATATCCTCCTATTAGAAAATTAATGTTCTAACCATGCCCTGGTGAGTGTTGAGTTACAGTACTTATATCTGTGTTTTTAATATAAATGTGTATCTACACCTAGTAATTTTAAAAGGTGGGATTTCTGGGTTTTTTTGTTTGTTTGTTTTGTTTTTGGCATTTTTGGGGCATTGTTAATTAAAACTCCTTTTAAATATTTATGTTTCTAGGAACTCCAAGGAATGTGGGTATAACAGAAGGACCCGTTGTAAATTTATGGCCAAAATATATATTTGTATGAACAGGTGGGAATTTTGAAGTACAGTAATTTGTTTTTTCTCTAGTCTAATAATTGACTATATACTTACTGTAGTAGTTTATTCCCTATTCTGATATTGATTTGACTGTTTTTTGATTTTAGAGTGATTGTTCAGAGTAATTAGCCGAACAAGGATTATTTACCTCAAGCATATATAAGGATTACCACAAAATGAACTAATAGGGGGATCTTCGATCTTCTGCAAGAAAAACTTTTTATTACTAGCAAGCTGTTTAAGTTAAAGCCTTTTTGTGCTACCGTTCCTTACTGTTTGATTATTATAGTGTGGTGTGATTGTATTTGAAACACCATTTGTAATTGTAAGATTAACTGCAAAATGAAAAAGGAATTTGAAGTTCAAACTCAGGAGATGAGATTATATAATGATAAAGTGGTTAAAGAAAATAAAAAATAGAAAGCAAGAATAATAAAAGATAACAGAGTTTACTAAATTAAAAGGAAAAGTGGAAGAACATTCTAGCATAATGGAGGACCCAAAGACATCATGCCCAAAGGTACAAAAGGATAATTATGTGATGCAAATGATTAAAGAGCTGGAGTCACAAAGTGCAGAAGTATTAAAACCAGTGACTATATCAGCCCGGTGGCACTGAGGGTTGAGACGCTGGATGCCACACCTCATGCCACACCAGCAACCCAGGTTTGGAAATGACCTGGGGGTCACCAGGGGTCAGCTGGGGGAGAGATCGACCATCTGGAGGACTGCTCTTTCTTCCTGGGGGTGGGTGTGGGATGCGCTCACTCATGGAGCGACCTCTGGTGGCAGCTGGAGGATTGCCAACTGAGCAAGCGCAGTGTATGCCATGGGTGGGCAGAGCTATGGCACTACATTGCCTCTCTGGCTGGGCTCCATGGGGGAACACAAAAGAGAGAAAAAAAAACAGTCCTGGGGATAGATGAAGGCACCTCGACCTTCCATAGCCCACAATCCCCACTCCAGGCTCTCTCCTCTCCATTGCCAGACTTGTGTGCTGGGCACTTTGCCCTATAAGATAGAGCACCCTGGGTGGATAGGGCAGCCCTACCTCTGGAGGGTTCAGACCTGCAGGTGGTGCTTGGTGACATGAGGAGAGAGGAGTGGTCACGGAGGGAGGTAGAGGCTGGGAGCTCCCAAGGTCACTGGAAGGAGTTCTCCAGGTTTGGAGATAAATAAAGTTAAAAAAAAACAATGACTATAGAAAATATTGATATTAGGCAAGAAGAAGGTGCACTTTCTTTAAATTCACATAGTTTAAGCACTGGTCTCCCAGATAAAGGTAATTATGAAGGGGATGAAGGCGTTATTATTCAGAAGAATCAAATTGATAATAGTGATTTTTTGACAGCTTTATTACTCCATATGTTACTAAGGAAAATACAATAATTCCATCAATTAGAAGTGCAATTATTCCCCAGCAGCAGTTATTAGAGGAGCATGTGAATGAGAAAATGATAGAGAAGTATACTAAGCATTTGCTTGAGAATTATACAGTAAAAGCTAATATCCTGATTGGGAAACAACTAAGAGAAATAAAATCAGTTCTGGTGTATACTAATCTCATAATGGGAAAAATTTTGAAAGTGTTGGAGGAGCATAGTAGGCAGTTGAGGAATATTAACCAAGCTGAAGGGAGGCAGATAAATACTAAAGAGAAAGAACAAGAAAATAAAACCATGCAACAAATAACAGAATAGGGAATATTAAAAGAACAAAAAGATTTTAGATTTATTAGAAAAGCAAAGAGAAAATAAGGAGAAAGGGATGCAAATAAAAAACCCTCTGCAAGATAAAACATGGTGGAAAGAAGAACACAAAACAAATTCAAGGATAAACAAATTCAAACAACCCTTGTGAGAAGTGATAAAGTGTTGAATAGTAATGTTCATCCTATTCCAATTGCAGATTCTGATCCAGATGACACAATACAAGAACCCAGAAGGCAGAAAAAAATGGTAAAATATAGAAGAGAGGATAGTTAACAACAGTTACCTACAGTGTATTTTAAAGGGATACTGACAACTCCTTTGTTGCTTAAAAGTATGATCTATAATATTCTCAAGTCCTTATTGAAGGCAGAGATTGTTTGGGAGGATCTCAAAACAGTATACCATTGCAAAGTGAGACCCCAAAAGGGCTATGTTTGCCTAGTTGTAAGATGTTATGGTATTAGACATTCAATTTCAAAATTATCAAAAGAAATAAGGAAAATGGAAGTTGAATTTGATTGTACAATAAAGAAATTTAATGTCACAGAGACAATGAAAACACAAAACACTCAGACTATGAATAAAGCTGGGGAAAAGAAAACTAATAAGAAAAAATACAAAAGAACTGGGTGATCAGCAAACAATATTTAACTTTCTGAAAAAGCCAGTTGAAATAGAGCATGTATTATCTGACACACTGCAGTCTGTGAAAACTATTAGAAGGAGATTGCAAAGGGGATTGAGAATACATAATAGTAGGATTTTGGATGAAGAAAATTATTTTAGTAGTAAATTAGAGTTGTCAAAAATCTTCTGTTCAGATATAAATATGCAGAATAAATTTGCTGTTCTGGAATCTGATGATTCTGAGGAAACATCAGATTTGGATGAAAGTGATTATGCAATATTTAGTGAATGAGATTCAGTTAAGGTCCTCAAACTGTGAGTTAAGAGTCTCTTAAGTGTACTAAGTTGCAATAAAGCCAGCCTCAACAGTAAGGTTGATGATGGTATTTTATTTATTTAATTGCTTATTTATTTGTTTTTTGGTAACTGGATAAGTACACTAGACAACTGAATGCCTATTTGCAGGCAGAACCCGGGAGAGTGCAAAACACAAAATACAACAGGGTCAAAAACACAAGTACATCAAGTCGACAAGATACAAATATAGAGAGCTAACAGTTCTGGAGTACAGATATGTGCAGTATGAAAATATTGCAAGTTGACCAATAATTAGAATAATTAACAAATTAAGATAAGGCAAGTGCAAAAATTAATGGCAGGAAAAGTACAATATGAAAATATTACAAGTTGACAAGTGATTGTTAAGTAACAAAGTAGGCTGAGACAAGAACATTATGAGGTTTGAGAAACAAATTAAGCAACATACATACAGTTGTGTTCAGGGGTGTCAGAAGCAGTTGCAGGTCATGGATTGGGTCAGGTGGGACTTGAGGGCTGATTTGAAAAAAGATAATGATGGTAGAGCCGTGGACATTTGAGGGAAGTAAGTTCCAGTACTTGGGAGCAAATGAAGAAAATGCCTGCTCACTCATCTTGGTCTGGCATTTGGTTGTTACAAGCAAGGTAGAGTACAGAGACCTAAGGAAGTAGGTGGAACTGTGTAGTAGTGGAATGTTGGTGGCTGGGGAGTTGGCCAGGAGTTCTTTATGTATAAAACAACCTAGAACATAGGCTCAAGAGGCAGAGGAGGATAGCCACCCTAAGGAGGAGTAGAGAGAGCAATGGTGTGTGAGACGTGGGGATGAGAGGGTAAAACACTATATGTTATTGTAAGTGATGTCCCATTTGTGTAAGGAAGTCAAGGGGGCATTTGTGAAGAGGAGAGTGCCATATTGTAGGCAGGGAGGAAGATGCCTTGGGTGATGGCCAGTCATTTGGGGTAAGCAAGTGTCTGAGATGGTAGGCTAGGCCAATTTGAGAATTTGTGGCTTATACTGGTTTGAGATGTGGTGGTGAAAGTCAAGCCCTGGGTCAAGGATAACACCTAGGTGCTTAAGTTCCTTAACTACAGTGACTGGAGAGCCATTTAGATACCTGATGTTCGGGGGGGTGAGAGCAGGTTGGCCTATTTGCCCTGGAGCTGAAAAACATCACTTGTGTTTTGAATGTGTTGAGTGCTAGATTGTTGGCCACTAGCTAGTTCTGTATGTGGGTGAAGTCCTTTGATAATTGGGTATTGATGAGTTCTGAGCTCTGGAAGCTGTGAAATAGGGCTATATCAGCAGTGTACATTATTACTGAGCAGGAGGTGGAAAGAGACAGGAGGTTTTTAATGAAAATTGAGAAGAGGAGAGGGCCAAGGGTAGACCTCTGAGGAACACCTTGGGTGACAGGCAGCTGGTGTGAAGAGGCATCCCCAAATTTGATGAATTGGTGGAGGTTGGTCAAGTAGTTGGAGAACCAGGTATTGGTGTGTGGGGGGAGACACCAATGGCTGCTAAATTTTGGGTTAGGAGTGAATGGTCAACAAGGTCAAAAGCTTTGGATAGGTCGATGAAGATGGCGCCAGCGAGAGAATTTTTGTACATGGCAGACGTAGCATCATCATCAGTAAACTTAATGTGGGTGGTTTTGGTGCTGTGGGCTTTTCAGAATCCATGCTGGCAAGGGGTGAGGAGGTTGTCAGCTTGCAGGTAGTTCATTAGCTGGGAAGCAGCAACCTTTTCAAGTAGCTTGCTGAGAATGGGCAGGAGAGCGATGGGACAGCATTTTGAGATGTCTTCAGGGTCACCCTTTTTGGGGACAGGAACTACCTTTGCAACTTTCCATTGCGATGGGACCACACCAGATGTGAGGGATAGACTGAACATGTGGGAGATGGGGAAGGAGAGAGAGACTGAGATCCAAGCTTATCCTCAACCTCGGCCTGGAGCGGCACCAAGAGGAAGGGAGGGAGTTAATGATGTGGTGGACTTCTTTTCTGGTGACTAGTTTCAGGTAGAAGGAGGGGTGAGTGGGGGTCAGATGCAGCAGGGTTGTAGTCCTGGGCAGTGAGAGGTGGGCAGGAGAGGGAGAGAGATTGCCGAGCTGAGTGTTGAATGCATTTGTGATAGTGAGTGGGTCGGTACAGTGTGTGCCATTTATAATCATGTCCTTTTGTGAGGAATTGGCGAGGAGCCACGGGAGCCCTTTGGTGTGTCCAAAGAACCTGCTTGGATTCCCTGCAGAGGTGGTGGGTTCCTCCTGTAGAAGGAGCTTTTGACTGCAAGTGTTGCTTTTTTGCATAGGTTTTGCATTTCCCAGTAGTTAAGCCAGTCATGAAGTTTGAAGAGGCTTTATAGAAGGCCCAGCATCTCTCTCTTTTTTACAGATCAAGAGAAGGTCACCATGTAGCCAGAGGCTGGCAAAGCCTCAGACTCTCCTCTTTGTGATAGAAATTAACCAATTTTAGAGGGAGAGATGTGGGACTGAAAAATGTGTGAGGCAAGGTTTACATCAGTGGAGGCTAAGATTGGGGACCAGTCAATGAGGGAGAGCTCATCATTGAGGGTGGTTTTGTCAAGGTGCGACATCCACTCTAATAGAGAGGAGGATAAACCATGGGGGGGGCAAGTAGGACTGATAATGATTTGTGAGAGATAGGCCTTGCTGATGAGTAGTTCATAGGGTCTGGAATTAAAACTTAGCCAGTAGAAATTAAGGTCTCCCATGATGATTATTTCATTCCAACTGATCGAGGGTAGTATGTTGTTGATGAGGGCAGTTAGTCCTGATATGCCACATTTTGGGGGATTGTAAACACAAAGGACATGAAGGGTTTTGGTGCTACCAGTAGTAAGTGAGGCAAAAATTAAGGTGGGTAATTTTAAGTCCTTTATAATCTGTCCCGGGTTGGAGGAAGAGGGCACCACGGTTGGGTTCTATGTCTCCCACCAGGCAGAGATACAGAACCAAGATCCATAGTGGAGTAAATTTCAGTATTTCACACCAGATTAGAGCGGGCAGGATGGATTTCCTTCTGGTGTGAGGTACTACCAGGAGCTGCAGTTTTAGATTTAGCATTGGTGTTCGGTGGCTGATGGGTACATAGTAGCAGTCTGGAATAGCTAAAATCTCAAGGGGGCAATAGAGTCATTCAACCTGGTCCTGGGGTTGGTGCAGGGAGTCTGCTAATAATAATACCAAAATTAGCAGACCAGGAAATAGGCAGGTGGTGATGCTCACCTGTGCCGCTGCTGCATACATAGCTAGACCTTTAGTGGAAAAGTGTTAGTAAGGCAGGGGCGGTGGTAACAACTTTAGAGCAAGCAGAAATTAATGCAGTGAACAGTCCCACCTGGTGATCTAGACCAGGCAGATCAATACTTTTCATGAGTCGTGCCAGGATCTAAGTGGTTAATTTAAGGGCTGTAACAGCTCCTCTTATGTAATTTGTGTAGAGATTACATGGACCTGTAAAGAAATGAACAAAAGGGAGAACACTGAGGCAGCACTTGCAAACTAGGTAAAAAAATTTAAGACAGTGA
Organism: Neoceratodus forsteri; assembly: GCA_016271365.2. NCBI lineage: Eukaryota > Metazoa > Chordata > Ceratodontiformes > Ceratodontidae > Neoceratodus > Neoceratodus forsteri. Next base: position 817,851,915 of record CM057456.1, read on the forward strand.
TCACTCAGCTAAGTGTCTGAATGAGTACAAAGCAAAAGACCCTTAGGAAAAGGGATATAAAGGTGGTTACTGGGCCAACAAACTTTTAACAAGAAGCTAGTTAGAATACCAACAAATGCACCTCAGCAATTAATGCAGGCAGGCTAAACCTCTGGAGAATATTTCAGAGAAGGTAGTTGCTAAGGCAACAATAATTGGGACTATGCTACTATTAAAACAGTGATGGACCTTCTTAAACAACTGATCCAAACATGTCAAAAACCTTTGGGAACAGACTGCAAAACATACAGTAGTTGCCAACTTAATTTAGTAAGGTCCACACCTGAGAAAAACTAAAGCAATTGCTGCAATACCTTTAGGGATGTAACAGCAAAAATAGAAACTGCAGTAAGCTTGCCCACTGGTGCAGTGGTTAGCTTCCACCTGCAACGCTGATGTCCTGGGTGCAGAAGTGACCCTGGGGAGTCAGAGAGCCAGCCAGGGGGAGGAGGACCAAGTGTCTCCAGGACTGCTCTCCTCTTCCAGAGGGCAGGGAAGGTGGGGAAGCATCTGGTTCTTGACCAACCCCTGGTGGAGACTGGGGGGCTCTGACAGCCAGTGGTCAAGTATTTTGGGAGGCGTGCCAGATGTTCAGCACTTCATACACCACCATGTCATAACACAACATGCCTCCCTGGGGGTCAACATTTACAAAAAATCATTGGCTGAATGGGAGGATATCCACCCTCCACCAGACCCCATGCAGCCAATTGAGCACTCCCCCCTGGATCACAAACTAGTCTCCGTTTGGGGCACACCCCTCCCCAACAGCCCCACCCTCGGGGGGTAAGCTAGGGTGCACTCCAGAGGATAGGTAAGTCCCGGGAGATAGGGCTGGGTGGCAGGGGCGAACTTAAGGTAGCCAGCCAATAGTAAAAAAAAAGAGAAACTGCAGCAGTCAGCTGAATACCTAAGCAATAGGATAAAACATTGGGAGACCCACTTATGCAGCAGCCACAGACAAGACAACACTGAGTTATACAAGGCTCCAAATAAGAGGAGTTTGACAGTGAAGCTACACAGCTAGGCAGCAACAAATTGGCGTGAACAAGTCTAGTTGTAGTTGAGGAATAGGGTTTGCGTTGAGCAGAGTCTCCAGCTGACAGCCATCACCATAGCTGATGCCCACAGTAGACACCCTTTGTGCTGCAGCCCTTTGTGCCACAGCCCTTTGTGCAAGGACCACCTCAGTGGAACACTTGGTGCATCTGTCTTTACAGAGAAGGAGTAACTTCAATTGGCTCTCAGCAGGGGGATGGGCAGGACAGTCCTCTGGTGGTGCCGCAAGTCAGGAGCCATTGTCCAGTGGGCCAGTGGTGTGTTGCAAGGTCAGCAGTCAGAAGGGGGAGAGTCGCAGGTAAGGCTGAAATTGCAGCTCTCTCTCTGACCCCTTTTTTGGCAGTGACCACTGGTAGGAATGTAACAAGATCAGGCAGTTGCAGCTTTATTTAAAGGGCTCCTTTGATTCAGTGGAGCCTGGGGAGGTTGAAAGTCTCACACCACTTCTGGCAACGCTCCAATTGGTTCCTGGCAGAGGGTGGGCAGGACAGTCCTCCCATGTTGCTGCAGGTCAGGAACAATTGTCCAGTAGTCTGGGGGTGTGCTGCAACTTGATTAAACTTTATTAAACTATTTGATATAGTACTGTTCCAAGAGACCTAGGTAGATAATAATTTTGACTTGTTTTTACAAGGTTTTCAAAAATGTGAAATACCCACAAGAAAAGTGAATAATAAGGGTAGAAGTTGGTGGGGGAAGGGGCAGTTTGAAGACCTTGGTGAAGACTAGATTAAAATGTAAAGTTCAGATGTATCACAAAGAAGATAATGATCATAAATTTTGGCTGGTAACAGGAATCACTTTTGATAAAAACTACATTGTGGTGATACTAAATGTATATTTGAAATCCTCACTTTCCATTATGGAATTTGGGAATGAATTATGGGAGTTAAGGAACTTGTTGGAAGGATTGTTAGCACAAGATAAATTCATATAGCTATTATTGATGGGGAGATGGGAATGCTCGTATAGGAAATTTAAATGAATATTATGATGAACAGGAAATGGATAAAATTAATATGCTTTTGAATATTCCCAATAGAAATGCTGAGGATAAAAAGGTTATTAGTAAAGGTAAAATTCTTTTAAAATTTTCTTAGTCTATAACTAGTGTATTTTAAATGGAAGAATAAAAGGTGATTGTTATGGTAAAATTACGTTTCCAACTAAACAAGGAGGTTCAGCTTCAAATTTAGCTATTGTGGATGCTAACCTTTTGGCCAGGGTGGAAGATTTTGAAATTTTGTACGAGGTGGCATCAGATCACTTTCCTATAGTGGTAAGCATAAACTTAAAGGACCTCAATGAGGAAGCTATCAATGAAGCACAGGAAAGTGAAGCCAATGAACACCTGATTATAATGCCAGATAAAAAAATAAAGTGGAAGCCATTATTTTCAAGAATTACAGAAATGTTGTTATGGTGGGAGACTGAAAACTAAATTTAGTGAATGTCCAGAAACATACATTTTTTAGCAGCTCAACAAGGTGCTGGATTATTTTAAATATAATCTAGTTCAAGGGACCAGAGTGCAAACAAAAACTAGCAATCTAGCAGTTAAAAGTGCTTTGGTTTGATGAAGAATGTTTAAAAATAAAAAGGACAGTGAATTTATTGGCTCATAAATCATGAAAAACAATTAATACAGAATATGGGATTAGAAGTCTGTTTACAGACAATACCAAAAATAGGAGTAGTGGTGGATGACTTAGAAGGGTAGCAGAAGTTGCAAGATGATCCGGCAAAATTGGAGGCCTGGTTGGACACTTGGCGGCTGGGGTTCAATGCCAAGAAATGCAAGATGCTACATTTTGGTGCAAAAACCCCAAGAAGGAGCTACCAGCTAGGGGGGATTAAACTAGCCAAGATGGAAGAGAAGAAGGATCTGGGGGTGATCATAATGGGAGCAATGAACTCGACACAGTGTAGAAAGGCAGCTGCAAAGGCCAACTGGATGTTGGGTTGTATTGCCAGAGGCATTTCCTCCAGGAGGGGGGAGGTGATCCTATCGCTATACAGGTCACTGGTTATGGAGTATTGCATGCAGTTCTGGTGACTATACCTGAAGAAGAACATTAGGTTGCTGGAGGGGGTGCAGCGCAGGGTAACAGAAATTATACAGGGGCTAGGAGACTTTTTTAAGTTAGTCTATTTATGCTTCCGGTCCCTGATGCCAGTACATCTGACCCAATCCCTCAGCCCCATCCCCCACTCACAGCTTACCTTTCAGCGATCCCCATGGCTTGCCCCCGTGGCAGGGTGGTGGGGATCCCTCAACCCACCCAACACATGAATCCGGTGCTGGAGGTTACTGCAAATCATGGAGTCAGCACCTGCAGGGATCAGCTTCACTAGTCTGTGCCAGGACCTCTTTTCCTCCTTTCATTGTTCCCCGAGATGAGGCATGCAATGACATCACAAGGAGAGAGCGCATATGTGTCCGCATGCACTCCTCCAAGCATCTGCCTCATCTCCTCCCCTTCAAAGCATCAGTACACCAGCCCCTGGACTCCACCAGGGGCCAGTCATGAACCAAGTGCTGGTGTCCTCCCTCCCCAGAGAAGGAGAGCAGTCCTATGGATGCTCAATCCTTCTCCTCCCCTGCCAACTCCCAGCTGCCCATGCTCATTCCCGAACATGGGTTGCCGGTGTGATGCGAGGTAAGGCATCTAGTGCCTCAGCCCTCAGCACCACCAGGCTGTGGGGCTATGGGACTTGCCCTATGAGAGCAGTCTGAGGGAGCTGGACATGTACTCACTGGATGAGAGGAGGGAAACCTTCAAGCACATGAAGGGAATAAATAAGACAAGCAGGGAGGGGCTTTTCAAATTATTGAGATTGGAAGGGGGAAGGTTCAGGAGGAAAATGAGTAGACACTTTTTTATGGAGAGGGTGAAGTCTGGGTGGAACGCATTGCCAGAGGAAGTGGTATCCTGTAGAACAGTGGGTTGCTTCAAAAGGGGATGGGACAGGGTAAGGGGAAGGTCACTGGAGGGGGAGAGTGAGGGGCAGCTGTGGTATAAGGGCTGCTAGCTGCACAACTGAGCAGACTAGATAGACTATAAGGCCTTTATCTGCTGGCAATTTCATATGTTCATATTCAGAAAAAAAGGGCTTATGATAACTATTTATGGGGTGAACTTCAAGGTGCTATTAAGAATAATGATATAGAAGTTTCTGGATGCTAGTTGCTAGTGCTCAAATCATTATAATATGAATATTGATGCCCTAATTCCTGCTTCAAAATGTATTGGGTATTTTCAGACCCTATATGATCAGAAATAGAATAAGACAGTTGAACCATTTTATACTGTGATCCATAATGATGCAATGGATATTGATACCCAATGGGAAGTACTGACTCTTATGATGTGATGGACATTGATACCCAATGGGAAGTATTGACTCTTACTTAGGTGCAGAATAATATTATGGATCTAAGACTAAATAAAGCACCAGGGGTAGATGGAATTCCAGCAGAGTTTTTTCAATGTAAATCTGAATGGTGGACTGGGACATTTTGTAAATTGTTTAGTTTTGTTATTAAATCAACTCAAATCCCCAATGTCTAGCTCACAGTAGAAATTGTGTCAACTTTTAAGAAGGGCTGTAGGAAAAACCCATCTAATTATAGACTAATCTCCTTGCAGTGTATTTCGGCAAAGATTTAGTCACGTATTCTTCAAAAAAAAAATCATCTCTGGGTGAAAGATTGTAAGGTCATACGCACAAGACAATTTAGCTTTCATGAAAAATTCTCAACTACAGACAATATATTTATTAGGTTATGATCTATGACAATGAATTATGATCATGAAAAAGTTAGTGAACTTATATAGGAGTGGACTTTTTCTGGCTTTTATTGATATTCCTGCAGCCTTTGATGATGTGGGTAGAGTAATTTTATGGGAGATTTTAAAAAGTTGGAAAATGGATGACAGACTGTTAGCCTTGTTACAGAGACTTCACACAAATACAAAGATACAAATTAGATATCGTTGTGATGGAAAATCAACAGACCCAATTAGCACCTATAAAGGTATAAAACAAGGATGCCTTTTGGCACCCATAGTATTTAATTTATATATAGACCAACTAGTTTATAACCTTGATGAAATGGCTACTGATGCCAAAAGAGGATACCAATGCTGCAAATATACAGGGTAACCTGATTAACATACTTTTATATGCAGATGTCACTATTTTTAATATCAAAATCTGCTATAGCGCTACAAAATGCACTTGACTTAGTTGTGTGTACCCTAAACAACTTAAAGTTACAACTTAATGTAGATAATCAGAAATTATGGTTACTGTATTAATAGACCTAAGAACCTCAGGTATAAGTGGTTTACAAATGGGACCCTTTTAGAAGAGACTGATAAATACATTATTAGGGAGTAAATGTCAGTGCTGAGAGAGGTTGGAAATCACATATTGAGATAAGTAAAAAAAAGGCAAGATAAGCAGTTTTAGCTATTAATAGATTTTCAGAACAATTTGTTAATAAATCAACTTCTTCATTATTAAAGATATTCCAAATGAAAGTCAATTTAGCCCTTTTATATGGCACTGAAATATGCAGGAAATGTAAAGTGGTTGGAGGTCCTTGAACCAATTCAGAATCTTTTAAACACTTAGCCCTTGGCTTCCCACAGTTCATTCCCCCTGAATGTTTAAGAGCTGAGACTGGTATTCTTTCTGTAAAGGCTATTTCTGACTTAAGACAAATCAGCTATTTTTTAAAAATAAGTAAAAGTGAAGTTGTAAATCCTTTATTGTATGTGTGTTAGTTAGATATAGAGAATGTCTTCGGTAATGGTGATTTATTATTAATAAAATTATGGACCTGGTTCAAAGAACTAGATCTAAAACTAAGATATATGGGGCTAGACAGTATCCTTAAAAGATGACATATCTTAGATTTACAACAATATGTAAGTGCTGCTAAAGAAGTGGTTATGGATACCTATAAGCAAAAAGATATAGAGAGACTGGGTTTAACTAAGAATTTTCAGAGTTATAGTAACATCAGAAAAACACATCAAATGGAAGATGATATTGTAAAGTGTAAAGACAATTTACATGTCAAAACACTTGCAATGTTACAGTTTAATGTTAATTCAGGAGTAAATATCTATTTTTTAAGTTGATCTCAAAATGCTAGGGGATTAGATTGGAAGAGGGGATGCTCAGGGAAATGGCGTGCAAAACATATCCTTTTGGAATGTGATTGTCTCTAAGATTTAAGGAAAAACTGGTTTGGCACACATTATCCCATGTGTTGAATAGTTCTCCAAATGAAAAAAAAAATAATTTTCTTTTAAATTCTCCTAATATCAGGGTACTGTAGTCAGTCTCTAAATTGATAATAGCTGTTAACTCTATGAAATAAGACCTGTAGTATAATTGATTCTCTGACTGTGCATATATTTGCAAACCTTTTATAGGTCATTTTTATGACATGCTTATAAAAGTATTTATTTGCTATTTTAAGATATTCTGTTCATGTTGTAATAGTAGTATCCACTTCTGAATCATTTTCCTCTTTTTCACATTTGTATTTATTTAGTGGATTTTATATCAGTTTTCTTCTTACTTTTTTCTCTTTATGGAATTTGTGTGTTGAACTAAAATGTTACACATACTTTGATAAAACCCTGTTGCAAATTTAGCTCTGGATCCAGCTGATAAAACACTAAAAATGGATGGGGGGGGGGGCTTTAGTTTAATATTTCATCTTTGTCAGCTGCCTCCACCCCACCTCCCAGCTTCCATCACCACCTGTGCTATGCAGCAGTGTCAGTACTTGATATGAATCCAGATCCCTAGTGAAAAGATAATTTTCTTTAAAACAGTGTGTTTGGATTCACATTTAAGTGCCAATGCACACCTACTAAAGTTCCACAGTGAGTTCATTTTTTTTAAGTGATGCATAATTGTACAGAAGAAATGGGTTGATTGTCATTCCCAAAGACAAACCCCTCCTGAGTCCTGTCTTTGTTTTGGTATGGATGGCACAAACATGAAGCCTGATTGAGAAAAAAAAAGATTTGTGAACACAGCACTATCAGCTGGGTGCCAATCCATGAAGTATTTAGGCTGATCTTGTGTCTTGCAATGATATTGATACAAACACCATTTTCATGATGGGTGTACTGAAAAAAACCTTGGATGACCATGGGTGTAAGAGAAAATTGGGTGGAGAGGCACTCAAATGCATACAAAATATGACCAGACTGGTCATTTAGAAGTTAGATTCTAGTCAGCCTTATCAAAATCATCTATTTTGAAATTTATATATTTATTTTTATTTATTTAGTTATCTAAGTATTGGAATTACAGTATCTTTGAGCCAGAGACTCATTTATGAAGGTTCCACATGAAGAGTGTACAGGGACAAACAGATAATATGACAACATACAATAATTCATAAAATGTCAAGCAACAATTCAAGTCAGGTGATACAGAGATTACAGAGTCCCATTTTTACATCATTATAGAGTTAACACTAACAGAGTTTCCAAGCATGTTACAAAGTCAGTTATAACAATGGCACCTGCAGATAAGTTTCAGGAGCATTAAAAGTAGTTGGGTAGGTAAGGGGTGCTGTCAGTAAGGTGACATTGTCAATAGTGTAAAGCTCTGAATGCATGTGCATCAGAAGCAGACCAGGTAGGAAGGGGCGGTGGCCAGATCCAGCAACAAGTACTCCAGAGCAGAGAGAGAGTTTAGGCTGACAATAATATCTTTGTCACATAAATTAACTTAGGGTAAGGGGGCAGAAAACTGAGTGGTGTTGGGGTAGGGGAAATTAGGAAGAGTAGAAAAGGTTGGGTGGGGAGGTACAGTAGGAAGAGAAATTAGTGGAGAAAAGGGAGAGTAGCAGGGGAGGGTGAAGAGGGGAAAGGGTGGAGGAAGGGCAGCACTGGTGCTTGTGGGCAATTAGGTGAACTGACTCAACAGAGTACTATTAGCAATCACAGCTACTAAGTGTGAGGAAGTGCTGCCTGAGTTTGAGCTTGAAAGGGCCTAACTTGTGTTCAGACAGGATGTGGGTGGGGAGGCCATTTAGCCAGGTAGGTGCCCTGAACATGAATGTCCATTGCCCTTGACCTGTCTGGCAGAAAGGGACTTGATAGGAAACCTTAGTGGTGCTCTTCATGCTCCGAGGGTTTGAGGCATGTATGAGGAGTTTTTGTGTGGAGGGAGGAGAGAGCCCGAGAGTAATTGTTTTTGCCATCAGGCAGGAATTGTATGAGATCCTGCTCTTTAGGTTTTGCTAGTTGGTACGATCATACAGATTGCAGGTGTAGGTATGCCTGTCCACACCAGCAATCAGTCGGCAAGCTTTATTAAGAGCTATTTTGATTCTACTAAGGGCAGTGTCGGTTGCAGACCCATAGATAACTAGCTCAAAATCTATTATTGAAAGGACAGAACTTGTTACAGCCAGACAGAAGGCATCAGGGGTCAGGCAGTACCTGTGTTTGTAAAGGAGTCCAATTCTGCAGTTAACTGCCTTACAGACCAGATTTATGTGTTCATGGTAGGAGAGGCAGCTGTCAAGGGTTATGCCCAGATATTTAAAGTTATTGATCTGTTCAAGTGGTGTGCTGTGGCTATTGAAGATGGACAATTGAGTTGATTTGTGTTTGTTATGGGGATTGGTGAATATCATAACCTTTTTTTTTTTGAAGTAAAAAACAAGTTTATGGAGTCCAAACCAGGATTCTACTTCAGTGAAACTACACTGGAGGATGTTTTCAAGAGGGAGAGGATCAGGATGACTTGCAAAAATAACTGCATCATCCACATAAAGGAGGAGCTTGCCTGTACAGACTTGAAGGAGGGCACTGAGGAAAAGGCTGAAAAGAAGTGGGCCAAGAATTGTGCCTTGAGGGTCTCCAGAAAGTATGGGATGGCTGTCTGAGAGCGTGTCACTGATTTTACCTGCTGGGACCTGCCTCCCAGATAACTGGAGAACCAGGATGTGGTTTCACACAAGAGGCCAATGTCAGAGAGTGCGGTGAGTGGGAGGGCATGGTTGACAGTATCGAAGGCCTTCATTAAATCTATATAAATTGAGCCTGCAAGATGACCACGATTGATAGCTTTTTGTGTAAAGTCAGAGAACTCAAGAAGGGAAGAGAAAGTACTATGCTCCTTTCTGAAGCCATGCTGCTGATGGCACTGCAGAGTGTATTTGGACAAGTATTGAGATAGTTGGTCTGTTACAATCTTCTTCAGAGCTTTAGGCAGGGGAGGGAGGATGGATATTGGGTGGTAATTACCATGGGAGGCCCTGTCACCAATTTATGTACAGGGTCACCACAGTTGCCTTCCAGTGTGTGGGGAATTGTCCAAGACAGAGCATAGTAGAAAATGCCTACTGATTGCTACATATTTAGTCTAAGTAGTTCACTGAAGAACTGGCATATGTCTGAGACAGTACTTATCCGATAGTGTCTTTAGAGGTTAGAAAAACAGTGTAAATTATAGATTTGCTGGGAAAGGGGTGACATTTATGAGGTATGAATCTTTCTTGAAAGATGATACATTCCCAAGTGAAACTAGTAGCAAGAAGCTGTTTAAATGCAAAGTATTTAAATGCGCAAGTTGTTGCATTCTGAAGGGGGTAAACAAATCTCCAGTTTAATAGGCAACCAGTATTTAACAAATATTTAACAAGCTGTTTCAGTTTCCTAATGGCATCTGATACGCAGCTTGGAGTTATGCCTCCAACATTCTTAACAGAAAGAAGGGAGTGTTTTATTTCATTTGGTATGGAAGGATACACTGAAAAGTCCAAAACACGTGTTCTATGATACTCCATTTTCCAGCTACAGATAGAAAGATGGATGTAGGCTCCGCCCACAGCCATAAAAAGGCAGCATTTAGGTACACTTCATCTTGTATAAACCTTCCTTAAATTTCTCCTTCCTATCATTACTGAGGAAATTTATATGAAACATGATCTTAATCCCTTACAGTTGATCTATCCTTGTTTCTTTTTTTTGGGGGGGCTGGTTCCCCAAAACCCTAGGTGGGCTGACCAGGCTCTGGCAGCCACCCTTCATACTCGGGCTTACTCCCCTGAGTAAAGCTGCCGGTAGACAAACTCTGGTGGCCAGAGGGGATGGCAACAGAGCCGGCTCATTAGTGGGGGCCAGCATTTTTGTGTGCTGTAAATCCCACGGGGGCATGGACGTGCAATTATGACCCGCATCCCCAAACGTGCAGGTGCCAACCGCAGTGGAACTCCCAGCTTCTGCCAGGGGTCCGTTGAGTGTCGGACACTCAACCTACCTCCTCCCAGAGTAGGAGAGCAGTCCACCAGATGCTCAATCCTACTCCCTCTGGCTGGTCTCTAACTCCCTGATCCATTCCTGAACCTGGGTCATCGGTGCTACAGACGGCAATTTTGCCTCTGCACCAGCGGGCTGGCCTGATCTATTCTTGTTTCTTATCCACATTTTGAATTCATATCTCTCTACAGCTAAATCATAATTAGCCATGGCAATGACTATGATGCCCCAAGTAGAGTACAGTATTATGACTTCAGGGGCCAAATATCCAAAAGATAGCACCGGCACTAATGGGGTTTGTGCCTGCACTATCCAGATTTACATATTTTTTTTTGCTATATTCAGAGGCCTCTGTAGCATGTGCTAAACTCGTTAGCAGCCACACACTAACATAATGCTATGCCCATGCAAATAAGGGGTTATCTCCTGCATACAGGCACAGTGGCATTTTCAAAGGTTTGAGATGGTGGTAAATGGCACCCAAAGTTGTGCTATTTACCGCTGCCAAAAAAATCATCTTAACCAGGCACTAAGCCCGCGTCCCTACCCCACTGATGGTGGAAAAGCTGTACTGCAGCCTCCAGACCCCGCTAATCCCACACTCCCACCCCACCAATGGTAGAATGGCTGTACTGCAGCCTCATGCCCCTAATTGCCAGCATGCCAGTGAGGTTGCAGGCCCTCATATTCAGAGGCACCTCCCAATCTCTGACCATCTGGACTGTATATGGTATACCACTCCCTGGTGGTTTCTTTCTCAGGAAATGGCAGAGATGTTTCACAATCCATATCATTGGCATACCCATGATGCATTGCTTGCAACTCTTGAATTAAGTAACCAATAATACCTGACAGGGTGGGTGGTATTGGGCAATACTGAACCTCCCAGGGACATAATGAGGACCAGCACCACAGGCGCAGGCCTTATAGCCCCTGGAAGATCTGGTATTGCCCAACACCACCTATCCTGTAGGGTATTACTGCACTTAGAAAATGGTCCACTGTATTTTATATGCTCGATAAAAGTAATTTTCATGTTAAAGTGTTAAATATCTTAAGTATTTTATTTCTTTTGTAAAAAAAAAATAGTTCCTCCTACTCATTTTTTCATTTTTGAACTAAGGAATTTTGTCTTAGTTGACTTTCTGTAGTTCTCAGTACTGTAGCTGGTTGTCATGGTTAACACACACACACGCAGCTTGCATTTGGTAAAATGTTTTACTCTCTGTTTTTTTATTTATGTATTTATGCTTGCAGCCTGTTTCTGTTTCTATTTTTGTTGTTTTTTTCTAAAGTGCTGGGCTTGGGGATATGAGCTGTTACCTAAGGGTTTGGGGAGATAAGCCATTACCTTATGCGTCTGTATAACCGGAAGAACAGGAAGGAGGAATGGGAAGGGCCAGACTACCACAAAGTTCTTTTTATTTGTTAAAATACAGTTAAGGATTGCTTTTTTACTTCATTTATTTTCATGCAGTGGGTGCTGTGCACAAACAGGGATCAGCAGCGCATCAAGCAACACTTCAGCAACAGTGGCAAAGACTTTTTTGGGAGGACTGCATTCCGTTATTTTAATTTACTTTTAGCTAAGGAGTCCCATGTGGTGAGTGGCAGAACTTTTACTTTGTGCCACATGAAGTCGAGTTGGGGATGAGAGATCTCTCGCTCATCAAGCGGGGGTATAAAAATTGCAGCTGGTGACATTGAAATGGCAAAACTGAAAATTCAGAGTGCCCAAGGATACCCTTAGTAATGGGGCACCCTGAATTGGCACTTGTTTTCCACAGGGCTCTATGTAAGCAATAATACCCGACAGGGTGGGCGGTATTGGGGAATACCGGACCACCCAGGGGCGTAATAAGGCCCGACGCCGCAGGTGGAGGGCCTTATAGCTCCAGGAAGGTCTGGTATTCCCCAATACCGCCCACTCTGGAGGGTATTATTGCACTTAGAAAATAGGCACTGTAAAAAAAAAATTAGTTTTATAAAAAGTGTAAATAAAAAAATAGTTTAAAATACATTTTTTTAATAAAATAGTTCCTCCACCTGCATTACAATATATGTGTGTGTTTTTGTTTTTTTAGATAGAGACTTTCCTTGTATAAGTTAAATACACTGTATTTTAGGGCTTTTCCTCCTTACTAATGAGCACCTACCTCAGAGCTGCTTTCATGCCCCCCCCCCCCATCGCGATCGCATGGCAAAAGTGCTCTTTCACAAAGCCAAATTGAAATATTGATGGTGGCTTCTGCTTTGTGCTCATAACAGATGGGAAGCACTGAGCGCGATATTTTCACTGGAGTTAGCGTTAGGACTTTAGCACAATCGGGTAGAGCAACTGATGGAAACTGAATCCACAGACGTGCAGTTGAAAAAAGTAACTGCACAAGCCTCATTTTCTTTCCACCTGCAGGTGGGAAGCAGTAGGAAGTAAAGAGACCCCACCTGTGTTGCATGTCCTGCCATCCCATCCAGAAGCAGTGTGTACCCTTCATAATTTCACCCCTTAAAACACAGAGAGCCACCAGCTCGGGAACAAGCAGCCAGAGTACTCCATGGACAGTTTTTTTTTTTAATTGAAGACGAAGATGCAGAGCCCGTGACAGTGAGACCTTTAAGTATGTGTGCGGGGGGATAACGTAGTTCGATCATTTAACGCAATAAAAGAAACACACTCACAAAGAGACCATGGTGCGCACTATCTCCCTCATCCTTTTCACTGTGCCTGTATGATCTTTCAAATTGTCGTTGGCAGTGGGAGTGTGCATTAACCGCATTTGATTGCTTGGCGGGGGCAGTTAGGATAAGTGAACAAGCGATTGCGAGCAGAAACTAAACCAACTCCTGATGAGAACATCAACAGTATGATTTATGATTTTTATTAGTAACTGTGCATTATATGAGTTTCATTTCACCCGGTGACAGTTTGAGTTGGGCAAGGTTCTCTCACTTGCTAAGGGAGAAAAAAAAACATGGCAGATTTCTTTTTTAAACATTCTATAGCACAGTAATCATGGAACGAAATGAGGCAAACAGAAACTGGGACTCCTTCTTTCCCAGTCTCTGTTTCCTCATACCCAACCGGCAGGTTGGTGCTTTCATCCAATCAGAATGTCCATTTCAGACTGCCCATTTTCTAATGTATTCTTATGCTATGGTAAAAAGCAAGTGAAACAGATGTTTTGTCATATTCCTACACATATTGATCAGTTAAGGTAAGGAGCTGCATTACTATGTTTCCCTGTGTTTTGGACACTACAATTAAAGCAATGTGATCATTCAATATAAATAAATAAGGCTCAGCATATATACCACAGGTTGGCCTGTCCTTGGAATCAAGCTGATCATGTTCACTTGCAAAGCATGTGAATAAACTGGTATCACTCTGAACTGTGAGAGGGCTTTTGGAGGTGTTCCCCTTCTTCACCTAATACAGCATCTCAATACTGAATTTCCTCCCCAGTGTTGTCCACTCTCTGCCTTCTCTTCATTTTCCCTCTGAAGTCCTTGCCCAATCATAATGTTATGAGTGAGCCACTTCATTTTCCAATCGTGACAATTTCACTATTATAACTTGTGTTATTAATTTGTTTAACTGCTACACTATCCACACTCAGCAACTACACAGCTAATACAAGCAAATGAACATTTGGTGTTGGTCAGTGCTTAGAAATGTGGAAACATAGAAAACAAAGACTTTAACGGCAGATAAGGACTGCTTGACCCACCTATTCTTCCCATTTCCCTACCTACTGGACAAGCTGCAAGGTACTTAAAAGTTTCTATCATGTCCCCTCTCCCTCCTTTCCTCAAGGGTATACATATTAAGCTCTTTTAGTCTCTCCTCATATGACTTCTTTTGCAGACCCTGCACCATTTTAGTTGCCCTCCTCTGGACAGCCTCCATCCTGTCTATGTCCTTGTTGAGATGGGGTCTCCAGAACTGGATGCAGTACTCCAGATGGAGTCTCACCAACTGTCTGTACAGAGGGTTAACAACTTCTTGTTTTCTGCTGGTGATGCCCCTCCCTATATATCCCAGTATCCACCCAGCCCTCCTTACTGCCTTCTCACATTGCTTGCTAACCTTAAGGTAATCTGATATGATTATCCCCAGGTCCCTTTCCATTTTTGTTGTTGTTACTACCTCCCCCCTCCACTGTGTACTCTTCCCTGGGTTTTTGTTTCCCAGGTGCATTATTTTGCCCTTCTTTGCATTGAATCCAAGATGCCATACTTCTGACCATTCCTCCAACCTTGCCAAGTCCATTCTCATCCTTTCTACCCTCCCTTGTGTATCATCCCTGTTGCAGATCTTTGTGTCATCTGCAAAGAAGCATACTTTTTCTTCCAGTCCCTCTGCAATGTCACTTATAAAGACATTAAAAAAGACTGGACCCAGTACCAAACACTGCAATACCCCACTAGTAACCCCCCTTTCTTCAGAGTGGACTCTGTTTACTATTACCTTCTGTGTCCTGTTGTCCAGCCAATGTTTTACCCAGGTTACCACCCTGGGACCCACTTCCAGGCTGGCTAATTTGTTTATTAATCTTTTGTGTAGGACTGTGTCAAATGCCTTGCTAAAGTCTAGGTAGACCATGTCCATAGCCCCTCCTTAGTGTGGTAAGGGACTGGAGCCAAAGTCGATAACCTTGCTTCTGGATTCTACACTACCTGTAAGGGTTGGATCTGGTTTCAGGTTAGCCCACACACAAAGTATTATAATATGCCAACCTTTTTTATTTTATTATGATAAGACAAAAATATCAAGATTTAAGTACTCCACAATTCTAAGTGCATACATCACATACAGTTGGAAACAAAATCTCCAGACAATCCTGTATATAACTTAAGTATAAATGAAACTTACTGTCTGTGTGTACTTGCTTTTGCTGTCATTCTTTACCTTTCTTCTTCAACCAGATTTAAAATTGAAAGGATTCTGTAAAATCCTGCAGTGAACTCCAAATATTTGCATATAACAGTCCTACACCACTCTTAGGATAACGTATAAACCATGGTTGTACATGGTCAAATTATGGTTAGACACACTCAACGGCCATGGTCATTCATGGTTTGTCCATGATTTAATGATGGTTATCCATCGACAATTACTGATGGCAAATGGCCCAGGGATAGACCATTGATGACTATATAGTAAATACAGTTCAAGAATCATTCAAGTTGACCATATTCGTACATGGTTCCACATTGTTATTCATTTCATAAGTTCCCTACATTATAAAACAAATTTCCACACTGCTTAGGAAATTTATTTTTTTTCCAGTAGTTTTAACATTCTGTAATGAATATATAAGTCCACAATTCAAATAGTGTAACTTCTCTAAACTCTACAATCAAATTCTTCCATACATTAGTGGATGGAGAGGTATGGTCTTTCCAATGACAGTATATGCTTCTCCAGACATCAGTAAGTGCTGCATTTTGAAGTTTCTCAAGAGGATCAAAATGGAGAACAAGAAGGTTCAGCTTCTCAATAGATTGAATAGTTGACTTTATTGTTCCACCTTGTATACACTGACATATTGTGGCAAGGTGCCACTTTATCAGGGATATTGGTGGTAACTGTTTTAGAGCAATTCATCTATGCTAGGACTTGTCCTCTTACAGCCGAAGATTTGGCTACCCCTGATGCTTTATTTTCTAAAGACAACAGCACAGTTATACTGGCAGACATAAGAGAAACTGAGATGGGTGAGGGCCATGCATAGCTGATGGCAATGAAAGCAAGTATCAAACAAAATCCAGTGCACCCCCATGCTGTTCAAAGGAGCCTACAAATCATTTAAAGTTATTCTGTGTTCTTACTTACTTTGTTTCTTCATTCTTGGAGGTTCCTAATCACATAATTCAGTTGAACCATGATTAGCTTGACCACTGATACCCAGGTGAACCCCTGATAGGGCAGGTCCCTACTCTTTCAATTTTAACATGCCAACATGAGCTGTGGTACCACTTCTTTTTCTGTTTGTTTTATGCAGAAACTGCTCTCAGACTTTATTTGCTAAAACAGAGTTCTGGCCCATTAGGTGCCAGAGGTGGCCAGTGGGGAGCTTGCTAAGTAGGAGATGGCCACATCGCTCGTGATCATTTGAATGATTACTGGCATAGGTAGCTCATTCCTGGCTAATTCACTGAGATGTAATCACATTTCTTATAAATTCTACTTACATTTATAGGAGTACTTCTCAAGTGTGAATGAAAGAAAGTAAATAGAATTAAAAGCAAGTTCTAGCATAGATAAATTGCTCTTAAAGGGGAAGAGTGAGCGCCAAGGGCCCCCACCCTCAAATGTGGCTCTGGTCCTAGTGTGCACGTTGTGTGCAAAAACATTTTGCTTTACTTACCATTTGCTATATTATAGGAGATTGTATCAGACTAATTTTGTTTAGTTCTAGGCAGACATCTTCTGTTACTACAAATGCCAGAATACCCAGCTGACAATCAGAGCAGTAGGCAGCAGTGGGAGATTCAATAGCCTGCAGTGCATGTTAGAGTTTTTATAATCTCTGATCAGAACTTTTCTAGGTCTGCTACTCCTCCAGGTGTTAAATACAGTCCTCTATGACTCTACTTAGCCCAGGGAAGACAGCAGGACCAGCAATCAAAAGATCAGAGCTTATACAAACTTTAACACGCACTGTAGGCTATTGAATCTCCTACTGCTGTCTACTGCTCTGATGTCAGCTACAGGGGATTCTGGGATTTGTAGTAACAGCAGATGTCAGCTTAGAACTAAGCAAAATTAGTCTGATACAATCTATTATACTACAGTAAACAAACAGTAAGTAAACCAAAAAGCTTTTGTACACAAAGTGCACATTGGTACCACCCCACACTTGAACGTAGGTCCCTTAGTGCTGACTGTTCCTCTTTAAACAAACAGCTATCACAGATATTCCTGCTGAAGTAGTGCCTTGCCATGAAACATTAGTCTATGCAAAGAGGAATAATAAAGCCAGCTGTTCAATACTTTTGAGAACCCAAACCGTGTTTTCCATTTTGAACTTCACTGTCTGGACTCAGAAGTTTGTTTCTCTAATTCAGTTTGATTTTGCAACTATATTGGGGAATAGGTTTCCTGGAATAGTTCTTTTTGTAAGCTTCTTAAGATGCCCTCATGAGTGCATTGTATTGCAGAGGTTCCTAAGAAAATTATTTCCATTTCCTACATCAGATTTATCCAAAATGTTGATTAATTCCCAACTTTGGTTTTCTTGTAAATTAGTGCACTCTTGAGTCTGCTAAAGGATCATACTTGAAAAAATTCTAAGGTAACAGACTCAAAAAAAGAGTCTCACAAAAGTTTTGTGCTTGTCACTTAATTTGTTTCATTTCATTTCAACTTGCCACCTTAAACTCCAGTGTTTCACACATGAAATGTGCTTTACCAAGGAGAGCAGAGCTGTATAATTAGCATCAACAAAATATATCAGCATGAATTTGTTACAAGCCATGTTACAACCCATTAAAACTCAACTTCCAAAGTGTATGCAGTAAAATACTTCTTAGTCAAAATTATAGTATGTGCTTACCCACAATAAAGTAAGAAGACACTTCTCCAAAGTGTTCTGCCTCTCTTGGAGATTTCCTGAACAAACTGCAAATCAACATAATGCTAAAAAGTCAGACCAGGCTTCGCATCTCCAATCTCCCCTTTTAAGTAACTTGCTGCCTCAGGTGTTGGCACACGCAAGACATGTCACACAGTGATGATTACATAAGAATTTTAGCTATAGGGACCTAATCAATCAATTTCATCCAATTAGCAAGGGAGGGAGAGAGGGAGGAAATCAGAGGAAAAACTGTGAGAGGTGGTAAAGGCAGGGGGATGGAAGACAAATAAGACACCATTATGTTGCAAGGTAGATAATGCAGAGGGGACCAGGAAATTGTGCCCCAATCAGGAGAAGCTGGAAAATTGATCTAAGCTCTGGCAGTTGCATTTCAGTTCAAAGAAATTCAAAGTGATGCACATTGACAGGAGACACATTTGCAGATAATACTGGATGAAGGGTGAAGCTGGATGGATCAGAGGAGGAAAGGGACCTGGGGATATTACCAAAGACAGCCTCAAGGTTTCTGCACAATGCAACAAAGCTTACAGCAAGGGGAATAGAATATTGGGGTGCATTAGTAGGGCCTTGACAGAAAAAAATGGGGAAGTAATCTTACCCCTGTACAGGCTGCTGGTGAAGCCACATCTCAAACACCGTACCCAGTTTTGGAGAGGGAAGACATGGCAGACAGAGAGGGACAAATAGGATGGAGAGTAGAGACCTGTTCACCAGGAACAAAAACACGGTTACGAGGTGGCATGGTTGAAAATTGTGGTCCTGGGACTGGGAGAGATGTCAGTATGTTTTTCTTTACTTAGAGGGTAGTAACAATGGAATAGGCTGCATAAGGGAGTGGTAAAGGCAGGGACAATAAACCAGTTCATGACTGGGATGGGACAGATATAAGGGGTTGGTAAGGATGAATGGGGGATGGGGGGAGGAGGGCTATTCCAGTCTGGTAAAGTGTTAGGCCTATGGGACTCTACATAATTAATAGCCGATACTGGTCAGACTGGATAGGCTATGAGTTTTTCAGCCCTCACTTTCTATGCATCAATGTACTGTACCTCCAAAACCCATTTTCTTCAAAGCATTAAATGGGTAAGCCCACTTCACACTATCCAATGCCTTCTGTTTGTCAGGTAAATGGATTAGAGAGTCACCATTCTTTCAAATGGCTATCACATTAAGAGAATTTCTGATTTTATTGGACATTGCAGAGGGACTGGAAGGAAAAGTATGTATTTTTGCAGATGACACAAAGATCTGTAACACGGTTGATACACCAAGTGGGGTGGAAAGGACAAGAGTGGACTTGGCAAGGTTGGAGGAATAATCAAATGTATGGCAGCTTAGATTCAGCACAAAGAAGTACAAAGTAATGCACCTGGGAAACAAAACCCCAGGGGAAGAGTACACAATAGGGTGTGAGATACTGACAAGAGCAAAAATGGAAAGGGACCTGGGGGTGGTTATCTCAGATGACCTAAAGGTGGGCAAGCAATGTGAGAAGGCAGTAAGGAGGGCTGGGGGATATTGGGATGCATAGGGAGAGGCATCACCAGTAGAAAACAGGAAGTTGTTATCCCTCTGTACAGACAGTTGGTAAGACCACATCTGGAGTACTGCTTGCAGTTCTGGAGATCCCATCTCTGCAAAGACATAGACAGGGTGGAGGCTTTTTGGAGGAGGGCATCCAAAATGGTGCAGGATCTGCACCAGAAGACATATGAAGAAAGACTAAAGGAGCTTAATATGTATAGCCTCGAGGAAAGGAGGGAGAGGGGAGACATGATAGAAACTTTCAAGTACCTCAAGGGAATCAACAAAGTCCAAGAGGGTAGCATATTTCAGAAAAAGAGATGTGCAAGAACAAGGGGACACAATTTGAAGATAGAGGGAGGATGGCTCAGAGGTAATGTGAGGAATTATTTTTTCACAGAGAGGGTTGTAAATGCATGTAACAGCCTTCCTGAGGAAGTCATGGAGTCAAAAACACTGGGGGAATTCAAGAATGCATGGGACAGACATAAGGCAATTCTAGTGGGGGGAAGGAGGAAGTAAGCTGTTAGTTAACTAGCATCTGCAGCTTATCCATTAGTTAGGGAAATGGGCAGACTACGTGGGCCAAGTGGTCCTTATCTGCCATCAAATTATATGTTTCTATGTATTGCCCAATCACAAGTGGGTTCACTGACTACTTGCCTGAAGAACGTCCCTTGCAGGGAGTCCAGGATATCCCTGCTCCTAGTTGATGCTATAGCTGAAAGGCTTCAAACTACATCTGGCAGATTGAAGTCCTCCACCAGCAGCGCTGCTCTCTTCTAACCATTTTTCAACTGCTTCTTACATTTCCTAATCTGAGTCCTCCTTTGTGTCAGGGGCCTGCAGATCACTCCTGTCCAAAAAGTGGCACTTATCAAGTTAATGCATTAGTAGCCGTAGTGGCTCTGACCAGAATTTGTTCAGTTTGGTCACGGAATTTTGCCCTAGTTAGCAACATTAAACATTCTTGGCTGGTCTTTCAAAGAATCACAACATGATTTAGCCATAGTTGCACTACTTACAATATGACTGTTAGATATGGTCTAACTTCACATCTAAAGTACTGCAAGCCACTCATTAAAAATGATGCAGACATCAAAAAAATGACACATCGTTTTTCTGCCATAATGTAAGCAAACTGTCACAAATGTGTCAAAATCTTTGAAAATCACACCTCACACATATACACACACACATCTTTAAAAGTCCAGACCCCTATCCCTCCATTTACATTCATTCATTGAATTTAGTCAATGTAATCTAAATTTAGTTTTATGCGAACATGTTTGAGTTTCTCCCTTTTGATTTCCAAGTTTTAATTTTTAATGTGGGCTGTGTGTAAGGGTTGGGGATATGGGCCAGTGACTATTTAGCTTCAGCTTTGAGTTGGGCCCCACAAATTTGGTTCCAATTGGAGAATTAAGTTGCATCACTTCAGGTTCCAATGCAGCAATTGGAAAGGAGTGAATCAGACTACTAGTTTGGGGGCCAAAAAGACTTGAGGTGAGCAATGAGTATTAATTACTGCAGTTTACTTGTGGCAGGTGAGTTGGCATGCTTCTGCTGCGGATTATTGTTTGTGGTGTTAATGTGACAGAGTCTGAAAAACCCACAGCACTGTGTGAGCTACAGTAATTTGTTTGTTGATTTGGGTTTTTGGAGTCTTGTTTTGGGGTTTTTACTGTTTTTATATTTAAAGTGCGGCTCTGGTTTGGATTGAACACAGAATTTGGGATTTTGCATTTTTCCCATTGTGTTTGTATTATTCTGGTGGAATGTGCCTGCTTGCCCCTCCATCCTGTGTTATTCAGCCTCTGCACTCTGCGCCCTCCACCCATTCTCTCTCCCCCACCTGCTTATATCTACATGTGCTGTCAGGCACTGGGGATTGCCTGCAGGAGAGGGAGGGGGTGGGTGGGAGGCTTGGACAGCGGAGTCAGAATGAGTGGTGCTCCCCATTGGGGTGGTTAGGACTAGAAGATGCCCTGGGGTGAAATGGCACCTGGAACATGGTGATCCTTGTCTAGTCCCCATACCCAAGGGCACCTCCTCTTTGGGAGGACAAGCAGTAGGGACAGCTCGCCAACATCCTCCAACTTGGGTACTGTTATGCAATGCCAGCTCCATTAGGAACAAGACCGCTCTTATGGTGGATCTTGTACTATTAGAAGAGGTGACTTAAGATCACCCTTAGCAAGACATTTTATAGAAAGGAAACACCAGATTTCTAGTCTTCAGTTTTTTGGCATTGAAAAAATACATGAATCAATTAGAGGTGGAAACTTAGAAAGACTTCTATTGAAAAGAGAAGCATGGTGGATATTTACATTAAAAACTTACTTGCCAAAATATGGCTTAAATGAGACTGTAAATTGGTCAGTATATGACTGAGAAGACACATTTTTTATGTTCAGAAATTATCCAGGAATAACATTAGAGTTTAAATACAATTTTGCCTTACCATGTGCACTGCTCAGTAATTTATTGGAATTGCTTTCACACTTTAATATGCAGTCTGGTAAACGTAAAGTCTGTTGATAACATTTATAACATTTATAATGGATAAATATAAACACATTATAATGTATGTTAAGATTTAACAGTAGCCAGAGAGAATTATAATTGTAACAAGTGAATAGAACATAATGATTTAGTAGGAATATTATGTCCCCCCTTAAGTCTGCTCGTTTAGCATTGTTGTGCCTGAATTACCTAAGAATGATTAGATTCATTTCTGAATTTGATGTGAATTATGACCTTGTAAAAATATCATGTTTCATTTTTAGTTTGTTCGTCTAGCATTATTGTGTTTGAGTTATATAAGAATCATTTAATTTGATCAATTTCTGCATTTTAAAATGTTTAAACATACAAGTAAAGATCGAGGGGGACTCTCCATTTGATGTTATACAGGAGAGTTTCATTTTTTGACTGAGCCACCCAGTTTGACATCAGCAGTAACGTAGCACGGATTACGTGCACACCTGAGCGGCTCTGCCCCTTCTTCTTTCGTTATAAGCACCAGAAGACAGGTGCTGAGTTAGTTATAAAGTAGCATGGTGTGCTAATGGCGGCGAGGCAGTTGTCAGTTTGAAACCGGGCAATATTTAACTCGAAACCCATTTTTGGAGTATTTAAATACAAAATGAGAGAGACATCCAATAAGGTAAATTACTATAGAACAAGATTTCAAGTCATGGGACTTATTTTAAACATTTGAGAATGTGGTAGTTCCATTCTTTCTTTTTAAATATTTGCTTCCTTTTAGGACTTAAAGGTTTTGAGAAACATCACATAAAATCATTACAATGAAAGTAAATGAACCCTTTGTAGGTATATTGCATATTTTTAAGAAGTTCATTGTTATGTATACTATAAAGATGGATTATTTAAAGTTTTTTTCTTTGCCTTTTTAGAAATTATGATACCTCAGAATTGAGGAATGGTTTAGACGGCTGCCCCTCCCCCCATTCGCCACCATATGAAGTTTGCAGGTTAGTTCCACCTGCACCTAAACATTAATGCTATTCATGATTGATTATATAATATAAGAGTGATAGAGGATGCTTATTATGTATGTTTTCAATTACAGAATAGCTCTACAGTCTGATGAAGGAATTTTTATTCCGAAACGTTACTGGAATTTTATTTAAAGGAGCTTCTAAGAAATATTCGAATCAGATTTTTTGAAAATGGATTTTTGAAAATGAAATTCTGATGGAAATCCTTGAAAAAGAAACTTTTATGAAATGAGGACAATAAAATTGATGTCTGATAGTAAATATTTTTGGTTGTTTGTGGTTGAGACAGATTCTTTTAGATTAACATTTAATATTTTCCACTTACTTGTCTCCCCTCTATATTCTACAAAACTATAAATTTAAAAAGGAACCTTGGGGCACTTTGTATTTTGGACTGTTGTTTCATTAATCAAAGATGGCCCAGTTCAGTGGCATTTCAGTTAAAGGCAACTAGTGTACCTGGAGATATATCCATGGGGGGGGGGGTTGCAGGGCCATGTTAAAATCCCCATCTCCAAGATGGTGAGAAACATGTCCATCTGTAGCATGTCTGCAATAAGGGTCATAAAGAACTCAGGGTCCATTATGTTGGTCCCTTCTATGGAACTAATAATGAACATGCCCCCATACAGGGTACCTTTTAATAGAACATATCACCTTTCGTAGTCTTTCAGGATAGCTTCCACTTTGAGGACTACTCCCTTTTTCATCAGTATACATACTCCTTTACTCTTGGAAGTGTGTGCAATGTAATGCATCTGGTCTACCCACCCTATGGCTAGGCTCTCCATCTCACTATCCCTAAGGTATAGGTCTGCAGCACAATTATGTCAGCTTTGAACCTGATTAAGTGACCTAGCACCTTCTTGATTTATTTATTTGCAAATTGGGAGACTTTAACTAAGACCCTATCACATTCTCCATTTTCAAGTACAAATATGGAAATAAAAGAGTAAAACTAGAGCATGAGAGAAAATAACTCTAAGTGCTAATGCAATTGTTGTTTTGTGAATAAGGTATTTTTTTTTAATGGGGTTGTGGAACCCATCAATGTTCCATGTGACATTTTGATAGGTATTATTTGTATCTATTACCTTACCAAGAGCTGCACAGCATGTCCTTTTCCCTGTAATGCTTCTTCCCCCTCACCCATTTGATAGTTTCCCCGCATTACTTCTGTTTGTTCCCTGAGCACAGTGTCCATCTCAGACCCTTCAATTGGGGTACTGAGTGTGAATGGTTTCTGTTTGTTTCCTGATTTATCTTGGGATCCATTCTTTCTCACCATTCCTTTTATCTGCTAGCTGGCAGACTTTAACCAGGTCTCTATAACACCTTCCATTTTCAAGAACCAGTATAGAAATCAAAGTACAATTGGTACTAAGTGGTGCCAGGGTATGGGTGTGTAGTTTTTGTATAGCAAAAGACACAAATACATGCTAAACCATGTACACACAGATGCTGTACAATACAGACACATACAAGCACACAAGAACACACATACACCTCACATAATAAGCAATCATTGTGGAATTATGGCAAAATGTTGGATGAAAGCAAAGTGTTGAAGGAAAAAGGACTGTAAGATAATAGCAAAGTGTTTAATGAAAAAGGTTCTAGAAAATAAAGGGTTAAAAGGTACATACCTTGGCCAGCCTGGTGGCACTGAGGGTTGAGATGCTGGATGCCACACCTCACGCTGTGCCAGTGACCCAGGTTTGGGAATGCACTCAGGTCAGCGGGGGTCAGTCAGGGAGGGAGGAGTGAGTGTCCCAATGGATGCTCTTCTCCCTCAGGGAGGGATACCAGGGGCGCTACATGCACCCAACGTCCTGAGAGAACTGGTGGGTTCACCCGCTCTTGAGAGGTTGGTGGCTCCATTCATTGGAGTTGGGGAGGGGGGACGCTGTCAGGTGCTTGGGAGATACTTGCATCAGCACGTTGCCTCACTGGACTTACATCCTCACGCCGGTGTCCCAGGGGGCTGGGTAACAGGGGACACAGAAAAACAGAAAAACTCCCTTGGCTGTCCTAGATGATGGCCGCCCTGAGACATTCAGACCACCACCAATTCTCAGGACAGACCCTGATGTGCAGGCAGGAGACAGGAGGAGAGGCACTCTAGGGGCAGATCCTGAGGTCAGGGGGCTGAAATGGGATGGATGGCCCAAAGAAGTGGACACTGGGGGCAGACAGGAGGGATAAAAAGAAAGTTAAAAAAAAGGCACATGCCTTGCTCAAGGCAAAACATGCTGCAGGTAGCAAAATGTTTTTTTGCTAGCAAAGTATTTTTGTGTAAGGACAGGGTGTCATACCAGACTTGATGTGATCGAAAGAAGGAACTGGATGAGTAAATATAAAGTGATACATGCAAGAATACCAAATGTTAATGAAGGACAGTGTGTTATGTTCAACATACCCTTATCTCATAAAACTTCCTTTCCTGCCTTTTATGGTTAAAATACCACTATCTTGTTAAACTTCCTCTTTTTGCCTTTCTTGTCATAAACAACTGCTGTATATAAGAATCTTAGATTGTGAGCCTCAGTGAATTCGAGAGGTTTGAGAAGAAAAGCAGATGACCACTACCATCAAAATCCAGTGGCACTCAAATTCCCAGAGAACAGGGGTAATATCAATTTTGATCATCTTTGTATTCTCTGTATGCTTGTAGCCCTAATAGTAGAGGGCTGTTAGCTGTTTAGTTTTGTTTGAATTAGGGACTTTTTACTCTGCTGCAACAAAAGCATAGAGTTTATAACAACTAAAGTGTAGTCTGTGTGACTTTCTGGGCCCCGGCCACAGGCCAAGCTGAACCAGGTCCAAACACTCTACATTTTCTGGTGACCATGGCAGGACTTGGTTCGGTTCTGGTCCAGATCAGTCCAGTAAGTAAAATAGGTAAAACTAGACTGGGCTTATACAGGTAAGGGTTATAACCTAACTGTGGTACCAGGAAAAGGGGTCTATTAGACACTGAGAGTTCAAAAAGTATTTTGAACCTATAAGTAAAGGTCCATGGATAAATTAAGGAAAAAGCTGGGTAAATGTGAACATGTTGAGAAGCTGGTCAAATATATACAGGAAGTGATAGATCCCTGAGGCCAGGCTCAAGAACATGTTGAACGTTGTGTTAAGGAAAAAAGCATGTCCAGTAAAGAGGGCACTGAGGCCCTCGTGTTCTGTGCCTGCTGGATAGTGGGACAGTGGAAAACCGAAAAAAAAAGTTAATAACAGAACTAAAACAGTGTAAATAACAAATTAGAGTGTTACAAGGATGGGGGTGTGGTTTGGCCACTGAAGAGATGGCAGCTTGAATCCCTTGCTCTCTTCCTGACTGATCGGAATCCGTGGCTGGCTTCCCTGATCCGGGGGATCCAAATGAATGTAAAGCCTTGGCACAAGTTGCTACCCCTTCAACTGTCCAGTGCAATAATTTCTAACCTGTGTTGCTCATTAATTGCAAATTTAGCGCCATTGCGCTCGGGAGTCATTCCGGACATTAGGCCGCACAGGCCTCACATCTCACCTCCGCTCAGTACTCCACAGGGGAATCTGCCTCAGTGCCAATTACTTCAGATTCAATACAACTGGACCCTGCTACTTCATATCTACCTCTGCAGCTTGGAATGGCATCCTCTACTCTGCAGCGATAGGATCCTCTTTTGCCTGAATGCTGTCGCCCACCTCCACCTGCTTCTGTAGGGAACTCTGTGCAATACATAACCCACATGCTAGAGGCTCTATTATCCTGGTTAGATGGCATTAACGCTGCCCTTACTGGTACTGTGTCTAATGTCAGAAAGCATGAAGATAAGATGAATGTAATGGAATAGAGGGCAGAAGACCTAGAATTACAGCAGGGCAAAATATGGTAAAATTTGCAGGCCCACGAATCCAGGCTGTCTACTTTATGGGAGAGAGCAGAAGACCAGGAGAATCGGGAGTGCCAAAATAACATCCGTATTATGGGTATCCTGGAAGGTTCAAAGGGCCAGAGTATGGAGAGGTTCTCGAATGAAAATATTCCCCTCATGCTTGGGGATAGATGGGGGATCACGTGATGCCTACAGCCTGAAAGCAGCTCATCTGCAGAGCCTCCATCTCTCCACCACTCAAATAACTAATTTATTGATTAAATAGCTTTAATCTATCAACAAAACCACTATGTTTCATTTCAGGATAGTCTGCAGCACATATTTAAAGCTCCTCCAATTGACATTGGCCCTCAGTAGCTACCATGGAGGTCGATATGTGGCAGACCCCACTCTGCCACGCTCCGCCAATATCGCCAGAGAAGATGCTGAAGAAAGCCAAAGGCCAAAGTGCAGCTGCATCTAAGTCCTCAGGCCCTTCCATTTCTGTGATCCCTCTTACAGAAGATTGCTTTTAACAAGAACTGCTTCCCTTTCAGGAAACTTTAACTGAAATATCTGCTGAGTTCAAATCTATTCGGGCAGATATGACTGACCGGGGCCACAGAGCTGGGGACATGGAAGCCTGCATTACATCCTTGGAGCACTGGCATAAGAAAGTGGATCCAGAATTCGTAAAGATCAGACAACAGCTATCGAAACTACAATTAAAAATGGGAGACCTTGAAGGTCGTAGCTGGCGAAATAATATCTTAATTTTTGGGCTACCAGAAGGGGAAGAGGGCCTGTCCATCATTACTTTCCTGCAAAAGCTTCTAACCAAAATATTAGGCCCCTCACCTTACAATTAGGCTTATCTAATTGAGGGGACACATCGCTCCCTGTGCCCATGATCACCAGCTAATGCACCTTCAAGACCAATCATCCTGAAATTCCTTAGCTACCTGGAGAAACAGTAATCCTTGCTAAGGTCAGGGAACTGCAAGCAGTGCTTTGGGAAGGGAAGAAATTGAGCCTCACTCAAGACCTGCCATATGAGACACGGCAGAAATGTGCAGCCTTTCACCCAATTGTAAATAAATTAATTACTGCTGGAATCAAGTTCAAGATGGCCTATCCGGCCCGCTTACAAGTTCTGATCTCTGGATCGTGGCTCTCCTTCGAGTCCTCTGACATAGCCAGGAGTGAATTATCTACTAGCCTACCTAAACTGCTTAAAGCCACCTAAGGGACTTTAATCTGATTGTTCTCTTACCTCTATATCCTGAATATGGATGCAGCATTATATTGGAGTTTCCTTTTTTCCTAATGGCTCCTACCTTTAGAAGATGAAGTGTTCCAGTTTGGCCTATTGGGAGGAATGTTGGCCTGGGTGTTTCCTGGATCTCCATCCTGGGCACAGCTTGTCTGGTTATTTTTCATTGGCAGGGGGCCCTTTCTGGTCTTTCCACCAAATTGCACTGCTGGAAGTGATGTAACTGGGTGCCTTAGTGGTTCTGCTCGTTTACCCGGAGGAATTGTTTTTCTAGATACACTCAGTCCCAGTAGTAATGTCTTCCCCCTTTTTTGGTCCTGGATGGATTTCAGATCATTTCAGCACCACATTTCTGCAAGAGGGCACCTGTTGGACTCTTATGTACTGCCTTTTTGATTCCTAAATGTTTCAAGGGGTTTCCTGATTTTATAGTTGGGGAAGATGAACCTTAGAAGCACAAGGGAGTTCTTTTGTTTTTTGGCTGGGATCTTGTGCATGGAGTAAAGACTAATTTGCTCCCTTCACCTTTTTTTTTTTTTTTTTTTTTTACTCTATGGCATATATGAGTATACTTGTTCTGATAGAGTTAACATCTCCTTACGTTAAGCCCCAATTCTAAAGGTTTATAGACTTGGGAGGGTTGTCTCTCCTGGTGGGGCTGATTTGAATTATTTTTTTTAAACTCTGAATTGGGGGTCGAGTGGTGGGGGGGTGGCAGGTGGAGTACAGTGCTTGAACTGGAAGCCACCACTGATGGGTTAATTGGGGAGTACCCAATTCTCTTCCCACATCAGCTGTTTTACACTGGGAGGTTTTATGAGTAGGAGGGATGGCTTTGTTACTAGTTTCTACTCATAATTTCACTTAGCTCCATCCTCTCATGGTTGAACCGGTACAGATATCTGCTGGCTGATCTCATACTCAAGGGAAGGGAATGGAGGGCTACTGGGGCAGGGTTATTCCACTTACAGTGGATTGCCTTTGGAACAATCTTACCAGGTCATGGGGGATAACCCGAGCACATAAATGGCATTCTGTTTGGGGTTTTGTACATAGTTATAATTTGGGGGCAGGGTTGGGGCAGGTGGGGGGGCTGAATGATACTGCTCCTGTCTTTTGTTATGTGTCTGGGAGGGCTGGGGGGAGGTTTTATCATTATGCTATCAGCATTGCCCACATCATTCACTGTATCAATCTAGAAAGGGGGAAGGCTCCACTTCTGCTATAGAATGGGGAGAATGTGTGATTTTGCAATTCATTTTCTCTTATTTTGGTTCACCCCAGAACAATGGGAGGAGCCTTGATCCCACTCATTGTCAGTATTTCTTGATTATGTTCCCCCTTACAATAGAAATACCTTCTCCTGATGTGTGGACATTATGTTTCTATATGTGGGGGGGTGGAATTTGCTTTGAACAGATTTCACATGGCTGTTTGATTGTTATACATCCTGATAATGGCTAACACAATCTCTAAGTTTGTCACTTGGAACATAAGAGGAATTAGGGAGCAGAACAAACAATATCAGATTTTAAAGCATGTTTCACTGTTACAAAGTCAAATTGCTTTCTTGCAAGAAACTCTTCTAAATAGTCAGGAAGCCAACTGGCTACATAGACAAAATGTTTCTCAAGTTTTTGCCTCCGGTGACTCCACCTCAAGTAAGGGGGTGATGATATTAATTATCAGGCCTGTATCATTTCAAGCTAATCTGGTTGTGTCTGACCCGCAAGACCGCTACATCCTGGTCAACAGTATCTTAGACCAGAATGAAGTGGTTCTTGGTATCATCTATGGCCCATTGGGTGGGGACCCTAAGTTCTTCATGGAACTAACAGACAAGCTTGCTGCCCTGCTGCCTACCACCCTGATTCTTGGGGGGTGGGGACTGGAACACCCCACCTACACAGGATCTAGACCATTCTCACTCCTTCCACATACCTACCACACCATCCCAGTGGGCCTTAGGAGATTTCATGGACTCACTCGATCTGTGTGATCCCTGAACAGTCCTCAACCCCACGGTTTGGAGTTACTCTTATTCATGGCTTGTCTTACTTCATCCCATTTGGATTTTATTCTTATCAGTCTTACTGCCCTGTGAATGATTTGTGACATGGGTCTTGAACCCCTGCTCCTCTTGGACCATAAGGTGGCTTGGCTTCTTCTCTCTCCCCTTTCTGATCTCCAGAGAGATACCTCCTGGAAACTAAATACCCAACTCCAATTCTTTGTTGAGACCAATTTGAACTCAAGCCCTCAAACAGACCAAGAGTGGTGTGCCCCTAAGTGCTCCCTCAGAGATGAGTTTGTCTTGTCTCTAGGCGGGGGAAACAATGGGAACAGGAAGCCCTCTCCCTACTGCAGAAAATATAGGACATGGAAGAATCTCTCTCTCTCCCCCTCTTCACCTTCTGATTTCTCGCCCTGTCTTCTAGACATGCGAAACAAATATGCTGATATAATTAGAGAGAAAGACGAATTCGTTATTTTGAGGACTCAATTGAAATACATTGACCAAAGGGAAAAGGCGGGACATTTACTTGCTCTCAGGTTGCAAAAGCTAGAAAGTTCCAGAGTAATTGCTACTATTGCTTCCACGGATGAGTCCCTTCAAACATGTGCCAGAGAGATTGCTCAGGTTTTTGAAAGATTCTACAGTAACCTCTATGGAAATGGGCTTCTCCTCCTCTAGAAGAGAAGATCCTGAAATACATCAACTCTGTATCTCTCCCTAAATAATCAGAGTCTCAGCAGACTGTCCTGTCCTCCCCCATATCCATCACTGAGCTCTCTAGGACCGCTGATAATTTTGCCTTAGACAAATCTCCTAGGCCAGATGGTTTTCCATCAAACTTTTTTAAAACGTTTTCCAAAGAGCTTTCACCCTTTTACTGCACCTTTTCCAGTACATTTTCTGCTGAATCCTTGGACTCTAGTCTGCTAGAAGGCACCATCACCCTTCTCTTGAAGCCAGATAAACCACCTACCCACCCATCTAGCTATTGGCCTATCTCTCTTCTCAATTATGATGTCAAGATCCTTGCTAAGATCCTAGCAACTAGACTTGGCATGGTATGGTTGGTTCTCCTCAGTCCAGAACAAGTGAAATTTCTCCCAGGTCATAATTCATCTGACCATCTTCGCAAGCTTAGTCATATTTTCTTCATTGCCAGAGACCACCCCACTCCCATGGCCCTGATTTCCCTCAATGCCGAAAAGGCTTTTTACAGGGTAGTCTGGGCATTTTTACAGGCCGTGATATGACAGATGGGGTTTCCCATATCCTTTATTACTTGGATTTAGGTCAGTTACTCCTCTCCTACTGCAAGAATTAACTGCAACGGAGTCTTTTCTTCCCAATTTTCCCTCCATTCTGGCACTTGTCAAGGTTGCCTCTCGTCACCCTTTCTCTTCAACCTCTATCTGGAACCTCTCCTCAGGCAAATTAAATCCTCCCCTAACATCTCCAGAATCCCCATTGGGGGCACTTCTTACACCTTATCTGTTTATGTGGATAATATTCTCCACCACCTAGTACATCCCTGTCGTACCGGGTCATAATGTTGCACGCTTACTAGCGTACAGCATTATGGTGAACCCAGACCTGTGTGCTCCCTGAGTTGGACCAATCCCTGGAGTTGAGAATCTTTAGTGGGGGGTCTGGGGGTGCAGCACCCCGTAATGGGGGTGGGGGCACAGCCCCCCACAGAACAAAGACATATGCCTAATGGCATAAATCGCACAGCGCGATTGTGCCATGCGGCAATATGTCTTGTGACATAATGACCCCCTGCCCATCCCTGTGACTCCCTATCTGAGTTCTTGAAAGTGATAGAACATTATAGCTCACTATCTAACTATAAGCTCAACTGCAGTAAAACTGAAATCTTCCCCCTCAATGCTCACACTTACAGATCAGATTTCGAGAAGTATTGGCATAAACTGGACCCCCAGCTCTATTAAATATCTCGGTATTCACCTTTCTACTCAATCTTCCCTTATGAAGAAACTTAACCTAGATGACTTAATCCTTGTTCTTCAACAGGACCTCTCATGCTAGAAGGCCCTCCCACTTTCTTTATGGGGGAGAATCAACATCATTAAAATGAATATACATTCCCGTTTCTTTTATCCTCTGAATATGTTGAATTTCTGTCTGCCTCTCTCTTTCTTCAAACGTGTACACATCATGATTACCAAGTTCATTTGGCTGGACAAGGCTCCCAGGCATTCCTACAACAAGCTAGGTCTTCTTAAGAGATTGGGGGTCTTCGGCTCCCTAACTTTCTCTTCTACTACTGTTCGAGCCATCTGTACAAATGTAGCAAGTGGTTACTTACCCCACCTTCTTACATGGGAAGAGACTATCTTCCCCCTTGGTTAGAGATTGAGACTTCCTTGATGACTAAGTTTGGCATTACTGGCCCCTCAATCTTCTCCTCCCTGAGCTCTCTCCCACTTCCTCTCTGAAACTCGGTAGTAGGGACCTTTATCCACGTTCTCTCTCTCTCAGATCTATGCTTTTCTTAAACTATGCCCCACTAAAGACATTTCACAACCAATCCTCAACAACAATATCAGAATTGGGGGTGACACCATCCCAACATCTTGGCTGCCATGATTGGCAGACCTTAGGGTTTCAGACCTGTACTCTCAAGGTTCACTCCTGTCTTCCTCTGAGATTTTGCAGAACCTAGGAGTCGGTGCCTCCCTAATTTTTAAAGTCTTTCAAATCAGACATTTAGTCCTTCAAAAGTTTGGACTGTCTTCTACCCTCTTGGTCTTCCTGATTTCCTCTTCAAGTTAAGTGACCTGTCATTTAAACCCCATGGTATAACTGCCTGTTACTCCTTACTTTTAGATAGCCTCATCCCCTCTCTGATGGGAGCCTCAAACATCTGGGAGGTTCTGTTACCCAACAGCAATTTTAATTGGGATCATGTCTAGAGGAACCTAAATAAGTACACTACCCAAGACCAATTAAGGCTCACTCACGTTCGTATTTTACATAACATGTACTACCCACCGGTAAAATTGGCTAAGATGGGGCACCTCAGTTCACCCTCATTTACTCACTGTGGCAAATCAGAAGGCAATCTCTTACACATTTTCTGGCAATGCGAAATGTTCGCCCCATTCTGGGCCAAGGTTAAATCCAAGCTTGACCCATTGCTTGGCCTGGAGGTGCTATTTTTCCCAGACATTTGCATTATTTGAGACTATAGTCAGATCTGGGTCAAAGAGCATAAATACCATATTGCTCTAATTTCCTTAGCCATCAAGAAGCTGGTCCTTAAACATTGGATGGACCAAACCTGTATTTCACATAGGGAATGGTTGCATGAGGTATCCTTTTGTCTCAGAATGGAGCGTATGATTGCCAGTGTGCATCATAAACTCCCTCTTTTTGACATAAAATGGGGCAAACTTTATGAGCTATATCTGCACTGATTGTAACTATGCTCTTCCTGGTTCCTCCTCTTATCCTAAATTGACTACAATGTGGTTTAGGTCTTCTTTCCCCTCTTTTATCTCCTATTCACTGTGTTCAAATCTTGCTATTTTAATGATCACACTCCAGCGGGGGGACACTGAGGGGGAGGTGGGGGTGGTAGGTATGTTTTTCTTGTGTTTGTTTTATTTGTTACCTTTTGCTCTCCTGACTGGTTCACAAGTTTGGTTCTGTTGCCTGTGTACAATTATAATAATCAATAAAATCTTATTGAATTAAAAAAACAATGCTTGGGGACAGATGGAGAGGCTTGATGGAAGTGGAGAGGGCCCACAGATTAACTGCTTGGTGCGAACTCCCGGGCCATGGGCCCAGACCTATCATCGCCTATATCCTCCACTACTTCACCAAGGAAAGGGTACTACTGGCTGCCAGGGACTTGAGGGAAATTACTTGGTAAGGATCTAGAATCTCATTCTACCAGGACTTTTCACAGTAGGCAGCTGCCCGTAGGAAGGCCTTCCTACCCATCAAGAAATTTCTGCACTCGCAGGGCTTTATATGCAGATACAGAAATCTTACCTCCTGCAGGTCCTCAGAGATGGGAGGGAGTTCACAGCATTGCACCCAGATGAAGTGAAGAGATGGCTGGCTAGGTTTTGGCCTAATATGGTTCCTCAGACTACATCTCCCAGATGCCTCTGGGAGACTGCCAAGCCTTCACAGTATCAAGGGACCCAAGCTGCAGGAAAGTCTCCTCTGGGGGAACAATTTGCAAACTGGACTGGTACAGCACCTAATGGTTCCCCCAGGTGCTGCAGTAAGAATCCTTTTACTCCCTCACCCCCGGACCCTCCTCATATGCTTCTCCCTCTGCAGTAAGTGATTCTCCCCTGCCTTCTCAAGGATCCGGTGCCCCTCCACATCACAGGCATCACTCCAGAAGTGGGAATCACCTCTCTCTGGACCAGTGTCTATCTGCCCTGCCTACCAAACTCCCCCGAGATGATATCCCCTCAGATGAAGAAGTGCCTCATCCCTCCCGATTAAGTCCTGACTGCATGGAGACCGAAACTTGCAAGGACTGGTCCAAAAGTGTTGAAGAAATCATTGATACCATTGCAATGGCCTCTTCACCCATTAAGCCTGGACTGAAATCCTATGCTGCAGCATTAGCGGTGACTACTCCTGCAACCCCTGATGTGACTCTGGCAGCTCCTACTAATCCCTTGCTGGAATCCGTTCGCTGACCTTGGACTATTTGCTAAGTGCTTTCATTTTTACTAATGCTCCTACAGAACCTGGGGTCTCCTTATTATGAAGATGCCTGGGATAGAATAGGGGTTGGTGGGTGTGCTAGCCCCCCCCCCTATTTTTCCTCTATTCCCTGTATCCTGCTTGTTTTCACCTATAGACCTCAAGGGATCATGCTGAGGTGGATTGGCTGGCTGAACAAGGCCCTATGGTTTAACTTCCTCCCCAGAGGTATGGAATTGGGCTAGAGCAGTGACACAGCCTACTTCTCCCCTCCTTTATCTGCAAACTGGTGAGCCTAAACCCACCCCCCCCCTTTCTGGGAGTAGGGGCTATTTTAACTGTCCACTGCCGGGGCTGCCCTCCCTTTCATTCACTAGGCCCTGATGCTGCCAGAGGCACTCTCTCCTCCATCCCCAGAGTGAGTCTGCACTTTCTAGGCCCGTGATAAGGCCATATGCCATCAGTTGGGGTCCCCCTTCCCCTACTTTCCCAATATCCTCTACCCCCACCCTGCCCCTCACCATCCTCCCCCCTCCTTTTGTTCTTTTTTCCTTTCCCTTTGTCCTCTTACTCCCTTCCCCATATCACAAAACCCAGTATCAGGGAGATCCCTCAGTTGGGGATCTGCTGTTACTCATTGGACACTTTCCAACTATCCCCTTACAGGTGACTGAGTCAGTGCAGCTGAGGACTTCCATTTAGGAGTCTTCTTATGCCTTGATCTCCACACCTTTAGTGTGTTAACTCTCTGGTGTAACTATCCTATATTGCCTAACCCTAGCAGTGTTGTTCTTAGAACAATTTGAGTATTAGTGGGGCGTTTCTGCTTATTAGCTTACTGTTGGAATATACACTGAATATTTTCTTGTTCTTGTTCTTGTTTGTGTTTCTCCACAGATTTTTTGGACTGTTCTCTCTGGGTTTACTTGACCTGGTGTTTTCTGTTACATACAGTGCTTGCATTTCCCATTGACTGATGTGGAGCTACTCCTTTATCTCCCCAGCCTCTACCAAGTGTAGGCACACTTTCCCAGTTTCCTCTGTACCACAGCAGTCGAGTGAGTACCGGTTCAACTTCCTATTCTCCTCCAATCCGGCATCATGTCCCCCGAGCCTACCAATGGGGTACACCTTGTTTCCTGAAATGTCAAGGGGCTTAACCACCCCATCAAGCACACTAAGATCTTGCAATATCTGCGCTCTTTGTGGGCTGATGTGGCACTCCTCCAGGGGATGTGCCTCACAAGCAAGACTATGCAATGGCTTCAGAAATCCTGGGAGGTGAAAATTTCTGGCCAGCTCTGCATTCACCAAATTGTAGAGGATTGCAATCCTGATCTGTCGCTCATCTCCCTGGATAGAAGAGGAGGTATGTACTGACTCCCAAGGCCAGTGGACCAGGCCATTTCCTTGCTCTCGGTCGACCACCCTCACATTCCAGTCTTAGTGGGAGAGGATTATAACCTAGTACCAGACATCTTTTTAGATAAATCAAAGCCCACCCCTCAGGCCCACCCTAAAGCCAGGATGGCCCTGCAGGAAATGATGAAGGAATGGGGGCTCATCGATGTATGGAGGTGAGATCACCCCTCGGGATGTGATTATACATTTTATTCAACACCCCACATCACTCACAGTCATATTGACCTCTGGCTCATCAAAGTGGCCACAGCTGTCAGAGTCTCAGGTGCACAAATAGGTAGTATTCTGATCTTGGATCATGCCTCCACTAGCTGCACCTTTACCCCATTAGCACAGGGTGCCACTGGCACCAGATGGAGGTGTAGCCCATTGCTACTGTGAGACCCTGAGTTCCGTCCCATGGTGACCCAAGCAACCAAAGATTACTTCCTGCTAAAACCCCCCTGGTGAGGTTTCAGTGACTGTAGTATGGGAGGCATTCAAGGAGGTCCTCCAGGGCTGCATCATTTCCTATACTGCAGCCAAAAATAGGGTGTGTCACATGACCTTTGACCAACTACAGGTTAAGCGCATGGCTCTGGAGTCCCACTTCAAGGCACCTAGAGTGGCAGCTAAGGATCAATCCCTGTTTGGGGACACAGTAGGAGTCAAGTACCAGATCAACTCCATCCTGCAACAGAAAGAGGAGTGGCTGTTACTGTGCTCCAAACACTCTTTTTGGGAGGGCCGGGAGAAAGGGGGTAGACTCCTTGCCTACCAGTTGAGAAAACAGCAGGCATCCTCTCGGATACATGCTCTCCATTACACCTGTGGTATGGTGGTCACAGATCCTCAGGGGATTAATGATACCATGCAGCAGTTCTACCAAACACTGTATCAATCCCACACTTTCATGGACCCGTCTTGCCTTTCACAAGAACTGGGCAATTTCTGTCATTCTGTCCCAATGCCCAGTCTTTCTCCTGAGCAGGTAGACTTTCTCGATAAGCCCATTATGGCTGAAGAGCTGCACCTGGCTCTCTCTCAGATGGTGAAAGGTAAGGCTCCCAGCCCCGATTGGATGACGGTTGAGCTCTATCAAACCCTGGCCCCAGATATAGCCAACCCTCTTCTCCATGTACTTCAGGAGGCCCACACTGCTGGTGCCTTCCCCTCCACTATGAGGGAAGCCTTGATAACCCTTCTCTCCAAAAAATCGAATGACCCACAAGACTGCACCAACTAATGTCCCATTTCCCTTCTATCTGTTGACACCAAGATCGTGGCAAAAATCTTGGCTAACAGGATGATGGAAGTTCTCCCCTCCATTATCCACCCATCGCAAGTGGGGTTTACAAGAGGGAATTCTGGCACTGACAATACAAGGCTCCTACTTAAACTTAAATGGATTGTCCTCCATTCTAAGATTCCCATGGCAGCACTTGTGGTTGATTTCTCAAAAGCATTTGACTCCCAATGAATGGGTATACCTCCATGAGGTCCTCCACATGTATAGCTTTGGCCCCCACTTCTGCCAATGGGTCGTCACCCTGTACAGCTCTCCTATGGCCAAGATTCTTACTAATTCCAACATTTCTTCCCTGTTTTCCCTACACATAGGTACGCGCCAAGGGTGCCCCCTATCACTGCTGTTATTTTTGGTAGCACTTGACCCACTGGCGAGGAAGTTCATTGCTTCTAAGGAGGTCTCTAGCATATCGGTTGCTGGGGTTTCCCACCTGGTGGCAGCATATGCAGATGACCTTCTGTTTACTCTATCCCACCTGCAGGACTCTACCCGCAGTCCTATCAATCCTGCAAGACTTTGCTGGGCTTTCAGGGCTACAGACTAACCAGAAAAAAGCAATCTTAGCCCCTCTCAATTCCCTATGTACTAAAGACTGCCTGCAAGACATGGACTTGGCCTGGTCACCACAAGGGTTCTCCTATCAGAGAGTGAGGCTTCCCTTTCGTTGGGCTGATCTGGAATCTATCAGTTTTTCTCCACTTGTTGCCACGTTGACAGCTGAGGTTGATCGCTGGAGGAAACTTAATCTTCCTTTACCCAGAAAAGTGGTGGCCATCTGGATGCTCTTTCTCCCTAGAGTGGCTTACCTGCTCAACAACCTTCTCATCCAGTTTTCTCCCAAGCTATTCCACTGTCTCAAAAAGCTAATATCTCTCCTTCTTTGGGAAGGTCACCCACCAAGATTGAGCCGTAGTAAGCTACAAGCTCACTGGACTAGAGGGGGTTTCAGCCTCCCCTAGCATCAGGGCTACCACTTGGTTTACATGGCTGCCCAGACCACCAAATGGTTTGTACCTTTCCACTGCTTCCCCACTCCTGGGTTGCTCTGGAAGCTAGCCTCCTGGCTGGACACTCTTTAGGTGCTCTCCTGGTAGCTGAGAAAGTCCCTTTCTCTGATGTAACCCCTATTATGAGTGAAACAGACTTGCCTACTACCATCTTATTGCACTCCCTAGCACCCCGTGGAAGGCATGCCCCCCCCACTGAACTTTGTCTCTCTCTGGAACCATCGGCTTATAACAGTTGACAAAAAACCGCTATGCTGGCCTATGTGGACTGCACAAGGGATCAACTATATACAGGATCTGTATATGCCTGATTTTTCTGCGCTAATGTCCTTTGATCAACTTCAAGCCACGTATAATCTCCCCACCAGGGATTTCTGGAGGTACCTCCAACTTCGCAGTGCAGTACATGCCCTCTGTTTACACTACCATTCAGATGCAAAATGGCAATGGCTGGCCTCTCTACATAAGGCCAATTTGGCTTGAGGCCTGGCAGGCCACTTCTATAGGACTTGGCAAGACTCTTAGCCAAACTCCACAGATGCCTGCCAGCTCAAATAGAGATATTCAAACTTAC
Source organism: Neoceratodus forsteri (assembly GCA_016271365.2). NCBI lineage: Eukaryota > Metazoa > Chordata > Ceratodontiformes > Ceratodontidae > Neoceratodus > Neoceratodus forsteri. Next base: position 817,891,103 of record CM057456.1, read on the forward strand.
ATCCTTCCTGAGTCCTGGTCTCGCTGCCTCAAAGCTGCCCGTACATCATATTGCAATGTCAAGAGCCAATTTATACAAACAAAAATCTTGCTTGGGTGGTATAAGGCCCCAGATTCCCTCCATTCAAGAGAGTTGCTGCCACATTCCAAATGCTGGCAAGGCCAGCAGTCCATGGTGCATATTCTGCATGTGCTGTGGAATTGCCCCCATCTCACTACCTTCTGGGCCTCTATCGCAGCTGACTGTACTGAAGTACAGGGGCAACCTATCGCTCTCTCGGACCCCATGCTTCTGCTGGGTGATTCTTCCTCTCTAACCCCGCTACCCAGAGAAAGTAAGGAATGGGTTATGTTAGCACTCCTAGAAGCTAAACGGTTATTACTCATGCACTGGCATCAGCCATTGCCTCCAACCCTTCAGAGCTGGTGTGCTGCCATGGAAAAATTGGCCATTCTGGAGAGGCTTTCCTATTCCCATCATGGACAACTCACTAAGTATGCTCAGAAGTGGGATGCTTACATCCACTCCTCCCTTTGCAAGATTCCCACCCCACCAGTATCCCCCCTACATGATTTGTTATTGCAACGGTAGGGCCCCCACTGCAGTTAACTGGGAAGTGTGCACTATTTACATGCTGCTGTTTGGTCTGGTTCAGTTCTTTGCCAGATATTTGCTGTTTACTTAAACTTTGAAAGGACTGGCTAGGTTCACTACTAGTAATGTTTACAGAGTCTGTATAGATTGATGTACCTGCTGCAAGGTGGTATTTTTTGTTCTCCTTGTTATGTAATGGTCTTTTTGCCTGTGGAGATAGTCTGTAACTTGGAAAACTCAATAAACTTTTCTATGATGAAAAAAAAAGAATGTTACAAGGACACCAGCAAGTCCTTATTACAGCTGCTCAAACAGCATCAGAAGCTGCTGCCTCCCAAGCCCAAATAGACAACCAACACCTAGAAAAAGAAATTTGACACCTAACCAAGTGTTTGGAAGAGGCACAGGGAGCCATTAGGTGCCTTTCACAAAACTCCTCCAAACCTAGTGCGGACCACCATAAATGTGAGCAGCATATTCAAGAACTAGAAAATCAATTAGGAGAACACCAAGCAGTGATTGCTGCCTACGATGGTGCCTCTCTAAATAATGATTCAGATGAGGGTGAGGTAGATTGGGAAAACATAGAAGATGCTGACTGGCAGGAACATTGCCAAAAATACCCCGACATTTGTGTTCAGGCCCCCGTAATGGCCCCTATAGTCACCCAATATCGGGTCATGTTGGCAAGTGCTAAGTGGATCTGCACTGCAATGATACAGACCAGGGCTGCATATGGTCCACAAAACATAGTGCTCCCCAGAATGGGGTAGCATCATGTTTCCTGTGGGCCATATTCAGCACAAGCATGCAAATGAGCTCATTGGGCATGCAAAGCACTGAGGGGCCATCTTCATGCCCATTATGTGCTCATTTGCATGATGGGCAGCAACCCCTTAGTGCCCATCCTACAAATAATAGTGATGTCCCTGGTGGTGTAGTGATCCCCCCACCCCCAATCACCCATGTTTCAGATGTTTCCTGATCACCCATCCGTCATATGAGAAGAGCATCTCAGGCAGCCTAGCAGCCCCCTTCCTGATCACCCATCCTGAATATGAAAATAGTATCCCTGGTAGTCTAGTGTCCCTCTACCTCTGGCTAATTGCCAACCTCCCAGCTGCCCACCTGCTGACAACCCCCACCCCACATGCCTTCTTAGCCTGATCTCCACTCATTGCAGGACTGGTGCAAAGTGGTAACTGACACAGCCTCCACTCACCTGATCAGCTGGTCATGATTGCACCCTGTGACTGTCCAATGGTGGGCAGCTATGGAGGTGAGCAGAGGGCTGTGCCAGCCGCTGCTCTAAACCAGTCCTGTGGTGAGTGGCAATTGGGGTGAAGTGTGGAGTGGGGGTTCTCAGTGAATAGGTGGGGGTTTGCAATCAGTCAGGGGGTGGGGCTGCTAGACTATCATGGGTACTCTTATTATGCGTGATGGCTGATTGGGGGAGGGAGGCCATTATATTAGCAGGGATACTTTTCTCATATGCAGTCTAAGTGATCAGAGAGAACCACTAAGCCACCAGGGGTGGCTCTAATATCAGAAGAATGAGTGGCTGGGGGGATGGATGGACCACTAAATCAACAGGGTGGTTCCATGTGATAACAGCAACCACGTAATAGCGGTCACTGTTTGGGCAAGTCTACATCACCAGAAATTAATTTTGACCATGTAGACTCATTGTGAACTGCAAGACAGCACTGGAAAGTTAAATGTTATTGTTTTATGTGGGATGCTGCACCCTCTGCACCCCTCATGGGGGGGCTTTGACCCCACACCCCACTACTAAAGGATTCTCAACTCCAAGGGAGTGCAAATCTTAAAAAAATCTGCAACCCAGCACAAAAAAGAGCATGCCTAGAACTGAACCTGGTACCCTTCCAACTCCAGCCTGCCACCAACCCACCATGCCACATGGGCAGCTTGGCAGCCTACCACCACCACGCTACACCCCACAAACCCTCCCTTCCCTTCCGCCCATTGCACAGCATGGTCTCTCTCCCCTACCTGCATGTATACATAGCAACATCCTGTCACTATAGTCGCCAAACCCCCTATCTGGTCACTCTCCCTGCCTTGTAGCCCTGTGTAAAAGTTCTGTGACTGAGTCACCCTTTTTGAAAGTGCGCAATCACAGTCACCTAATACACAAGATACCAACAGGGTTAGCTCTAATATAAGAAGAATGAGCAATCAGGGGGTCAGGGACCACTACACCACCAGGGATATCCATTTACAATACTGGAAGGGTGATCGGGGTTGGGGGAAGTCACTTGGCACAGGGGTAGGTGGATGCAGAACTGCCTCACTGCCTTTGGAGGGGTGGGGTGTGGGCTAGTGCCTAGATAAGATGTTTTTGGTGACAGTAAACAGCACTGCTCTGGAGGCTGTTTATTGCCACCACAAACCTTTGAAAATACTACTGCTGCACCAGTATGTTTGAGGGACCCTCTCATCTGCATAGGCACAGTGGTATGGGTAGCACCATGGCAGTGCTGGATTTGGGCAGCACTCTTGGGGACTCTGAATATGGCCCTGCCTGGAGTGCCACCTCAATCCCAGGTTAGCATCATTACTAACCACATTTCCATTGGTGCTAACCTTTGAATATGGGGGCCTGTGTCTAGACATAGATGCATGCTAGCGGCATAAATTGCAGTGAGAAAGCTAGAATGTTCACCACTGGGAATGGAAACCAAGCCCCTGCCCAACTACTGTCCTGGCACTCTGCAACTGTGCTATCTTTCCACATGGTGGGGCAGAAGGTTTCTAAACAGAGACAAGCTCTGGAAAAGCATATTCTCCATTGGGTGAATCCCCCCCCATACACAGCTGCGGTGGAGTTTAGCAATGAACTCTCTGCCAACTGGAAGTAATGCTTCCCACCAAGTTGCATTCAAACCTAGAAAATCCTCAAAGTCTCAACCAGAACTAATTAAGTTGACTGCAATATGGAACTAACAGTTCAGTGTTCTGAAAGTTAAAAACTGAACCCAGGCCCCCTCCAAACTACTGTCCTGGTGCTCTGCCACTGAGTTACTGTTCCACATGGTAAGACCTAGGGTTTCTAGACAGAGGTGCATGCTAACGATATAAGTTTTAGTCAGAAAGAAAAAAATGTTCTCCAGTGGGAATTAAGACCAGCCCCCCCCCAACTATTGTCCTGGTGCTCTGCCACTGTGCTATTTTTTCACATGGTGAGACAGAAGGTTTTGTTGAGAGAAAGTCATCATAATAATAAAAACTGTAGTGTGAAAGAAACAATTTTCCCCAATAGGACTATAACCTAGCCCCCCGACACACACACACACTGATGTCCTGGTGCTCTGCCGCTAAGCCATCATTTCACATAGTGGCAAAGAAGGTTTCTAGAGAGAAATCTATATTAACAACATACATTTTAGTGAGAAAGAAAAATGTTCACAACTGGGACTCAATCCCACACCCCCTCACAACTATTGTGCTGGTGCTCTGTCACTTTGTTACATTCAACATGGTGAGAAGAAGGTTTCTAATGAGAGAGAGAGAGAGAGAGAGAGATGCATGCTAACAACATAAATTGTAGTGAGACAGAAGAAATGTTCCCCATGGGAAATCAAACCCAAAGCCCCCTCACAAATGCTGTGCTATTGCTCTGCCGCTGTGCTATAATTCCAGATAGTGAGGCAGAAGGTTTCTAGAGAAGGATGCATGCTAACAACATAAATTGTAGAACAAAAATAAAATGCTTCCCATAGGAAATCAAACTCAGGCCTCCTCCAGCTAGTAATCTGGTGCCCTGCCAATGTACTATTAATCTGCATGGTGAGACAGAAGCTTTCTAGACAGAGATGCATGTGATATAATAAAGTGTTTTGAGAAAGAAAAATATTCACAACTGGGAATCAAAACCAGGCCTCCTACAAGCTACTGTCCTGGTACTCTGCCACTGTGTTGTCATTCTAGATGGTAAAGACAGGATGTTTCTAGAGTGGGATGCATGTTAACAACATAAATTGTACTAAGAAAGAAAAAAATGTTCCAGACTGAGAAACAAACCAAGACCCCGTCCCAACTACTGTCCTGGTACTCTACCAGTATGGTATTGTTCTATGTGGTGTAACAAAAGGTTTTTATACAAGAGATGCATAACTTAGGAAAGCACATCCTACACTGAGTGCAGACCTCCCCCCGCCCCCATACACAGCTGCAATGGCGTTTAGTGATGAAATCTCTACCAACTTGAAGTACTGCTTCTCAACAAGTTGTATTCAAAACTAGATAAGCCTCAAAGTTTTATCCGTAATTAATTGACTGCAACAGACAAGTAACAGTTCAATGTTCTGAAAGTCTGCTTCAAACCTTACTGAAGCTCTATCACTGACATCAGCAAGGCCATCTAACAATTTCTCTCATACTACATAAATTGTAGGGAGAAAGAAAAAATTAGGCCATACTGGAATCAAGTATAGTTCTGAAACACTATAACAAGGCCTAAAATCCTTATCACTGACGTCATCAATGACATCAGGCAGCCAAATCACTGAGTACATGTAACCTTAAACTTGACTAAAAGCAGAAAATAACATGCATGACCACATGAGGTACTTCACAGACTATACTTGCTCTGGCATGCAAAAAAATAAGAGTAAAAATAGAGCATGAAAGAAAAATTAACCTTGATGCTAGTATAAACCTTCTTAATTAACCACCATGAAGGGGATCCACTAGCCAATCCCTCCTCTTTGCACCAGTCTGTTGCCTAAGCATGTGGCTCCCATGTGGATTTTCTGTTGAGCTACATAAGAGTGCTGCCACAGCCCCCCTCTATGCTAAACCTAATAGGCAAAAAGTATCACGGGGTGCCTTAAAGTGTATGTCCCTTTCCATAAGCAGACAGGGTTAGATGTTAGTTACTTATAAATCTACCCCTTTATTTTAACACAAGGGGGAGTCCCCTTGTGCAACTAGCCCAGAGTCCACATCAAGGTAATTGTCTAGCTGATAGAGGAGGACTAAGCACACCTTATTCACAACACAGCAATTGCATTATTAACAGCAACACATTTGGTAGTGCTTATGTCCTTCAGTCCTTTCCAGCACTGTCAGATCCACAAGGAGATGATCTGAGTCAGAGTTCCTGGCCCTCTCCCTTGGCCCCTGTCAATATGAAGCATCAAACTGGTTGTTACATACTGTCCGCTGGGGAGCTGGGGGGGCCCTTCCTTTCCTCCTGCACCCTGCTCAATCTTTGTATACTGCTGCTAGTTGCATGGTAAGGGGAGGTAGACCACACACCTACAAAGGGATCTTTTCACACACAGTTTGCTGTTTTCCTGTAAACTTGGCAGTGCAAAAAGTTATGCTTAGCAGGCACGTTCCCCATCAATATCCATGCAACAGTGCCTGCAAGTGGTTAGAATTGTCCATGAGGTTCAAAGGTCTCATGTTGCATACAAATTACGCCTGACATAATACTGGTAATCTGTTCACACAGCATGTACCATTGCATCCTCTGCATTCCTGCCTTTTAGCTGCCATGTTGTACTCCTCCTTGGCCCTCTCCTGTGCCCCACCCATCTAAGCCCAGACCTCCATTAATTTCTCTGTGTTCCTCCAAGACTCCAACATAGGCCCAATCCATTTCAAAAGATATCTGACCAATATTCAGGCCTTCTATTTACTGTAGTAGGAAATCTTTTCCAGGCCAAGTACCCCGGGAATGGCCATCACTTGCATTTACTGCTAGCCATCAGTGCTTTGCCATCACCCAGTTCCCTCCCCCCCCGCACTGTCCTCAGGCCTCAAACTTATCCCTTTTCTACATGGTGATCCTTTATCAAGAATCCCCTACTAAAAAGTGCAGAACTATGTAAGACCCTCTCTAAACATTGGGGAACCACAAACACTGGGTAAGAAATATGAAACTCATTTCCCTTCCCTGAACTGTAAAATCTGTGGAGCAGATTTGTTAATCAGGGGACTTGTAACAACCAGCCTTGGGACCACCTCTTAGTTGAAGCCCTGTACTCCAGTCTCCTCTACGCCTCATTATGGAGGGCCATACCCAGCTTCATGATCTTTTTAATTCAAGATGCCTAAAGGACAGAAGGGGAAGGGGAAGGGATCAGGAAATTGAGAAAGAAGCAATGGGAATGGTGGAAAAAGAGAGAAAAAAAGGCAAAGTTTGTCATCATCAGATCAAATTAACACTTTCAAAGAGGCAGTACCATCTCACATGTATTTATTTATTTATTTATTTATTTATTTATTTCTAAGAATCAGTTTACAACCTTTGAGCCAGAGGCTCGTTTCCAAAGATACTTCGTCACATAAAGACATACATTGTGTTTTTGGTTACATGCAAAGATTTGCAAAACAATAGGCGTTCAACAGAGGCGCCACGTCACACTGTGGTCAGACAAATACAATTGGGTACAGGGTACATGTAATTGATAACAGGTGTTACACAAGTTGGTATCAAGTGAGCAATCTGGTTGGTAAACACTGAAACAGCTGGCACTGGCCAGGTTAAACATAGGCATGGTGTACAGGGAAGTGGTGGAGGGGATGGTTAGGTGGAGAGCTGCCCGGGGGGCATTGTCAAGAGAAGCAGAGGTGGAGGCTATGTTCAGAGACAGGAGCAGTTACAAGTGCTGAAGATGTGGTTCCAGGGTGGTTTTGAACTTGGAGATGGTGGTGGCATTGGTGATGGGGGCAGGAGAGAGTTAAACCAGGTTGGGGCTCTATAGTAGAAGGACCTCTGGCAGCGGCTGGTTCTTGATCTGGGGACCTTTAAGTGGTCTTGTAGGAAGACCATGTTGCAATAGTGGGAGGCTCTGGTGGATGGATGCCGTTACCCCAGAGAGAGCCGAGAAGGGTTTGTGAGGAGACAGGTTTGGTATTGGAGCCGTTCATCCAGGGTAAGCAGGTTAGCCTCGACATACAGCTGACAGGTGTGTGTGTGAGCCTGGGGCACCAGTAATCAATCTTCAGGCTTTATTCAGGGTTAGGTGAATTTTGTTGAGTGCAGTGGTGTCGGCAGCACCATATACTGGTAGACCATAGTCTACAAGGGACAGAACGGATGATGTAACAGCTAGCCGGAGAGCATTTGGGGGAAGGCAGGTTCTATGGCGGAATAGGATGCCAAGCTGTGTGTTAGTGGCGGATGTTAGGGCGTCAATGTGGTTGTGAAATGTGAGGGCTGAGTCGAAGGTAACCCCAAGGTATTTGTAGGAGCAGACTTGTTCCAGTGGCTGATTGGTACTTGGAAGGATATAGAGTGGGTGGTTGCTAGCTTTGTTTTGGGGTGGGAAAAGAGCATAGCTTTGGTTTTATTAATATTGATGGCGGTCTCGCTCTTAAACCAAGCCTCGGCACTGTTGAAAGACTGCTGTAGGGAGTCCTGTAGGGAGATGGGATTGCGGTGGGTGGCAAAAAGGACAGCGTCGTCTGCATACAGTAGAATTTTGCTAGGGCATGCACTGGGCAGGGTGTTCAGATAGAGCGAGAAGAGAAGGGGGCCCAGGATGGAGCCTTGGGGGACCCCAGAGAGAATGGGATGGGTATCGGAGAGTGTGCTATTAATTTTTACACACTGAGATCGAGTGTCAAGATAGCTAGCGCACCATGCCAGGGGGCCAGCTGAGAGACCAGTGTGGCAGAGTGCATTCAGCAGAAGTGGATGGGAGACAGTGTCGAAAGCCTTTGAGAGGTCGATGAACACTGCACCAGCTAGGGAGCTGGTATCCAAGGAGGAGTGTAGAAAGTTGGAGAATTCAATAAGGGCAGTGCTGGTACTGTGACCCGTACGGAAGCCATGTTGCTCTGGGCATAAAATGTTATGCTTAGCCAGATAATCAGTGATTTGAATGGCGCCACTTTCTCCAGGGCTTTAGAGAGGGAGGGAGGATGGAGATTGGCGGTAGTTGTTGGCTAATGACCCGTCGCCTTTATGAATAGGTGTGATAATGGCTGTTTTCAAGCCGTGGGGAATTGTCCCAGGCAGAGTGACTGGTTAATTAGGCTGGTGAGCGGGGCAAGGACTTCATCTAGCACCAGCCTGAGGATGCTGGGGTCCAGTGAGTCACTGCCGGGATTGTTGCCATTGAGAGCTTTGATTAGGATGGGTCTGGCTTCCCGGGTGGAAATCTTTCGCAGGTGGAAGCTGGGGTGCTGGAGGACAGGGGGAGGTTGGCTGGGGGGAGGGTCAAAGAAATTACTAGGGAGGACTGAGCTAAGGTCAGTGAAAGTGGTGTTGAACCAGTTAGCTATGGTGGCAGGCTCGGTGGAGGTGGTGCCATTTCTAGTGAGCTGGGATGGGGCAGGGGCAAGCTTTACCATTAAGTTGCTTAATATTATCCCAGAAGGTCCGGCTGAGCCCCAGGAGGAGTAAGGGAGGCCTGGTAGTGGTCTGCCTTGGCTTTCCTGATGGCCCATGAGCACTTATTCCGGGCTGCATTGTAGGCTTGCCTATCAGACAGATGACCTGTTTCAGTGGCAAGGTGCCAGAGGTTATCCCGGTTTCTAAGTAGTTGTAGGAGGGCCGGGCTAACCCAGGGTGAGTTCTGTTTTTTGGACCGGATTTTGGTTAAGGGTGCAAAGAGATCACAGGCCATGTTGAAGGTGTGAGTGAAGAAGGCGAGGTCAGTGTCAATGTTGGTTGCATGCTGAATGGGGGACCAGTTTATCTGGGTGAGGAGTGCTTTAAGTTTCTTCAGCCCACCAGGGCGGAGGCGCCTGCGGAGGGTGGTCTGGGCTTTGGGTTTGGGATTGGGGGCTACCCAATGAAATAGGATACATTAACTTTTGCTTTGAGGAACTACGCTATCTTTCAGGAGATGTCAATTGTTTTGAGTCCCCTTGAACTTGAATTTTAGTGTGCCTGGATGCACCCTGTATGTCTTGATCCTGGCATTGTAGAGGGTATGCTGATGGTCTTTGAAGGAGTGCTGTTCATCCAGAATTTGCTTTGGGTGATCTGGGTAGATGATGATTCCCTGGTTTTTCCAGATAAGGTCCCTTTTCTGTCAAGCCTACCACAGTATCTATTTTTGTATCCCAAATCTCAGGAAGTAGACAATGTATTGTGTGGGACATTCCACAGGTCCAGTGGCATGTCTCCGATGCGGTGCACCCTATCAACTTCAATCATGACTCCTTCAAGGACTGTAAAGGTCTATTTAAAAAATTGCTGCAGGAACATCTTGGACTGTTTTCCTTCTAGTAAGTAAGTAATCTTATTGTTCAACTTTTAAAGTCATTACAGTTTTTAAAAGTTTCATAAAAAAGTACATACAATATACATAAATACATTTCCTATTTTCTATCCTACAGGTATACACTCCAGCTCCTAAATAACATTACCGCCAGTGAAAAGTTTACAAAGCACAGACAGTTATATATACTGTATTAACTTTGTGTCTAATTTAGAAGGAAGAATTCATGACAATTTCTTTGGTTAATTCTGCATTGAATGACTTTAAACAGGACTCTGATGGGTTCAGGTCTGAATACCTATACCCCCAACTTGAGTATTGCCATATGCAATCACTAAGCCAATTGAGAAAAAAACTCCTATCTGGGCCATAAAAAGTTTTCCCTTGGGTTCTTTCTACAAGTGGTCTTGTAAAGCGGTGGATTATGCATCCTTATACAACCTAAATAAATAAAATACAAACACAATTACATCCAAGAGCAACAAGTTGGACCTACTGTACAAGCACAGTAATAAAAATGTATGTAAATAGTAGCAAGCACCTTACATTATGTGTTTATTAGAGCACCATATACAGCAAATAACCATGTCAATAATCAGGAAACTTTGACAAAATAAACAAGCATTTGTCAATGCCGAATGTTGATTGCATTGGTGAGTTGAGCTTGCTCACTGCCCCTCTGTCACTCACTCAGTCTGTTTCTCCTGGTGCTGCAGGCTGCTCTTTTGTACTGGGCTCCTGCCTGCATTGGCACCTTGTTCTGCCCACTAAGAAATCCGCAGCTCTCCCGACAGAGCTGCGTTGAGGTTGCTCACTCCCCCTCGCTCACTCTCTCATTCCGTTTCTCCTGGCGCTGCAGGCTGCCCTTTTGTACTGGGCTCCTGCCTCTGTTGGTGGCTTTTTCTGGCCACAAAGAAATCTACAGCAGTCCCGACTCAGGTCTGTTGAGCCTGCTGACTTCCTGTCTGTCACTCGCTCATTCCATTTCTGCCAGGTTTGCAGGCTTTCCTTTTGTACTGGGCTCCTGCCTGCGTTGCTGCCTTTTTCTGCCAACAAACAAATCTGCAGCAGTCGTGATAGACCTCCATTGAGCTCGCTCACTCCCTTTCTGTCACTTGCTCGTTGTGTTTCTCCCGGCGCTGCAGGCTGCCCTTTTGTACTGGGCTCCTGCCTGCATTGGCACCTTTTTCTGCCCACAAAGAAATCCACAGCTGTCCCGACAGAGCTTCGTTGAGGTCGCTCGCTCACTCCCCCTGTGTCACTCACTCATTCTGTTTCTCCTGGCGCTGCAGCCTGCCCTTTTGTACTGGGCTCCTGCCTCTGTTGGTGCCTTTTTCTGCCCACAAAGAAATCTGCAGCAGTCCTGACAATGCTCCGTTGAGCTCGCTCACTCCTCTCCTCTCACTTGCTCATTCCATTTCTGCCCGCAATGCAGGCTGCCCTTTTGTATTGGGCTCCTGCCTGTGTTGCTGCCATTTGCAGCAGTTACAATACAGCTCCATTGAGCTCACTCACTCCCCCTCTCTCACTCGCTCATTCTGGTTTTCCCGCCACTGCAGGCTGCCATTTTGCACTGAGCTCCTGCATGCATTGCTGCCTTTTTCTGCCCACAAACAAATCTACAGGAGTCCCAACAGAGCTCTGTTGAACTTACTCACTCCCCCTCCCTCACTCGCTCATTCTGTGTCTCCTGCCGCTGCAGGCTGCCCTTTTGTACTGGGCTCCTGCCTGCATTGGTGGTTTGTTCTGACTAGAAAGAAATCTGAAGCAGTCCCGACAGTTACATTGAGCTTGCTCACTCCCCCTCTCTCACTCACTCATTCCGTTTCTGCCCACGCTGCAAGCTGGCCTTTTGTACTGGGCTCCTGCCTACGTTGCCACATTTTCTGCCCACAAAGAAATCCACAGCAGTCACAATAGAGCTCTGTTGAGCTTGCTCACTACCGCTCTGTCACTCACTCATTCTATTTCTCTTGGCATTGCAGGTAGCGCTTGCGTATGGGACTCCTGGCTGCATTGGCACCTTTGTCTTCCACAAAGAAATTTGCAGCTGTACCGACAAAGCTTTGTTGAGGTCGCTCAGTCTCCCTCTGTCACACGCTCATTCTGTTTGCCCTGGCGCTGCAAGCGGCCCTTTTGTATGGGGCTCCTGCCTGCATTGGCGCCTTTTTCTGCCAACAAAGAAATCCGCAGCAGTCCTGATAGCGCTCCATTGAGCTCACTCAGTCCCAGTGTCTCACTCACTCATACTGTTTCTCACACCACTGCAGGCTGGCCTTTTCTACTGGGCCCCTGCCTGCATTGACGCCTTTTCCTGCCCACAAAGAAATCCACAGCAATTCTGACAGCATTCCGGTGAGTTCGCTCACTCCCCCTCCCTCACTTGCTCTTTCGTTCTGTTTCTCCCAGTGCTGCAGGCTGCCCTTTTGTGCTGGACTCTTGCATTGGGTCCTTTTTCTTCCCACAAACAAATCCGGAGCAGTCCCAACAGAGCTCAATTGAGCTCAGTCACTCCCCCCCTCACTCGTTCCATCTTAATCTGTCCCAAACACTGATGTCCCACAGCGACCGTGCTATTCTCTGTCAGGAGTGTAAAAACATATTTTAGCCAGGATGTGAAAAATGACAGCTGTACTGTTCATAAGGAGGTGTGAGAGAATGCCACTGTTAAAAATGTGGCGTGAAAATATTACAAATTTGCGAAGTTACAAGGATGCGTGGAAACAGTTGAATGCACGCTTGTAACACAGTCATGTTATGGAGTTTTGTCACCAAATTTTCAACATAGGGATTTTAGAACCTCTGCTCATGAACAGTGCCACTGTCATTTTCTTAATCTGTCCCGAACACTGATTTCCCACAGTGACTGCGTTATTCTGTGCCGCAACTGTGAAACCACATTTCAGTCAGGATGTGAAAATGACAGCTATACTGATGATAAGGAGGTGTGAAAAAAAGCCATTGTTGAAAATGCAGCATGACAATATTACGAATCTGCAAAGTTGCAAAGGTGTGTGGAAAGTGTGCATCGCACACTTGTAACACACTCATTTGATGGGCTATCATCACCAAATTTTCAACATAGGCATTTTAGGACCTCTGCTCGTGAACAGTATCAGTGTCATTTTATTCATCTGTCCTGGACAGTGATTTCCTACAGCAACCACTGTATTCTGTGCTGGAACTGCAAAAACACATTTCAGCCAGGTTGGGAAAAATGACAGCTGCACTGTTCATAAGTAGGTGTGGGAAAATGGTAATGTTGAAAATCTGGAGTGAAAATATTATAAATTTAAAGTTACGGTGTGCGTGCAAACTACTTAGCACTGCGCTCGTAACACAGTCATTTTATGGAGTATCGTTATCAAATTTTCAGCATAGCCAGTTCAGGACCTCTACTCATGAACAGTGTCACTGTCATTTCCTTAATCTGTCCCGAACACTGATTTCCGACAGCGACCATGCTATTCTGCACCCGAAGTGCGAAAACACATTTCTGCCAGGATGTGAACAATGACAGTTGTACTGTTCACAAGGAGGTGTGACAAAATGCCAGTGTTAAAATCTGGCATGAAAGTATTGCAAATTCATGAAGTTACGAGTGTGCGTAGTAATTGTGCAGCGCACGCTCATAAAACAGTCATTTTTTGGATTTTTCCCACCAAATATGCAACATAGGCTTTTTGAGAGCCCACCTCATGAACACTGGCACTGTCATTTCATTAATCAGCCCCCAAAGGTGATTCTGCACAGTGACCGCTAAATCACCCTTCAGGCCCAATTAACACCATGACAGTGCCAGTATTCATGAGGAGGGGTCCCAAAAACCCCATGTTGAAAATTTGGTGTCAAAATTCCAAAAAATGCCAGAGATATGCAGCAAAGTTGGAAAACCCCTATTTATTACATTATACAACTTATCGGCATTTCCTCAATTCGCGGTCGGCTTTGAAGAGTGCAGACATGTTTCCGGTCCACCGAAGATCATGGCGCCCAGCTCCAGAGGTAAGTATGGGGTGAGAGGGGTGTGGGGAGGCAGGGTGCACAGTGGGTGGGTGCATGTTGCAGATGGGGGGGCCGAGAGACTACGAGGGACAGTTTCCTTTTTTTTAGGTACAAAAAAAAAAAAATAAAGACTTTGCGGGACCGTTTTTCCCTTTACAGGGCCATGTGGCACACTGGGGTGGGCTCCCAGCATGCCACCAATGGCTTTCTTTTTTGGGGGAGCCAGCTGTAGCCAATGGGGGATTGGGCACCCTCATTGGCAAACAATAAAAGGGGGGTTCCTTTTTGCCAATGGGGACTGGGCACCCCCATCAGCAAACAACAAAAGGGGGGGATTCCTTTTTGCCGACGGGGATTGGGCACCCCGTCAGCAGACAGTTAAACAGGGGAGGGTTACATTATGCTGACCTGGGTGGGACCCCGTTGTGAGAAAACATGGTGGAGGGGTTAATATTGTTTGTGAACATGGCGGCAACCCACCACCATGTCCAGAAACAATATCAGGGTTTTTACATTCTGCCCTGCAATGACAGGTCGCTCCCTCATTGCAGCGGATGGCTTATGCTGCAATGACGAGGCGGCCCCTGATTGCAGCGGCTAAATTTTCACAAGTTGGTGCAAACATTCCAGACTTGTGTCACCAGCAGACTGCCACAGCATTGGGGGAAGTGGGACAAGCCTTTGCAAGCTGTGGGGGCATTGGCCACAACAGTGCCCTGCCTCCACAGCCTGCTTCTCAGCAAGCTGTTCCAATATGTTTCTTGCACTTTACGCAATCAACATAAAAAAATAGAGAGCACACAACTAATCAGTTCCAGTCACATGGGTGCAGGGAATTAACCTGGCTATAATTTTTTTCCTAACTGTATTGACTGCAAGAAAGTAATCTGCTATCCTCTTAATGATCCAATCATCTTTTGTGTATAGAAGTATTGCTGTGATTTCGCAGTTATCCAGGGCTTTCCATGTCTCAAAATAAGGTCCTAACCAATATGCCCTGGCGTTGTTATACCAAAAGCAATTCCACATAACGTGAACAAGATCATTTGCCACCAATTAAACAGCCACAGTTATACCCTGTGGGAGCTGGTTTGTTATATCTCATCCTGAGTACATTACTGTCAAATAACTCAAATTTGTATTTGATAAGGATCCTCCTTAATTGCAGATCATTAAGAACATCCAAATAATGTTTGTAACCATATTTAGCATTATTGGTAGCAAACCACAAAGAGACTCTGGACCTCAAGATGACTTCCAAATCAAAATTTAGCCAATAATTGTTTAATTTTAGATTTTAAATATTTTTTGTACTTCACACTGAGGGCTACATTTTTTTTTGAGTTACCCATTCAAGACTAGCAAATTGTACATATTCAGTTTGCGCATGATATTTTTAGATTCCCTGCATCCTGTTTGGTGCCAACTCTGTTTTTCCTCAAGACGTTTGTATAGAAACATAGAAACATAGAATTTGACGGCAGATAAGGACCACTTGGCCCACCCAGTCTGCCCATTTCCCTACCTAATGGATACGCTGCAGATCCTAGTTAACCAGCAGCCTACTTCTTCCTACCCCCACCCCCCAGAATTGCCTTATGACTGTCCCATGCATGCTTGAATTCCACCACTGTTTTTGACTCCACAACCTCCTCCGGAAGGCCATTCCATGCATCCACAACCCTCTCTGTGAAAAATACTTCCTTAAATTACCTCTGAGCCATCCCTCTATCTTTTAAATTATGCTCCCTTGTTCTTGCGCACTTTTTTGAAAGATGCTACCCTCTTGGACTTTGTTGGTCCCTTGAGGTACTTGAAAGTTTCTATCATGTCCCCCTCTCCCTCCTTTCCTTGAGGCTATACATATTAAGCTCCTTAAGTCTCTCTTCATATGTCTTCGGTGCAGACCCTGCACCATTTTAGTTGCCCTCCTCTGGACAGCTTCCATCCTGTCTATGTCTTTGCAGAGACTGGGTCTCCAGAACTGCACGCAGTACTCCAGATGGGGTCTCACCAGCTGTCTGTAGAGAGGGATAATAACTTCCTGTTTTCTACTGGTGATGCCTCTCTCCCTATGCATCCCAGTATCCCCAACCCTCCTTGCTGCCCTCTCACATTGCTTGCCCACCTTTAGGTCATCTGATATGACTACCCCAGGTCCCTTTCCATTTTTGTTGTTGTTAGTATCTCACCCCCATTGTACTCCTCCCTGGGTTTTGTTTCCGGTGCATTACCTTGCACTTCTTAGCATTGAATCTAAGCTGCCGCTACATTTGACTATTCCTCTAACCTTGCCAAGTCCTTCTCATCCTTCCCACCCCACCTTGTACATCAACTCTGTTGCAGATCTTTGTGTCATCTGCAAGAGATACTTTCCTTCAGTCCCTCTGCAATGTCACTTAAAGACATTTAAAAGCCGGTCCTAATACTGAACCTACAACCCACCAGTAAACCCCTTTCTTCAGAGTGGACCTCCATTTACTATTACCTCTGTGTCCCCATTCCAGCCAATTTTACCCAGGCTGTCATCTTTGGACCACTCCCAGGCTGGCTAACTTGTATATTAATCTTTTGTGTGGGACTGTGTCAAATGCCTTGCTAAAATCTAGGTAGACCATGTCCACAGCCCCTCCCTGATCTACCACTTTGGTCACCCAGTCAAAGAAATCTATCAGATTTGTCTGACATGACCTTCCCGCTGTGAATCCATGCTGCCTTGGGTCCTGTGCCCCTCTGGCCTCTAGATACTTGACAATTCTTTCCTTCAGAAGTGATTCTATCATTTTCCCTACCACTGAGGTTAAACTAACAGGTCTGTAGTTTCCTGCTTCTGCCTTGCTCCCACTTTTGTGAAGGGAATCACATCTGCCCTCCTCCAGTCCTCGGGTACCACCCATCCTCCCATGATTTGTTAAGAGGGTAGTCAGTGGTGTCACTAGTTCTACCCTTAGTTCTTTTAGAATTCTGGGATGAATCCCATCAGGCCCCATTGCTTTGTCCACCTTTAGTTTTAAGAGTTCTTTCAGAACCCTTTCTTCTGTAAATGGGCTGGTATCAACTTCTGTATCCAGAGTGTTTCTACTGTTTGTTTTAGGTACCTCCCCTCTTCCTTTGTAAATACTGAACAAAAATATTTGTTTAGTATCTCTGCCTTTCACAGTCACCCTCTGCCCACCCTCCTCCCTCCCTTTATTAAGCCTCACTATCCTCCCTTGGTCTTCCTTCGCTCCTGATGTACCCTATAAAAGGTTTATCCCCTTCTTAACTGAGTTGGCTATCTTTTTCCTTGGTTTGGGCCTTTGCTGTTCTGACTGCCTTCCCAGCTTCCTTTGCTTTAACTGATACAGTTCTCTGTCCTGTCCTTCTGTGATTCCTTGTACTTCCTGAATGCTTTCTTTCTCTTAAACCTTCACTGCCATCTTTGAGAACCATAGTGGTTTCTTACATCATTTTGTTTTGTTTATTTGCTTCACACTAAGGCTGTTATCTCTGTGATGGCAGTTTTATTATTCCCCATTGTTCTTCCACCCTCCTTCCTGCCCATTTGCTAGTGCATTCCTTAGACACTCACATTTTAGTAAAGTCAGCCCTCCTAAAGTCCAGTACTTTTGCCTTTGTAACTTGACTCTATTTCTGTGTTTTGTGAACCATACTGTTCGATGGTCGCTAGTTCCCAGATGGCTACCACTTCTACATCTGTGATCCTCTCTTCATCTCCATTTGAGAGAACCAGGTCTAAGGTTGCTCCTCTCAGTGGGCTCCAATACTAGTTGTCTAAGGCATGCCCCCTGTAGGGCATGTAGAATAACCCCACTCTTGATGGCTGCTGCAACTGCCTCCAGTTAACATCTGGCATATTCAGATCACCCGTCAGCAATATCTCCCTTTTTCTGCCATTCTAAGTAAACTTTCTATCATTTCCTTGTCCATTTCCTCCCCTGAGAAGGTCTGTATACAACCCTGAGCGGATTGTGGTGCCATTGCTGGTCTCCAAATTTACCCACAGTGCTTCTTCTCCTCCTCCTCCCTGTTTACCCTTTTGTTCTGTTGCTTTGATTCCTTCCCTTATGTAAACAGCTACTCCTCCTCTTCTTTTACCCTCCCTGTCCCTCCTGTAGATAGTGTATCCTGGTATGTTTACGTCCCAGTCATGGTTTTGTGTGCATCATGTTTCTGTGACTACCACGATATCCAGATGTTCATCTTCCATCAAGGCCACTAATTCAGGAAGCTTGTTACTCAGACTATGGGCATTGGTACTCATTGCTGTCCATTTTTTGATGGCTTTACCTTCTGTTGCAGCATCCCCCACTGACTTTTCTACCTCGGTCTTTTTCTCATTTAGTACCCTGTTTTGTAGGGAGAGGCTGGGATTTTTCTGCTGCTTATCAGTGCCTCCCCCCTTGACTAGTTTAAAAGCTTGCCAATGAAGCATTTAAACTGATTGCTCAAAAGACTTGTTCCCTTCCTGGACAGATGCAGACCATCCTGCCAGTATAGGCTGGTGTCCTCCAGGTGGAACCCAGTCCCCAATGAAGCCAAACCCTGTGCTCCACACCATTTTTCAACCATTTATTAAACTGCATGGTGTAAAGTACCCTCGCCTCACTCATGCCATTGACAGGCAGCACCTCTGAGAAGGATACTGTGTGTGCTACTTGTCTTAGGCCCCTCCCCAATTCTACAAAGTCCTTCTGCACTGCTCTAATCTCATGATGAGCCAAGTCATTTGTCCCTAGGTGGACAATGATGTCCAGCTCAGACTCCCATGCAGCTGTTCTCGTGATCCTGAGGATGCGCTTCCTGTCCCTCCAAGCCATGGCACCAGGCAGGCACCTTACTTCAGTTTTTCCTGCTCCCCCCAGTTCTGTCCCCCTAATAATTAAGTCCTCCACCAGGAGCTACTTCCTTTCCTTGTGGTGTCCTCTGCCTCCTTCCTGTGGGCATCCCTTGTGACAGTTGTCCTCAGCCTCCTTAGTCTCCTCTGCGGGTGCATCCATAGGGGAGCTATGCTCCCCCAGAATGGTGTATGGATTGTGGAGTGGAACAACTGACTGGGTGTGCCTCTGTTCCACCATCCTCACCCTCCCTGAGCCCACTGTGGTCCAACTGCTGTGCTTTCTTCGCAACCTCTGAGGTAGTGGTGGTGGCTCTGGTGCTCCCTGAATGGGGGAGGTTCCCCTTCCTACCATCCAGTGTGGCCTGGGGGAAGGTTCCCTTACTACTGTCCAGTGTGGCCTGAAGATGAGCAACTTCCTCCCTCAGGGCAGAGAGTTGTCTGCAAATAGGGCAGCATCTCAGCCTCCAGAAAGACTCCCGGAAGACTGCTGCCCCACAGCCATTACATTGCACTACTCCCCACATGTTTATCAACTTTTTTGTGTGTGTGTGTGATTGGTTTGTTATATAGAAATATATATATTATACAATGTGTATGCTTATATTGTCAGTGCAGTGTGCTAGAGAAGATATGACAGTGATATGCACCTTGCACTCTTGAGGAAATGATGTCAGAACCCCAGGTATAAAGGAACTATTTCCAGTAATGGGTGGGGTGAGGGTGGGAAGAGGTTGGGCCTAAACTGTGCCCTCACAAAACAATCAGCTACAAAGCTCAGACCCACCACTGCGATGAGTGCCTTCCTGTCAGCAAGATGCCCTACATAACAATTTGACAGAGAAAATACCCTGCTAATCAAACAGAGAAAAATTCAGACATCCAAGTCAGACACAGGTAAACCTCCCCAGCCCCAAAACAGCCTGGTGGTTTGTGCTCTGAAAGCAGTCAGCCCCAAAATAAGTCAGCTGTGCTTTAAACTCTTCCTGCACTGAAAATCTTGAGAACTGGAACAAAAGTAAAGCTAGATCCACCTCCTCTGTTGCTTGAAAGACTGTCTTTCCTGATAATTCTAAGTTCCTTATTTCACCTTTCAGTTAGAAGTAGCTCCACTTGCAGAATATCTGCTACAAACCAAAGACAATTGTAAGGTTCACTCCTCTGTTGTGAGCACAACTCGCTTTCTTTGCAAATCCTATGTTCAGTTGCAGCTTCCAGCCAGAGGTAGTTTCACTTGAAGAATATTAGCTGTTCTGATGAGTTTGCTATAAAACAATTGCTTATAATACTATTGTTCTCAGGTCTGTTACCAAAGCTATTGGCTGATAAGTAGCTATGATGTAAGCACTTCCTGACAAAGTCTGGTCTGGCCTTTTAAGGCACACACAGATAAACACAAAAAACAGTTTCCACCCCCTAGGGCACTGTCTGGGTCAAATACACAACCTGTACCTGCACTTATTTCAGGACTTATGATAAATTCTTAGCCCAGGGTTTAAACTCTTTCTGCACTGAAAATCTTAAGAATTGGAACAAAAGTAAAGCTAGATCCACCTCCCTCTGTTGCTTGAAAGACTTTCTTTTCCTGATAATTCTAAGTTCCTTATTTCACCTTTCAGTTAGAAGTAGCCTCCACCTGCTACAAACCAAAGACAATTGTTAGCTTCACCTCCTTCTGTTGTAAGCACAACTTGCTTTCTTGCAAATCCTATGTTCAGTATTGCAGCTTCCAGTCAGAGGTAGTTTCACTTGAAGAATATTAGCCATATGGCAATGACATTCTTGTTAAATGGAGCCAGTAGTTAACCTTCCTTGTGTCCATAGCTGAATTTATGTTCTCTAAGCCCAACTTGGATCTAATATACACCGCTGGACAAGAATGACCCATACCCATTACCGTCCTTAGGAGCTTATATACTGGTACAGCCAGCTTATCTCTATCCTTAAGGTCCCAGATCTCAGCCCTATATAACAATTGTGAGGAAATATTTGATTCTAATTATGTCAACTGTGGGTCTCATTGTATGCCCACCATAAGCATAGTTGGATTTCCTAAGATCAAGCATCATTTTCTTAACTACTTCCATTGTTTTAATGATATGTTTTGTCCAAGAGCCATTTGATGCAAATATCAAGCCCAAATATACATACTGGTGGCTGTTTCTAACCTGTGACTTCCAATAAACCAGAGGTATTTTAATTTATTTTGGCCAAAAAATCATAACTTGGGTTTTTATAATACTTTATCTTAAGTCTTAAAATCTTAACTTTCA
Source organism: Neoceratodus forsteri (assembly GCA_016271365.2). Lineage (NCBI taxonomy): Eukaryota > Metazoa > Chordata > Ceratodontiformes > Ceratodontidae > Neoceratodus > Neoceratodus forsteri. The sequence continues at coordinate 817,912,018 of CM057456.1, forward strand.
TAGTCAATACGTCTAATTTCTGCTGTAAGCCTTTTTTTGAAAGAGCTAATAAGATCCAAATTATCTGAGTATGCCATTGCTGGGCATATGTAGTCATTTATTTTTGGAGTCCAATTCAAAAATTTCAAAATCTCTTAGCATTTAATCAATATATTGGCAAAACAGGGTGGGGGCCAGGACACATCACTGCCTCACACCCTTATTTATAGGAATGACACTTGAAAGTTGACCTCTGACTTCATATCTTATACATGCCCAGTTATCCTTATACAGGTTACTTATTACATGAATCAAAAATGGGTCAATACCACGTTTCACCATAAGTGCCCATAATAGGCCCCTCAAAACTGAACTTAATGCTGAAGAGAAATCCACAAACACTACATATAATTTCAGCTGCCTAAGATGGACATATTTTTTTATAAGGTGCCACAGCATAAAGCAGTTGTCCATCATGTAATAACCACTCCTAAAACCAGCCTGTAGTTCATTAATCCCTCCCATCATGTTAATTTGACCTCTTAATATCTCTAATATAATCGTGGAAAAAATCTTCAGATTTATATCTGACATACTGATTGGTCTGTACATGGCTGGATGAGCCATGCTACCCTGTTTATGTATAGGAACTATTTCAGCCCCTCTCCATGTATTAGGAATAAAATCTTCCATAATGCATTTGTTATAGACGAGCTTAAGGGGTTTGCATCGCAATGGGGTGTTACATAAGTAGACATCAGCTGGTATTTTATCTGGTCTTGGAGCTTTCTTATGTTTAAAAAATACTTTATTGCCATATCTCTTTTATATCTATTGGTGGGAACCCAATATTATTTATACTTTGAATTTCTGACGCCAAAGCAGTATTCTCATTCCAGCCTACTATATTGAAAGAGGTCAAAGATCTTTTGCTGCAGTTAGATATCAAGAAAAGTGCTGGTGAGGATTCTATAGACCCTTACTTTCTGAAAAGTGCATACCATGTGCTGACAGTGTCAATCACGCACCTGTTCAACTTATCATTATCCCAGGGGTGTATCCGACTGCAGTGGAAAGTAGCCCATGTCATCCCCCTGCTCAAATCAGGGGATCCTTGTGACTTTAATAACTATAGGCCCATCTCCCTTCTGCCCATTCTGTCTAAATTACTGGAAAAGATAGTGAGTGGTCAGCTTAGGATGTACCTAGAATCCAGGAGCTTGTTAAACCCAGTACAGTCTGGCTTCAGAGCAAAACACAGCACCATAAGGGCCCTAGCAAAGGTGATGAATGATTGGCTTCTTGACCTTGATAATAGGAACTTTGTCTACGCAGTGTTTTTGGACCTAAGTAAGGCCTTCGATACAGTCTATCATAGCCGTCTTCTCTCCTCCCTACGCGGTTTAGGTGTGGACCCCATTTCTATGTGCTGGTTTGCTGATTACCTTGCAGGCCGGCAACAGTAGATTAAGGGTGAAGGTGAGCTTTCCCCTCATAAACCTCTACCAAGAGGTGTGCCTCAAGGGTCCATTCTTGGTCCCCTGTTGTTTACTGTTTATATTAACAACATTGATGACAACATCAACAAGGCCAATATCCATTTTTTCGCAGATGACACAGTACTTTATCTAAGTCATCCAACACCAGAAGCAGCTTGCAAAGACCTTCAAGATGAATTTAATCTATTGCAGAAATAGCTTCTAAGCAAAAAAACTTCTGCTTAACACACAAAAAAACAAAAATGATGCTTTTTTCTCCTTCTACCCATGCGGTGTACCCTGCTAGCGATGGGGTCATCCCTTAGATTACCACAGTACTAGGCGAAAAATTTGAATTCATATCAAAATTTAAATATTTGGGAGTGTGGCTCAACCACAAACTCTCCTTCTCCGAACATCTCAAAAATCTACAGAAGCAACTAACACAGAGGCTAGGCCTCTTCTTCAGAATTTACTGCTTCCTTACTAGAGATGCTAAGTTGCAGCTGGTGCAGTCAACGTTCCTCTCATTGATTGCCTATGCGGACCTTCTCCACAGCCATTGTACAGCACCTTCCTTGGCTAAATTGGATCCCTTTATCATAGAGCAATCAGGTTCATAACTGGTCTCCCCCTTTCTACTCATCATTGCTTGTTGTATACAGCGGTGGGCTGGACTTCACTTCATTATAGGAGGAACAGACATGCCATACTATGGGCATTCAGAGCAGTTACCAAAAAGGTTCCCTTATACACAGGGTCCCTAGTGCTCTGCGGCAACATTTTCTGATTTCTGAGGCAGGGCTCATTGGCTTCTGAGGCAACATTTTCTGATTTCTGAGGCAATGATTTATTTATTTCTCTGGTTGAACTTAGTCCTTCCATTGGCTAAATATGATGTGATGTCATCGATGACATCACATGCAGAGGACAGAGGAGGGGCTTCAGGATAAATGAGATGGGAAATAAAGCCTGACACTATGGAAAAACAGTATATTTGAATGAAAATTCACCAAAAACAATGAATTCTGTGGCACTATATATAGTCTGCGGCATGATGAAAATTCTGCAGAAAATTCTGAAACCACGGAATCGCAGATTCCAGGGGCCTTGCATATACATCTCTGAGTGTATTCCTCTGAGTGTGATAGGCACTTATGTTCTAAGAAGTTACACTCTAATTGCCCTGCAAATACCTAAGGTCAAGTCTTATTTTCGTAGATCAGCTATGAGTTTTACTCTGCCTTCATTGTGGAATAAAATGTAAAAAAATGTGAAGCTGAGTTGTCTTGTTAGCCTGAACATTTTCAAGTCACGTTATGACTGTTCCATGAAGGAAACCTGCAATTGTTTTCCTCATCACTAGTGCTCCTCCTTTCCAGCCTTTCTTCTATCCTACATGCCTCTCCTTCTCGCCAGGGTCCTTTGCCTTCACTCTCCTTACTCTATCCCTTTTCATCCCTTCAATATCTGTCTCTTTCCTGTCTCCTCTCTCCATACAGACCCCTTCCCAGGATCTAAACAGTTGTTATCTTGGCCAAGGCCAGGTGTCACTCTTATCCCTTGCCACCCATTCTGATTCCATTATTATTATCTTTTCCTGTTTTTTTCTTCAAGTGAATATATTGACTAAATCCAGCTGTGAGCCTATCTGTTGTAAAGGCTCTTTGTTCAATGTTGATGTAGAGTGTAGATATAAATGACATCATACTGTACATATGTATGTTTTACTTATATGTAGGTCATTGTTCTATGTTTTATCTTGTTACTGTACTATGTTTTGCTACTACCAGGTCCATCTTGCAAATGAGTCTTGCTCAATAGTGTCCGCCTGGATAAATAAAGATTTGATTGATTGATTGATGGACTGGAATTTTTAATATCTGGATTGAAAAAATTACTCAAAAAAAATTGCACTCATTGACTTTCATTAATGTAGGAATATAAACTCTCTTTGTAATTTTTAGCGCCATTTGTAACCAATCACTAGAAGCCCCCGCATCCTTTTCATTTACAACTTTAAGCATTCCCCCCACTGTATATTATAATAATTTGCTTTTTTTTCTCCTTCAGGAAACAGTTATATTTCTCTTGATTAAGGGTTTGAAACAAATTCCTGTCCTTACTATTTTTAATGTTTGTAATCATTTCTCTTAAGAAAGCTTTGTATCGCCTGCATTTTGGGTCAAATCACCCAGCCAGCTGCTCCTGTGTCCCTGGAGCTATAAACTCTTTGTACAGATTTCTTATTATCATTTCAAACAAGTGGGAGAGTTCAGACTACAGGTATTTCACATCTAAGTTGCTGAGAGCTTCCCAGTCCTTGGCCACAAGCAATTCCCCTGTTATATTCCTGGTATCTTCCTCTAAGTTACAGTCCCATTTAATTATCCTACTCATTTTGAATGAAGTAAATGGGACTCCTGATCTCACCTCAAGTACTTGATCTGTAACCATTCCTCCTAAGATTACTGGCAAGTAGTCACTTTTTGATCTTACAGAAATATACAGATGTTGCCAAACCTGTAGTTGTCCTGACCAAATAACTAGATCAGAGAGTGGGATATGTGCAGGAGCACTTTCCTTCTAAATCTCCTGACTATCTGCCATTCAAAGGATTAAGGATAAAGATTAAATTATTTCAATAGTTCAATCAGTGTTGCTTTATTAGATTGGTTATCTTGTGATCTTCTATGGGTCATTATTGGGAGAGTGTTTGTGTACTCCAGTACTGAATTATCCATTAGTTCATCAAATTCTCCAATCCTAGCATTTAGGTCACCTATTACCAAGATTTCTCTGTCAAGGAACTTAAAGTAAACATCTTGAAATAATAGTCTAAGAGTCTCCCATATATTGTGCCTATAGAACTTGGATCCTCTCAGGGGCACATAACTGTTAATTAGTAAGAATTTATGTTTTGGTTTTCCAGTAAAATAATAATAAAATTAAGTGAGACATAAAATTTCTGTGCATTTGTAAAATCATTTATTTTAATATAGGTAGCCAATCCCCCCAGAACACCTCCCATATTTACACTCCTTGGTCCCAGGGTGGTGAAATAACTCATACCTGTTCAGTATGATATTACTCTGATTTTCATGCCAAGTTTCCTGAAAGCAAAGCATATCACAACTGGTCACAAATTGCATCCAGTCGGAATCTGAAAATGTATGTTTGTACCCTGCAATATTCCATGAGAAGAATAAAGAGTCCTCCCTCTTTCCTACACCCTTCTTTGTTTTGTCAGCAAAATATGTACTATTCTTATATTTTCCTTCACTAAGATTCTGCATTCAGTCTTCATATCCTGCCAGGGCCATAAACTTATTTGACAGGGGAATTGACGAAATTTGTCTGCACTGTTTAATTTTTCACTGAACTTCAAAATATTCGAGTTTGCAGTTGCAGCAATTAGACTGGAATCTACAAACTGTATTCCCAATATGTCCATTATATCACATTTTTGCAAACTTGTATCTGCCACTAATCTATTTTTGCTATTATATTAATTGGACTTTCGTGCTCCCGTCAAATGGCATGTAAGATACCATTCTTACCCATGTTTATTTGCATGTAATTTCAGAAACAAAGTTACATAAAGATTCAACCAATCTGAATTTATTTTTTCTAGCCATCTGAGGCATACCAAGTAGACTAAGGGCAACTGGTGTCTGGTGGTCCCTACTGCCATTAATTTTGTTGAAATCATTTCTGTTAGGAAATAAGTTACAAATTCCCATGTGCTGCAAGGTAGGACCATTGATCCAAACATAGTTGGCAATCCTAGGGGTTTTAAAGTACACATCCACTGGTAGCACTCAATATGAGCATCTATTATTGAGCAACTCAATGTGAATGACTCAAAAATAGTGCTTTAAAGTACCGTGACAGATGAAAAAGATCGCTATATCCTGTATAGAAAGTGTAGCAGGGAGCTACACTTGCTACAGCAGGTTATAGGATCATGTTTGGCCAAGCCCTGCTGAGCTGGCCATTTAGGATAGCGATATATGTTACCACTCCTGAAGCCAGCGACCAGGGTTCAAGTCTAGCACCCAGCAGTAGAAATTTTTGGGGGGTTTTATGGTTTGCTTTTTCCCCTAGGTCTATGCCCCCATGGAGTTGATTATATTTAGTTTGGGGGGACATGGGGCCTTGCCCCCCACAGAGGGGAGTGCAGGAGCATAGCCTCCTGCATACAAATACATATGATAAGTTTTTTGTTTTTGTACTAAGCGACCATCGCTATTTGCAATGGTCTGTGTAATGTGCTGTTGCTCTGTTCTATTAGGTGTTTTTGTGTCATTCTATGTGGTCAGTGACTATTAGTAGTAGTCGCTGTTATCACATAAAATCCATTTACCATATTGGTTAGAGAGTCCCCTTCAACTTTTCTGGCCTCTTTAATATCATTGTTAGAAATTTCTGCATCCATATCTGCCCTAAGTTCACAATATGACATTTCAAATCTATCTCAGAGAAATTTAGCCAGTTATTGGGTCCAATAAATCTCAAAAAGGGGCATGGATTAATCGACTCCTCATCAAAGCTAACAACAGTTGGACCAGATACCTTACTATTCAGTTCCTTGGCATAATCAGATTTTCTCTGTGAGTTCTGTCATACAAACTCTGTGTCAGCTACCATTATTTCTGGATCTACATCCTAACAGTCTAATGACCTGTTCAGAGACCCTGATACTAATAAGACTTCTTTGTATTGCATTTTAAATAATTCCATCTCATGATCTAATTCAGCAAGGTGCATTATTAACTTATTTGTCTGTGCTTTCTGAACTTGAATAGAATTATCCCACCTAGACCTCTTATTATCAATTATTTCCTGTGTTGTTACCAGTTGGCAAGATTTATCCTGTAAATTCAAGTAGTTTTCTGTTACCTCTTCATGTGCTTTTCTTAGATCACCCTTCTTTACCCTTTTTTTCCTTCCAGGTTTACCTGACTTGCTTGAAACTGTTATTGGGCTTTCAGGGATATTAACAATGCTGAGGTCAGATCTAGCTTTAATATGAGATGAAGTAAATGTATCTAGAAGTCTTGATGAGTAATCTTTCTTGGATATCAATTCATCATGTTTTTTGTTAATATCATCCAATCTTGCCCCATTAATTGCAATATCTTCTCCTGTGGTCTCAGTCTCATTCTTAATAATGACCAGCTGTTCCATCAGCAGTAAGTTGGCTGATATTAGTTTTTCATTCAAGTAATCATATCCTCATTGAGATTTGTGGGGAAATAATGCCGGCTAGCACTTTACACATTGTTCTCAGCTACAGTGCCTTTGAATGTTCCCCCAAACTAATTCATTTGTAAACTTTTCACATATTTTCCTTCCATTCTTTTTAAACCATTGTTTGGTGCAATTCCTGCAAGACTTCCTTAATTTCCTTGTTAGGGATCTTAGCATTATCAATTTGGTCTGATTTTTAGGAGCTCCATCAGTCCCCCCCCCCCGGATGCTTTCCCCCGGTAGGAGTAAAAAACTATTACCCAATATGTTCCCTTCAACTTCTTCATTTTTATGGCTGTGGGCAGAGCTTACAGCTGCCTGGCTTTAGCTTTAAAAATGGCATACTGAAGCACAACTTTTTTGTATCCTTCCACAACTACAAATCACTATGCTAGTTGAATGAAATAGTCTCTTCTCTCTATTGAATAGACTAGTTGCAACACTATTTTTTTCAGCTTGTCTCTCTCTCTCTCTCTCTGTCATCTCTTTCCTCATGCCTGCTCTAAGTCACCTGACAGCTAGTACATATCTGATTATATGGAACTGCTGTTGATTTGTACCTCCTTCATATTCAGATAATCCCTTCACAGCTTTTCCAGGCTGAGGATCTTGTGTTTAAGAATCACATTTCTGCTGAACTATACTATGCTATGCTGTGCTATGCTATGCTATGTTACTAGTCAGTGCACCTTCCCCTCATTACTGACATTCCAAAGTTGAAGTCAATGAAGCACAAAAAAGAGAAGGGTCTATAGTCAAAGACCTAATAAAACAATTAGCTCAGTGAGTTTATTTTTCAATTCCTCTACTTTGTCCTGTGATGTGAAGCTAAATAGTTTCATGTGTGAATGGTCACTTCTGGTGTGGGTGGTAAGGGGTGATCCCTGTGTTATAAATGCATGGCGAGAGAGACAGAGAGAGAGAGAGAGGGAAGGGGGAGAGAAGCAGCTAGCATTTTGCAGCTGATAAGGTTACCCCATTGTTAACTTAACAAAACAGAGCACATGCCAGGTTGCAAGTGATTTCCCAAAAATGAATACAGTAGTACAAAAAAAAAAGGTCACAGATGGTAAGAAGCATCCTTGGCTGTGTAATTAGTATGTAGACAATGTATGGATTATTAAAAATAAATAGGTACAATCCAATAATGTAGATAACTCAACACTGATATACAGCTGCATACCATCATAATGCAGTAACTTCATACAATAAGTACCTATCATAGATTACTGCTCACAGTTTTGGGGAGCTTTAAATATTATTATTACTAATAGGAAGACAATTGTATATATTCAGAGGAAGGCAACAATAAAGGGTTTGGAACAAAAGACCTATAAGGAACATTTGAAACTCCTTAGACTACATAATTTATTTATTTATTTATTTTGAAAAGTTTCACCAGGAAAAGCATACTGAGCTACAATAGCTTCCTTCCAGATACATCCTGGGAGAAAGGGGAAAGGTAATAAAATTCTGAATACAAGATCCAAATAAAAAATATACATAGAGCTAAGACCGTACATACTACCGAATACATTTAAAGCTATACCAAATATTTCTGTGGGACAGGCAGGCAGCACTTGCCATCCAGAATATAGATACATAGACACTGTCAGCAGATAAGGGTCTATGGTCCACCCAGTCTGCCCATTTGAGCTTGTAAGTTCACTTCATGTATTCCTAGAAGTCTGTTGCCCCTTACTCCTGACCTCCAGAATTCCCTTAAGTCTATCCCATGCATTCTTACATCCTGTGATTGTTTTGGCCCCCACCACTTCCTCTGGCAGGGTGTTCCACTTGTCCACCACCCATTCTGTGAAGAAATTCTTCCTCATGTTTCCTCTGAATCGCCCTCCCTCCAACTTCATCCCTTGCCCCCTAGTCCTGGGACATCCTTTTTGCTGGAAAATAGTGTGTTCCTGCACACTGTTCCTCCCTGTAAGGTACTTGTATGTCTCTATCATACCCCCCTCTCTCCCTTTTCTCCCTCAGGGTGTACATATTCAAGTCCTTCAACCTGTTCTCATAGGACCTGTGATGCAATCCCTGTACCATCTTTGTTGCCCTCCTCTGAACCTTCTCTACCCTGTCTATGTCCTTACATAGGTAAGGTCTCCAGAACTGTACACTGTACTCCAGGCGGTATATACATATACGCATTATACATATACACACACATATATATGTTTTACATTTATACTCATATACATATCATATACATACTCACAAAGCATTTCAACACAGATACATTTTGCTTTTTTAGCACTTGGGCTAGTAAGTAGCAGTGTCAGTGGCTTAGCAGGTTGCACACTTGCCTTTGAGGCTGGAAGATCAGAAAACTGTGGGTTCTATCCCCATGCCAGGCACTTGGGTTAAATACCAATACTGACACTGACTGTAGTGCATCATGAGGGGGTTGCTGCACTCCTGAGGTGCTGTCTTTCAGATGAGACATTAAACCAAGGTCCTGTCTGCCTGTTCTGGTGGTTGTTCAGGTGGACATTAAAGATGCCATGGCACTTCTCAAAAACAGTAGGGGAATTATTGTAAATAACATCAGACAAAAATATATATTGCATCTGTTTAATTGAAAGGCTGTACCTGTGGTTATATGGGGGAAGAGCTCCTCCCCCATATCCTATTTAAGCACAGCAGAGCCTGCTGCTCTGCTCAGAGTGAGTCGCACTCACTTGTGGCGCTGCCGGTGCTTGGCTGCTCTTCCTCCTTTCTCCTGCCCCTCCCGTTGCCTTCTCTGCTCATTGTCCATTATTCTCACTGCTCCCTTCCCCTTTGTTGTTGCCGTTTGTTTTCTTCTGCCCTATTCTTTTGGGGATTTTCTCCTTTACCTCCTGCCTGCCCTTTGAGTCCTTCTTTGTTGCCCTGCTTTACAAGCAGCCATCGCCTGTGCTACCGCCGGTTTCCCTGCTTTCCTCCTGCTTATTACCCTAGCCTCGGAGCTTCAGTCCTCTGCATTGTTCTGCTTGCATGCCCTCCGCTATGGCTGAACGTTGCCTCCAGGTCATTTTCTGTTCCCTTGCTCTGCTATGGACCCTACCTACCTCACCAGTACTCCTGTGTCTGCCTGTCAGCTTGGACACCTTACCTTCTGCTAAGTATGGACGTGTCTACTTCTGCTGAGCCGCATGTAGCTCCTGATACCGTCCAGCTTCCCCAGTCACCTTCTACCAGCTCTGCTCAAGCACTCTCACCGAGTATTCTATAACCACTACCAGCCTTCCCACAGATTCAATTTTTCTCACCTCTACTAATCTCTCACGAGCGTACCACTCACTGACTAGAGTCGCACTGGACATCAAGCAACACTAATTGATGTGCATTTACTGCTGTTGATGTATATACTTCTGTGAAATTTTTAGCACCCAAACTTGTGCATGGCTGTTGTACTTAATGGAAAGCCCTATTAGTAGCTACCCTGGATTGAACTTGTTAGTCCCTGCCATTACTGCCATGAGGCCTGAAGCTTCCTTGAATGCTTATCTGATTTGCTCCTTCATAACCATAGTCTGACAAACCTTATACTCTCTACTTGTGGATCCCAATATTAGCGCTGTATCTTTTGAGAAATGGAGTTTTACACCCATGCTCCAGAAACTGAAATCAAGTAACTAATCGGTTTGGAAGGACACTGTGCTAGTTAACCGTTCAGGTGACTGGAGTTAGGTCTTATTGTTCTATCCGACGCATACTGCCTGCCTTTCCGTATTCGCTACTCATAACTGGATTACTTGACACCACAGGAAGCTTTTATCCTTGCTACTTACAATCCACTCAACCAAATTCCACTCGGCATCAGCCCTGGGACATCTGTCAAACCGGGCAGCCCTCCATGGTGGCGTATCATCCTGCTAGCCTACGTGGGGTCTAGCTTGACTTGTTCTCCTTTCACCGACCTACTTGGGGTCAGGCCGTACTCTGCTGGCTATGCCTGGGCTTTGCCCAGCATGCCTTTCTGCTCCTTGTTACCCTACATGAGGGTTCTGTGGCATGCTACCCTTCATGGGGTTTTGCTGCCACTGTCCACTCACTTACCGGCTGACCTACGTGTGGTCCAGCCACCATGCTAGCCTTCATGGGGCTTAGCTACCATTCTCTATTCACTGCAATGGCTGACCTACATGTGGTCCAGCTGCACAACTTACATCTCATACTTTTCATCAGCTGATCTACGTGTGGTCTAGCTGCGTATCCTACTCTCGTATGGGCTTGGCTCCCTTTCACTCCCTCGATGCTTCCTACCGGGATGCTGCAAGTCGATTGGATCTACTACCACTCCACTCTTGCCTGGATTCTCAACCAAATTCTATTTCATTATGTCTTCCTATATCTTGGCCTATGCATTCAACCTAACCTGTGTCAGCGCCATATGATTATTAACTGTTGTTCACGTGTAGCACATCCACTGTCATCTGGACACTTTTCATGATGTTTTGTTTCGGTCATGCCATTGAGTTCTGGATGCTGCAGCTCTCACCTTGCTTGTTCCCACCTCTCCTTTGGTTCAGGACCATTTCTGTTCCCTTGGATCATCTACCGGACTATGTCTCAGGAAGTTACATCATTATCCCTAGATGCTTACCATGCTAATTCGCTCCGGTTACATTATATCTCCTATTTCATTTTTGGCCGACCTATGTGTGGTCTGGCTGCATTTGCTAGCCTTTGTGGGGCTTAGATGCCACTTTCTATTTACCCTACCAGCTGACTTATGTGGGGTCCAGCTGCACATGCTAGTCTATGTGGGCTAGCTGCCACTCTCTTCTACATTACCAGCTGACCTACGTGGGGTCCTGATGCACATGCCAACTTACATGGGGCTGGTTGCCACTCTACTTACCTTACCAGCTAACCTACATGGGGTCCAGCTGCCTGCTAGCCTTCCCGGGGTTTGCTACTATACACTACTCACTTACTGACAGACCTGCGTTGGTCAACTGCCCTCCAGCTACTTTCTACCTCACATCAGCTAACCTGCGTGGCTCAGCCACACACCCTCACCTCATTTTGGCTCCCCTTATACTCCCTTGGATACTTCCTACTCCGTACTGCATTGCCAGATCTACTGCCTCCAATTTCTGCCTGGATTCAGCTCAGTGCTACTACTTTATGCCTTTCTAATGCATGACTAGGCATGAAATTCTAACTTCTATCTGTAACATGGTTTTACCTAGGGTTCATCGTCTGACTAGCAGCCTTCGTCTCAAACCTTCTGCTAGTCTGTCATCTCATATGCCTCCCATCACCAGATGCCAGGTTTGGCAACTTCTACTTCACACCTGCCTTGCCAGCCTTGGGGCCTGGATCTGTACTACTCTATATTCGATTGCCATTGCTCGCCTTTAGGAGCTCCTCACTCTCTCCAGCCCTACCTCTGAGACATTAGACATCCTAATATGATGCTGACCTCCGTGCAAGTTCCTGTATACTTCATGTGCTCATATAGCTACCTGCTTCACTCACGCAAGAACTGGAGGCCTATCATTGACCTTCTCATCTATTCTACAATCTGCCTTGCCTCGGGGCCTGGAGATCCTTCAACTTATGATATCTAACGTGAAAAATCTTTTTCACTTGCCTCCTTCACCCTCGCCAGACCAGAGGTTTACTGTATACTATGCTCTCCAGATCCGAAACTTACTTCCAGCCTCTGCTCCTTCACCTAATCCCGCTGTGCAGAGCCTGCTATCCGATCATCAACTACCAGTTTTCTAGTCTGGGTTTTGAGTCCTAGCCATTTGGATACATGTCCTCGGAAGACAACCTTGTCTTGGATTGCTCAACTAATGTTACTCTCATTGCTCTAACTCATTATGCTCATCATGGAATTCCTGAACTGATCACTAGAGATTGTACTGCCATTTCACCCTACATTCCGATATCAGCTTCTTGCTCCGCTGGATCATCTACAACTCTGCAACTCGGACTAGTCAATATTTTAATATCATTAATTTAGGATTATATTCCTTTAGCATGCCCAGAAGGACGGGCAGGTCGGTAGCCATGGGTCCTCGGAGGTTCCCTCAAGGGGGTTTTTCCTCTCCTGCATGCTACTGGTCATACTCTCCAGAGTTGGAGGAGATAATCATATGATATTTTATTCTTTGGGGGTGTCACATCCTAATCAACTAACCATCTTTCCTATGGTGGGATACAGAGTAAAGCCAAACCTTACACTCATAACAAATTACTCATCTGTTCCAGCATCTAGCACTTGCATATACCTTTCAGTTCATCATGTACTATAATCACTAACTTACTCATGCCTATAACTAAGTACCTAAGCACTATTCATCCATACAACTTGCACTTTGGAAGCATCATTCTACTTACTGGTCTGGCCTCTGTATCCAAACTCAAACCTACGTTATGTAGATGCAGTACATAGCACAAGCACTGAGCTCTGAACCACATATAACAATTAATTAATACAAAAACAAGGAAAGATGAACAAAAAGAACAATACAAAAGAGTATGAAATGTTATACAATGGTATAAAATTAAAGTGTTCTAGTATCACCATATTCCTTTTTTCATAACCCACTCATCATCCATCATTTATTTTATTTTAACTACTCAATACTATTCCAAAAACAAATGTTCTCACATTTGTTCTTACAAACTTCATTTAAACTTGATAAACAATGTAAATTCTTTACACCACTTAAACACCTTGGCCCAGATATTCAAACTGCACCCAAAAAGTGCGCAACAGCAGGAGCAAGCGCAAGTCCATTGCGCCCATGCGCAAGAGGCACGATATTCAAAAAGTGAGCCGGCCAAACTGCGTCTACAGCCGAAGACTGAATATTGCACCACCTGCACCATAGCGCAACTAGGGAAGGGAAGCTGAGCAGATCAGATGCACCATAGCGCAACAAGGGATGTGCAGCTGAGCAGTCCAGAGGTGCCATAGCGCAACCAGGGATCCCCCCCAGCAGCAGGGCAATGCAACTGCACAACCAGGGAGGTAGGGACCCACCACCCATGCCACAGATGGGCACAGGAACACACAGCAGAACAGACATCGTCCCCCACACCCCATGCACTACACAACTGGGGAGGGCTGGAATAACCACCGCCCATGGAGACCAGCAACCAACCCACAGCTGGGCCATGTTGCCCCATCACACCCCGGCAAGCTGTGACTGGCACACAAGGAGGGCTGACCACCCCATGCCACACCATCCCCCCAATGCAGAGCACACCCTGCACCATGACCCCTAGACACCCTGCCCAGGAGCAGCGTCCACCACTGCTGGAAACCCCATGCATGCCACCACCCCCACTGTGACACTGCAACCTTGTGCACCACAGAATCATGCAAGGCAGCCCCACCATAAGCACCCATCAGCGGGTGGCAGTACACAGCGATGCAACAACGGCATACACAGTGCCACCACGCACAGCCCCCCCGAGGTACTGCTGAGAGACCAACCATGCATCGGCACACGAGATACCCCACACGGGGCAGGGCATGCCCTGGACACCACCACCAGTGATACGGCACCCTGCACAGTCTCCCAATGACACACCCCGACCCAGCACTGGCCACAACAGCCAGCACAGACACCCACAGTGGTGCATGGAAGCATGCACCACACCGGATGCCACACAGTGCATGGACAGACACCCACCCATACCCAAGGGCACAACTACACAGGGACACAGTGGTGGGGCAAACAAGCTCCCAGCGTGGGCCCATGTAAACTGTGTACACACAACCCACAGTCCTCCATGGCACTGGAGTGCCAGCCACCCTGTGCAGGCACTGTGGACCTGTACACCATCAGCATTTTCCCGGAGCACAAGTCACAGACAGTGGTGCACATCCCCTGCAGCACACACAAGCCACAGCATGGAGGTGGGTCAACAACTGTGGAGGCCACAGTGTCACCCGAGGCAGACATGCACCACACCAGTGACAGGAGGCAACCCAGCAGTGTGACGGGTACAGTGGCTGCCCTGTATGGACTGCCACCACTGACATGCCAGCAGACTGTGCAGATCACAGACATGCATGGGTGTCAGCTGCACAGGCCATGTATGGGCTGATAGGAGCGCCATGGATACAGAGCATGCACCATGAACCACTGTACACAGTCATCCAGTGCACAGGGCACAACACACACACCACAGACACTGACTGATAGCTACCCCCACACTATAGTCACCTCCACATGGACACACACACATACCCAGGACTGCACCACCCCTGATGCCATGCACACCACTGCAGCTGAGCACCTATAGCCCTCTACAAATCAGAGACCACCACAGTATTCATATCAAAATAACTGTATTAAAACAATATATAAAAGGTAACTATTTTCAACAATATATACAAGGTGGGGGAGGAGGGCCACAAACAAGGTGGGGGTGGGTAAGGGGCAGGGGTGGACAAATGGGACAGGAAAGGAGGGGTGTGAGGGTGGGTCCAGAGGGGTAGGGGATATCAGGGGCAGAGGGACTTTTAATGGGAGTGCCGCTCCCCGCTCTGGCTCCTTCACTGGCTGTGCCTCCTCAGGACCCCGGTCTCATCTATTCTGCGAAGGATATCTAGTGATGCCCTCACCACCTGCAGGATCTCCCACAGTGCCTCCCTGATGTCTTGGAGCTGGCATGTACCTAGAACAAAGGAGCACAGTCAATAGGTGTGAATGCACAGCCCCACACAGCCCACCCACTGTGCATGGCATACAGCCGTGGGACATACCTCTGTGATGGTGTGTGACCACCCACATTGATCACGTCCACATGACCTGCCCACCCAGGTGCATACAGCCATGTGGAATGTTGCACACACCCACCGGCCAAGTCACGCACAGCACCACCGTGGCCGTTTAGTGACATGGCTATGTGGTGCAAAGGCAGTGGCACAGCCATGTACCCGGTGCACGCATGGACCACCATCGATGCACTCCCAGACATGCATTGCCACTGGACAGTGTTGACTGTAACAAGTTGCGAGCATGGCAGTGGTGTCGATGGATGGTGGCCATGCCCTGCTGCCCGCCCTGTTACACAGCATACAATAGTAATCATGGAGGTATGGCACTCACCATCATCGGGCCGGTCCCTTGGGCGCTGTAGACCCTCGCTCCACCTGGCCTCCCTCTCCTCCTCATTGCACCGCAGCTCACAGGCCAGGCGCTGTTCCTCTGGGCCTGTGGTGCAAACATGGAGAGACAAACATCAGTACAATTCCATAGCAAAGCCCCCACCCCAGGTGTGTGCCCTCCCACCCAGCCAGACCCACCCACCCCACACCCTGATAACACCACCACAGCCAACCCCAGATGGTCCCTCCCCATGTGCTGGACACATACAACCGTGATACCCATATGGAAGATAAAAGTGTGTTGATGTAACACCTACCTGGCTGTGGCACCATGCCCCTCCTGGCATGTCCCCGCAGGTGGGCTAGCAGCTCCGGCTCCCTCCGCCGCAAGTCCCCATACCTATGGTGGCACTGCTCTGCACTTCTCCCCATCCAGTGGCCTCCTCCAGTGCAGTGGCCACCTCCTCCCACACTTGGCTCCTGGACCTGTCCAGGGGTGCCTCCCCGAGCAGTGGTCCATGGTGTGGCTCCACTATGGCCACTAGGTTGGCCAGTTCCAACTGCATCCACTGAGCAGCCCTCCTGTGTGCCATTCTCTCTGCTCAGTCTGCAAATATGGTGCTCTGCAGTGCGGCTCCCCACGTGCAGATGCTGCACGATACAGCGCTGACATTCCCTATCGCGCTGTCACCGAACAGCACAATAGTGGTGCACCCATGCCTGATGCATGGCACCTAGGGGGCAAAGGTTGGGCACAGGGTCAAGGGTTCTGGTGCATGGACACGCACAGCACCATTGGAACCCAATGCGTATAGCGCGATTGGCTGCCTGTGTGCTACCGCCAATAGCGCCCACCGCGCTGTTGCCCCAGTGCGCCTATGATGGCCCAGTGCCACAGCACCATGTAGGTGAACATCGCTATAGCGCCACTGGCACAATAGTGGCCATGCCCTGCATTGTTTCCCGCACACAGCACATCAGCAGTGCGGCAGACGCCTGCGTCAGCAACCCGGGCATGTGTAATGAGGTGTGTACTACGCATGTCACAGAACTGTGCCATTGGCTCAACACGTTCAACACAATTGCGCAAAGTGCAACAGCATGATATTCAGCTGTCATATGCAAAACAGCTAATCAGCCATGCAATGGCGTAGCACTGCAATTTGCATCCACTTAACGTTGAGCCTCGCCTCATTTGCATGGGTTGCGCTATAAAAGTGTGACATTGGGCTGCAGTGGCCATAGTCAGTTACTGCAGTCTATTGGTGAGTTGCATGCTGTTTGGGAGTGTGGACTGTGGATTTAGGGACATGCATGGGACTGCACAGTCACAGGTAAGAGCTGCCATTCTTACAGGCTAAATAATGACCGAGCAAGTTGTGGGAGAGGAGGAACACAGTGGTGGGAGGAGGAGGAGGAGGAGGAGGAGGCCTAATTTTACCAAGGCCAAGACCGAAGCCCTGTTTGAGGCTACCTGGATCAGGAGCCGCTTCTCAGTGGAAGGCAGGGAACACCTCAGGCCCATGCTGCTGCATGGGAGGAGGTGGCACGTGCTGTGAACCTGCATGGCAGCCACCAGCACTCTGTGCAGGAGTGCAAGAAGAAGATGGGCACAGACAGGAGGAGGATAAAGGATAAGGTGGCTGCCATCAGGGCAGCATGAGCTGCGACAGGTGGGGGACAGCCAGAGGTGGTACATCTGACCCTCACAGGAGAAGAGGATTGCTGGAAGCATGCAGCGTAGTGCCATTGAGGGTGTTCTGGGTGGTGGCTTCCAGATGGGTGGTGGCCCATCACTGCATGGTAAGTCATGGTCTGTCTATGGGGGGCAGGGTAGGTTACATGCAGTAATGCGACTTTGTTTTCCCTTACAGATCCTGAGTGTCTGCATGGGTCAGCGGTGGTGGGCCTGTCCACTGAGGACAGTCAGCTGGAGATGGAGGAGGGCCCATCCACCTCCACAGGTATACGTGGCTCAGTGCAACAGTGGGCCCACCTGGCTGTCCACACTGATGTTGTTGCAACAGGTGTGGAGGAAGCCCTGCCCATGTCCCAGCGTGACAGCATCCATGGATGCCAGCATGTTGTGACACGGGCCGGTGCCGAGTCCATCACCAATGATGATGTCGCCAACGGCATGGGCAGTGGCACGTGTGTGCCACAGGATGGCCACACATCAGGTAACATCGTGGCCATGGCTGTAGGTGGTGCTGCTGTGGAGGCCTGCATGTCAGCACAGTCCCAGCCTGTGCCTGTAAGCACCAGTGGGGCAGCACTGGTGTTTGTTCAGGACAGTGAAACTGTTGCGGCCACTGCGGCAGCACCACTGAGCCCTGGGGAGTGGCAGCCAGAGGGGCAGCATCAGCGGTCGGCCAATGGGCTTGGGGGTACAGGGTCCAGCAGCAGAATCTCTGCAACACCTGTGGACATGCCCAGACCTGGTCCTGGTGCGCAGCGCCCACCCTCAAGGGGTGCTGAGTATCAGGGCCATGCACACCCTGAAGGACAGGATGCCGAGGAGGCAGATGACCTCTTGGATGAGCACACCCGCCTACTGCAAGCATCAGTCCAACATCAGATGCAGCTTGCAACATCAGTGGATGCACTGCGTGCGGCTCTGGAGTGGGCAGTGGAGCGTCACAGCAGAGACACCGCTCTGATCCTGGCAGGGATGGACCAGTTGCGGGAGGATGTGACCACTGCCATTGACAGGCATGCACAGGCATTCACTGTTGTCATGGCCACAATGGGCACACAGTCATGTGCCCATGCATCACGAACACCATGCAGTGCACTGTCCAGCCCCCATTCCTGGCATCACGTGACACCCTCCCTGTCAACACTTGGTTCAGCTGTGGGCATCCTGAGCACACCTGGCGCAGGCATGTTCAGTGTGCTGCAGACCCCTGTGCGAGCATGGTTGCGTTCATGCAGTGGAACCCCTGGAGGACCATCGGTGCCACCCCATGAGGCCAGTGGTCAGCCTGTCAGTGCTGGCAGGTCTCGGCGGGACCGCCCATGCATCCATGGTGGCCAGGGCACTGTGTCGCATGACTGACCTGTCTCCCAATGCAGCTACTGTCTGGTGCTGCCCTGTGTGCATTGTGTCTTTCAGTGGGCAGTGCACAGGTGGGTACCCGGCCCTGCACGTGGACACACAGTCCATCTGCACACCCTCCCGGCTGCTGTCCACAGTTGCGTGTGCATGATGATGCCTGCATTGCGCTGTACACCAATGTGCAATGGTGCTCAGCATCTGACACACGCACATGGACAGGCAGTGGGTGTGGTGGTCTGTGGACATGTGTGTGGCTAGGGGTGGCATTCTGGGTCAGTGTGCCTCCTACCCTTGTGCAAGTTTGGTGCGTTGTGTGTGTGTCCATCCATGTGGCATGTTAGACCTCATCCATCCCTGGTTGTGTGTGTGTGGTTCCATGCCCGGCCACTTCCCTTGATGGCATGCACCCCTGGTGTGTGTCCATGCATGGTTGTGGGTTGTGCCTTAGCCACTGGTGGTTGCACATGGCCCCATGACTTACCTGGGTTGGCTGAAGTCCTCCTCCATGATGGTGTCCTGGTGCAGCTGTGCCAGCCGGAGTAGTCAGCCAAGGGGGGGCTGCCCATCACCATCATCATCGGCATCTTCATCGTCCCCATCACTGTCCCCCTCTTCAACCTGTATGGCTATCCCACATTCGTTGGCCATGTTGTGCAGGATGCAACAGGCCAGGAATAGCCCACAGGCCTTTGAGGGGCTATACTGTAGGGCACAGCCGGAGGTGTCCAGGCAATGGAAACGTGACTTCAGCATCCCGAACACCCGCTCGATGACATTACATGTGGTGGCATGTGCCTCACTGTAGCGTTGCTGCAATGGGGTCGCGGGCCACCGGTAGGGTGTGAGCAGCCAGGGATGGAGTGGGTATCCACTGTCACCTGTGTGTAGAGGGTGGAGGTTAGTTTGGTGATCAGCATCAGCCTGCCCTGGGCCATGTAGGCCACTACCCATGTCGCCTCTGACCATACTCCCCCAGGCCCTATGATTGTCCAGGTGGTTTGGATACTCACCCACTAGGTGTCCAGTGGGGATAGCCAGTGGGTGTCACCCTGGACCCACAGCTGGACCTTACCTTACACATCCGTAACATTTGCAAGGCCACTAATTGTAAGCTTTGCCTAGCTTATTGAGCCAATAACTGCCTCACCCCCACCGCCCGCCTGGCCCTCACCAGGGGAGTCCTCCTCCCCTCACTCTGCTATGGTCTTGTAACTTTTGCCCCAGTTCCCAAAACCAGCCTATCAAAATGGGACATGGCCTCCAACAACATTTGCTGCTTCGCGCTTTCCGCCCCTTCCCTCACCCACCGCTAGGATCTTACAACCCCTAGAGTGGCTTCCCCAGAGAAGCATCGCCTTCTCATTCTAGGTAATTTCATTGACAACATTATCCGCTCCAGGCTCCCTCCAGCTCTAGCCTTCCCTCAATCCAGGGCCCCATCCTACCACCTAAGATCTGGGACAATCCAGGAACGTCTGGTTCCTAGGACCCGCACCCTTGTGGGAGATCGGTCCTTCCACATATACGCCCCCAAACTCTGGAACTCGCTCCCTGAGCTAGTCAGTGCCTCCTCCTCCCATCCAAGCTCTAAAGCTTCACTCTGGAACTTCCTGAAACCTTCTTCCCCCTGTCCCTGCTCCTCGTAGCCTACTCCATTTCCCCTTTCCTTCCTCTAGCCCGGTTGGGCAGGGACTTCATCCTCATCCTCAGCCTCAGCCCTACTTGCACTTCTTCTCCAGTTCTGGCCCAGCAACCTGGTTCTGACCTCCTGCCAATGGGCACCCCCCACAGGCACTTACCATTGTCTCTGCTTCTGTCTACTCCACTGTTTACCTCCTAATTTATATCCTTTATGTCCCAGCCTATTGTTTATGCACTGTGTCAACCTTGTCCTAGAGCCAGTCTTGAAATGCTTGTTATGTTAGGTATTTTTCTTGTCTCCTCAACTGTCCATGTGTGAACTTTTGCCAACCGTGCTCTAGAGCTAGCCTTGTCATGCCTGTTTATTTCCTATGTAGTTTTCTCGAATCTGCAACTGTCTATGTACGATTTTTCCCAACACCCAACCTCAGAGCCACCCCTGAATTGCCTGGTTTTCCTATGTATTTCTTCCTATTCCTCAACTATTAATGTATGATGTTTTTCACCTGTAACTCTCCCGGGTGGCACCTGAAAATAGGCACATGGCTGTCTAGTGTGCTAACCCGGTGAACAAAAGCAAATAAATAAATATCCCCACTCTTGAATCTGTGACACAGTGCTGACTGGTGCCAGATGAAGGCATCGTGTGCTCCCACAGGGTGCGTGGCACAGACATTGATTATGCACCCCCTGGCATTGCACACCACCTGGCAGTTGATGCTGGCATAGCCCTTGTGATTGATGTATGCGGCCCCCTCGGGGCCAGGTGGTGTGCGGATGGCCACATGGGTGCAGTCTATTGCCCCTAGCATGCCAGGCATAGGTGCTACCCTGTGGAACTCCTGTATGTTTGCTGTGCACTCTGCCGGTGTGCTGGGGAAATGGATGTACTCTGCAGCATGTGGCAGCAGTGTGCTGAGGAATTGGGTAAGGTGGCGTGATGTGGCTGACTGGGTTATGCCTGTGATGTCTCCAGTTGGTCTCTGGAAGGTACCCGTGGTGAGCAAGCACATGCAAGCTGTCACTTTGGTCTCCACTGACAGGGCATGGCTGTCGTGTGGGTGCCTGCATCACATCACTGCACAGCTCACAGAGCCACTTCAGAATTGCCCGATTCAGGCAGTACCGGCCCACAATCTCGGTATCACTGTACAGCTCGAAGCTGGTGTGGGCTCGGTACTGCCTGTTGGGGGCATACCATCAACGGGCCCTTCCACGGCCATGTCCCCCTGCTGCCCTCCTTCTCACCCCCCTCATAACGGCCTCCATCTGGAAGGTGGCACTGGCCATGTCCCTGGCTTGTGTTCACCCCCTCGGCAGCTGTTACTGTATTCCCACCACTGTCCTCACTGCTACTTCCCCTGCACTGGGAACACCTGCCTGTGCTTGCCTCACTGCTGTGTGGTGTACCTCCCCCTTGTGCAATGTCTCCCCACACCTTCCCCTGTGGCTATTGATTCCAGGTGCCCTTTCCTGCCTGGCCCTGTGTGTCTCTGCTGCCCAGTGTGTCATGCTGTGTGTTGCTCTCATACCTGGCTTCCCTGTAGCATTCTTGTGCCTCACCCTTTTATTTTGGCTCATTTCCACTATGGCGCAACTTCCGCTTGCTCCCCTATTGCACATGGCGCAAGTTGTTGAATATCGCACTGCACCATTTATGCATGGTTCCTCCCCCTTCAGTTGTGCATGCCTTCATTATCATTGGGCTGTTGCTCAGTGTGATTTGGGGGGTGCAACTGCCTCCTGCTGAATATCGCAGAATGGCGCATTTTCGGACTTGTGCAGGCGCAACCCTATTGCGCATGGCTCAATTCTTTTGAATATCTGGGCCCTTATTTGAAGTGTGAAGAACTTTATCTTTTATATAAACAGAATTCAGAGCTTGTTGTACTAAAATACTAAATGTTTCATAGGACATTAATCTTTGATATAGCGCTCACTGGCATCTTGCCTGCCATAGGTAAAATTTTAGGCAGCAAAGGAAAACAGTCAAGGTGCCCTCATGTTATTTACCACATAACTGAGGATACTGCCTAAGTACTAGTGTATCATAATTTAATGTCCTTAACCATCATATTTTCCATTTGTCTACAAGGAACTCCCACAAAGATTTTGCATAGGAACATAGAAATAAAAAGTGCTCCATAGACTCGTCTACCTCTATACAAGTAGTGTAGAGGCAATTCCTTTCATCTTGGGCTTTATGTTTGCAATTCCCTCTAATGTTTAATCTCCCATACATTGATAACCATAGCACCTCCCACATGTGAGGGTGGGTCCTGTCATTGTTTAACTGGGCTAAAACCTTTTCTTTCTGGTGGGGGCAGTTTTTAAAATCTGGCTTGTCTGGATAGATTTTGGTTTAAACTTCATTATAAAGCTGTGAACCAGAACCTTGACATATTTGACTTTTTGTTAAACCCCATTTATAGAGTTTTTGACCAGAGGGTTTAAAATTCTCTGGGATCTAAAGATGGCCAGACACTTAAGGGAGATTATTTATCCATACCTTAAAAAATCTGCTTAGGTTGTTATACACCCATTTATGATGCACAGATTCAGATGGCAAAAGGCTGATTTTGACTGTTTGGAACATAAAAAGTGTATGAAACAAGCATTTGTCAGTGCTGAATGTTGCTTGCTTTTGTGTGCTGTTTAGGTATTTGGAAGTGATAGTACCATGCCTAAGAACTGTCATGTGCCCTCCAAGACATCCACTGTGTCTTTCTGATCAGTATTCACAGAGGAGGGGGAAGGGCAAGGGCCACAGCAGTACAGCAGTTGCCAAGGGGGTGAAGAAGTGGGCAATAGTTCATTCACAGGCAAGAGTCCTGTTGGAGCTCACTAAATTGAAGGTGGACAAAGCGATGGGACCAGATGGCATACACTGGTATATATCCCCAATGTCAACATGTCAACAGCAGAGTCCCATATAGTGACAACAGCGCGCCATGTCACTGTAGGGAACCCATTGGCACCCGGCACTGTCTGTATGGGGTCCTGCACTCCCCGAACTCAGCTCCAATTCGGAGTTGAGAATCCTAAGTGGGGGGTGCGGGATGCACAGGCCCCCATGTGGGGGGTTCAGGGGATGAAGTCCACCAAAGAAAATAATAATAATAATTACTTTATTTTTAAAGCACCTTTCAATATATCAAGGCGCTGAACATATCAAAACCACAACATACAATGCCAAATTAATAAAACATATGAATAAAATGATTTCATAACTTCACATATTAAAAACAAGCAATAAAATATCTCATAAAATCAAAACACAATATTTGTATTCAAATTGTATTAATCCTCTAAGTAGGCCATATGCCACAGGTAAGTTTTCAAATCTTTCTTAAATACCTCCACGGAGGTGCACTCCCTTAACCGACATGGTAGAGAATTCCAAAGAGTGGGTGCAGCATAAGAAAATTCTCTACAGCCAGAAGATTTGAAACTCACTCTTGGAATCTCTAACAACCCCTCGTCAGCCGAGCGGAGTGATCGGCCAGGGCAGTAAGGCACCAGAAGTTCTTTCAGATAGGTCGGACCCTGATCATGAAGGGCTTTGAAAGTCAATAAAATGACTTTAAAGGTGATCCGCCACCATATAGGAAGCCAGTGCAGTTCGCACAGTACCGGGGTAATATGACTGGATCTCCTTGTCCCAGTCAAAACCCAGGCTGCAGCATTCTGCACCAGCTGAAGGCAACAGATTTCAACCCCAGAAAGCCCAAAGTAAAGGGCGTTGCAGTAGTCCAAGCGCGAGGACACAAAGGCGTGGACCAGCGTTGGCAGAGTCAGACGGAACAAAGTGACACACCCTGGCAATATTCTTAAGATGATAAAAGGAAGTCCTGACAATGGCCGACACTTGAAATTGAAGGGTCAGCCTGTCGTCTAGGATAACCCCAGGGTTGTGCACCCATTCAGAGGTCAGAAGTGACACGCCGCCAAGAAAAATTCCAGAGGACGTGCCATCATGCAACCTCACTATCTGATCACCCGGGTCCACCACTAACACCTCTGTCTTCTCTGAGTTCAACTTTAACCAACTAGAATCCATCCACCCTTGGATTTCTTCCAGACAGTTATTAAACACCAAGAGAGCTCCATCCTGGTCAAGTGAAAAAGACAGGTATAGATGGGTATCATCTACATAGCAATGAAACCTCAGCCCATACCGTCTTATAAAGTCTCTGAGGGGCAGCATATACATTGCGAATAGCATAGGTGACAGCACTGAACCCTGAGGCACCCCACACAACAAAGAAGTTGGGCCGGAGGAATGAACCCCCGACACAACTCTTTGTGATCTCCCAGTAAGGAATGAAGTGAGCCATTTTAAAATGGTTCCCGACATTCCACAGATTAGCCTCAGGCTTGCTAGCAACACCAGGTGATCCACAGTGTCAAAAGCTGACAAGAGATCAAGGAGAACTAGAATGGAACATCTCTTTTGATCCCTCGCCCTCAGAAGATCATTAAGCACCCGAACCAGCGCAGTCTCGGTGCTATGTCTTTTACAAAAAACAGATTGTAAGGATTTGTAAACATTATGGATGGTTAAATGGTCTTCCAATTGGGCTGCCACTACCTTCTCAATAACCTTCCCAATAAAGTGAAGGTTAGAGATAGGTCTGTAGTTTGAAAAACAGTCTGGGTCCAAAGTAGCTTTCTTCAAGAGGGGTGTCACCACCACCTCTTTTAGGGAGTTAGAGAACTCACCTAACTCTAAGGAACACCGGGCTATTTGCACCAAAACACTTGTTGCATTTGCAAACCAGCAGCTGACTGCAAATGTAGTTTTGCTGTCGGGTCATTTAACAAATATTTTGTCGATGACCCATCGTGGATCTGCATACACCCAAGGATATTAAGAAAACTGCAAAGGGAGATAGCAGTACCTCTGGCAGTCATGTTTACTGAGTCATTCAACACAGGGGTGGGACCATAGAATTGGAGGAGGGCACATGTGGTCCCTCTACACAAATCCAGCAGCAGGGAGGAGGCAAGGAACTATAGGCCGGTCAACCTCACCTCAGTAGTGGAGAAGATCATGGAGACATTGTTTAAAGAAAGGATAGTGAGGCATCTAGAAGCCATCAGAGCCCAGGACCATAGGCAGCATGGATTCGCAGTGGGGAGGTCATGTCTGACAAATCTGGTTGATTTCTTTGACTGGGTGACAAAGGAAGTAAATCAGGATGGGGCAGTGGACGTCTACCTCGATTTCAGCAAAGCCTTTGACACCGTCCCACATAGGAGGCTGATAAAGTAGCTGGGTAGGCTGGGCATGGGGGAAAGGGTGGTAGTCTGGGTTAGAAACTGGCTAACAGACAGGAGGCAGAAAGTGGTGGTAAATGGGGTGCAGTCTGGGGAGAGGGGGTGACCAGTGGAGTGCCACAGAGATCGGTCCTGGGGCCAGTCCTGTTCAATGTCTTCAATGGTGACATTGCAGAAGGGCTGAAGGGAAAAGTCTGCCTGTTTGCAGATGACACCAAGCTCTGTAACACAGTGGACACCCCAGAGGAGGTAGAGAAAATGAGGAGCAACCTGAGGAAGTTTGAAAAATGGTCTGAGGGCTGGCAACTGAAGTTTAATTCAAAAAAGTGCAAAACTATGCACCTGGGACACAGAAACCCTGGTGAAAGCTACAGGATGGGGGGGGGTTGCTGACAGTCACAAAGAAGGAAAGGAACCTGGGGGTTCTTATTTCAGATGACCTGAAAATGTCAAAGTAAAGTGCTAAGGCCGCTGGGAGGGCCACTGATGTGCTGGGGTGAATAGGCAGGAGTAGCACCAGCATAAGGAGGGAGGTAGTGATGCCATTATATAAAACCATGGTCAGGCCTCACATGGAGTGCTGTGTGCAGTTCTGGAGGTTGCACTTTCTAAGGATATTAACAGGCTGGAGATGGTCCAGAGAAGGGCGAATAAGATGGTACAGAGCTTGTAACACAAGACTTATCGGGAGAGATTAAGAGACCTCAATATGTACTCACTGGAAGAGAGGAGGGAAAGAAAGGATATGATAGAAACATTCAAGTACCTCAAGGTTATAAACAAGGTGCAAGGGGGAGGCATTTTCCAATACAGGAGGAGCACAAGAACGAGGGGGTATGACATGAAATTGGAAGATGGGAGGTTAAGAGGGAATTTGAGGAAGTTCTTCTTCACAGAGAGGGTGGTGGACATGTGGAATGGTCTGCCTCAGGAGGTGGTCTTAAACCCTAATGCCCTGGGCGTTTCTTGGTATTTTTATTCCAAGTTTTCAACATGGGCTTTTTGTGACCCCCACCACATAAACAGTGACACTATCAGTTCATTAGCTGAAAGGTGATTTTGCATAGCGACTGTGCCATTTGGTGCCACAGGTGCGAAAATGCATTTTGAACAGGATGTGAAAAATGATAGCTGTACTGTTCATGAAGAGGTGTAAAACAATTGTAATGTTGAAAATCGAGTAAAAATATAAAAAGAAGTCACAAGCATGCATAGAAACTGACTGTGCAACGTGCACCCATAATTATTTTGGGGATTATTTATACCAGATTTTCAACATTGGCATTTTGGGACCTCCGCTCATGAACAGTGTCACTGTTATTTTCTTAATCTGTCCCAAACACATATTTCCCACAGCAATCGCACTATTCTGCACCAGAAGTGTGAAAACATATTTTGGCCAGGATGTGAAAAATGACAGCTGTACTGTTCATAAGGAGTTGTGGAAAAATGCCAATGATGAAAATCTGGAGTGAAAATATTACAAATTCGTGAAGTTAAGAGGGTGCGTGGAAACTGCCAATGTGCACTCGTAACACAGTCATTTTATGGACTTTTGTCACCAAATGTTCAACATAGGCATTTTAAGACCTCTGCTCATGAACAGTGTCACTGTGATTTTCTTAATCTGTCCCAAACATTGATTTTGCACACCAACTGCGCCATTGTGCACTACGTAATGTAACATTTTTAGGCAAGATGTGAAAATGACAGCTATACTGTTCATAAGGAGGTGTGGTAAAATGGCGAATGTTGGAAAATCTGGGTGAAAATATTAAAAATTCTTGAAGGTATTAAGCATAGGAAATGCATAATCTGCACTTAGAAGCAGTCATTTTTTGAGTTTTTGCACCAAATTTTCAACACAGAGGTTTTGTGGACTACCTCATGAACTATGACACTGCCATTTCATTAATTGGTCTCAAAAGGTGGTTCCATGCAGTGGCTGCAAAATCACCTTTTGGGACTGAATAACAAAATGACAGTAACTGAGTTCATGAGGTTAGGTCCCAAGAACCCCATGTTAAAAATTTGATGAAAAAATTCCTAAAAATGGCTGAGATATCCACTTAAGTTGAAAAAAACCCTATTTACAGGTATGCCATTATACAGCTTACCAGCATTTCTTCAGTTTGAGGTCAGCTTTGAAGAGTGCAGATGTATTCCTGGTCCAATCAAGATCGTCACGCCAGGCTCCAGGAGGCATGGTGGGGAGGTAGGACAAAGGGCGGTGGAGGCTGGGGAGGAGGTGCCACAGACAGCAAGGACCATTACTTTATTTTTACAAGAGTTAAAAAAAAATGAAAAAGGATACCGAGGGACTATTGGTACACTAAGGATGGGCTCCCAGCGTGCCTCCTGGATGTTTGATGGGGAAGGGGGAGTGGAGCCGATGGGGACTGGGCACCCCGTTGGCCATGCAGTGTGCTGGGGGGGATGCACACCACAAATGAGGGGGTGCATCATGCTGACGGGGATTGGGCTACCCCATCGGCAGATGAACTGAGGAGAGGCATGCCGACAGGGGAATTGGGCACCCCCTGTCAGCTTTTAGAACTGGGAGAGGCAGCTAGTGGCTTTCCATTGCCTTTGTGGGGACTGTGAGAGGCTGATGGAGAAGCCATCACCATGTGGACACCACATAATGCAGCTGTAATTTGCTGCTGCAGTCTGGGATGCCCCGCAGTAAAACAGCTGCTTGTGTAGTGATGGGGAGCTCCCTGATTGCAGCGGCCCTGTTTCTTTGATCATAATGGCATGCTCATTAACTGCCATCATCGACATCATGCTCCTGTATTGGCCGAGGAAGAGACCAGCCCCAGAACGGACTGCTGCCATTCAGCATAACACTGCCACACCTCCACAACCCACTTGTGAAGAAAGCCTGATACAACATGTTTCTTGCACATGCATGCAAGCAACACAAAAAGACTATGGGATCCATTTCTAACTCCCCTTTTGCTTTGGATAAATACATAAAACATCTTTTTATGGGGGCCTGCTTCCCTAGAGCATCTGAAAACAGCTACTGTATAATCTGGTTTCAAGATGTAATGGGGGGGTCATAGCTGTGTACAATAAATAAGGGATCATAAACTATTTTACAATATAGATTCTTTTTATTTTAGACAGTTTCTAGTTTTTCCATCTCTGTACTTTTTGTTCTACAATTTTTAAGGTAGATTCCAAGTTTTGAAGTAGATACATAGACAGTATCGGCAAATAAGGGCCTATGGCCCACCCAGTCTGCCCATTTGAGCTTGTAAGTTCAGTTTATGTTTTCCTAGAAGTCTGTTGCCCCTTACCCCTGACCTCCAGAATTCCTTTATGTCTATCCCATGCATTCTTAAATCCTGTGATTGTTTCAGCCCCCACCACTTCCTCTGGCAGGGTGTTCCACTTATCCACCACCCATTCTGTGAAGAAATTCTTCTCACGCTTCCTCTGAATCATCCTCCTCCAACTTCATCCCATGCCTTCTAGTTCTGGAACATCTTTTTCGCTTAAAAATAGTGTATTTCCTGCACCCTGTTCCTCCCTGTAAGATACTTGTATGTCTCTATCATATCCCCTCTCACCCTCCTCTCCTCCAGGGGGTACATGTTCAGTTCCTTCAACCTGTCCTCATAGGACTTCTGGTGCAATCCATGCACCATCTTTGTTGCCCTCCTCTGAACCTTCTCTACCCTATGTCCTTACGTAGGTAAGGTCTCCAGAACTGTACACTGTACTCCAGGTGGGGCCTCACTAGTGTCTTGTATAGTGGAATTATGACCTCCCTTTTCCTGCTGGTGATGCCCCTGTCTATGCATCTCAGCATCCTATTTGCTTTGCCTGCTGCCTTGTCACACTGTTTCCCTACCTTGAGGTCATCAGAGATGATAACCCCAAGATCCCTTTCCTGCTTGGTGCATGCTAATCCTCACCCCCCAACTGATATATTGTGCCAGGTTTTTGTGCCCCATATGCATTATCTTGCACTTCTTTGCATTGAATTTCAACTGCCAAACCTCTGACCATTCTTCAAGTTTCTGCAGGTCCTTCTCATTCTGTCTACACCCTCTGGTGTGTCTACTCTGTTACAGAGCTTTGTGTCATCAGCGAACAGTGAAATTTCTGCCTTCTAGGTCCCAGTAATGTCACTGATGAAGATGTTGAATAGGACCGGTCCTAGCACTGATCCCTGTGGTACCCCCTGGTCACTCTTCCTCTGTGGAGTGACAGCCATTTACCACCACCCTCTGTGTCCTGCCACCCAGCCAGTTACCTACCCACCACACTACTGTCCTGCCCACACCCATATTCCCTAGTTTATGTAATAGTCTTCTATGTGGCACAGTATCAAAGGCCTTGCTGAAGTCCAGATAGGCCATGTCCACTGCCCTCCTCTGATCCACCTCACTAGTCACCCAGTCAAAAAATTCAACGAGGTTGGTCTGACATGACCTCCCCCTGGTGAAACCATGCTGCCTTGGGTCCTGTAGTCCATTGACAACCAGATGTTCCACCAATCTCTCCTTCAGTAGTGCTTCCATGATCTTCCCCACTACGAGGTGAGGCTGACTGGTCTGTAGTCCCGCTTCCTCTTTGTTCCCACTTTTGTATAAGGGGACTACATCTGCTGTTCTCCAGTCTTTGGGTACCTCCCCTGTTTCCAGTGATCGGCTAAACAGAATAGCCAGAGGTTCAGCCACCACCTCTCTTAGTTCTTTAAGGACCCTGGGGTGCACCCCATCTGGCCCCATTGCTTTATCAACTCTTATTACTTCCAGTTCCTTCAGGACCCTTTCTCATGTAAAGGGACTTGTGTCCATTTCTGCACCATTCTCACCCCTTGTACTTCCTTCAGACCCTCTTCCTCAGTAGTGCCAGATTCTGAAGTCCAAAAGATATGCTTAATATTTTTAGGGGTTTAGAAAAGATTTGAATGCTTTCTGTTTTTACGGGTGGGGCAAGGGTTGCCCACAAACAGGCCTTTACATTTCTCAGCATTTAATTTTGAGTCTGAAAGTGCAGAATAGTTATTCATTTCCTGTAAGAACCACCCTATCTGGTTATGGTCAGAAAAAAATAAACAGATGTCATCTGGATATGGCTGTATTTTTAAGGTATAATTCTTGCTGTCCCCAGAAATACCTTGCCAATTTGGCATTTCACCTAATCTTCTGATGGAGGGATCCAAAAAAAAATATAAAGTAGAGGGCTCAAGGGGCATCCTTGTCTGACCCCTGTTGAAATTTGTAGGCTATTTGTAACCTGATTTTTTATTACTGGGTGTACTGTAGCTGATGAATACAGCAATTTTATCCATTGGATGAATTCCTTTGGTATACCATATGCTTCCAGGGTTAAAAAGAGAAAGGGGTGATAGACTCTGTGAAATGCTTTACTCTGGTCAACTGATACTATGCAGCCTCGTTTACTGTGCAGGGAGAGGTTGTCAAGAAGATCCCTAAGTATCATCAGTGCATGCTAGATTTTTCAGTTTGGGAGGCCACAAAACTGATATGGAGAGATGAGTAAATTAGCATAATTTCTCAATCTTTTATTTAAAATTTGAGATAGTATTTTAAAGTCGAAGTTTAAAATGGTGATGGGTCACCAATTTTGAATCATCCGTCTATTTCCTGATTTAAACAAAAAAACTATTAAATCTGCTGTAAAAAAGGATGGAATATTTTTTGTTATGACAAAAAATACTGAAACACTGTTTCAAGACATGCAGCCAGTTCACTAGAGAATGGTTTATGAAATTCGCAAGGCAGACCATCAGGGCCTGGAGATGTCTTTGACTGTAATGATTTTATGACTTCTTCTATTTCCATAGCTGAGATGGGCTTGGACATTTCCTGGGTATCAGGTTAGGGATATGGATTTCCCGTAGATATGATTTTATAGCCTTTATCTGGGGGGGGGGTGAAGTCATAGAGTGGGGTTGTAGATACTCTTGGATAACATTATAAATTGCATTTACAGAATCAGTACAGTTGCCATCTGTTTCCAGAAGGCTGTGCATTGTTGTAGCATCTTTCCTATTCTTACAGGCTTCAAAAGCGTCCCTGATAGGGGTTTTTGGGTCCCATATTGCAACATCGCACTAATTGTTTGGGCTCTATCATACAGAAAAGTCTTCATTTCCATTTTATCTGGTCTACTTGTGAGGAGTAATCATATCTAGAAGTAAAAGAAAGTGTATATAAATACTGTAACTGCTGCCGAAGTTGTAGATATTTAAAAAAATTTAAATTTTCTTTCTGTTTGCCAACTTTTGAAACCATTCCCTTATATCCATTTTGGTATCAGTCCACCATTCTCTGAGATAGTCATACAGTATACTTATAGAAAATCTTTTCCAAAGCAGTTTTAAAATGTCTGTCTTTACAAAGGGGTCAGAAAGAACAGAGGAATTAAGTTTCCACCTGCTATTTTTTTGAGTTTTCCTGGGGGGTTTTGGAAAGGAAATTTTAAGTAGTAAGTGGTCGTAGAATTCCACTGGAACAATTCTTAAAGCAGGAGCTGGAAAGTTTTTAGACACATGTTTGCAGTCAGTGGTTGTTGTGAATTTTTCCCTTTTATATGTATATCTGTGGCTTGACGTTTGATATTTGCTACAGTCCAATAAATCAGCAAGCTCTATACATTTTTTCAATGCATTAGAATCGCAATATATTTTTCTTGCCCCTTGAAGGTTAGTATTCTTTTCTTTTATGTCACAATTGAAATCCCCAGCTAAAAAAATGTTTAAGACGTAACAAGATATGGCTGAAATTAGCTGAGTAAAGCTACTCTATCGGCCGTTGTCTGTGGGCCATAGACATTAGTAAGTCTGCAGTCCACCTTATTCCATAACCCGTCCACTATCAGTAGCTTGCCTGAAATAAGGTCGATCAGTTTTGTTGGTGTAAAGGAATAAGAACTAAAAATAATACCAATACCATCTGCACTGTCTGGCCCAAAGGACCAAAAGGATGGCCCCATAACCATTCAGCCTGAGAAAACCTAGCTTGATCAATAGACAACATCCATGTCTCCTGTATGAAACAAATATCAATTTTGGGTTCATGAATATACTGAAAATCAGCCTGTCTTTTTGTAAAATTCAGTAAACTGTGCACGTTGAGAGATCCCACCCAGTAAGTAAGCGTTCGTTAACAGATTGAGATTCAGGATACCTTTTTTCCTTTTTTTTTCTTTTTACCTTTGTAACCCACTACCTCTGTATTTTTGAAAGTCATGTCCTTATCTTGTGGCTCAGGGTCAGAGTCCCCATGATCCATTTCTGAATCCCCCCAGTTTGCAGCCAAAGCCACATGTGCATTTTCAGATTTGACCTCTATAGAGGTAGTGGGAAACTTAGATTTGGTATTTCTAGCTAGGTGTAAGGGGCAACAGACTTCTAGGAAAACAAACTGAACTTACAAGCTCGAATGGGCAGACTGGGTGGGCCATAGGCCCTTATCTGCCGACACTGTCTATGTATCTATGTAGCTGACTTTCTCCTTGGGAGTGGAGGGGATGATGGGGGGGTTTGCAGGTGAAGTTACCTGTACAGCTTGGGTATCCTTGTACCATACTGGTACAAGGGTGACAGGGATGGGGGAGCCCATTTCCTCTTTAGGTTGTTTACCAGAGGCTTCTGGAGGTTCTCTCAATACCTTTCCTGGATCCAGGGGGGAAGGGGAGAGGGAGGGAGAGGCACTTGGGAGCCCTGTTCATCTGTTGTGGCAGAGTCTTGGGCTTGTTGAATTAACAGATCTGGACCTATACAGGAAGCTTTGTTTTTAGCGGCCCAAGGACACTCTGAGAAGATATGTCTTGTCTCGTCACACAGGTCACATTTGGTGTGGTTTGCACACTAATGGCTGATGTGACCTATTTTGCCACAGTTGTCACATCATGGCCTGTCACAGATGCTAAAGAGATGAGTTTGGGCACCACATTTGTAGCAGGCCCAGATCTGATCTGCATAAAAGTAAACTCCTCTATCATTCCCAAGCAAGAATGAATTTGATATATGTTCAACCCCAGAATCTGTTTGCCACAATTTGACCTTATACTTCCAGCCCCCATCTAAAAGAGCTTGGAATCTAGAATGGCCTCTGGGACACTAAGGACTTCACATTTCTGTGATAACCAGTAGGTTATGTCCTCCACATGGACCCCCTCATTTCAGTAACAGTTACGAACTTGATGAGAAGTTTAGTTAATGGAATCACAAGAAAGGAGGTCCACGGGGGAGAACTTTACTTGGTTATAATGTTCCCAGAATAAGTCTAAAGCATATGGAGAACAAAAACTGACATTGAAGTTATCTTTACCATAAATATTTTTTTATTTATTTATTTAACAAATCAGAAAGACCTTTGAGCCAAGGGCTCTTTTACAGAGGTTCCAAGTCAAGTCACAAGAATAGCAAATTACAATGGTTTCAGTAAGTAGTAAACCATGAGGAAAGTAATTACATAAACAAAAGAACAGTATGGCAATATAAATATTGTGTCAAGTGCAGCCAGTGACCTTGTCTGAAGAAGGGTGAAAGGGATTACAAGAAAAGAAGTACAGGGGGTGAATTGGGGGGTGGAAGGAGCAAAATAAGAGCAAGGAGGGAGATTCCACAATGAAGCTTAAGCAGGAAAGACCCACGGGGCGGGGGGTAGAGGGAGAAAATAAGGTGAGGAAACAGAGGAGAGGGGGGAGGTGGGAGTAGAGGGCTAAAGGAAGGGGGATGAGGATGAAAAGAGGGCAGGAATGGGAAAGGGATAAGGGAGGAAGTGCTGTGAGTGGAATAGTGCAACAACAGGATAAGGCTATACTGGGGCAAATAGTAAAAGAGGGAGGTCCCAATGCATTTAGCTGTCAGCAGAGATTAGGTAAAGCAGTCACAAGATGCTCTGGAAACTAAGAATTGTTGCAGCTTCCACTTAATGGTCCCAAGGCTGCAGTCATCGCAATCTCAGGAGGAAGGGAATTAAATAAATTAGCAGCTTTACAAAAGGACTTGTCCAGTACAGCTATACCTCAAAAAATAATAAAATTAAAGTTATTTGTATCTTTGAGGAGAGGACAAAAAACCAATAAGCTGACGCTAGTATATAGAAAGAGATATTGGTTTCAAAATGTCCCACTCACCCTAAAATAATTATTCAAATGTCACTGTTTTTCATTAAATACCATATTTATTTCATTTATACAGAAATGATTACCAGTCCATAAAAGATTTCAATGTTTCGGGTAAACCCTTCTTCAGGAAGGACCGGTTCTTTCTAAAAAACATATATATATTACAGAATATATAAACATGCATAACTTTTGTTAAGTATGTAGATCAGGTGTAAATACTCATAAGAAAAAACATTTAACCTTACTTTTATATTTCTAGTAGTTAATGATATCTGGTAATATATATTGTGACCATTCATTTGTTTGACTCCCACCAGAGATCACTAAATAAAGCAAAATCTTAATGTAAGTAACTTAAAACATCTTTCATTTTAAAATATAAAAATATCCTCAATTTTTTAATTTTTAAATCAAATCTGATATCTAACCTTGTTTTTATCTCTCTTTTATGTTTTTAAGAACTCATTATGTTGATAGAGTTCATGCTGCTGACGGTCTACAGCTGTATGATGCAATACTTTAAACCTA
Source organism: Neoceratodus forsteri (assembly GCA_016271365.2). Lineage (NCBI taxonomy): Eukaryota > Metazoa > Chordata > Ceratodontiformes > Ceratodontidae > Neoceratodus > Neoceratodus forsteri. The sequence continues at coordinate 817,947,431 of CM057456.1, forward strand.
AAGAATATAACATAAACACCATCATAAACTTATTTCAGATATATTCAAAACTTTTTTTCCAAACACAAGAATACAAATATTAGACCCATTACAAGCACATCGCAAACATATTCATAAATATATTGAGTTGAAGTAAACAGATTACCAAAACAAAAACGAATGAAAAACCATCATTTTAACTCATTCTGTTTAGCCTGTTTCATAACATGGCAAGCGTCTGAAGTCCTACAATATTTTGGCATTTAATTAGAATTATAAAGGGAGCTGACCTTTAAATTATGTAGTCAACTCTTAACCAGAGCTAAAGTGCTCATTACGTTAGTGGAAGCAATCTCACATGCCCCTCAGTACCTAAACAAAAGAATAATGCATTTTAAACTTTTGAATATACTGTAAGTGTCTTTCTCAGTTAAACGTTTTACCAGATATTCAAATATATAAACATTGTTAGGAATCCAGCGTTGGACTTAATATAAGTTATTATTGTTATTAAGGGAGCTAACCTTTAAATTATGTAGCCAACTCTTAACCAGAGCTAAAGTGCTCGTTAGGTTAGTGGAAGCAATCTCACATGCCCCTCAGTACCTAAACAAAAGAATAATGCATTTTAAACTTTTAAATATAAGTGTCTTTCTCAGTTAAACGTTTTACCAGATATTCAAATATATAAACATTGTTAGGAATCCAGTGTTGGCCTCAATATAAGTTATTATTGTCATCTCCAAAACATCGTTATGGCACTCGCAGCATTTTAAATTCCTAAATAGTAGCATGCCTCATTCATACTGCTTTACAAAACATGAAAACTGTATTAGCATTGCTTAAACTGAAATGCTAACCTCTTTGTGTGCCCCTTTCTGACCACAGCTAATTATCTCATTCGTACTGCTTTGCAAGATTTTGAACCGTTTAAACCTTATAAAAAGTAAAATGCTAACTTTAATATATCTTTGTTTGCCATCTCCTGACCATCATTACAGCAATCACAGCATTTTAGATCCTAAAAAGTAACAAAAACTAATAAGAGACTTTTTGTTGTAATCTTACTATTTAAATGTTAACCCAGTCTTGTACTTACTCACTCTAGATGCATTCTCTTAGCCAGCTCAGGTGGAAGTGAACGCGGGGCCAATGAACCATCAGTTATAACTGATTTTGTTGCTCCACCTCTAAATCTGGCAGCCAAACGCATTAGCGTAATGCAAGCAATAAATCTGCTTGCCTAAGTGCCAGACCCACTTCAAAGCAGCACCAATTACCATAAGTATTGGTGTTAGTGGTACTCATAAATATTCATCCTTACTCTGAACATAATTATAGTTATATAGAGACCTTTATCTTTATCAGAATAACTATCAATGGTCAAAAACATACTCAAATAATATAAATTCTTATTGGGAAAACCAAATTAATTGCAAATTGTAACCCCATATCCACAAGTCATATGTTATTGGTCCATTATAAAATCGGTTGCCATTCTATGATTTCATTAATACCATAGCATGAATTAGTTGTTTGAAATAAATTAATAAACCATGCTTCTCATAGGAGTAATTTATTGTTAAAGTCACCCCCTCACTATTTTTATTAACTTTTTCTATACCAAAAAAAACACAATGATGGGATTTGATGTCTGCTCTCTATAAAATGGCGTGTAATAGGTGACGTTAAATCCTTATTTCTAATATATCCTTTATGTTCACCAATCCATTGTTTAAGTTTCCTTTTAGTTTTCCCTATGTATAGCAAGTCACAAGGGCATTTTATACCATAAATTACTCCTTCACTTTGACAATTAAGGAATTGATTTATAATATAATTTTCATTTTTACTACTATTCCAAATGGTTTCAAGTCTATGGGTGTTATTACAGTGTATACATCTCCCACAACTATAATTGCCTTTTAGCTCTTCGGTTATAAACATGACTTGTTTTTTTACCTCATGTAATTTATGTTCGGAATGAACCAGTCTGTTAGAAAGAGATCTTACTTTTTTTGCTACAACTTGGACCCCTTTACCAAAAGCTTTTTCACCTTGTTTCATTGATTTTAAAACATTCCAATGTTTTTTAACTATCTTGTTTATATCATAATACACATCACTAAATTTTAAAGATAACACTATTTTCTCATTGACTAAATTCCTATTGTTCATAGGTTTACTGAGTAAATCTGCTCTAGATTATTCAGCTACTAAGTTCTTAGCTTTGTCCAAAACCTGTTTTTTATATCCTCTGTTTGTGAATCTATCAGTCATTTCTTCTATAAAAAATTCTATATCCTCATTTAATGTACAATTTCATTTTACCCTTGAATATTGACCAATAGGAATAGATTCTACTAGCTTTTTTGGGTGGAAACTATCAGCCCTTAAGATAGTATTTCTGTCTGTTGGTTTTATAAACATTTTTGGGCACAGATCATCATTCCTTTTAAAGATCACTATTTTAGATTTGAAAAAAGATTTTTATGCACAGATCAAAGGTACAGCGATGGGATCTAGTATGGCCCCATTGTATGCAAATATTTTTATGAGCAGCATTGAGAGTAAATATATTTACAATACTAATCATTATTTACACAATTTACTACTGTGGAAATGCTTTATTGATGATATTTTGGGAATTTGGGAAGGAACAGAAGAGGAACTTTTAGAGTTTTAGAGTTCCATAATTATCTAAATAACAGTACAGAATGTCTTAAATTTACAATAGAATATAGTAGGAAGAAATCTTGTTTCTAGATTTAGTGATCTTTAAAAGGAATGATGATCTGTGCACAAAAATGTTTAGAAAACCAAGAAAGAAAACTTGTGTCCCCTTGTCCTTGCTTGTCTCTTTTTCTGAAAGATGCTACCTTCTTGGACTTTGTTGATTCCACTGAGGTACTTAAAAGTTTCTATCATGTCCCCCCTCTCCCTTCTTTCCTCAAGGGTATACATATTAAGCTCCTTTAGTCTCTCCTCATACGGCTTCTCTGCAGACCCTGCAACATTTTATTGCCCTCCTCTGGACTGCCTCTATCCTGTCTATGTCCTTGTGGAGATGGGGTCTCCAGAACTGGACGCAGTACTCCAGATGGGGTCTCACCAACTGTCTGTACAGAGGATAACAATTTCCTGTTTCTGCTGCTGATGCCTCTCCCTATGCATCCCAGTATACCCCCAGCCCTCCCTACTGCCTTCTTACATTGCTTGCTTACCTAAGGTCATCTGATATGATTACCCTAGGTCCCTTTCCATTTTTGTTGTTGTTACTACCTCCCCCCCATTGTGTATTCTTCCCTGGGTTCTTGTTTCCCAGATGCATTATTTTGCACTTCTTTGCATTGAATCCTAGCTGCCATACTTCTGACCATTCCTCCGACCTTGCCAAATCCCTTCTCATCCTTTCCATGCCTCCTTGTGTATCAACCCTGTTGCAGATCTTTTGTGTCATCTGCAAAAAGGCATACTTTTCCTTCTAGTCCCTCTGCAATGTCACTGATGAAGACATTAAAAAGGACTGAACCCAATACTGAACCCTGCAGTACTCCACTAGTAACCCCTCTTTCTTCAGAGTGGACTCCATTTACAATTACCCTCTATGTCCTGTTGTTCAGCCAATGTTTTACCCCAGGCTACCACCCTGGGACCCACTCCCAGGCTGGTTAATTTGAATATTAATCTTTTGTGTGGGACGGTGTCAAATGCCTTGCTAAAGTCTAGGTAGGCCATGTCCACAGCCCCTCTCTGGTCTACTACTTTGGTCACCCAGTCAAAGAAATCTATTAGATTCATCTGACATGACCTTCCCACTGTGAACCCATGCTGCCTTGGGTCCTGTGCCCCACTGGCCTCTAGGTACTCAACAATTCTTTCTTTCAGAAGTGACTCCATTACTTTCCCTACCACAGAGGTCAGACTGACAGGTCTGTAGTTTCCAGCCTCTGTCTTGGTCCCACTTTTGAAGGGAATCACATCCACCTTCCTCCAGTCCTCGGATACCACACCATCCTCCCATGATTTATTAAAAGAGTTGCCAGTGGTTTCACTAGTTCTTCCCTTAATTCTTTTAGAATTCTGGGGTGAATTCCATCAGGACCCATTGCTTTGTCCACCTTCAGTTTTAGGGTTCTTGCAGAACCCTTTCTTCTGTGAAAGGACTGGGATCGACCCCCCTATCAAGAGTGCTTCTGTTAATTAGATTAGGCACTTCCCCCTCCTCTTTTGTGAATACTGAGCAGAAATATTCATTCAGTATCCCTGCTTTTTCACTGTCCCCCTCTGCCCACCCACCGTTCATTCTATTCAGCCTCACTATCCCTCCCTTTGTCTTTCTATGCTCGCTGATGTACCTATAAAAGGTTTTATCCCCCTTCTTAACTGAGTTGGCTATCTTTTCCTCAGTTTGGGCCTTTGCTATTCTGACTTCTGTCCCTGCTTCCTTCTGCCTTAACTGGTACAGCTCTCTGTCCTGCTCCTTCTGTGTTTCCTTATACTTCTTGAATACTATCTTTTTCTGCCTGACTTTCACAGCCACCTCTTTTGAGAACCATAGTGGCTTTTTCTTTCATTTTGATTTGTTTATTTGCTTCACACAAAGGCTTGTTGCCTCTGTGATGGCAGTTTTGATGATTCCCTATTGTTGCTCCACACCTCCTTCTAGCCTGTTTGCTAGTGCCTTTCTGAGGCACTCTCCCATCTTGCCAAAGTCAGCCCTCCTAAAGTCCAGTACCCTCACTTTTGTATGGCTTGACTGTAGCTAAGTTTAATGTGAACCACAGTTTGATGGTCACTTGTTCCAAGATGGCAACCCACTTCTAGATCTGAGATCCTCTCAGATCCTCCTAGAACTTTACATAGGTATGTCTTGGTCTCGCATTCCGAGATAGCTTTGAAGTAGAAACATCAGTGGGTAAAGGCCTCTTCTGATTTGGTGGACATAGGAGCTGTGCTGGGTGGCTCAAAGAAATTTGGGGGCAGAGTTTGGCTAAGGTCTGTGAAGGATGAATTAAATGTGTTGGCAATTAACATGGGGTCATGGGTGATAGACCCATCAACATTTAACATAGTTGGAGCCTGTTTGGATGCTTTCCCAGTGATTTCTGAGAGGTTTTCCCAGAATTTTTTCCCATCCACCCAGGTCTTGGCAAGGATGTCCTTATAGTAAGATGTAAACATTAAAAAGACACAAAGATCTCACTTCACGTAAACTCTGTGTAACACAGTGCTGTGGCTCTGGATTGAATTCTGCGGTCTAGAATCTTCAGATGTTTATTTGTTGACTTTATGTCCAACGGTGCACTAGTCCATGACTTTTCCCTTATACTCTGGAGGGAGGTCCCCAGTTCTAAAATGACTGTACATCTCAATCAGTTCAAACCCTTTAGATAATTCAAAGAATTCTGCTTGTTCAAAGGAAACAGCTTAGGAGTGTAATTCCAAAAAATAGCTGTGCACTCTTGAAAGCATGTCACTGAACTAAAATGAATAAAATATTACAGCTAGGGCTTTCCCTCGGCAAGGTTCAGTTACACAAATTACAGCCTCTGCATATTTCCTAAAAATGATTTCAGTCAAGCTGGATTGGCGATGCCATGATGCTTGTTCACCACCAGGTGAATCATGCCTTCAGAAGTCAAAACTGCTATCAGAGTTTGGATGAAATATTAAAGCTTACACTTCTACTCAAAATTTTTAAATTTTAAACTGATAAAATGGAGACAAGTACAGATGCTCTATGGTATAAACTGCCAGGATGAAGTGAATAGAGCCAGTAACCATGGGACCTTTATCCTTGTTCAAACTGATTTGATACAGGCACTAGGAGTAAATCAATTTACAAGGCATCTATGTGCACAGGCTCAATGCCTAAAATGAAATTTCCCTAAGTGATTGGCACATGGAATGTGTACCTTAACATCATTAAAAAATCAACGGGGAACCAGATAATATGCTAATTCAGTTTGGAGAAACAATTATGTTCTCACAGTGTGCAATTCAAATGTTTTGTGCAATCATGCATATATAAAAATACAAGATTTGATAAAATTTCATAAGAATTCCATATAAATAAAAGTCAAATCAGATTCAGTAAATTCACATTAAATTTTGCACACAAAATGTGCAAATTTGATCACACCCCTCTAAAAATAAACACCTTCATTTGTCAGAACTAATGTTAACAACTTTATTCAAATCTGACAGGCAGCACTGCCACACCTAACTCCCCCCCAAGCACCCTGCACTCCCCCCCAAAATAGTTGTATGAATCATATACTCTCCTCCTTTCAGTAGTATTCCTTTTAGCAGCTTTCAAACAACCCCAGTAAATCAGCTCCATTTTCCATTCTCTGAACTCCCAGTCTCCAGATTCTGATATCTCAGACTCCTGACCAACTCCCCAGCAGGGGGGTCAGCATGTCCCACTCCTTTTTTTAGCTGCAGAAAATATAAAACAGAGACACTGGGGATGGCCTGGTGGTGCTGAGGGTTTAGGAGCTGGACGCAACACCTTGCACCATGCTGGTGACCTGGGTTCAGGAATGAGCCCAGGCTGTCAGGTAAGAGAGAGGATTGAGCATCTGGAGGACTGCACTCCTCTCTCGGGAGGGAGGGCTTGCCATCCTGCTCATTTATCGCCCTCTGGTGGTAGCCAGGGGGAGATGCGAGTGGAGGAACATCACCGATGTGTGTCGTCGGTGGGGAGAAAAAGGAGGAAAAGGAGCTGGCAGGCTCCATGATGGCCACACCAGCACCCCCATTCCGGCTCCCCTGATGTCTGTATTTTGCTCTGGGGGTGGGGGAGAGCCGGTGCCCCCTTCATCTTGGCCCTGTCACAGGGAGGAAACACATGGGGGATTTAGGGGGTGTCAAGTGGGGAACAGTGTGGCTGGAGAATGAGTCTCCTTTGAGGGAGGGGCTGTAACCACCTGCCAGGCTCCCAGGAGGAAAAACAGCTCTATGAAAAACCAGAGACACAACCTCCTAGTGTGGACTGAAACCCTGGTTAGCAAAACAATATTAAAATAACTCTGTTTAAGGGAGGCTGCATACCAGATATCAGTCAGCAGAAGGCTTTTAGCTGCGAAAAAGCTGCACATACATGGAGCACGTAGCAACATGGTGGTCAGTGGCAAATACTGTATGTCTGTAGAGGTTCTTGTTTTCCTTCTGAGCTTTCGAGGATCCCTAGGAACTGAAAATGGTGCCACCTTGACCTTCCCTCTAAGTCTATGGCCTTGTGCTGGAGGCAGAGCATCTCCTTTTGCTTTTCCAGATGGTCTGTTTAGAGGAACTCCCTGGCAGTAATGGGTGTATAAATGTTTCTTTTTTTCAACAACTGTGGAATGATGTGGATGGAAAAGGCACTGGACAGAACAGGAAGAGGAGTAGATATATATAAGATAAGATAGTATGGTGTGGTTTACTATGATATGGTTTATGAGAAGATAATACCATTTGTTATGATATGATATGTTATGATATGATATATGAGAAGACAATATAAATGATATAACATGATGTCATATATTTAAAGCAGCAGTGCAACAAAATATGGTTTCCCAAAAAGCTTGTTTTAGCTATGATTAATAAAAATATTTGCATAACTATGAAATCTACTTTTCTACTGTAGGTGCCTCCTACACTGTACACCATGGGTGGGATATTTATACTGCGCCATGCTGTGGTGCAAGCCTGGGCGCAGTGCAACTGGGATGTGCCAGGGCACTGACAGGGTGATATACAACAGTGATGCTCCATGGCACAGCACCGCTGAATATCGCTCCATGGCCACCTTCATAACGCATGGTGCAGAGGCACTGCACCAGCACAAGTGGCCAGAGAGGAGCAGGGGGATGTGCTAGTGCAAGTGCTATTGCGCTAGGCACATCAACCGCAATATTCAAAAGTGCATATGCAAATGGGGCCATAATGCATGCAAGGCCAATTGGGTCCATTTGCATGTCATCATGGCCCCATTTGCATGCAGGTGCACCGATCCCTGGTGACTTGCACCTGGCGCCCTGCTAGACTGCAGCCATCGGGGACCCACGTCCCCTGCACAGCACGGCAACGTGCCCCAATGCCCGATCGCGGGCATACATTTTAAACTAGACAGTCCAATATCCCTGGTGGTCCAGTGGACTGAATCCTGCCTTATCACAGGCATAAGTATTGAAATAAAGCTGTCCAAAGCATCCCTGGTGGTCCAGTGGACCGAAGTCTGCCCAATCATGGGCATGAGTGCAATAAAACTAATCCCCAGAACCCTGGTGGTGAATGGTACCCCCTCACCGCCCACTGAGCCCATACCCCACTCCCCCTGGTCAGTGGTGGGCAGCAACTCCCTCACCCCCGGCCGCCCAGCCGCCCATCAACTGACTGTGTACAGTAGGGCTGTATGCCCATTGGTCTGGCATGGGCAATGGGCGTGCAGACACCGTACCATATTACACAGTCCAGATATGTGAATCCATTCACATATCTGGACAATAACAATATGTGCACGGTCTGCACGTGTATGCTGGCGGATGCTGTGGAGCCAATGCTGTACAGCTATGCGGTCAGTAGCAGGCGGCTGGCGGCTTGCGGTGAGAGAGCCACCCGCCACTGACCAGGGGGAGTGGGGTGGTGGGGCTCAGTGGGCAGGTTTGGAGAGGGGGTACCACTCAACCACCAGGGATCTGGGGATTAGTTTTATTGCACTCATGCCCATGATCTGGCAGGATTTGGTCCACTGGACCACCAGGGATGCTTTTGAAAGCTTTGTTACAATACTTATGCCCACGATCGGGCAGGGAGCATCCACTAGACCACCAGGGATATTGGACAGTTTGTATTTATACATACACCTGCAATCAGGCATGGGGGGTGCTACCACGATGGACAGTGCCGCCAGAGCTCGGGTGGCCACCCACAACTGGCAGCTGCCGTGTTGTGCCCTGCAATATGGCAGCTCACCTGTGGGTGGCCAGCTGTTGCTCCCTTATTTTCTCACTCAACTGTGTGCAGCGCAAGTAGGGGTTGCGCCTGCATGGGCTCAGCACATCCCGGGCTGAATATCGGGATGTGCAGAGTATGCATGGACACGCCCCTCCTACTTGCACTGCATACATCGCATGGGGATTTGTACCGTGCACTTTCCCCTTTTGAATATCGCACTGGGACGAATCAGTGGGTTGCACATGGCGCAACAGTGTTGCGCCATGGGCAACCCTTTTGAATATCCCACCCCATGTGTTTTTTGTTTGTTTGTTTTGTTTTATTGATTCTAACCACTTCCAAATCTACAATGGTATTTCTAGGCTAAATGTGGCCATCATTTTTCTTGGGGGAAAAAGCTAAATTAAAACATTTATAAAATATTCAAATTTTGGTAGAAACTGAAAAATGTTACCACAAAATAAAACTAGACTATACCTAGAATTTTTAATTGTTAAAAAAGGTAGGGTCCAATTTTTTGCCCACTTTTGTTGCACTGCTGGTTTAAATAGAGAATAATGGCTGGGTAGGGGGTTATAATGAGATTTTACACCCACCCTGAGGTGTGGGATGCCACACAAACCCTGAGAGCAAAGCTCGAGGTGCTTATAAAGGCATCCCACACTGAGGGGTGGGTATAAAATTTGAGTTAAACCCCCCTTCCCAGCCTTTATTTTATATAACTGCTGAACAGCATTTCTTCACCACAGCAATTATATAAAATATAGATACAGTGGTATTGAACCATGTCCTGTGGGGATGAAGTGATCCGTGGTCCAGCAGCTGCACAGACTTCTCCATTTCTTTATTTGTTCAATTAAAAAAGTCTGTTGTACAGACTGAGAGACAAGGTTTTTTATTTTTCCCTTTTCTTTTTTTTTTTCAAATTTACTTTGTGTCTTTTTACTAAACCTTCGATTCAAGAATGATAAGATGGGCACCAGGGGCCACCAGCTTCAGCAACGCCACATTAAATTCAACACTGATAGAAGGACTTCTTTTCTCACACAGAGAGTGGTGGCCCCATGGAATGAGTTACCAGATGAAAATATTTGTTCCAAAAATATGGCCCAGTTTAAAAACCGACTAGATTCATACATCCTGGAAGGACACATACTGACCTATTACGGGTCAATGAACAGGAGCGGTCATGGGCTTTCACTAGCCTTATTTTGCTCCTTAACCCTTAATATGAACCTTAGTACTTAGCGCCAAGCGGAAGTGGTGGTAGAGGTCTGGCGATCAGGAAGGAACAGCGTCTGCGTGCACATGCGAAGGAGGGAAACCCGGAGGATGTTTGCCATTATAACCAGCTGGTTATAATGGCAAATTATAACTGGGTTTCTCTTAGGGGAAAAGTGCTGGTCAGGAATTATTATGTAATCATTTTTAAACATATAAACAAATACTGTTAAAAATGAAGGAAAATAATTGAGCATTACATGAGATTAATGTTCTGCAGAAACCAGATGTTTTGTAATATTATAAATACTGTATGATGAACTGTGGAATTTGGCATGTTTTGAATGATTCCTGAATAAAGTACGTATAAAAAATTATACTTTAAATAATTATTATTGGTTATTTTTTTTATTTATGGAATGTATATAGAGGAAAGGCTAGCCAGCTGGGTTAGCAAAAGGGGACATACTTTCTTCAGGTACATAAGCAAGGAGAGGAAGGCGAGGGGAGGGGTAGTAAGGATAAGGAGGGTGGCAGAGGGAGACTGCACAGAGGAGGAGCTCTGTCTCCCTAGAATGTAAGTCAGGAGCAAAGAACCATTAGGGGACAGGCCTCAAAGGAAGGAAGAGGGCAGATGAGCGTGTATTCAGTCAAGAACAAATTCAGCATGGATTCATGTGGTGGAGTGTTGTGCCAGACAAATCTGATTGATTTCTTCAACTGGGTGACCAGGGAAGTAGATCAAGGAAGGGAATGGATGTGGTCTACTTGGACTTCAGCAAGGCCTTCAACAGTGTGCCACATGGGAAACTGACAAATAAATTGGGCAGTCTAGGGGTGGGATCCAAAGTGATAAACTGGTTAAATATCTGATTAATGTATAGGTGACAGAGGCTGGTAGTAAATGGCACTCACTCTAATTAAGGAGGAGTAACCAGGGGGTTACTGCAGGGCTCAGTACTGGGACCAGTCTTCTTCACTGTTTTCATAAGTAACACTGCAGAAGAACTGGGAGGAAAGGTATGCCTTTTTGCAGGTGACTCCAAAACCTGTAGTAGGGTGAATACTCAGGAGGGGTGGAGGGAATGAATAGGGATATTAGAAAACTCAAGGACTGGTTGAGGGCATGGCAGCTGGGGGGGTAATGCCAAAAAGTGCAAAATCATGCAATGCCAAAAAGTGCACAATCATGCTCGTAGGGCATAGAAACCCAAGAGCTAAGTATAAAATGGGGGAAGGTACTGACAGTCACTAAGCAGGAAAGAGACCTTGGGGTTATCATATCTAATGACCTTAAAGTGGTTGGGCAGTGTGGCAAGGCAGTAGACAGAGCCAGTGGGATGCTGTGGTGCATATGGAGACTTATAACCATCAGGAGGAGTTGGTAGTGTTACCACTGTATCAGCCACTGGTGAGACCCCACCTGGAGTACTGTGTCTGGTTCTGGAGGCCACATCTCAGAAAGGTCATAGACAGGGTGGAGGCAGTCCAAAGTAGGGCAACTAATATGGTACAGGGGTTACAGCAAAAGCACTATGACAAAAGACTAAGGGACCTCAATAGGTACAGTCTGGAAGAGAGGAGAGAGAGAGAGAGAGGAGACAGGATAGATACCTACAAGTATCTCAAGGGGGTGAAAAGGATACAGAAGGGGAGTCTGTTTCAAATGAGGAGGTGCACTGGGACAGGAGGGCATGCAATGAAGCTGGAAGGGGGGGGAGTTTGAGAGGGATATGAGGAAGTACCACTTCACTGAAACTTCACTGCAAGAGTGATGGATGACTAGAACAGATTGACAGCAGAGGTGGTGGGAGTGAAAACAGCAAGGGGCTTCAAACATGCATGGGATAGGCATAAGGGAATATTAGTAAACAGGTAAAGAGTGAGGAGGGTCAACAGAGACCAGGTAGGGTCTGCTGAGACCAAATAGGCAGGGGACATCTGGACAAACTGGTTGTTCCAAGAGATCATTTTCTGCTGAAAATTTATATTTCTATGTGAGAGAAAAAATGCAGGATAAATAATTTATCTGGCCAGGTTCTACATTCTAAATGAGAATAAACAATTTATTCTATTTATCCACACACTACCCTCCCTTCCCTGAAGCAGCTATTGGATCAAAGTCAGATTACAACATAAGTCGTACCAATCAAAAAGCTCTGCATTCCCCCCATTCAATAACTGGTATAAACAGTAGCACAGCACTGACAAATTGACAAAATAATTCCATGGATGTCACTTAAAATCATCAATAGTACATGTACTTAAATTAGCCAAACAATACCAAAAAATCAAACTACATTGCATAAATCCAGTATGTAACAAGAGCATTGTTTCTATAAATGTTTCACCCACACTTGTGGTGGTGTTCTCAGAGACACTTTGCTCAAGGTTATGCTTCGCTCTGCCTGTTATGAGTTCACCTGTGGTTGTGCCAAGAAAACATGAATTGTGAAATTGAAGTTGTGGTTTGGACTTGTGAAATGACTCCCTTCATTCATGCTGTTTTCAGAAGCCATTAGTGATGGGAGGTGGACTTTGAGGAATTTAGTAGCGAATGCAAGAATTTGTTGTTTTTTTTATTTGGGAACTGGACTTTGCATTTCTGGATGGATTACTTCTATCCTGAGGCAGGAACAAGAAGCACTTGAAGGAAGAAGGGGACATGTTTGTGTTTCTGATTGCTCAGGATGGTTTCATCATCAAATGCACTGGATGACCATCAGGGAAAGTTGCTTGCACTGCACTGGGAGTAGTACCAGTAGATATTTTGGGACTAATGAACCGTGGCTTCTTTGGTTGCACCGTCATGTACCCAGCCCTTGCCCTTACAGTGCCACAACCATGATTCAAGCTTTCCAGTCCCTGGCCCCTATGACCAGCTCCAATCTCCACCACCACTTGCGGAACTTATACTTGGTGGAACTGCTATGGTGGAACATTTATTTGCTCCTTTCCCCTCCCCAGCATCTATTTCTCCTCCTGTTTTTCTCTTCGTGGTTTCTACACAGATCAGCAACACACACAATCACAGTAGAAGATGACACAGTGTAGCCACCACCAGATACTAACAATGATATTTCACAGAAATCATTAATGATTCTTAGATGACCACATAACATGCACACCTGATGTATGCAGTGCCATATGACTTGCAAAGTGACAGGAAAGAGGGACACCACCAGTCCACACATCCCCTTTCACAGACCACACATCACCCCACCGTGGCCTTGTGTTCTACACAGCAGCCTAGTTTACTTTTCACTCACTCGGCCTTATGCACAAAGGTAGAATTATCATTCTGTGGGGTGTGTGTGTGTGTGTGTGTGTGTGTGTGTGTGTGTAAAGGTTTACATATGAATTCTGGCAGTACAATGACAATGCCCTCTGCACTTCCCATGCAGGTACATGTGCACATGCAGTTGTGCACACAATTGTGAATGGGAGATATGCCACATGAAGTGAGTGTGTCTGCATAACGGTGGCTTGTGGGTAGGTACCAAAAAAAAAAAGAGATGCACTTCTCCACCTGTAAAGGTGCTCCAGTTAGGAACAAGTAGCAAAACAGCAAAATGGAAATGGGCACAGACCAGAGGCGAAATGCAGAACAGTTTATTCTTTACAGCAGGCAAAGCATGAATAATGCTGAACTAACACCATTATGTATCACCTCCCAACCAAGGCTTCTGCAGGGGGTGGAGTTAACCTAAGCTGTCAGCCTTATATACCCCACCTATGTGACATCATATCATTTCATTTGTCAAAACTTGATTCAAATGTTTAAGCTGCGCAGCGAAAGGTAGTGATAGTGAATGATACTAAGAGCATTTGTGCATATTATTTATATTTAAAAATGTGATTATGAATGAGAAAAAGCTCTAAGCACAAAACATTGTATCTTAATTGCAATAGGGTCCCCCACAGAGTGTGTATTTTGTGGACTAAGGATAGACCTTAAACTTGGCCAATCATGGTGGGGGGCACATATGGAAAGAGGCTAACAAAGCAAAATGAATTAAAAAGCAAGTGGTCAATAATCAGTGGTCTTGTAATTTACATTGTTAAATAACTAAAAAGGAGACCTGCTGAATAATTGGCAAAGTGCTAGTGCCCCCCCCCCCACACACACACACACACAAAGAATGAGTTCCACGAGAGAGAGAGAGAAAAAAAGAATCATTGACAAAAAAAAAAAACAACATTTTTTATAGTAACCAGCCAGAAGAGAAGTGGTTTGAAAAATATTTTTTAAGAGTATTTCTTATATGAAGCGCTATTTGTATGGCCAGACCAAGAACTGGCAGACAGTTGCTACTCTCACACCTGTGAATCCAAAAAAGGAGTGATGAACAGAACAAATATCATTCCCAATGAAGTCAAACCATGGAAATAACACTGTTTGCAAATCCATTCACAGAAAACTCAAGCTGCAAGGTTACAACAAGTAAATAATCAATCACAGTTCTGTGTTGACGTCCCACACAAGGGAGTGGACCAGTTTTATAAAACTGGTTTAAAGTCTAGCTGGTTGTATAGACCATTTGGTATAAGAGTACTGAGCTTCATGATCCATTTTGTTTCTCTCTGGAGCCTGTCTTCCCCACAAGGCAGGGGTTTGACCCATTCAGTGCTCTGAATTTGAAATCTCTGGTAGCAGAGTTAGGTGCTCCCCAGAAGTATGCACCCAGGGCATTTGTCATGTAAGCAATAATACCCATCAGGGTGGGCAGTATTGTGCTACACTGGACTACCCAGGGGTGTAATGAGGCCTGACACTGCAGGCCCCTGGAAGGCCTGGTATGGCACAATACTGCCCATCCTGGAGGGTATTATTGCGCTTAGAAAATGGGCAACTGTATCACATATGTATATGTTTAAAAAAATCATTTTTGTGCAAATTTTTATGTTAAGATGTTAAAATAGTTCCTCCACCTGCATTAGGAAAGCTGTATTTTTTTAATTAAGCTAGGGTCTTTTGTACTATTGGAGCCTCCTTAGTTGTGTCTTGTAGCTGGTTGTCATGGTTACCCCCTACACACACACACACACACACACACACACACACGGCTTAAAAATATTCCCATGCTACTCAGAAGCAATGGGCATGAGGTACTGTGTTGTTTTATTTTTATTTTTATTTGCATACTGCATAAACTACAGTGGGAGAATAAGGAGCCACTGGCTTGGTGAAAAAGTTACTTGGGTGCATAACAGCTAAATGACTTGTGTGAGAGACAGAGAACTATCTCTGGTAGTGCTACTGTGTATGAGAGGAGTGATACTGTCTTCATTTTCCATACCGCAGATGGACGTCCATTTGTGGTGCAGAAAATAAGGAAAATACCACTGCTCTCATACACAGTAGCGCTATCGCAGATAGCGCTCTGTCTCTCTCTCACTCTCTCTCTCAGTTCATTTAGTCATTTTGCAGCCGAGAAGGTGATCTAACTGTCTTTTTTTCTTTCCTTTCTTCATTTTTATGTTGGCTTGTGCAGCCAACATATTGCGTTAGTAGCAGATTTGGAGGCGCGGTCACTGTTAGGCGAATGCAGGACACGCATCAGTAGGTGCGTCCCTTGTTCCCCAATCAGCCAGCAGCAGGGGCTGACACCCTGCATATCAAATGTGGCCACCAGATCTGAGAAAAGGTCTGCTGCAATGAGAGTGAAGCTCTCATGCAGGGGGACCACAACATGCCTCTTGACATGCAGGCAACATGGCGGCAGTGACTGCCACTGCCTGTCGCAATGCCAACGGGGAGCCCACTCCCCATCAGCATAATTCTCCCCCATTTCCACTGTGTGCCGAGGGTGCCCAATCCCCTCAGCATGTACACCCTGAAAACATGCCTTTCTTTTAAGGGGGTCCCAATTCTGCCGGCTTCAGTTCCCCTTTCCCAGTTCAGTCTCCCAACAGGAGGAGGCCCTTTCCCCTTCAGCGCAATACCCCACAGCATGTTGTGTGCGAGGGTGCCCAATCCCCTCGGCTCAGGTCGCCTTCCCTTCTGTATGTGCTGGACGGGGGTTCCCTATCCCTGCCGGCTACTGCACCCTCAAAAACAGTTATGGTACGCCAGAGCCCACCCCAGCATGCCAAATACCCTGTAAAAACCATCCCATGATGGTTTTTTTTACCTAAAAAAAGGGTCCCTCGCAGTCTCTCTGCCCCTCCCACAACCCGCTACCACCCTCTGCAGACCCTGCCTCCCCCACACCCCTCTCATCCCATATCTTACCTCTGGAGCCCGAGTGATAATTCGGTGGACCGGGAACATGTCCGCACTCTTCTAAGCCGATCACGAACTGAAGAAATGCCGGTAAGCTGTATAATGGCATAAATAGGGTTTTTCAACTTTGGTGCATATCTCAGGCATTTTTGGAAATTTTGACACTAAATTTTCAACATGGGGTTTTGGGACCTCTCCTCATGTATTCAGGCACTGTTATGGCATTATTCGGTCCCGAAAGGTGATTTTGCGGTCACTGTGCAAAATCACATTTCTGGACCGATTAACGAAACGACAGTGCCACTGTTCATGAGCGGGGCTGTCAAAAAGCCAATGTTGCAAATTTGGTGGAAAAATCCAAAAAATGGCTGTTTTACAGGCATGCATTGTGCAGTTTCCATGCACGCTCATAACTTCGTGAATTTGTAATATTTTCACTCCAAATTTTCACAATTAGCATTTTCCCACACCTTCTTATGAACAGTACAGCTGTCATTTTACATATCCTGGCCGAAATGTGTTTTTGCCATCCGGTGCAGAATTGCGTGGTTGCTCTGCAAAATCAGTTTTTGGGACACTTTGAGGAAATGACAGTGACACTGTTCATGAGCAGAAGTCCTAAAATCCCTATGTTGAAAATTTGGTGACGAAATTCCATAAAATGACTGTGTTACAAGTGCACGTTGAGCAGTTTCAACGCACCCTTGTAACTTCGCAAATTTGCAATATTTTCATGCCAGATTTTCAACACTGGCATTTTTTTCACACCTCCTTATGAACAGTACAGCTGCCATTTTTCCCATCCTGCCCTAAATGTGTTTTCGCACCTGTGGCGCACAATGGCTTGGTCACTGTGCGAAATGAACGTTTCGGACAAATTAACAAAATCACAGTGCCACTGTTCATGAGGGGAGGTCCCAAACATGTGGTTAAAAAAAATCCCCAAAATAATTTGGTTACGGGCATGTGTTGAACAGTTTCTATGCATACTCATTGCTTCACCAATTTTTGGTATTTTCATTCCAGATTTTCAACTTGTCCTTTTTTTACGCCTCCTCATGAACAATACAGTTGTCATTTTCCACATCCTGCCCAAAATGTGTTTTCGTCCCTGTGTTGCCAAATGGCATAGCCACTGTGCAAAACCATCTTTCAGCTAACAAACTGATTGTGCTGCTTTTCATGAGGTGGGCTCGCAAACTGCCCATGTTGAAAATTTGGAGTGAAAATATCAACACACGCCTATGGTGTTAGGATTTCCAACTGTAGCACCCCACCCTGTAAGACTGACAGGCATCAGGGGTGTGACATGGGATCATCGGCTGTAATGCTCACGCCATTCCACCCCCACCCCCACCCTGCAGCCAGTGACAGGCATCGTGGTGTGCCTTGCACTGTTCGGCCACAAAGTTCACCCATTCTCCTATACTGCACCCACCTCAGCGTATTTCCTTATGGAATGGGGTAAGTATAATTCCCAAAGACCCCAAAGCACACCATGATACTTGTCAGTGTCTACAGGATAGGGTGAGGTACAATGGCATGAGCGTTATAGCTGACAACCCAAAGGCACACCCCAATGCCTGTCGGTCTCCACAGGGTGGGGTTGGGGTTGGCGACACTTCAATACTTAGTTGCCATTCCTATTATGCATCTCTAACTCCAGCACTACCAATGCCAGTGCCAGCGAGACAACATTCGGCATTGACAAATGCTTGTTTTATGTGTGCATACTATTTTGTCTAAAAAAGACAGAGTTCGGGGCGGAGAGGCTGGCTAGCCGCAAACTCAGTCACCCTCTAAGCAAGAGGAAAAAATGGCAACAGATCAACCTGAACTGGCCTCTTGATTTCTGTTATGAGGTTGGATGGGAATGGCACTTGTTGTAACCTAGACTGTGTTGTCTGACACATGCCCACCTTGCCAGGGGTATCAGATAATCACAGCCCAGGAACTTCTAAGCACATTTTCTAAATTTTGATTGATGATGACTCTGATGTGCTCCTGAATGTGACACTTCAAGGGGCAAATTATACGACCAGCATACAACTGACCACAGCTGTACCATGCCACATATACGACAAATTGAGTCTGGCAATCGCCAAACTCATACAGTGGGCATTCTTTGTTGTTTGAAGGTGTGCCCAGTTGAGGTGTAGCAGCAAATTATTACATCTTCTACAGTGGAAAAAGCCCTTTCTGCATGAGTCCCTCACATTATTTGTTGTGTCTTGGTAATGGCTGCTGAACAAATAGTCTCTAAGGCTGGTGACTCGACGGAATGAAATCCGAGAAATAGTACCCATGAGGGAGCCCAGTTCTTCATCCTGGGATAGAATAGCCCATCTCTCCCTAACAATTTTTCTGACTGCCATAACAGAAGAATTATAGGAGGCCACAAATATGACCTTTGATGCCTCAGTCTCCAGTCTGCTGCAGAGCCTTTTTTTTATGTAACAGAGTTCTTCTCTCTGTTTCCATAACCTTGCCAACAGCTTTTTGGATCACTGTGGCAGAGTAGACCCTTTCCCGGAATCTGTCTGACAGCAGTTCTGCCTCAGTTTTAAACACTTCCTCAGAGCTGCAATTTCTTTTAATGCACAGAAACTGGCCAAAAGGTATACTATCAATCAAATTCCTAGGGTGGCAACTATCTACTTTGAGCAGTGTGCTTCCATATATTGGTTTCCTATGGAGAGACATTTGAAACTTTAGATTTTTATCCACACTGAGTTTTACATCTAAGTAATCCACACTTAATTTGTCTGCCCTATAGATGCATGCCAAATTCAAACTGCTGTCATTGAGCCAGTCCATGAAGGTGACCAAAGTGGAAGAACCTCCACCCCAGACACATATGATATCAGCAATAAAATGATACCAGGCCACAGTGTGTCTGAGGTGAGGGTTCCAGACAGAAAACACCACATGTTCCTCCCACCATGTGAGAGATTCACATACGATAAGGCTAGAGCTGCCCCAATCACAGAGCCTAAGAGATTGAGAGGTATGGTAGCGGTACAGGCCCTTCCCTTCTGGAGTGGCCCAGGCCAGCCCCTCCAGGCACTTCTGAGCAGGCCTGGGCCAGCTTGGGACTGCCTACTGGCCTAAAGGCCATTGGTTCCAGTGGTTGGGGGACCATGTGCAAAGTTGCCCCCACCAGTGAGATGCTGGAAGGGGTCATTTCCCTGTTTATCTCTACTGCTGTTTTAGATGCTTGTTTTGTTCCCCATGCTTTTTTGAGGCCTCTTTCTTTTGTTTTCTTTTGAGAACCATTGTCTGTCTTTTTTGATCTCTTACGTGTTTGTGCCCCAGGTCTGAATCCCACCTATTGTACCTCCTCCTCCTCCTCCTCCTCCTCCTCCTCCTCCTCCAGAGAACTGCTTCTATCACTTTTATTAGGTACTTTCTCACAATCTGTGTCTCCAGGTTTCCCCAAATCCCTTTGCTCCTCCTCCTCTACTGGCGGCGATAGTGGAGAATACCGGACCACCACTACTTGAGTAGCATAAAGCTTTTGTGAATACGATGTGGGCTTGTGCTTGCTGTTAATTTTGGTTTTAGTTGATTTGAACTGGGGGGCTTCACCCCCACATCCCCCTTGTTTTTTTAACTCAACAAGAATATAAACTAATACAAATACTAATACAAAGTTACCCACAAATAGTTTTGAGAGAGTAGCGTAACTTGAAATCTACGCTAATAGCGTAGGTCCAGCGGAGGCCCGGTATTCTCGGCATGGGGTCATAATGTCACAAGACATTATGCCACAGCAATATACTGTGCTGCCAGTACAGCACAATATATTGCCAGTGGCATAAGTCTTTGTTTTGAGGGGGGCACTGCCCCAACCCCCCAAACTAAATTAATTAACTCCGGGGGGAGGTCAACACTTAAACTCACACAAAGTGTGAAAAATATTAAAATTCAATTTGTCTGGGACTGGGAATTGAAACCTGGTCCACAGACACACTGTCTCCCTAGTTGTCTGTGGCTCATGCCATCGAGCCACAGCAGCTGCTCGGCAGTCCCTCATCCCAACAGGATTCTCATCCTATACTAGGAAGAGTGAGAGGGTACACTACTGTGCATACATCCTTTTGCAGTTTTGCACCCTCTCGCTCTTTCCTACCACGCTGTTTCTGTTACACGGTTATGTCGTGCACTGTAAAGCATACAAAATATTGACTCGGTAGGGGTATTCTCCACTATCACCCCACTGTCTATCTCACTATGTTCTGCACCTTTTTTTTTGCCTTTTTTTCCACATTTATTGCTTGAGTCACAACCCTTCTAGTGCTACTGTGAGTGGTTCCTACAATGTGTCATACTTTACGAACTGTTCAGGCAGTTTCCTCTACACTACTGGTTCCCACTGAGGCTGAGGGGCTCAGGCCAGCCCAATTCTGCTTTAGCTTTTCTTTATTGCTTCTGGATGATCCCACCATGCCCCCATCTCCTTGCTGCCTCTGCTGCTCAATTTACTAAATCAGGTTGGATACTTATTTTTTAGTATATTTTAACTTATTTATGTTTTAAGTTCTTGGATTACAATACCTTTGAACCAATGGTTCTTTTATAGAGGTTCTGCATCAACACAAGGAAAAAAAGAATGGAAAAAAAAGGAAACATTGGAAAGAGACAAAACAAAATTCATTGGGTAATCATAACAAATACAGTAGGTTACTTTGGATAAACAGCTATGACGAGGTACTAGAACTCAAAATAAGTGCAGAGAGGACAGAAAGGCAGAGTAGAAGCAGCCAGGGAGGCATTGTCAAAAGGGGAGAAGAGGTGGTAGTTTGGGGTGAGGAGGTGGAGAAACAGGAGGGGGGATCTTTATTTGTTTTATTATAATTTACATTGCTACTTGCCACAAAAGTGCCAACTAGCAGTAGCTGGCCACCAGCAAGCTGTCAGCTGACTATCCAGAGGAATCCCAGGAAGGCTGGAGCTTGAAGACTGGAAGAAAGAAAAATATGTAATTTATATTTTGTTTTATTTTTGATAGGGTGCTGCAGAAGTGCCAGCTAGCAACATCTGGGCACCATTAGGCTGCCAGTTGACATCCACTTGCTGCCCACTGCCCAGTAGCTCCCTAATCAAACCTCAGGGGGTCACTGTATTATGCCCTGCTTATTCTGAAAAAAAAATGCAATCACTGTCGTGAAAAAAATGCTACAATCCAGTCTGACTCTTTGACCTTCTTTTGGAAAAAAAAAACAGTTGTATTGGGCAATTGGGCACCGGCAGACTGCCGCCACCTCTTTCCCCTGCTGCCTACAGCCCAAGCACATTCCCTCCTCTCTCAGTTCCCACTTCAAGCAAGCCCTTGGTCCCAGAGGCCTGTTGCATTTTAGTGCACTGCTCAGCCTAACAGATGTTTTTTTTTTTTCCCTTTTGCGTTTCCTCCTACTAAAGTAAGAAATATCCCCGGCAGCAGCTCTGCTAATGTAGCCTTCTGTTTGTGTGATTTGCTGAGAAGTGACGGTTTTCTGCTTTTTGGAAGATTTTCCCAGCTAATCTACTTAAATTCTCTTGAGTGCCCTGCCTAAACCACCTGTCAGCCCAATGCCAAGTGCATGATAGTCAGCTCTCTTCCTGTGCTGTGGCATCGAGCCGAGTCTCATATGAAATCAAGGCTATCACTTGCACTGCCTAGATAGTTATTTCAGATGCAGACTGTGGGTCACCCTTCCACTGGTTTGACTGGTCCACACCTCATGAACCAAGGTGAACCAGTCAAACCATAAGCTTGCATTGTTATCCCAAAAGTTCACCACAGTCTGCAAAAAGTAAACCCATGCTATTAAAACAGCAGCGCAATGAAACTGGGCAAAAATGTTGACCCTACCTTATGTCATTATAAAATGTTCCTGGCACATTCTAGTTTTATTTAGTGGTAAAATGTTCTAGTTCTGTCAAATTTTGAGTATTTTATAAATGTTTTAATTTAGTTTTTTCTCAAAGGAAAAAGATTGCCACCACATTTGGATTGGAGATACCATTGTAATCATGGTAAAGGCTAGGATCGAGAAAGTAAAAAAACTTACAGTGCACAGCGTATGAGGTGCATAGAAAAGTAGGTCTGACAGGTATGTGAATGTTTTTATTAATTGTAGCTGAAACTAGCTTTTTTGGAAGAATATGTTTTGTTGCACTGCTGCTTCAAATGTTGAGACTGCAATTATGTTCTGCCTAAGTGTGTCTCTGTTTCATCTTTTCTGCCAGACACAGGCACCCTGCTGTTCCAGAAAGAATTGCCAGACAGCACCCAGACATTGAAATCATAAGTTTTCTTTTAATTAGTCCTTCTTCTGCACATCCTAACTTGGTCCCCCTCTGCTTGATTTCTGCCTTGCTTCATTGCTGACCCAGACCCCAGGGAGCTCCCCCATACCTGCCAAATGGGGAACCCTCCCAAGGTAGAACCTTTGGGGGGCCAAGCTAGTCCCCAACCCACTGGTCTTCTTTGAATTCTGTGGTGGCAGAACTCCATCACACTGGGTAGGCAGAGGAACCAAGCATGCCAGCATCATCCTGCCAGTGCAGGGGGTCCATTTTCTCACCTCCCCTGAGATGCTTGGCTATGAACATGCAGCATGCTTATGCAATGGGCATGTACCCCTCAAAGCCACTGCTTTTCTCCTCCCACTGTCATATATAATGCACCACAAGATTACAAGGACCCTTTTGTATAGCCAAACACCCTGTGGCCCCAGAGTACCCTTGCCATCCAATGGGGGCCCAGGGATTACAAGTGGGTTACTTATCATTTATTATAAGAATAAGTACCCTGTGCAACACATTGTACATTTGCAGTTCACAGCAGAAATTACTGTTAAACAATCTGTTTTGTTTTTTCTGCATGATCTAGCTGTTAAAAGCATTGTTTTTTTTCTAAATAACTGCCATTATGCTTCTGAAGAAGGGCTGGTTGGTCTGAAAGCTAGAGCACTTTGTTCTTGTTGTTACATCTATGTTGGTCCATTAAAAGGTACCAAATAATTTGCTTCTGGATCTGTTCTTGCAAGGACCAATACGGCAAATACTAAATCTAGATTTCAACATGGAAGATACTGGAATTCACTGTAGAATATGGCAGTTACATAACATCAAGAAGAAACTGGCACAGCTAGACAGTGACATCTATTTTCTAACCCAGTGCAAGAGGAGAAACATAATCCCTAAAGGTCTTTCTATTTGGAATACATTAAAAAATATAGACAGTTCTATATATGCAGAACAACTCTGTCATAGGACCTCTGAGAAACTGAGAAATCACAGGATTCATATGTCATATGCCAAAAGAGTGGTTCTGGACAAAGAGTTTGCTGAAATTATTATTACACTGGAAAGTATGTCTGGGGAACCTATTCAGAACATTTTGAGAGAGATACACATTAACTACCAAAGGACCTTAAGAAAAGCCATGCTTATGAAAAATAGGAAATTGGATGCCCTTCAACATACCATACTTCCTAACAACCTTGAAGAACATAATGGAGTAACTGAACAACAACACAACACAGATGGGCACCTTTCAGTTGTTAATTTCTCCAACCACACACTGACTACTGGAGAACTAAATATACTTTCAAAGGTCCTCACTTTCTGCCCAACAAAACCACTGGATAAAATACAATTTTGTGGTGAACTGGAGGAATACTTCTGTAGATTGAGACTTAAAGAATTCTTTCATGGCAAGGAAGAAATCACTGGTAGCAAAGACATCGCAGTCAGTAATAATTTAATGGATAAGAAAAAGAAATCTGAGTTTACCCCCTCAAGTGGGCGTAACAAAAAACTAGACAATTACATTCATTGTTTCTGCCAACAAGTCAGTGGTCAGATCCTTACCAGGCAAAAACAGGCCCATTATAACCTCTCTCCACTGGAACAGAGAGCTATAAGGACATTGAAATCAAACCACAACATTGTCATCAAAAAAGCTGATAAAGGCTCTGCAGTGGTGATTTTAAATAGAGAGGATTATATTAATGAAGCTAACAGAGAGCTAACATATCTTACCTACTACAGAGAACTGGAGAGTGACCCTACCACAAGATATAAAAATGAACTACGTGACTTAATTGGAACTTTTCCAGACCATGTCCAAAAAAACCTGACTGACATCATCCCTGCTGAACCCATGCCAAGGACATTCTACATGCTGCCTAAAATACATAAACCTGGCAATCTGGGAAGACCCATAGTCTCTGGTAATGGTACCTTGACTGAAGGAATCTCAGGGTTTGTAGAGACTATTTTGAAACAGCTGGTTATGGAAAGAGACAGTTATATCCAGGACACTAGGCACCTTTTGCGTGTACTTTCTGGTTATAAGGATTTACCACCTGACACCATTTTAGTGACAATGGATGTAACATCCCTCTACACTAATATTCCTCACACAGATGACATTACAGCATGTCTTAAATACATACAGAAGAAAGGACCGGAACAAAACATCAACCCTGAAGTGGTGGGGGAACTTATGGAATTCATTTTGGCACATAACTTCAACTTCAGTGGTAAACATTATGTTCAAACTATGGGAACAGCAATGGGCACCAAGATGGCTTCACAGTATGCTAACCTCTTTATGGCAGACTTGGAGGAGGATTTTGTAAGGCACTGTCCCCATAAACCACTAGCTTATTTCCGTTACATTGATGATTTGTGTATTATCTGGACGGAGGGCACAGATGCACTTAAAAATTTTCATCAAGAACTTAATAACCTCCATCCTACCATAAAGCTTACCCTGGAGTATTCTACCACCAATGTTAATTTTCTGGACACCACAGTCACCATTAAGGATGGAACCTTACATGCATGTATTTACAGGAAGCCAACAGACAGACAGAGATACCTATACAAGAAAAGTAATCACCCAAACCATACAAAAAAATCTGCCATGTACAGTCAAGCACTCCAATGTCTCTGTATTTGTTCAAATGAGGATGACAGTGATACACACTTGGCTATGTTGAAAAACACCTTTATTGAGCAGGGACACTCTTCCAGAGAAATTGACAGGATAACAGAACTTGGAATGCAAGTACCAAGAAAACAACTACTTCTATATAAAGAAAAGACAGCTACAGACAGAATACCCTTAGTAGTCACATATCATCCAGACCTTGAACTTCTGCGTAAGATTATTAAAGACCTCCACCCAATATTTAGTGAGGATGAAACCCTTAATTGTATTTTTAAGGAACTACCACTACTATCTTTTAAACAACCACCAAATTTAGCCAGCCTGATTATTAGGAGCAAGCTTTCACCAGAACAGAATACCATGTCACACAATGGCACACGACCCTGCAATCAATGCACCTGTAAGACTTGTGAGCTCATTTCCACCTCAGACTGTGTGGTTACATCACAAAACAAACAATTCAAGGTGCATGGGAGTTATACATGCACATCATGACATGTTGTTTATTTCATTCAGTGCAAGAGATGTCTGCAAACAGGTTATGTTGGAGAGACAAGCCAACAGCTCTGCACTAGGATGAACTCACACAGACAAGATATTAAAACAAAGAAGACTGAAAAACCAGTGGGGCACCACTTCTCCCAGCCTGACCACTCAATTTCAGATATGTCAGTGACGGTCTTAAAAGGAAATCTCAAAAACACACAACAGAGATGAGCTTTTGAGATTAAACATATTCTACATCTCAATATGGTAGCAGATGGGATGAACATTGATCTGGGTTTCATGGGACACTACAGAAACTGACATCCACCTCCACCAGACCTCTTCTTCTTCGGACTGGCATATTATAGGACTTCAGCATGTGTGGGGTGTAGGTGTGTGTGTGCATGGGTGTATGTGTGTGGGTATGTGTTGTGAGGTATGTGAATATAGCAGGTGTGGGGCTTGCTGTCACAATGAGGTAGGCTTCTATTTAGATACATGGAGTTACGGTGTGTTACTACTCTTACTTCACGCACATAATGAATATTAATTCTTCCTTACTTTTTACCTTCACCAGAGAGTGGGGTTGATTCCATTGCACCATATTCAGATTACCTAGCCTGTTACTGCACATACAGGAGTGTTATCATAGACTGTCACTTCTCTGAACATATTGGGGTGTGAGATCTTATTTGCATGGGGGTCCTGGACAGATCTTTTTACATTAGGCTAATATTGTAGTGATTTGTGGAAACGCAGGAATGTTAGACCTCCGGTCTTACACACATACTTAATATTTACTTCTGGTTATCTTACCCTGGGGAGGGTGGCAGTTTTATTTCATTGTGATTCTATCCAGAATCCTTGGAAATGTTACTACGCAGATATGAGTAAGGTTAAATAGTGTAACATTTTTGCTCTGTAGGTACTAGGATACATGATCCCTTTTACTTGGGATTTCATGACAAGTTGAATTCCTTTGGGGAACAATTGCAGCGACTGATGTAAATGAAGGTTCATTAGGAAAGTGTGTGTATGTGTGTGTGTGTCTGTGTCTGTGTGTCTGTGTGTGTGTGACAGCATCTCCTTAAAGCTACTTATCCCCCTCCCCACATTATGGGGATGTGGGGTGGGGTAGGGTGTCTTGTTTGTGTGAAGAGGAGGAGAGAAATTACATTTTTATCTCTTTTTCAGATTCCTTAAACACTTCTGGTACATCAAGTTATTACACACTGAGAATTTATTGACATCAGTACATATCAGGCTACACGGGCTTAATTTCTTGGTGGTCCTCAACATGAGTTTTTTGTTTTACACTAATACTGTCGATTTATATTTAAATTATCACTTATAAAGTCCTGTCACTACACTAGAGTTTTTTTGAAGTTTATGGGGCATGATATCTAGCTGGAGAGTGTAGCTGGGTGATAGGTCCAGCTAAGTTTTACACATCATACAGTGTACACTGATGTTTTTAAGACAGCTTTACTGGTAATTTCTTCTCTATAATGCATACATTGAAACTTCTTGGAGTCCTAAGACAATTTTAGTATGTCTTTAATCTGGGTGGGGGTTGTTTTTCAGTAATCACATCCTTATACACACTGCGACACTCATAGCTTGATTTAAGAGTCTTATGCTCCAGCAGTGTTATCCTATGTCAATTAAATTTATATGCAGTAGGATTCTTTGTATGTGTTTTGCACCAAGCACCTTTGACCCTGGGACACTCCCAGATGACGGTAACATGGTACTGTTAAATTTCTCTGACATCATCATCTGTATTTTTTAAATGAGTGTTTTAAACCAATGGGGATTTTTTCTGGTTTTTTTTCTGCATGATCTAGCTGTTAAAAGTATTCTTTTTTCTAGATAATTGCCATTACACTTTTGAAGAAGGACTGGTTGGTCCGAAAGCTACAGCACTTTGTTCTTGTTGTTACATCTATGTTGGTCCATTAAAAGGTATCAAATAATTTGTCTCTGGTTCTGTTAAACAATCTGTGATTCTTCATAAGAGACAAACATCTTGCACTAAACTGCTGTTTGTCTGTAGCTATTTTTTGATGATGTGTGCCACATATTTCACCCATGTTACTATTTATTTTCCTTCTCATTTCTTCCTCTCTGCCTCCTGCTCAAGAACAGCTTCATATGGAGGAACAATGGTATTCTGAAATTATATTTCTTTACAGAGAAAAGCATCCCTGGTAACTGCAGGGACACAACTAACTCAGACCAAAGGTATCCATTCTGTGGGTTGTCCTGCCCCTGCAGACTATGTCATGGTATGGCTCACCAAACAATGCTTTGAAATATTGTAGCCGAACAAACACTGCAGTGCATAAGCCAAGACTGTTGTAACAGTCAAGCTCTCCTACATCCCTGTAACCCTTTGACTCCTAAAAAGAACTAGGTAAAGACTTACACAAACATAGGAGAGGAAACCAATCGCAGCACTCACTACTTCATGCAGAGCCAGTCCAGTTCAAATGCAGGTAAAAGCCTCTTAACTAGCAAAAGTACATGGAAAATGTAAGTAAACTCTAACCGGTGACCAAACTCCTGTGTGACCATATCCCTCTGTGTTTTTCTTTTTCTGTTTGAATCAGCATTATCTTCAAGTAAATACAGACTTATTTCACCTCTAATGCCATGTTGGGCTTCAGCTCCTTTTTTTCACTGAAATCCTGAAAGAACTTAGGCCCCCATAGTCAAATGGTTAGCATGCCATTAACCGTGTTAGTGCCATGCTAACTGGGGAGAGCAGGGTTGGACAGGGCAGGGCCACATTCAGCAGCTCTCCATGCATGGAGCTACCTACTGTAGATAGCTCATATGCACAGAATATACTGCTGCACCCATGCAAATGAGGGATCCCTCTTGCATGCAGGGTGCAGTGGTATATTAAGAGGTTTTGAAAATGCCAAACAGCCTCCATTGCAGAGTTGTTTAACACTTTCAAAATCCTATTCTGATCACAGTGCCCAGTGGCATGACATGCATCCCACCCATGCCCTGGTCTAGTGCCGGGTAGTGGACTGACAGCAGGAGTCATCAGTACCTACTAGCATCTCCACCAAAACTGATCACTCTTCTATGTCCTCATGTGTCTATAGTCATTGGATCACTGGTGTCAAGTAGTTCCCCCACCCACCCATCACCATTTGGATGCCCCTAAAATATGTATTAAAATGATCCCTGGTGTCTAGCAGTCCCCCCCCCCACCCTCAATCACCATTCAGATCCCCTCCCAAGCTGTATAGGCTAATGATCCCTGGCATCTAGTGGCCCCAATCCCTGATCACAAGTCCAAACCATCCTCCTCATCTCATCTCACCCACTTAGGTCCCTCCACAACTGTTTCTATAGTAGGTTCTGCTTGCTCCCTGTCACTCAAATGGCAGCCGGTCAAGGTGGTAAGTGAAGAGGCTGGGGGCTGGGGGGTCACTGTCACAGGAAGAGGACTGCCACCTGCTGTACATGTGGGCCACTGGGGGGGTGGGCTGGTGGGACAGGAGTGGGTGGGATGGGGAGGGATTTCAGACTTGCAATATGGGTGGAGGTTCACTAGATGCAGGGTATCTGATGACTTCAGACTTATGGAGGCATAGAATGGCAATCGGGGGTGGGGGGCTGGCACAGCTCCACACAATGCCTCTGTGCATTCATATGCAACAGCATTGTGAAGAGCTGCTAATAAGCACATAATGGCATGCTAATGTTCTCTTTGTACCTTGCATGTCATATGTGCCACTAGCTGAATATAGCTCACTGGAGCAATTTGCTCTATTTTGTTTGGGATGCGCTATCTCCATTCGGTCCTGTAGATGATGTTCCTGCAGGGTTTGTGTTAGTGCTGCCTGCCTAGGATAGCCATGCCTTACTTCACATTCACCGCTAATGAATGGGTGGCGCAAACAGACAGCACTGACTGTGGTGCCCACAGACTGCAAGGTCACTTTCATTACAATGTCCATTATAAAATGTGTTGGAAATATCCTGCTTCATGGTTGGTTAAATAAGTTCTGAGAACCATACGTTAATATGCCAGAAATTTACATGTTGGAACAAGTTCATGTATTGGGAATTTGGGTCAATCACATACCGAATTCATGACCCACTTCACTAATCCCTAATTGCCAGTACAAACATGGCAGCCACCTTTACTCACTGAAAACTTTAAACAAGGCCCTAAAAAGTAAAACTTCCTTAAATTTTTAAAAATAATCAAACATTCTTGTCTCTCATTGATCACTTCCTTACACATACACAAGCAAATAAAGAAATTAGTGTTATTCAAAGTTTGAGCTCCTGGGGCCCAATTTTCAAACCATTGAGAATGGCGCATGGGGCTTGTGCCAACAAGGAGTAGTGCAGGGGATCTCTTGCACCACACCATGCACCATTCCTGATTTTCAGAGGCTCCCTGCACCAGTTGAGGGGCTGCCTGCACTGGCCGGGCTTGTGCCCTCCTTGCAACAGATGCACCAGTGTGGTGAGGCAGAGTGGGGCTTGCACCACGACAGCAGTGCAGTATCCCCCTATTTGGGACTCTGCAGCCCCATCAATGGGTTCATGGGCCACCAGAGTTAAACCAGGCAGGGGCTGGTCTAACAGCCCATGCACCCTTTCTTGAGCCATGGCAAGGTGGGAAGTGCTCTGTGCCCCCCTGTTGTGGCTGATGCCAGCAGCCATCACTGGCCATCCTGCACCCGGACACCTGTCACAGCACCAGTGGAACCAGGGCCCCTCCCATAATGTTGGCAATGCCTCAGCTGTTGGCCACAGTGGGATTTCCATGTCAGCAGACTGGTTGGCAGGGGGTGGAATGGCAATATCAGTCAGAGTCACAGGTAATGGACAAATAAAGGCAGTGTACCAAGAAATGTGGCCATTGCAATGTGTCTTGCACAGGAAGATGGTTGTGGTAAAGGAGCCATGGATACTGGGTAGTGCACCTGTATGTGAACCATATGCCATTGTCCATCAGTGAAGCCTGTCACCATTTCTACAGCTGGTAAGTAATGTTAAGCTGGTGCCAGGATATTCCTGACCTCAGCAACTCTCACAACCGCAGCCAACAGTGGTAAGGTGCAGCTGTGAGGTACAGTACGGAAGTCCTAACACCTGTGCAGTACCTCATCTGCCATCCTTTCATATGGTGACAGTACACTGCTGCATGAGGCCATCTAGTTATATGGCATGTGCTTCAGGGACACAGTCAGGGTTGGCAGAACCCTGCCAAGAGGAGGCATACCACAGTGCCGTTGTCCCACTGATACTTATTGGTACATGGCACCATCTGTCACCTGATCCCCCCAAGGCCCAGTACCTGGCACCATGGCAGCCATGCCCTGGCTTCTTTGGGTCCGTTGCCATACCCACCCCCCAACCCATCCCTTTCTGTCATCCATGGGCCCTGCCAGCCATCAGGATGCCTGGCCAGTGGGTCCCTGTCATGGCCTCTACTGCTGGCCAAATGTCTTGCAGCTTGCGGCATTTTCCTCCCATGTGCCATATGGTCAGTGCACAGGATGGCTTGTGCCAACTCAGGGCATTTGGCACCAGGACCCCCATTCTTACAAAATCCAGCACAGGGTCCCTGGAGCACCTGAGTTTGCCGCAGTCAGAGAATCTGCACACATTGCACCCATCTAAGGCGGGCTTCTAAAATCAGGTCCCTGGCATTTCTTTGATGACCATGAAAAATTCCCCTCCTATCCTTACCAGCTTGCCAACATGATTTCTGCTGCTTACCCTACCACAGATAAAATTTAGACTTTAGCTCCATATGTGGCCTTCTGTTGTGTGTTTGGGGGTAAATATTCTGCCAAAGGAATTCTGCAGAAGTTTAATTCCTGTATTCCATGATCAACAAACATTCCATCTATTGAATGTGTGGAAAGATGGATGATTGACATGTGGGGAAGGATTACTTCTTAATAGTTGCTTTTAAAAAGAAGGCATCAGTTTTTAATAAAACGTGTCTTCTTTTTAGTTTCTCAGTTTACCCATATCATAAGTGCAATAAGATACTCCAAATCATTGGCTATCTGGGGTTAATGCACTTCCTGGTATTGAAGGCACTCAGTGTAAGTGCCTCATACTTCACCACACACTTAGTTGTAGATTAACCTGACAGCCAATGTCCTGTCATGTCTTATTGCTTTCTTCTATAAATTCTAAAAATTGGTTGAAAATGGATCATACTGATTGGTTGACAGCATTCTTCAAGGGTTATGTCAAAGAGCAACTCTCTATTATAATAACAAGCTTAAAAACACTAGATTTACACCAGTTATGTTTTCATTTTATTGCCTTCTAGTTATTTATTTGTTTTACTTTCCCCTGCTGTTGATCTACTAAATATCATAGCTAATGCGTAATTATTTCACAGAGTCTTTCAAAATATACTTGACTCTCTCCTGCTATCCACACAATTATTTGTGACATCACAGTCTGTTGCCATGGTGAGCACTACGATGTCATACACAAAGACACAGTGAGCTAAATAGGGGCGAGGCACACATTTTCAAATGTTTTCTGTACAGCCTTTTTAGACAGACTACCTAGGCGTGCTGTAAAGCTTGGAACAAAACATTGAAAATAAAAAAATGTATTCTCTAGTACATTGTAACAGCTGAAACATGTTATTTATGAAAGCACACGCTGAAGTGCAGAGTTGCTCTTTAATGGCTAGAAACCCTCATGTATTATAAAATAATTTGAATTTTAACTGTTAAAATAGTTTAAAAAATCAGTGGTGCCAGCAAAGCTGGTCTTACTTTTTTATGTTATCGTTGTTTATTTTTATAGCAGGCAGTACTGTCTCACATGTCTCACTGTTATAATTGTAGTTATATGAGGGCCACATCCAACATCAGTTTTACAGATTTGTTTTGTTCATATAGGTTTTCATGTTCCCCAGCCAAGGTGGGCTAGGCTCCCTACTGCCCTGTCCCCATCAACCACCACCATCTACCACCTCTCCAGGCTTATCTGAGCCCCAGACTATCCCCAGTGATTGCCCCCCATGTTGGGGTCAGGAGGAGGAGGGCCACCCTCCCCCCCTCCGAAGACTCAAACCCAATGTCTTCCCGCAGGGTCCTGGCGATGGAGCAGGTGGGGGACGGCATGTAGGGCTCTCTTCATGCCTGCCCTGTCACCATTTTCCTCCTGATTTTTCTCCCAAAATGTGCCTTTATTAAAAAAATGTTTTTTATATTTTAAAGTTTATATGAATGTGCTGTTTTTAGCTAAAGCAGTCCCTCCACCTACTGGACAGTATAACATGGCACTGGGTTTCTGAATGCCAGTATTTGTTACATGATCTAAAAGGCCTTCAGGACGTGTATGACACGTGCAGCTCTGACAGTTGAAACACATCAGCTGTTCCGGC
This sequence comes from Neoceratodus forsteri, assembly GCA_016271365.2. NCBI lineage: Eukaryota > Metazoa > Chordata > Ceratodontiformes > Ceratodontidae > Neoceratodus > Neoceratodus forsteri. The sequence continues at coordinate 817,980,641 of CM057456.1, forward strand.
TGACAGTGAAATGAAGTTTTAAAATAGAGTTACATATATGTTATCATGTTGTTTTTATGGTGGTGTATGTAGGACAGGCAAGGCAGGGGTAACAGAGAGGTAGTGGGAGTGAGTACATATCCAGAAGTGAAGTGGTGCTGTGTAACTATAGAAATATAGTTGCTGATTGTGACTGGGAGGGGAAAATGACATACAGGTTTTGAACATTCCAGTGTTGCGTGATGATTTTTGATGAGGCTAAATACCAGGATGACCGTGGGTAGTGCTGCATTCATGCACAGTCAGGTGCTAGCCAATCAGAATTAGAGAATTTCAGTTCCCATTTTATAAATTCTACTTATTCTATGTGCTCCACTGCATCTTCTGTACCCCTACTGTATTGTTAGTTAGTTAGTTAGTTAATTAGTTAGTTAGTTAGTTAGTTATGTTTTTGTTGACTGGGAAATGAGGGCTATGCAGTTCTGCCTATTTTCAGCCTTTCAGCTTACAGATGCAAACTGATAGATTGAATCAAGCTAAGCTGTTGGCGGTATTTTCAATAAATGGCTGAAATTTGGCCCGGACGTGGGGAAATTCACCTGCTCTTTTTGAGAAGTGCCATGCTTTCTTTAACGTCTGTTGGAGCAACCACCAGAACAGGCAGACAGGATCTTGGTTTAATGTCTCATCTGAAAGACAACTCCTCAGGTGTTCAGCAACTCCCTAGCACTGCACTGCAGTGTCAGTGTTGGATTCACCCAAGTTCCTGGTGTGGGCTTAGAATCCACAACCATCCCAAACTTCCAGCCTCAGAGGCAAGAGTGCAACTGCTGAACCACTGACACTACACCTTATCATATACAAGTACATGTTTGGCTGGTACCAGCAATGCTGGTCTTGCTTTTTTATGTTATCTATGTTTATTTTTGTAGCAGGTCTCACTGTCTCACCAGTCTCATTATCATAACTGCAGTTATGGGAGGACCATATTTAACACCAGGTTTACAGATGTTTTGCATGCAGTGCCTGCAGGGGCACAGCAGCACTGCTTTTCAGAAGTGCTCCCTTCACTGTACACAGTGGTTCAGCTCCACCCAGCATCAGGCAATTAGTTTCATCCGCCAGCACCAAACTCACTTATAATACACAATGTGCCTGTTTCAGCAGTGGCTCTTAAATGTCGTGTTTCACATTCCACAGAAATAATTCATATTCTAGAATGTGAATTATTTCTCTGCACAGCTGTGGTAATGAGATCCAGTCTCCTGCTGAGTCACTACAGAACACAAGCTCATTACAACAGCTGACTTTAAGCAGTCAGCACAAGCGCTGTACAAACGGCTCTCCATGAGCAGTTCACAAACAGTTCATATAGTAAGAAAAACACTTCAGGTAAGCACAAAAACCAAAGACCAGTGCGTCTGAAACACTCTCCTGTTATATTCTATACAATAAGATACCCCTAAGTGTGAAGTACTCGCTGGTATTCAACGCCTCATTAGCATGGTGACATCATAAAGACACTCATGCCAATGATGTCACCACACTAACTCAGTGTGGAATACCTCAAACTTAGGGATACATTATTCCCTGTATAGCTGCCCCTCCATATCACCATTTTATTTATGCTCTGATTGTTTGTGTTGGACACCAGACCCATCAGGTAGTTGGGGGAAAGAAGGCCATATGTGTTTTATTCCCTGATGGGCTAAGTTGGGCACCCACCCTGTCAGGTAGTTGGGGGAAGGGCCATAGTTGTTTATTCCCTAATGGGCAAGCTTAGGCACCAGATTCAGTGGGTAGTTTGTGGGAGGGAGACAGATTTTTTTTAATTCACTGACAGGCCAGTTTGGGTTTGGAATTCATCAGGTTGTTGAGGGGAAGGGTATCGATTTTTTCTTTCATTCCCTGACGGTCCTGGCTTGGCCCTGGACTCATCAGATAGTTGGGTGGAGGAGAAGGAGGAGGAGGAACTTTTTTTTTTAATTCTCCAACTGATCTTGTTCGGCACCTGACCCATTATGTAGTTGGGGGAGGGGCCAGATTTTTTTATTCCCTGCTGGGTTGGGCATCAGGTAGTTTGAGGGAGGAAACAGACTGTTTTATTCCCTGCTGGGTTGGGCATCAGGTAGTTTGCAGGAGGAAACAGATTGTTTTATTTCCTGCTGAGTTGGGCATCAGGTAATTTGCGGGAGGGAACAGATTGTTTTATTCCCTTCTGGGCTGGGCATCAGGTAGTTTGTGGGAGGGAACAGATTGTTTTATTCCCTGCTGGGTTGGGCATCAGGTAGTTTGCGAGAGGGAACAGATTGTTTTATTCCCTGCTGGGTTGGGCATCAGGTAGTTTGCAGGAGGAACAGATTGTTTTATTCCTGCTGGGCTGGGCATCAGGTAGTTTGCAGGAGGGAACAGATTGTTTTATTTCCCTGCTGAGTTGGGCATCAGGTAGTTTGGCGGAGGAAACAGATTGTTTTATTCTCTGCTGGGCTGGGCATCAGGTAGTTTTGGGAGGGAACAGATTGTTTTATTCTCCTGCTGGGTTGGGCATCAGGTAGTTTGCAGGAGGAACAGATTGTTTTATTCCCTGCTGATTTAGGCATCAGGTAGTTTGCAGGAGGGAACAGATTGTTTTATTCCCTGCTGGGCTGGGCATCAGGTAGTTTGCGGGAGGGAACAGATTGTTTTATTCCCTGCTGGGTTGGGCATCAGGTAGTTTGCGAGAGGGAACAGATTGTTTTATTCCCTGCTGGGTTGGGCATCAGGTAGTTTGCAGGAGGGAACAGATTGTTTTATTCCCTGCTGGGCTGGGCATCAGGTAGTTTGCAGGAGGGAACAGATTGTTTTATTTCCTGCTGAGTTGGGCATCAGGTAGTTTGCGGGAGGGAACAGATTGTTTTATTCCCTGCTGGGTTGGGCATCAGGTAGTTTGCAGGAGGGAACAGATTGTTTTATTCCCTGCTGGGCTGGGCATCAGGTAGTTTGCAGGAGGGAACAGATTGTTTTATTTCCTGCTGGGTTGGGCATCAGGTAATTTGCGGGAGGGAACAGATTGTTTTATTCCCTGCTGGGTTGGGCATCAGGTAGTTTGCGGGAGGGAACAGATTGTTTTATTTCCTGCTGAGTTGGGCATCAGGTAATTTGCGGGAGGGAACAGATTGTTTTATTCCCTTCTGGGTTGGGCATCAGGTAGTTTGCGGGAGGGAACAGATTGTTTTATTTCCTGCTGGGTTGGGCATCAGGTAGTTTGCGGGAGGGAACAGATTGTTTTATTTCCTGAGTTGGGCATCAGGTAGTTTGCGGAGGAAACAGATTGTTTTATTCCCTGCTGGGCTGGGCATCAGGTAGTTTGCAGGAGGGAACAGATTGTTTTATTCCCTGCTGGGTTGGGCATCAGGTAGTTTGCAGGAGGGAACAGATTGTTTTATTCCTGCTGGGTTGGGCATCAGGTAGTTTGCAGGAGGGAACAGATTGTTTTATTCCCTGCTGGGCTGGGCATCAGGTAGTTTGCAGGAGGGAACAGATTGTTTTATTTCCTGCTGGGTTGGGCATCAGGTAATTTGCGGGAGGGAACAGATTGTTTTATTCCCTGCTGGGTTGGGCATCAGGTAGTTTGCAGGAGGGAACAGATTGTTTTATTCCCTGCTGGGCTGGGCATCAGGTAGTTTGCAGGAGGGAACAGATTGTTTTATTTCCTGCTGGGTTGGGCATCAGGTAATTTGCGGGAGGGAACAGATTGTTTTATTCCCTGCTGGGTTGGGCATCAGGTAGTTTGCAGGAGGGAACAGATTGTTTTATTCCCTGCTGGGCTGGGCATCAGGTAGTTTGTGGGAGGGAACAGATTGTTTTATTTCCTGCTGGGCTGGGCATCAGATAGTTTGCGGGAGGGAACAGATTGTTTTATTTCCTGCTGAGTTGGGCATCAGGTAATTTGCGGGAAGGAACAGATTGTTTTATTCCCTTCTGGGCTGGGCATCAGGTAGTTTGCGGGAGGGAACAGATTGTTTTATTTCCTGCTGGGTTGGGCATCAGGTAGTTTGCGGGAGGGAACAGATTGTTTTATTTCCTGCTGAGTTGGGCATCAGGTAGTTTGCGGGAGGAAACAGATTGTTTTATTCCCTGCTGGGCTGGGCATCAGGTAGTTTGCGGGAGGGAACAGATTGTTTTATTCCCTGCTGGGTTGGGCATCAGGTAGTTTGCAGGAGGGAACAGATTGTTTTATTTCCTGCTGGGTAGGGCATCAGGTAGTTTGCAGGAGGGAACAGATTGTTTTATTCCTTGCTGGGTTGGGCATCAGGTAGTTTGCAGGAGGGAACAGATTGTTTTATTCCCTGCTGGGTTGGGCATCAGGTAGTTTGCGAGAGGGAACAGATTGTTTTATTCCCTGCTGGGTTGGGCATCAGGTAGTTTGCAGGAGGGAACAGATTGTTTTATTCCCTGCTGGGCTGGGCATCAGGTAGTTTGCAGGAGGGAACAGATTGTTTTATTTCCTGCTGGGTTGGGCATCAGGTATTTGCGGAGGAACAGATTGTTTTATTCCCTGCTGGGTTGGGCATCAGGTAATTTGTGGGAGGGAACAGATTGTTTTATTCCCTGCTGGGTTGGACATCAGGTAGTTTGCGGGAGGGAACAGATTGTTTTATTCCCTGCTGGGCTGGGCATCAGGTAGTTTGCAAGAGGGAACAGATTGCTTTATTTCCTGCTGGGTTGGGCATCAGGTAGTTTGCAGGAGGGAACAGATTGTTTTTTTTCCTGCTGGGTTGGGCATCAGGTAGTTTGCGGGAGGAAACAGATTGTTTTATTCCTTGCTGGGCTGGGCTGGGCATCAGGTAGTTTGCGGGAGGGAACAGATTGTTTTATTCCATGCTGGGTTGGGCATCAGGTAGTTTGCAGGAGGGAACAGATTGTTTTTTTTCCTGCTGGGTTGGGCATCAGGTAGTTTGCTGGAGGAAACAGATTGTTTTATTCTCTGCTGGGCTGGGCTGGGCATCAGGTAGTTTGCGGGAGGGAACAGATTGTTTTATTCCATGCTGGGTTGGGCATCAGGTAGTTTGCGGGAGGGAACAGATTATTTTATTTCCTGCTGGGTTGGGCATTAGGTAGTTTGCAGGAGGGAACAGATTGTTTTATTCCCTGCTGGGTTGGGCATCAGGTAGTTTGCGGGAGGGAACAGATTGTTTTATTCCCTGCTGGGTTGGGCATCAGGTAGTTTTCGGGAGGGAACAGTTTGTCTTATGCCCTGCTGGGTTGGGCATCAGGTAGTTTGCAGGAGGGAACAGATTGTTTTATTCCCTGCTGGGCTGGGCATCAGGTAGTTTGCAGGAGGGAACAGATTGTTTTATTCCCTGCTGGGCTGGGCATCAGGTAGTTTACAGGATGGAACAGATTGTTTTATTTCCTGCTGGGTTGGGCATCAGGTAGTTTGCGGGAGGGAACAGATTGTGTTATTTTCTGCTGGGTTGGGCATCAGGTAATTTGCGGGAAGGAACAGATTGTTTTATTCCCTGCTGGGCTGGGCATCAGGTAGTTTGTGGGAGGGAACAGATTGTTTTATTCCCTTCTGGGCTGGGCATCAGGTAATTTGCGGGAGGGAACAGATTGTTTTATTCCCTGCTGGGCTGGGCATCAGGTAGTTTGTGGGAGGGAACAGATTGTTTTATTTCCTGCTGGGTTGGGCATCAGGTAGTTTGAGGGAGGGAACAGATTGTTTTATTCCATGCTGGGTTGGGCATCAGGTAGTTTGCAGGAGGGAACAGATTGTTTTTTTTCCTGCTGGGTTGGGCATCAGGTAGTTTGCGGGAGGAAACAGATTGTTTTATTCCCTGCTGGGCTGGGCTGGGCATCAGGTAGTTTGCGGGAGGGAACAGATAGTTTTATTTCCTGATGAGCCAGATTGGGCAATGGACCATTTGCTAAACGGCAGGCTGGATTAGAGCATGCTGGCAGAGTGATCCCTATGTGTATACTGGGAAGAGTGCAGAGATGAGAGCGAGGTCCAAGAGATGGAAAGAGTGAGAGAGGGATATTCGGACAGTGAAGTTGGGATCATTGGCACTTGGGATTACAGCTTTGGAAGTGAGCGCATACAGTCCCCCTTGGTTCAGTCTCCCTTGCTAGTATGTTGTGGGTCAGAAGAGGTGGTGATGCCTGAACAGGCAGGCTGGTAGCAGCAGTAGTGCAGCAGCAGCCCAAGCCTCCCATGCAGTGTTTAAACCCCTCACTGTGACCTGAATGGATTGAAATGGGGAAAGCACTGTTTAATACCTTGCCTATTACATCATCTGCTTACTGTTTTGCTGCTGCTCCTTCTTGTCTGTGTTTGGCTTCATAAACAGATCAGGATGGGCATGGAACCCATCAGGTAGTTGGACAGAGGGGCGTAATTTTTTTTTTTATTCCCTGATGGGCCAGCTTGGGAACTGGATTAGTAAGACGTTTGGGTAGGGAGATATATATATATATATATTTTGTATTCCTTGCCACATGGGGGTTAGGCACTGGACCTGTCTGGTCATTGAGGGGGAGGGTCAGATTTCTTTTTATTCCCTGATGAGTCTGGCTGAACACAGGACCTGTTAGGTTGTTGGGGGAGTGTAATCATTTTTTTATTCTTTCACTGGCCAGGTTGGGCTTGGCAGGCCAGGTTGGGCATCAGACTTCTCAAGCTGTTGAGGGAGGAGGACAGTTTATTTGTTATTCCCTAAGGGGCCAGGCTAGGCACTGGACCTGTCAAGTAGTTTGGGAAAGGCGGACAGATATTTTTATTTCATGACATGCCACACTGGTCACCAGATCTGTCATGTTGTTGGTGGGAAGGGGACATATTTTGTTTATTCCCTGACAGGTTGGGTTGCATACGGGACCCATCAGGTAGATTGGGAGAGAGGAACATATTATTTCATTCCAAGATCGGCTGAATTGGGCATCGGCTCAGTCAGATATTTAAAGGGGGGGAAGGGCCAGATTTGTTTTTTATTCCCTGATGGGTCAGGTTGGGCACAGGATCTGTCAGGCTGTTCGGGGAGGAGGTCAGATTGGTTTACTCCCTGATGGACCAGGCTGCTCATCAGACCCATCAGGTAGTTGGGAGAGGGGGCCAGATTTGATTCTATTCCCTGATGGGCCAGGTTGGGCACTGCAAATTCTATTCTATTTTACATTCCCTGTGGTACCAGTATGAAACTCCTGCGCCTTGTGAAACACTTTGGGATACAGTGTGTATGAAAGTCATGTTGGTTTAGTGTTGCTTTGCAAATTGCCTCATCCTGACCCTTCTCTTGCTCCATCAACTGATTCCTCCCACCCCCTGTGTTCCCAGTCCATGGCCAGGCAACTCGGACTGACTGGAAACTCAGCTGTTTTTGTATTATACAGAAAGGTTGGAAGAGATACTTCCTAGTTCTTACAAGCATCAAATGGTGCCACAGCTATGCTATTCTTTGTCATTTTGCATTGCAATAATTTAGTAACACAGAATCTTTCAGTTTTATGTAGTCAATTTCAATTTTTTTTCAGAAAAAAATAAAGATTAAGTTTCCATTCACTAAGCTGTGAAGACAGAAAGTGTATTGGTACTTTCCCTGAGCTTATTCACTGTCATCCTTGTCATCACATTTGGGGGGGCTAAGCTAAACAACTTGAGGACTTCTTCAGTGTATCACCTAGGTCAGCTGCACACTCACATGAGTAGCTCTACTCGCTCAACAGGTTCTCATGCACTCTCCTTGTAGCCAACAGAAAGCTAGCAGTGCAGTACAAACAGCTGCAAAGAGCAATAGCAAGACACAACTTACTGATAGCCACAAAATGGCATATTCCAGTCCCCAAATGTGTTGCTGGTCCCCAAATGCATTTCAATGGGACAGATGCAAAACACTTCCTGACTTTGATCCCAATAGAAACTGGTTTGCTATGCAGATCAGCCTAAAAACATTTACATTTTATAATAGCATTAAGGCACTTCAGGAGTTGGGTTACCTTTGTTAATGTAACACTTGGGGCACTAGGCAATCGGCTATATCTCACATCTCATGACTTCACTAGGGTTAGACTAATAGACAGTAACCTAGCTTAATTTTTACTTGTGTGAATTTTTATGTACCTATTTCTCCCGTAATTTTAGTATGGATAAGTATACTGCTTATAGGGTGTGCCTAAGGGTAGTGTACTTACTGTGGATGGATAGGAACATTGGTGTCTGATGTGGGGCAGGGCCCAGTCCTGGTGGAACATAAGATGATGAAAAGAGGATAGTCGCCCCAATTTAGGAGAGAAAAAAAGCATGTTTGGCTATTTTACATCATTTTGTAAACCATAAACTATCATTGCATCTATATGCTCAGTCATGAAGCTCTCTGTGTGGCCCTTAGGTTGTGGATTCTAGTCCCAGAATTGTTATTTGGGCCCATTCCCAGTGCTGATGCTGCAGTACAGCACTGAGGAGGGGTGTTACCCCATTGGGGTTGCCATCCTTTGGATGAGATAGTAGGCCAAGGTCCCATATGTATTGGGTCAAGACAGCTGCTGTAAATACCGTTCTCTGATTGGATGAACCAGGTCACCTGCTATACCTGTGGAACATGTACTCAAGAGCATACAGTGCTGCATTTTCAAAGCTTACTAGGACGTTTTATGTGTGATAACAGACTCCAGAGTGCTGCACTCATTAAGAGATCTAAGCCTTCATCTTGTGAGTGCTGCAGAACATGTGGCCTCATGCCTCATCACCCAGCAGAAGAGTGCTAATATGAACCACTAAATGCACATCCTGTCATCTGTTATCAACCACTTCTACCAATTTCTGGTGTAGCTGTTTATTGTTTGATTGATTTTAAAGAAACCATTACACACCTTACATAACATTAAAATGTATTACAGGAGATCTATTACACCCATTTTAAAGAGGACTTGAAATACATAAACAAAAGAGAAACAAGACACGTAGGATATAAATTAGTTTAAAAACCACATACCGGAGCAAAAACCTTATCTTTGGTTATATCCTGATTAAGCCATGGACCTTGGCTAATTTATCATTTGCCCTTTTAAAACTAATTTCCATTTTCCCACTTTGTCATCAGCATTCAATTCTAATATTTTACAGCTATTATATTCTGTACCTTATGACTCTTATAAGATAGTATTAGAGAAACATGCCTTACTGATCTCCTAAAGCACCTGAACAAGATTGTTACCTGCAGACATAATAGGTTCAATAGCTTTGGGTCCAAAACAGCCAAAAATGCTATCAGTCAAGAAACGGCCCTCTGAACTCCCCCAAGATGCATAAAACTGCATTAGCTGAACACTTCTCCATACAGCAGATCATAGCTGTATCCCACTTGGGGATGGAGTCGAGCTATGGTAATAAGGACTCCTATTTGGACCTAGGGTCAATACATGGGACTACTTTGACCAGCTAATGAAAACAAAAGAGAGTCAGTGGGTCCCCTTCCAGTTAATGTACTGCACAGTTTGTTATGGGGCTGGAGTATGGATAATCCAATGTTCAAACAATGAAAAAAGCCAACCACTCAATATTTTCTTAAAAACTTTTTTTTTATTTTTTTTAAGTGTTTCTTAGAATCAATGATCCCCTGTGCTTGCCCAACCTTTCATTCACATCAGGCTTCCTCAAGGGCCAAGATCAATCATAAATACATAATTACAATTTTAATTTCTAAAAATGAATTTTTTACCAGTAATTTTTCAAAAAAAACATTTTTTCACATTGAGCCAACATTGCATTTTTTGCACACGTCCCATCACAATTCATGAAATACTAACATTTTTCTTTTATGATTGTAGAAAACTAAAGTCAATATTAGTATTTACAGCTTAAATCAAAAAAGGGCAGTGAATGACCACCATCTACAACTGAAGTTCGCAACACAAGAAATGAATAGGACGGCATGTTCCCTAGGATATTCAAATCTTACAAAACCCTTTAGAAATATCATACAATGACATTGGAAAATACTACAGCTAACAGGAGTATCAGAATTTAAAAAGCTGCCCATTATTGCTTCTAAAAAGGTGTACACACTTAAAGACAAACTAGTACACTCGGAACTAACACCCATGACACATAAGAGCAAACGATAATGCACACGGTGACACAAATGGAAATGATTACGCAAACGGTAATGGAAATGCAAGCGCAAATGTAAACGCAAACACTAATGGTAATGCAAACGGTAATGGAAATGCAAATGGTAATGCAAACAGAAATGCAAACACAAACGCAAATGCAAACAGTAACGGCAACAGCGATGCACAAGAAAACAGTAACGCAAGTGACAATGAAAATGCAAGCACAAACGCTCATGGTAAAGGAAATGCGAACACAAATGGTAACACAAACGGTAATGAAAACACAAATGATAATGGTAATGCAAATGGAAATACAAACGGTAATGGTAACTGCAATGGTGACACCAAAGGAACCAGTAACACAAACGGAAATGCAAACGCAAGCCAAAATGCAAACATAAATGGTAACGCACATGGTGACGCAAACGGAAATGCTAATGAAAACAGTAACGGAAACGCAAATGGTAACAGTAACGAGAACAGTAATGGTAACAGAAATGCCCATGCAAATGATAATGCAAATGGTAATGAAAACGCAAACAGTAATGCAAATGCAAGTGGAAATGGTAACGCCAATGGCAACGTGAAAGGAAACAGTAACACAAACAGTAATGCAAGTGCAAAATCAAACAGAAATGGTAACAGAAATAGTAATAGAAATGCAAGCGCAAACATGAAACTAAACACAGATGTCAACGACAACGGCAATGAAAATGCAAACAGTAATGGTAATGCAAACAGAAACACAAACACAAGCGCAAATACAAACACAAACAATAATGCACATGGTGACACAAATGGAAATGATAACGCAAACGGTAATGGAAATGCAAGTGCAAATGCAAATGCAAACGGTAACAGCAATGGCAATGGCAATGCACAAGGAAACAGTAACACAAGCGACAACGGAAATGCAAGCACCAATGCAAATGTCAACAGTAACAGAAATGCAAATGGTAATGGTAACATAAATAGTAATGTAAATGCAAATCACAAACGGTAACACACATGGTGACGCAAACAGAAATGCTAATGAAAATGGTAATTGAAATACAAATGGTAACACAAACACAAACGGTAATGCCAACGGTGATGCAAAAAGAAACAGTAACACAAACAGTAATGCAAATGCAAATATATATATATATATATATATATATATTAATTAGAGGCAAAAAACTCCATTTAACGCATCAGTTAAGGTTGTTCCACAGCAACAAAAGTGGGAATTCGGTGTTAGGGTTGAAAACCCTAACTTCGCAATCAATCCCCACCCCCCTGGCACCACACACACACACACACACACACACATATACAAGTAGGGGGGAGGACCAAGGTAACACGACCAATCACAGACAACCAGCAGCAGCTGACAGAAATAAAATACAACTGTCTAAATGTACAAGACACCCCCACCACCCCAGACCAGGTACTGCATGCTCACTATAGATTCATGTCAAAACTGGGGCCAGGTACACCAACAGTAGCTATCCCTGATTGCAGGTGCACACAAGTTGCCACACTTAAGAGTTGCATGGCCTTAGCTAGCAATGCCCATGCCCCAGCATACCATGTACTGCACCCTGAGTGGTGAGCCATAGCAACACTAAGGCCATGGACATCTATGGTATATCTTCCTGACTGCAGGTACACACAAGTTAACACAGTTAGGAATTGGGGGACCTCCACCAGGCAATGTCCCACTCCCCCAGACTGGGTACTGCACACTGACTGGAGAGTCACAGCAAAAATAAGCCCATGGACATCAACAGTGCAGCTCCCTGATTGCAGCTGTACAGATGTTACCACACTTAGGAGTTGCACAGTCTCAGACAGACAATGCACCCAGCAGAGCAGTTGCTGCATCCTGAGTGGACAGCCACAGGAAAACAAAGCCCATTGACATCAGTGGTATGCCTCCCTGAATACAGGCACACTCCAGTTAGCACAGTTGTGAGTGGCATGGCCTCAGTCAGGCAATGACCCTGCAAACCTTGAGACCAGGTACTGCATCCTGAGTGGAGACCCACAGCAAAACTGAGGGTATGGACATCAATGGTACACCTCACTGATTGCAAGGACACTCAAATTAGCACAGTTAGGATTTGCATGGCCTCAGACAGGCAATGCCCCCGACCAGGTTCTGCATCCTGAGTGGACAGCCACAGATGGCTGTGCGTATATCACAGCATGACTGCACACCTGCTGCTGGTTGTATGTGATTGGTCATGTTGCCTTGGTCCTCCCCCTACTTGCATGTGTGTGTCTGTGTGGTGCTGGGGGGTTGGGGTGAATCGGAGTTAGGTTTTCAACCCTAACACCAAATTTCTTGCTTTTGTTGCTGTGGAACAACCCTAACTGATGCATTAAATGGAGTTTTTTGCCTCTAATTTCCTTCTTTTGAGAATGAGGATGATAAGTAGTGAATATTGAGTGGGGCCCTTGGGCCAAGCGCCCCACCATGTAATGTCTTGTCACATAGTAACAGGAACAGCAATGCAAATGCAAGCGCCAAGAGTTACACACATGGTAATGCAAATGTAAATGGTAAAGCAAACGTTAATAGAAACAGAAGAAAGGATGTCAAGCTTAAAAGAGACGCAGATACGCAAGCGCATACAAAATGGAACTGGTAATGTGCACCGTGATGGCAGCAGTATTTTAAATGTAAATGTTAAGTGTTACAGTCAAAAGAATGCCAACAGGAACAGAAACGGAAACGCGAACGTAAGCGCGCATATAAACACAAACTGTAACATGCACGGGCACAGTACCAGAATTGTAAATGCAAATGGTAAAGTTAACATGAAGAATAACACCAAAGGAAACAGAAACTGAAATGGCAACAGAAGCATGGACGGAATGTAAACTGTGGTGCCCACGGCACAGTACCACAATAGTAAATGGAAATCGTAGTTAACATGAAGAATAATGCCAAAGAAACAGAAATGGGAATGGAGACGTGTACGGAAACACAAACCATAACGTACAGGGTCACGGAATCGCAATTGTAAACGCAAATGGTAGCAGTTACTGCAACAATAATGCCAAAGGAAAGAGAAATGCAAATGCAAGCGAGTACAGAAACGCAAACCATTACACGCACGGTCATGGTACTGCAATTGTAAATGCAAATGGTAACAGTAACAGCAACAATAATGCCAAAGGAAACAGAAACGCAAGCGCATACGGAAATGCAAACCATAACGCACGTGCATGGCACCGCAATTGCAAATGCAACTGGTAATGGTAACAGCAACAATAATGCCAAACAACACAGCAACACAAACACAAAGAGAAGAACAAGTGAATACACAAACCATAACGCACACGGTGGCGTAGACGGTAACGGTGCCACAAATAGTAATGGAAACGCAACTGAAAATGCTAACTGGCACAGTAACGAAAGGGCACACCCTTCTTTTCCCCAAAAAATGCATTGGAAAACACAGTGAAAACAAAGAATGTACACTTAACAATGGGCCTCGGAGCAGAAAATGAGGACTTGGAATATTAAATTGCTTATATCTCAGGAACCGTACGATGTAGAAAAAAATGTAAATTTCATATGAATTATTACTTTCCTGGCTAGTTTTTTGCTTAGTTTCTATCTGGGGGGCTAAATATTTTTGCAACGAAAAGTCCATATCTTGCACCGTTTCTGAGATAAGGGCCCCAAAAGGCACGACAGACGCTGTAATGTAATTTAATGGGAAAAAGTGTCAACTTCGGAGTGCCATCACTGTGCCGCCCTGTAATATTTTTTCACCAAATCACCAAAAGGCACATCAGTGGGATGTTGGCTTTCTTCCCTCCAAATTTCAGCCCAAAAGACCAAACTGTTATTTTGCAGCAGGGTGGCAAAGGATTCCTGTAATGCGGCAGATGCCATAATGTTATCCTATGGGAAAAAGTGTCAACTTTGGAGTGCCATAACTTTGCCTCCCCTGTAATATTTTTTCACCAAAACACTGAAGTGCACATCTGTGAGAAGTTAGCTGTGTTCCCTTCAAATTTTAGCTCAAAATATCAGACCATTCTTTTGCAGCATGGTGACAAAGAATTGCTGTCATTTTGCCATAGCCTGGAAAAGTAGTGTCGTGATTTGCAAAAACTTTTGCAGAAATTTGGACAGTTTCGTAAATGCGACACTACTTTGTGACACTACTTTTTCCAGAAATTTAAAAAACATATTTCTAGGGTGTTTAACCTCAAAATAAAGACATGCCTTGCATCCTCAGGGTCTGACTAGATAAACACAAAAATAATTGTGTTGCTAGAGGATCCCAAATTTAAATGCCAAGCATTTTTCTGATCACCAACTGAAAACAAAATGGCAGATTTGCAACACTACTAGGGCCATTTGCAACACTAAAAAGTGCATTTGCGACACTGTCTAACTTTTTGTTAACTTTTCCTATTGACTTACAATGGGAAATTGTTTTTTGAATAACATTAGAACCATTTAATATTTTTTCACAACATCTTTGAAAGGCACATCAGGGACCCCAGGTGCACATTCCCTGAAGTTTTTGGACTGGTCATGCAAACCGTGCAACCTGTAGACACAAGCAAAGAATTCACCAGAATGCATAAATGTGCGTGCAGATCATGCTTAATAACTCTGCAGCTGTATAGCTGACCAGTACGAAAGTTGGCAGATCACAAGACATATGGTTCTTGATTATGCGTGACAAATTTCAGGCAAATCTGTTGAATGGTAGCAAAGTTATTAAGGTGCAAAGTTAACCCTTTAACCTTAAAAGGGGTCCTTAATCCTAACTATGGTAGCACAACTGCTACCATAATATACTATATATATATATATGTGTGTGTGTATATATATATAAGTGTGTGTGTGTGTGTATATATATATATATATATATACTTATATGTGTATATATATATATATATATATATATATATATATATTATAGAGGTGCAGTAGCATACCTATATTTAGGGCTGAGCAGGGCTTTCTGTGTTAAACCTCAGATTTTGCAGTTTAATAATTTCATAACCATTCAACAGATTTGCACAAAATTTCATGGGCTCATGGGGTCAATCTCTTGATGTGCCAAATTTTGTTCTGCTTGGATGTGTGGATTCTGAGCTGCACATAATGAAAAAAAAATGCAAAAATGTGCCCTTTTTCACTGTTTTTTTTTTTTTTTTGTCAGCGCACTGCACCTATACAGTTTTTGAATTTTGGTCTGAACATTTCAGGGTAGAAAGGTCTTGGGTTACAGAAGTGCCTTTTGCTTGTTTGGTGAAAACATATTAATCTGTTCTAAAGTTATTCAATTTTAAAGTTCCAATTATTTTCAATGGAAATTTCATTCTCCAGGATAGCAGAATGGAAAGAAAAAAGGATTTGGTCAAATGAAAAAAGATTTGTTTTTGTCAGGGGCCAATACTTTTTCATGAGGGAAAAGCCCTTTTTCATGTTCCGCCATCTTGTTTTCCATTAAAAAAAAAATTGAAACCCCACAAAAATGAACTCCTCCACAGATACCAACATATGTATCTTGCCCATTGGGACTCCATTAGGTGGATTCTGCAGGTACCTGGTGGAAAACTAATCTTGTAACACTTTTTTTCAACTTTTAGAATCATTTGTTGTCACTCGCTAGTGCTTTTTTGTGAGTCCTTTTTCGTTTTCATGAAAAAGGATTACGTCTCATGAAAAAGGATTTTGGACTTAGTTTTTATCCAGCTTTTTTTGTGAGAATGAAAAACTATCTCTTCTCACAAAAAAAAAGAACCATTCTCATGAAAAAGGATTTTGGACTTTGTTTTTTTCCCCCCAATTCTTTTCTCATGAGAAGGAATAATTTTTTGTGAGCATCTGCTGTTCTCAGGAAAAAGGATCCCTTCTCATGATAAAGATTTTGAACTTAGAGCTTTTTTTACTGATTGTTTTTTCATGAAAAGGGATCCTTGTTCGTGAGCTTCTTTCTCACGAAAAAGGATTTTGGACTAATGTATTTTAATGGGCTTTTCAACTTTGATGCATAACTTTGCTATTTTTGCATTGTTCTATACCAAACTTTAAACATGGCCATTTTGAGACCCCACCTCATGAACGATTGTGGTGGAATTATGGAAATCCAGCACAGAAAGTGATTTTGTGGTCAGCTGGTGAGATCACCTTTTGGTTGGGATATGAAATTTGTTACCACCCCTGTTCATGAGGGATGGGACTACAGGACCTGGAGGGCCCTGTGCTCATCACACAAATAAGGATATAATTATACTATATGAAAAAGTATGGGCGCATGGAGCCCTACACTCCAACAGCAAAATAAGGATGCAATTATACTATCTAAAAAAGTAAGAGCATTCTTTACAAAAACTGACATTAATGCAACATTTAGGGGTTCCAACTCAGAGTAGAAAAGTAGGAAATGTGGTTTTTAGGGTTTCCGACCTAAAATACAACTCCTCTAAAACAAATCAGAGCCAGAGTCTCCTTAGAGATCACAACCCTAAAGCGTGTCCCATTCCATACACTACAGAAACATACTAGGTGAGCTTTAGGGTTGACAACCCCTAGGAAGACTCCACCCCTGATTTGTTTTAGGGGTGGGGTTGGTGTTTTAGAGTTGGAAACCCTAAAACCTTATTTCTATTTTTTTTTTTTTTTTTTTTGCTTTAGCTGGAACCCTAAATGTTGCAAAGAACTACATATATATATATATATATATATAACTGTCTAGATAGATAGATATATACAGTACAAGTCACAATAAACTGTTCCACCAGTGAGTTGGAATAGCATTGATTTTTACACATGACAGTGCATTGGCAACTCATATTGCATTGTGTTTCAGTGTTTAACCAGCTGAACAGCAATGTTTATAAAATGTTTTTGTAACTCAGTTTGCATGCATCTGCAGTCCAATCACAGTACAATGCAGAGTTGCTTTTTAACTCTTAAGAAACAGTTTCTCCTAGACTTTGTGCTGGATCCAGCAACACTTATGCAACTTAACCAGAAATGCTAGAACAATTCATTGGAGGAACAGTTTAATGTGACTTGTATTGTATATACGAACATACAAATGTGCCAGCAGAAACAGGCCTCCTGGTCTATCAACATCTGCTCAAGTGAACAGCTAGCTCCCATAAGTTGCAGCTGCCTCACCCCTCCCCTATTGTCCTCCCTCAGATGTTCTCAGCCTCACCTACCTGTACTCTCCCCTGTTCTCTGTCCCATGCCCTTTTAAAGCTACCTACAGTTTTGCATGATATCACCCTCTCTGGTAGGACATTCCACTTCAACACCACCCTCTCTGTGGCTCAGTGAAGTAGTGCCTCCTCCCCTCCTAAATCTTCCCCCTCTATTCTTAGCACATGCCCTCTAGTATCCCTTCCCTTCCTCAGTTTAAAAGCCCTGTCATCTCCATCCTTGTTGATTCCCCTCAGATACCTGAAAGTTCTGATCAGGTTTTATATATATGTATATATTAGAGGCAAAAAACTCCATTTAATGCATCAGTTAGGGTTGTTCCACAGCGACAAAAGTGAGGAAATTCAACGTTAGGGTTGAAACCCCCTTTGCACCCCTTCAGCCCACCCTCCCAACTGGAATTGGGGTGCACATTGGGGTCATCAGTCATTTCCCTTCTTTTTGAGAATGATAATGAGAAATAGTGAATATAATGGGGGAGGAACCCCAGCGGCGGGAGCTCGGGACCCGCCATGTGATGTCTTGTCACATAGTAAGATTGTGCCCACAAACGCAAATCGTAATGCGCATGGTGATGCAAAGTGAAACAGAAAGAGAAACAGTACTGTAGACAGAAATGTTAAAAACAACGCAAATGCAACCGCAAATGAAAACGCAAAGGGTAACGCACATGGTGGCATAAACGTGAATGGTAAGTGAAACGGGTACGGAACCGCAAGCAGAAACTGTAATGGTAATAGTAATAAGCGCATTGCGGCTGGTTTTCCTAAAAGCTGCATAGAGAAAGACAGTAAGTACAAAGAATGTATGCAAAATAATGACTCTCGGAACACAAAAATGAGGACTTGGAATAGTAAATTGCTTATATCTCAGAAACCGTACGACATAGAAAAAAATTTAAAAGTCATATGAATTATCACTTTCCTGGCTAGTTTTATACTTAGCCCCCATGAGGGGGATAAGAATTTTTCAAAGAAAAGTCCATATCTCTCACCATTTTTGAGATACGGGCCCTGAAAGGCATGGCAAACGCCATAATGTTATCCTATGGGAAAAAACAGAAGTTTGGAGTGCCATAACTTTGCCTCCCTGTAATATTTTTTCACCAAACTGCAAGGCACATCTGTGGGATGTTGGCTGTGTTCCCTGCAAATTTCAGCCCAAAAGAACAAACCGTTATTTTGCAGCAGGGCGCCAAACAATTGCTGCAATGCGTTGTACGTCGCAATGTTATCCTATAGGAAAAAGCATCAAATTTGGAGTACTGTAACTTTGCCGCTGTGTAATATTTTTTCAACAAAACACTGAAAGGCACATCTGTGAGATGTCAGCTAACTGCATTCCCTCCAAATTTCAGCCCAAAACTCCAAACCGTTCTTTTGCAGCGGGATGCCAAAGAATTGCTGTCATTTTCCCATAGCCTAGAAAAGTACTGTCGCAATTTGAGAAAGCTTTTGCAAAAATTTGTGATACTTTCATGAGTGCGACACTACTTTGTGAAAGTACTTTTTCCAGAAATGTGAAAAACATATTTCTGGGGTGTTTTAACCCAAAATAAAGACATGGCTAGCATCCTCAGGGTCCGAATAGGTGAATCCAAAAATAATTAGGTTGCTAGAGGGTCCCAAATTTAAATGCCAAGCATTTTTCTGATCACCAACTGAAAACAAGATGGCGGATTTGCGACAGTAAAACAGCCATTTGCGAAAGTAAAAACTGCATTTGCGACACTGTCGAACTTTTTAACTTTTCCCGTTGACTTATAATGGGAACTTGTTTTTTGAATAACTTTTGAACCATTTAATATTTTTTCATGAAATATTTGAAAGGCAGATCGGGGACCCCGGCCACACGTTCCCTGAAGATTTTGGACTAGTTGTGCAAATCGTAAGACCTGTAGGCGCAACCATAGAATTCCAAAAAAAGCGTAAATTCACACGCAGATCATGCTTAATATCTCCGCAGCTGTATATCTGAACAGTACAAAACTTGGAAGATCCCAAGATGTATGGGTCTTGATTCTGTATTCCAAATTTCAGGCAAATCCATTGAACGGTTGCAAAGTTATTAAGGTGCAAAATTTGAGGTTTAACATTTAAATGGCTCCTCAACCCTAACTATGGTAGCACTACCGTGCTGCCATTATATATATATATATATATTTACACATATATATTTTTTTTGTATGGCAAAAAACTGTGTTAATGCCCCATTATCATTCCTTATGGTGATACTTTCACAAAAAGTAAGGAAATTCGTGGCATAAAAACTGCATTAATGCCACATTAGGGTTCTAGTGACATCTAGTGACAAAAGTTGGAAAATTTGAACCTAGGGTTCCCAACCCTAACACCCCACCTCCACCCTCTGCTTCCAACCCTAAAACCCCACCTCCACCCTGCATATAGGAACAGTGTGAGGGGTGTGCCTTTGCATTTTGAACCCTAATGCTCACCCCATTCTAAAACCTTAGTATGTTAAGATGGATACAGAATACTAGAATGGGGTGAGCATTTTTTACCATGAATTTCCTCACTTTTTGTGAAAGCATAGCCATAGTTCTTTATAGGAGATCAAGGCCAAAGGGCCCAGAGGGCCCTGTGCTCCCATCTATTCATAAGTGTAGAAACATTGTAATTAAGCTTCATCTCCCATGCTCTGTGATTTTATTTATTTTACCATAGATGCATGTGCAGATTATTACCATAGCTATCTGATTACCCCAGGACATGTACCAAAAATTTTAAATCCCTACCAAAACACAATTCTATGCAACTGCAACACCCTTCAGCACCACAGGTGCAAAAACACATTTTGGACAGGGTTGGGAAAATGACAGCTATGACATACATGAGGTCACATAATAAGAAGGCTATGTTGAAAATCTAGGGTCAGAATATTTAAAATGTGCATAGTTACAAGTGGGCACACCTAAATTGCAATGAATGGTCATAACTTTGGCATTTTTTCATATTTTGACCCCAAATTTTCAACATAGACTTTTTATGACCCCAAATCATCGACTCCATTGGTGAAAAGGCCATACTGTGCCACAGGTGTAAAAACATATTTCAAGCAGGATGTGAAAAATGACATCTGTATGTTTATGAGGTGGTGTGAAAAAATGGCTATGTTGAAAATTTGGAATGAAAATATTTAAAATTACCAAAGTTATGTGCGTGCATAGAAACCTTTCAATGACTGCATGTAACTCAGCCATTTCTAGGCATTTTTTCACCAAATTTTCAACATGCGGTTTTTGGGACCCCACCTTATGAACACTGGCACTGTCATTTCATTACTCAGTCCCAAAAGGTGGTTTCATGCAGCAACTTCAAAATCACCTTTCAGGGCCGAGTAACGAAACAACAGTGATAGTATTCATGAGGTAGGGTCCCAAAAGCCAATGTTGAAAATTTGGTGAAAAATACCAAATAATACCAAAGATATCACCATAAATTGAAAACACCATAGAAATACATTATAAGGCACTTACCTTGATTCTTCAGTTCATGGTTCAGTTTTGAAGAGTGCAGACATGTCCTGGTCCACAGCAGATGACAGCCAATGATCTCCGGTGATAAGTATATGACAAGGGGGAGTCTGGGGTGTTGGGTGCTTAGTGGGAGGGTTGGATGGGGTGAGGGATGGGGAGTTGATGAGGGACCACTTTCTTTTTTCAGGACTTAAAAAAAGATGTTGGGGAACTGTTTTCTTTTTTACAGGTACAAGTGAAACAATATTTCAGGACACTGGGGATGGGCTCCCCAGTGTCCCACAGTGCTGAGGGTAGGACATATATGGGGCACTGGGAGTGTGCTCCCCAGTGTCTCACACTGGTGGGGGGCTTCTAGTGTGAACAAGGGGAGTGGGCACCTCGCTGTCAGCAAATCATTAAAATATGCATTTCGGGACACTGTGCATGGACTTCCCAGTATCCCATGCTGGCATGGGGGGAAGCATCTTGGGAAACTGAGAGTGGGCTCCCCAATATCCCACACTGGTGGGGATGGAGGTGGGGTGCTTCTATCTCAGGACACTGGGAGTGGGCTCCCCAGTATTCCACAATTACGAGGGGGCTTCTACCACCAACATGGGGATTGGGCACCCCAATGTCAGAAAACATATATGTAATATAAACATGCCTTGGCCCCCCCTGGAGGCAGTTAAAGGATAAAACAATCCTTTATTTAGGTAAACACCAGCAGGTGTTTACCTAAATAGGAGCCGAGGAATTGGATTCCGGTGACAGATTGGCCCAAAAATGGCTAGACAATGTTTTTCTTTTTTCAGCAGCTGTAAAAGTAGTGGTGCAAACTGTGGCCTTTTTTATGAAATAGTACCACAATTTGTGGCAGAACCCCATGTGTTTCACACAGCAGTGCCACAATTTGTGGTATTTTTGTTAAAGGTACTGCCTCAAATTGTGGCACTAGTTCCACAATTAATGGCAGTAAAAATGGTCTGACTAAAATGAACATATTTCCAGCCACTATTTCTCAAAACTAACACCAGAATCGTGTTCCTCAGGCCTTGATTAGGTAAACACAACTGTTGGTGTTTACCAAGGGGCATTATTTTTTGAATTATAGCAGTTTTCTCCACATCACCAACTGAAAACAAGATGGCAGAAGCACAACACTACGTTTCCCATTTGTGAAAGCAGGTACTGCTTTCGTGAAAGCAAAAAGTGCTTTCACTCAGCACATCTAATTTTTCCCATAGGATATAATGGTAATTTTTAAAGTTTTGAATGGATTAATATTTTTTCGCCAAACCTTCAAAAGGCACATCTGCGACCCAGACCCCATATGCCCTAACAATTTTAGACCAAACCCCCAAGCCATTTCAGAGAATCAGCATGACAAAGGATTTGCACCTACAGGTAAATGGTAAATTTCACACTTTCTGACACTCCACATCTCTGCAACTACACATCCAACCAGAACAAAACTTGTCACATCAAGAGATCATTGATCCCTGACAGTGTGTGCAAAATTTCATGCAGATCAGACAAACGGTCGCAAAGTTATTAAAGATCACAATTTGGGGTTTAACATAGAACTGGCTGTTGAACCCTAATTAACATTATACAATGGTGTATGAAAATCCTGTGACCCCATTGGTCAAAACACGTCACATGACCGTGGGTAAATCCTGCATAACTCGCAGCTGAGGAATGGCATTTATAAAAAAAAACATAATTAAACACATTTTAAATTTATTTTACACATGGGTCCATTGTATAATCACAATAAGGCACTCCAGGGTGTGGGTTATTGGGTGATTTGCCCACTTCTTGCCTGGTTAAGTCACTCGGCTGCACCTCGTGACACACCACACAAGGTGTGGGTAAATCACCAATAACCCACACCCTGTTGTGCCCTCTTGCTTAATTAACATGTTTAACATTTAACATTAACATGTTTATTCACAGGAAAGCTCCATTGAGCACATTCATTTACAAGGAGGTCCTGTCCAGGACAATATGAAACAGCAAATACAATGCAATGGTACAAAACAACACATAATTCAATCAATTATGAAACATAATAAAGAGATTACAAATATTTACAGTTGGTTACATGATAAGGCTGTGACATATACAAAGCAGTTTAATAATCAGACATGTTATGACAATTCACAATAAGTAGATAAGGTAAATAGATAAGGGAGCACAAGTGTGACTTGGGTAGTAGGATTCCATAGCTAAGGATGTGCTAGCCAGAACAAAACTGGCATGTTTCCTTGAGGGCCTTGTTAGTCAGTGATTTGAAAACATTGATTGTGACTAGTCCTACAAGCTTGAGGGTGGATTGCAGTTTGTTCCAGGCTGCTGGAATAGCATAACTAATTGCTGCTCTACTGTATTGGGTGCAGAATTTAGGCACATCTAGCAGGATATGGGCATTTTTTTTCTGAGGGACTAATGGCTATGTGAGCGATGATATAGGGATATGATGTAGGAGAGTAGATCATTCAACACTGCTTTGTATGCCCATATATAACTATGAGACATCTGTCTAGTGGCAAGTGACATCCAGCCCACCGTAGAATAGAGGGCACAGTGATGGGTTCTGTAGGGGGTATTAATTATGAAGCAAATGGCACAATGATAGAGGACATCCAACTTGTGTAGATTGCAGGTTGCACTATTATTATACATAATATCTGCATAATCGTGGAGGGGGAGCAAGGTGGCTTGTACTAGCCTTTTTCTAATGTCAGTAGGGAAAAATGATTTATTCCCAAAGAAAAAGCCCAGTCTTGCTTTTAATTTATTTCTAAGGGTTTTGATGTGTATTGAAAATGAAAGTCTGCTATCTAGCCAGATACCTAAATATCTAAATTTATCAACAGTTTCTAGGGAGTCCCCTAAAAGAGTTACAATAGGTGCAGGAAATAACTTGTTTAGGTGGCTGGATTGATGAATGTGGAGGTAAAAATAACAAAATCTTGTTTTTTTAGCATTAAGTAGTAATTTAGAATGTATTAGGTTACATTGCAATTGGTCGAAATCAGACTGTAATTCTGTGATGTCTGCCAGTGCAGGTTTTGATGTATATAAGATAGTGTCATCAGCAAAGAAGTGCAGTTTGGAGTTGAATATATTATTGCGGAAGGAGTTAATGTAAATTGTGAATAATAGAGGTCCTAAAGTAGATACTTGTGGTACACCTCTTGAGAGCAGTAGGGGTGAGGAAAGATGTTTGTCTGCTTTAATACACTGTAGTCTTCCCGTTAAATAGCTGGAGAACCAATTTACTTAATAGATATTTAAGTCATGTTGATTGAGTTAAACTAGAAGAAGATCATGGTCAACTGTGTCAAAAGCTTGACTTCAGTCAAGGAAAATGGCTCCAGTGGATTATTACCCAGCGCAGTCAACCAATCATTCATCACTTTAGCTAGAGCTGACACCGTGCCTGTTTACACCTAAAGCCCAACTGCAATGGACTCAACAAGCTTGTGCTTTCTAAGTATTCCTTCAGCTGGGTGTTAACTACCATCTCCAAGAGTTTAGACAGGACTGGCAATATTTTGGAGATAGGCCTATAATTATTTAGGTCACATGTATCATCTGATTTAAACAGTGGTATTATGTAGGCAGTTTTCCTAAGAGCAGGAACTGTTCAAGTGGTAATTGACATATTTAGCAAATGTGTTATGGGGCAGTTAGGGGAAAAAAACTTGTTTTAGGAAAGTAGAATCTAAGCCATCGGCACTGATACTCTTTCTCGAGTCCAGTTGTTTCATTAGTAGATCTTGGATTCTTTATAAGAAACAGGCGAGAGAGAGACCGAAGGTGTTGTGGGTTTGAGCGTCATCGGAATCGTTCTCTGGGGTATGATTTAAAAGCTTGGTGGCAGAGGAGGAATCAAAAGCCAGGCATGCTGTTGCAAAGCTCAAGTTTACTTGTTCAAGGATGGTACCTTGATCCAAAATTGTAGAACCTTGGATGTAAATTTTTGTTGGGATACAAGAGGGTATTCTGTGCCCTTCAACAGTTTTAATCAACTGCCAGATCTTTGTTGAATTGCCTTTTGTGCCTTCGAGGGTGTCTACATAGTAATTTACTTTGGCAGATCTAATGAGTGTTGTACATGCACTTCTAGATGTTCTAAATGCCATCCAGTCGATTCGAGATTTGATCTGTCTGGCTGTGGCCTAGAGTTTTTCCCTTTGAGTTAAGGCTTTTTTCAGTTCAGCAGTGAACCAGGGGTAGCTGGCTTTTTTAACACATTTTATTATTGGGTCATCTTTGTTTATAAGGGTTGTGAGAGTCAAATTGAAGATGGTGACCACCTCATTCACTGAGGGGGATAGGTAAAGGTTTTTCCAGTTTGTATTTCTAAGGCTGGATAAATAGTTTTCAGGCTTAAATTTACAGAAGTTATGTTTGGTGATAAATTTGGAACAGGAGATACACTTTTCTATGTTTCTGGTGCAAAAGACTATGTTATAATCAGTTAGGTCATTGTAGAACACGGTTGTTCATGAAATTTTATGAGGCTTGTTTGTGAGGATCAGGTCTAATACAGAGCTTTAGGTGTTTTTTTTACATTTACCCAAGTTGGCTCAGAGATTAACTGGGAAACACCCAGACCATCGCACAGGTCTTTTAAAGCATACACTTTAGGGTTGAGCCGATCCAAATTAAGATCACCGAGTATGATGGATTCATTAGGGTTTGAGTCGAAGAGGTTACAGATTGTTGAGAGTAACTCTACATCCCCATACATATATATTATAACAGCCAATAATATTGATGGATTCCGACAATGACAAAGAGAGTCTTATAACTAGGCATTCAAATTTCCTAGGTTTGGGAACTGCAAGGAATTCAGTAGCTGTAAATTTAATGTTAACATATATGACCACTCCCCCTCCCCTTGTGGGTCTGTCCAATTGAAAAATATTAAAGCATGGCAGTGCTATTTGCTGGTCTAGGGTGGATCCTTTTTTACCCACGTTTCAGTAACTATCAGGATACCAGTGTTTGTATGTGATACCCATGCTCTGACATTGTCAAGTTTTTTCTGCAGGATACAAATGTTAATTAGCATTATTTTATGGCCAGGAGCAGCTACAAATTCAGTTAGAGAAGTCAAAGGGGTAGCAGGACCTGGATTTAATTCAACATTCCCTGAACAAAGGAGTAGAATTATAAGGTTTTTGTTTTAACGTGTGCCTCAGGATCATAAGCTCTTTCTTCTGGGATGGGATATTTTGAGGCAGCAGTGGGATGCAGTGCTTCAGGTTAGGGTAAGGGCTGAAAAGGACTAGTAGATAGGCAAGTGAAATGGCTTAAATGGATAGTTTTAGGTAGGATGAGGGCTGATGCAAGGGATACAGAAGATTCATCCCAACGGGGATGTGGGTTAGTTATGTGGACGGGGCTTGGTAATATATAAGGGATGAGTAAGGTCTCTGTAGGCTCAGTGTGCAGAACCATGTAAGTGCATAAGATAAATAAGGTTACTAATGTGGTCAGCATGGTATGAAGACGCTTGAAATAGCTGCAATGATTTGAATGTGCTGTGCCTTTAAATGACTTGGCAACTCTGTAGGGTCTGTTAGGAGCTGAATAATCAGGCCAGGTGGGCTGTACAAAATGTGTGGAGGGTGGATAAGAGACAAGCAACTCACAACAGGTAGAAATACTAACAGACTGTGTAGCCTAGTGGACAGAAATGCAGGCTTCCAAGTGGGCTGGGCACCACAAGCAAGGGTTCAAATCCCAAAGAGAGAGAATAGAAGAGAAAGGGGGGCTTACTATGTGGGTTGGTTACATGGGTGTATGGAGGAGGGAGGCAGGGTAAGCTGAGGGATAGGATGGCACAATTTCTATTTAAAATTAGGTATAATATGCAAGGAAGAGTGCAGTGTCCCCTGGTGGCTTGGCAGTATAAACTGCTCGGGGGGGATTTGGGGAGATAGCAATACAGTGCAGTCACATGACTAGTGCTACCTATAAAAGAAAAACACCACTTTTTAAACAATTTATTTGTCACACCATTTCTCTGAAACCGCTTGGCAGTTTGGTTCAAAACTTTCAGGGTATATGGAATCTGGCTCATAGATGTGCCTTTTGAAGATTTGGTGAAAAAATATTAATTAATTCAAAAGTTATTAAAATGTCAAGTTTCCCATTATTTCCTATTCAAAAAATTAGCTGTCCCATGCGAAAGTGCCAATTCTCTTTTGCAAAAGTGCATTCTCTTTCACAAATGGGTTAGTTCTTTCAAGCTTCTGCCATCTTGTTTTCAGTTATTGACATGGAAAAAATGATACAATTCAAAAATGACTGCCCCTTGACTAACACCAACAGTTGTGTTTACCTAGTCGGGGCCTAAGGAACACAATTCTGGCATTAGCTTTTCTGAAAAGTGTCCAGAAATATCTTTATTTATATTGGTGCATTTTTAATGCTGCAAATTGCAGTACTACATTCGCAAAAGTGCCGCAAATTGCGACACTTTTTGTGAAAGTGCCCCAAATTGCAGCACTATTTCGCAAAACACCTGCTGTAATGCCACAGATTGCAGTACTTTTGCAAATGGAGTGCCGCAATTTGTGGCACTACTTTTAAAAAAAGTTGTGCTTCTTTGTCACTTCACTGCACAGAAATGGTTTGGATCTATGGGCTAAAATGTTCTGGGTACAAAGGGCTTGCCCCACAGATGTGCCTTTTGATGGTTTGCTGATAAAATGTACATGGCTTCCAAAGTTATTTATTTATTTATTCAGTTTTGTTAACTGGGTAGGCCCACTGAGACCTGGGAGATCCCTTTTTCAGGGGCGACCTGGAGTTAGTTCCATATAATCATATGACAGTATATATAACAACCAGATAATAGGTGGACAAAACAATGTTACTTAGAAAAAGAGTCTTGGGGAGTTAAAAAGCTCAAATTAAGAGCTGGTTTCAACATCTGACTACATTACTTGATAAATACTGCCTGTCTTTCCTTATGAATTACAGAAGGGATGGTATTATCATAAGTGCCCAATATAGCTCCTATGTAAAAAACAGAATAATTCAATATTACATGGATATTGATCTAGCTTGCATAGGGGCTTCAAAGTGTGCTAAATGGTATGTTAATAGATTCATAGGTTACATCACAGCTTAGAAGACATGACTCCATATACTGTAGCTCGCCAGTTTGTTAACAATACCCATGAATATCTTTGTTAATTAAATAAGAATCCAGCCTATTTTTGAAGGTATTCATAGTAGGACTTAGCACTACTTCATTTGGTAGTGTATTCCAAATTCCTGTTTTTCTTATACTAAACCAGTTTCCACTTTTTTTAGTGTTATAGTTATCTTTACACAGTTGATAGCAATGAGTCCTAGTATCATAAATTTGTTTCCTTATTTTTATATCCAGTTGCTCTCGTAATTGCTCATCACTGAGTGCTCTATATATTTGGCACATATCCCCACGTAGTCTATGATACTCCACGGAATATAATCCAAGTTTTTCTAATCTCTGTTCATATTCCAAACTCTGAACCTCCTTCATGCCTTTGGTTGCCCTTCTCTGTACCCTCTCCAAAGCAACAACATCCTTCCTATAGCCTGGTGCCCAAAACTGGGCACAATACTCCATGTGGGGGCATACCAGTGAAGTGTACAATGGCAGCAAAACTGCCTTTTCACAACTTGTGATATGTTTGCGTATACAGTGTTGAATACCACTTGCCTTCCTTACCACCTGGGTACAATGTAGTCCAAATTTTAGTTCATTGTCAACCCTTACTCCGAGATCCTTTTCATCCTGTACTATCCTTAATTCCCTATTGGCTAGTTTATATTTGTAATGCAAGTTGTTCCAGCCCAAATGCATGACAACACATTTATCAATATTAAATGATGATCCCTTGTTATTTGCCCATTCTTCCAATTCTATAGATGCTGACTGCACAAAAATGGCTGCATTTATTGACTGAGTATCCCAGCCGTGTGTCATCCACAAACTTTGCTAGCCATACTCCATTACTTGCATTTATACTAGAAATGTATATATTAAAGAGACATGGTCCCAACACCGATCCCTGTGGTATTCCTCTTGACACCTCCGCCCACTCAGAGCATGCTCCCCTCACACATACCATCTGCCTCCTATCTCCCAGCCAAGTCTACACCCAAGAAGAAACTTTATCATGTACTCCTATTTCCCTAAGTGCTCCTATCAATTCCACATGTGGCACCTTGTCAAATGCTTTTGCAAAATCAAAGTAAATAACATCCACCGAATTGCCTAGATCCAAGGCTTTATTGACCCTGCCATAAAATTCCAAAAGGTTTGTCTGGCACGATCTGCTCCTGGTAAACCCATGTTGTGACCTATCAGTAATACCTTTGGTACTCAAAAAGTCAAGGATATATTCCTTGATGATAGTTTCCAAGATTTTTCCTAGGACCGAGGTCAGGCTAATTGGGCGATAATTTTCAACTTGTTATGATGATAATAAACATGGATTTAGACATTATTTCAATCTTTTAGAGAATCCCATTATGTGCAAAAACTATACAAGATTCAGATTAGAAATCTTAGCATCTAAGATTAGGGATGCTTTATATAAAAAATCTCAGGATACCAGTGATTCCCTTTGCAACTATAATCTAAGTGAGACAGAAGATCTGACTCATGTCTTATTGAAGTGTAACTGGTACAATAAAGTTAGAAACACATGGTTAAAACCTATAATTGATTCTTTAACCATACTTTCTGATACTGAACTAATCTCCATTTTCTTACAACTGAGGATTCTCTGATTATCCATGCTGTGGGGAACTATTTAATGTTGACTAGACTAATAAGGAAGAAAAGACTTAGGACAACCTAGACTTATATGAACTGTAATGAAGATTGCTAAATGCATCTTTTCTTTGCACTAATATTTGCGCTATATTATCAACTGCTTGATTTTAATGTGTTGTTTGTATAACTGTAATATGTCTGTGTGTTTTAATATGTGTATGTGCAGCTGTACCCTTGTTTGTAAATTGAACTTTGTAACAATCATTTTTTTAAGATTGAACAAATAAAGAATGAGCTGAACTATTATCATATGACAGTGTATACAACAAGCAGAAATCTTACAAAGATACATATTTTGGTAGTCAACTTAAACAGGTCATAGTGCATATGGTCTAGACACTATTAAGGGGGTAATTTAGTACAGGGCAGATAATACACAACATTGACAGATACACATTAGGACGCACTTGAAATGGGGTAGAGACCCAGTTAGGATAACATTGTGGTGGTCGGGTACCTTCTGGGGCCTAAATGTCAAAAACGCTTCAAGATATGGATTTTTTGTGAAATACAGTTTAGTACACCTTGAGGTATTCTAAGAAGTCATGCATGTTTCTAGGCCTTAATTAGAACTGCGGTGGAAATTTTTATCAATGTCCCTATGGTGACTGTGATACTGTGCCATTGGCAGTGCAAGGGTTAATTGCAATATCTCAACACTTATGAATAGGTGGGAGAGGCCCTGCACTCCCTCATATGGATAACATTATGCAGTGACCCAACCCACCCAACCCTCGGAGGCTCATTGAACCCCCAGCCCACCCCATCCTCCACACACCAACAAGCATCTGGTGTGCCTTGAGATCATCGATCCTAATGCTCACCCCATTCTCCTATACTGTACAGTTCCTGCTTCCTTACACATGAAATGAGGTGAGCGTTAGGGTTGATGACCCCAAGGCACACCCAGTGCCTGTCGTTGTGTGGAGGGTGGGGTGGGCTGGTAGGGTTGAGTGTGGAAGGGTGAGGGAGGGTGGGGTGGGCTATTAGGGTTGGAAACCCCAACATCACATTTCCATACTTTTGTCACTGTAATGTGAACCCTAACTGATGCATTAATGAAGTTTTTGTAATATATACTGTATATATATATATATATATATATATATATATATATATATAAATATATACTGTACATACATATCTTCATTGCAAAACTTAATTAATGCACCAGTTAGGGTAACTCAATGCCACAAAAGTAGGGCAATGTGGCATTAGGGGTTCCAACCCTAACACTCCCCCCCAAGCACCTAAGCAGCAAAAGGAAAAAACATTAGGTTTTTGGGTCTCCTGAATTTTAGGGAATCAGTGGCAGTCTTCCTAGGGGGTTGTCAGCACTAATGCCCACCCCATTCCACGAGCAAACAATGTCACAGATGATCTCCTTTTTTCATGTAGGGCCCACAGGGCCCTATGTGAAGAAATGTGCAACAAACTGTGTTGGCAACCTGCGGTGAGACATATTTATCTACCTTTGAAGAGTGTGCCATTTTGAGGCAGTGGCTTGGAGTTGTACCTTGTGTTTTGGATTGGAGGCTAGGGGCTGTGGGGGAAGGGTGGGCATTAGAGTTGACAACCCCCAAGGAAGACCCCACCACTGATTTGCAGACTCAGGAGACCCAAAACTTTTTTTTTTCCCTTTTGCTGATTGGGGGAGGGGTGTTAGGTTTGGAAACCCTAACACCACATTTCACTACTTTTGTGGCATTGAGTTACCCTAACTTGAACATTAACAAAAGTTTTTGCAATGAATTTCCTTACTTTTTGAGATAGTATAATTGAATCCTCAGAGAAACATTTGAATGGATAAAGTAATGGGTGTGTGACAGAACTCAAAGGGTGATAACAGTATTTAAACCTATCCAGGCAACCCTTCAGCAGCTGAAAATTAGTACTCTGCATTCAGCTGTTACTGAAAGTGGAGAGTTTTCTTCTTTAAAACTGCTTTACCGAGTTCCTCATCCCAGCATTAGTCCTCATTATTAGCCTTCACATTCTGTCACACACCCACTTCTTTATCCATTCCAATGTTTCTCTCCATATAGTTGCTTACTGACATTGTGAATCAACATTTTACTGTATGTCAGGCTTTATCAAAAGCTTTTCCAAATTCTAGTGAACTGAGCGAGAATGGTTCTTTTTCTCAGGGTAACAAATACAACCAAAGGGCAACCAACACCACTGGATCTGCTCCCTGCCCAAGTCCCACTCAACTGGTTTCCATGGAAAAGTTCAGCCACGGTGCTGAAACTGATGTTCCTTTGCAGTAATTTGAAACAAACCATATAAAAACTGCCATAATGAGTTCCTCATCCCAGCATTACTCCCCATTATGATATCAGGTAGCTGGCAATCACTGTTGAAATCTTGTCCTTTAACTCAAAGTTAATTGAGCCCTTTCACCTCAAATTGCATTATATTATAGCTAGGAAAAGGACTGGTGGTGCAACAACTTTATAATGCCAATCAGACTGGTAGCTGCTGGTAACTTCTACCTAAAAAAATTCCTACATCCTCCTCAGAATAAAAATGCCCTGGTTACAAAAAAAAAAAAAAAAAATAAGGAGCAACTTGCATTCTTGCTGCCAGTAATGCCAAAGGTACACACAAACTGCTATTGCTAATTATTAGCAAATCAAAACCACCTAGATGTTTTTAAACTCATGAATATGAATAGCTTGTCTGGTCTGTACTGTGCTCAGAGAAGCATGTAGATGAATGCTGAGATTTTTACAAACTGGTTCTTTCTAAACTCTGTTTTTGCCATGAAAGCCCACCTGCAGTCCCTGGGATTACCTTTACTAGCAATTGCTTATCGATAATGCTGGTCCTAACCCCGGTTCAGAGACATTCATGACAGATGGGGCAATCTGGTATGCATTTTTATTGGCAAACACCACCACAACAATCCAACCTACTTATCAAAGCATTCTGGATACAGTAATAACAGCAGTGAACATTCGGCACTGACAAATGCTTGTTCCTTTCTGGCACACAACTTTGGGGCAGTCACTGATCTCATTAGTCAAGTCCATGTCTGTGGCAGGAATGTGACAATGATGATTTAGGGCTCTTGGGGGCAACTGAATTACATTCTGTAATAAAACTGATTCTAGTGTCCAATGCTGTATTATGTTTTTTGGGGGAATAAGAGAGTGCTTTTGTTTTCTGTTAAGATCAGTATTGCCTCTACAAGCAGGGAGATGTTACTTCATTATGGAGATGGTGATCAGTGAGTGGGGATGCCACTAGACACCAAGGAAATTATTATTTCATTATGGGGACAGCTATCAGTGGGTGAGGGTGTCACTAGACACCAGGGAAAGATTATATGATTATGGGGATGATGATCAGAATGGTTGGAGGTGCCAATAGACACCAGGGCAACATTACACATTGCCAGGGATGGCAATGGAGTGGGGAGTAGGGGTGCCACTACACACCAGGGAAACGGTGGCCCACAGCTCACCCTGCAGCCTGCAGCATGAGTTCCAGCTGTGGCTGCAGAAGTCCAGAAATTCCTGGGAACTGCTCCTATCACTAAGCTGGGCACCCATGATTTTAGGTGCCAAGAAAAGTTATTTCTGGACACTATGTTAAAAAACAAACCCAGAATCTAGCTAAATGAGTCCTGTTTAGCTAGGTTCTGATGTTTGTTTTTTAAAATGCCAGTATTTTTATGTATTTTCCATGCTAGCTAGTTCATAGAAAAAATATGCAAGATGGCTGTTGGCACAGCACAAAAATATTTGGTGCTCTGCCAATCAAATGGTGAGAAACCAAACATGGGCATCTGTGACCTCCATCTTTTTCATTTTGCACCAGAACATTCTCTCAAAAACCCTATTGTACATGCTCAGTAGGGAAAACAATAAACTTTAAAGTCTTATAACTCTTGAACCATTTAATATCTTTTCACCAGACCTCTCAAAGGCACTACCTTAGGTGTTGTTACGTGTCCCCTGCAGGTTTGGGGAAAAAATCAATTTCATGTAGGCTATAGGTGAGAGAAAAAAAACATGTTAAGTATAGGAAAAAAGTTAGACATCTATGAAAAATGACATACGCAGATCTCAGAAACTGCACAAGCTACCACTGTGAAAATATTTACATTTCAAGACCCTGCCTCCTAGACAACACATGCAAAATTGCACCTCATTTCATCAAAGGGTGCCAGAGATATTAATGTGAAAAGTTAGGGGTTTAACATTGAACACCCTACTCAACCATAACTATTGTGGTATGCAGTCACACCGCTACAGTTAGGGTTAAATCTTCACTTCTATGTTAAACTGAAAATTGTGTGCTTTAATAACTTTGCAACCATTTGAACAATTTGCATAAAATGGAGCATGCGCCATCAGGGACCACCGATCTCTTGACGTGGCAAGTTTCATTCCAGTGGGTGTGAAGATATGGAGTCTCACAAAATGTGTAAATTACAATTTTTTTCTCACATTCTTTGTCACCGACATTGCACAAATACAGTGTGGAATTTTGGTCTGAAATGTTTCTAGTATATAGGTCTTGGGTCACAGTCTGGAAAAAAAAGGTCTGGAAAAAATATGAATCCATTTCAAAGTTATTAAAGTTTAAAGTTTCCCATTATTTCCTATGGTAAAAGTTAGACATCAGGCCTGAAACAGGATTCTTGACCACAATTTGCACTTTAATAACTTTACAGTCATTCAAGCAATTTGCATACAATGTGGTATGCACTATCAAGGACCAGAGATCTCTTGATGACACAAGTTTAGTTCCAGTTGGATGTGCAGGTGTGGAGATATAAAGTCTCAAAGAATGTGTAAATTATCTTTTTTTTTGTCAAATTCTTTGTCACTGCATTGTGCAAAAACAGTGTGAAATTTTGGTCTGAAATGTTTAGGGTGGTTCTATGTGATAATAGCGAGCGCTGAACGGCGACTCGTATTATCAGGATGTCAGGGCGATGAAAACAATTTCGCCACCCTGACATCCTCGGCGCATGGAAGAAACGGCACCAGGGATTTAAATACTTTGCTTTCTGTGGGACTTACCCACCCACACCCCACATGCAGGGGTTACCCCCGCACCCCTACTCTAAAGATTCTCAACTCCAAGGGGGTGCATGTTGGGGTACAAAGCAAAATAATACAAGTTCTGGGCTGGGCACAACAAAAACGCAGTAGCGCCTGGACCCAGACCCGAACCCGGAACCCCACGCACCGCAAGCAGAGACCAACCCCAGATGTCATGGCACAGCTCAGCAGCCAACTGCAGCACCACTCCCTACATCCCCTCTGCCCCCTTCCAGGCCATGCTCACCATGCTCGCTCCCACCCCCCATGCATATGCGTGTGTGTACATATGGTGACATCCTGTCGCTAGGGTGGCCCACAACCCTACATCCAGTAACCTTCCCTGCCCTCTCACCTTTTGGGCTTTCACCCACATTGCATCGCCATTTTGGATGGCACTGACTTTCAGGTGCCAACTTCACGTGCTACCGTTTAGGGTATATAGGTCTTGGATCGCAGTGGTGCCTTTTGAGGCTTTAGTGAAAGAAATATTAATCCGTTACATAGTTATTAAATTTTAAAGTTTCCCTTTATTTCCTATAGGAAAAGTTAGATGTGAGGCTCGAAACAGGATTCTTGATCACGAACCAGGATTATTGATCGTAAATGCGGAATCCTAGTTCATGCTGCCACCATCTTGTTTTCTGTTAGCCAGGGAAACAAACTTAAATTTCAAAAATAATACAGGGCTTTGATAAACACCCACAGTTGTATTTACCTAATCGAGGAGTATAGAATCACATTCTGGGGTTATTTTTTAATTATTTTTTGAGAAATGTTTTTGTTTCAGCTGCAGAAATCCTCTTTCGCAAATCTCAGAAAATTTTTTACCATGAATCAAAATCCTTTTTTTGCAATTTTTGAAAAAGGATTTTCTTTTACAGCACATTGTGAGAAAGAATTTGTGAAACAGGATTCAAATAATAAATTTTATATAGCTGTTTCTTCATCACTTCATAGCAAGGAAATGATTTGCAATTTTGGGCTGAAATTTTCAGAGTAGAAAGGGTTTGTTCCACAGATGTGCCTTTTGCTGCTTTGGTGAAAGTTTGGCTTAGAGTTCTGTGGATTTGAATTTTGGTTGATTTCCTGTAGGATAACATTGTATTGAGAGGTTTACAGAGCTGTTTCTTTGTCACTATGGTGTTAAGAAATAGTTTGCAATTTTGCTCTGAAATTTTCAGGGTGGAAGGGGCTTATGCTAACGATATGCCTTTTGGTGGTTTCCAGAAAATGTAGTCAAGCTACACAGCTTTCAAATTTTGCTGTGTTTTCTACAGGATATGATTGCAATATGAGGTGTTTTTTGATGTTGTACACCACGGGACAGGAGCGCAGGATCCACTCACACAGGCAAATAAGGATACTACTACTGTATCTGAAAAATTATGCATGGGTGGGAGTGCAGGATACCATTATGGGACTGGGCCCTGTGTTCCCACATGCAAGTAAGGATACAATTATGCAGTGATGGGAGTGCAGGACCCTCTGAACCCTGAGCTCCCACAGGGAAATAAGGATAGGATTACACTATATCAAAAATTATAGATGGATGGAAGCACAGAGCCTGGAGGGTCAGGGCCCAGAGGACCCTGCACTCCCACAGGGAAATAAGGATAGGATTACACTATATCAAAAATTATAGATGGATGGAAGCACAGAGCCTGGAGGGTCAGGGCCCAGAGGACCCCGCACTCCCACAGGCAAATAAGAATACAATTATACTTTCTCAAAATGTAAGGAAATTCTTTGCAAAAAACTTCATTAATGTACTAGTTTGAGTTAAAGCAACAAAAGCAGAGAAATGTGGCATTAGAGTTTCCAAACTTAACACTCCACCCCCACCCTGCA
Source organism: Neoceratodus forsteri (assembly GCA_016271365.2). Classification (NCBI taxonomy): domain Eukaryota; kingdom Metazoa; phylum Chordata; order Ceratodontiformes; family Ceratodontidae; genus Neoceratodus; species Neoceratodus forsteri. The sequence goes on from CM057456.1 coordinate 818,017,144, forward strand.
GGCAGCAGCAGGCATGGGGTGTGCCTTGCCATCATCAGTCCAAAGGCTTACTCCATTCTCATATACTGTACCCATCTCAGCTTATGTACTCATGGCATGGGGTGAGCATTAGGGATGATAATTGCAAGACACCCCCCCACGGCTGCTGCTGCTGCTTGCAGGGTGAGGGTGGGGTGTTAGGGTTGGAAACCCTAATGCCATATATATATATATATATATATATTTTTTTTTTATGGCAAAAAACTTCATTAATGCATCAGTTAGGGTTGTTTCCACACCGACAAAAGTGTGAAATTCAGCGTTCAGGTTACCACCCCACAACCCCAACCCCACCCCATCCTCTACACACCAACAGACATTAGGGTATGCCATGGGGCCATCAGCCCCAACTCTCACCCCATTCCATGTGTAATCAAGCTGACATGCTACAGTATTGGAGTATGGGGTGAGAGTTAGGACTGACGACACCATAGCACACCCCGACATCTGTCAGTATGTAAAGGATGGGGGTGTAGGGGTGGAGTGGTTGGGTGGTAACACTAATGTTGAATTTCCACACTTTTGTCAGTGTGGAAACAACCCTAACTGATGCATTAATGGAGTTTTTTTTGCAAAGAATTTCCTTTCTTTTTGAAAAAGTGCAATTTAAATAGTAAATGGTATGTGTTGGTGGGAGCACGGGGCCCTTTGGGCCCCTCACTCCCGCTAAGCTGCCAATTTCTGCATAATGATATGTGTCTGTAAGAGTCTGGGCCCTCCAGGCCCTGCTCTCCCACTTACACATAACTACATAGCCATACAACAGCCATATAGGGCAAGGAAGCCTTGTAACACAAAGTTGCCAATATTTCGGGAATCGTAGCAGCTAGGAAAAAAATGCAAGTGTCATTGTAATCGTGTCAGTGAGACATCCACACAACATAAATTGACTGAATCCATATCTTGCATCGTTTACGGGATATGGGCACCGGAAAACACTGTGAATGCTAACTCTGTGAGCATAATAGTGGCCCACAGACATGAAAATAAGCAATTCGAATACTAATTTCCAAATATCTCAGTAACCATACAAGGTAGAAAAAAATGCAAATTTCATGGTATTCATGGCTTTCCAAACTACTTCTGTACTTAGTACCCCCATAGGGGGCCTAAACATTTTGGTGACGAAAAATCCGTATCTCGAACCATTTTCAAGATACAGGCACTGAAAGGTGTAATAGGCGCCGCAATGTTATCCTATGGGAATGTTTCTGAACTTCGGAATGCTGTAGCTATGGATCTGTTCAATGTTTTCATACCAAACCACCAAAAGGTACATCTGTGAGACTAGGGCTTGCTACCCTGAAAATTTCAGGGCAATAGCACAATCCACCTTACGACAATGAAGTGACAAAGAAAACAACACATAGCAAAATGTGTCTGTGTAGTGTTACCATGATTAATTTAATGTTATCGCAACACTCCTATCTGTATAATGGGAATGGTATCGAGCACACAAAAATGTTGCCGCAATTACTTTTTTCCCTGAAAGTGATTGCTTTCGCGGCAACAAAAAATGTTGCCACAATAGAAAAAATGGCAAAAGTTTTAAAAACATATTTGCAGACCACCTAGTAAAAAAACTAATGCCAGGGTCATGTTCCCCAGGGCCTGATTAGGTAAACACAACTGTTGGTGTTTACCAAATGGCATTAGTTTTTGAGTTACAATGTTTTTTCTCTGTCGCTAACTGAAAAATAAGATAGCAGCAGCATGAAAACAATTTCAGGGAGCTCGACAACAAAAATGTGATTGCGAAAGTTTTCACAATGCACATATAAATTTTTCCTTAGGCTATAATGGGACATGAAAAAATGGAATAACTTTTGAACAGAACAATATTTTTTCACCAGATCTTCAAAAGGCACCAGTTCAACCCAGGCCACATGTAGACAAACACATTTGAAGCCTCTCAAATTCATTCTTCAGTCCAATATGGCTTACTGAAAAATGCGCATAAAGTGTGATTTTTCACTTTTTGAGCACCCCATGGTTCTGCAACCATACATCCAGCAGGAACAAAAAATTCCAGATCCATAGATCTATGGTAGGTGGTCTGCATTCCAAATTTCAGGCAAATCAGACCAACAGTTCCAAAGTTATTAAAGTGCAAACTTTGAGATTTAACATAGAAGTGGCCGTGCAACTTAAACTATACTGGCCTCACTGGGCCAGTATAATATATATATATATATATATATATATATATATATATATATATATATATATATATATAGAGAGAGAGAGAGAGAGAGAGAGAGAGATACTGTATATAGATCTATATCTATGTATATAGATAGACAGACAGACAGATAAAATATTCTTTGCAAATAACATTGTTAATGCTCCAGTTAGGGTAACATAATGCCACAAAAGTCGGTAAATGTGGCATTAGGGTTTCCAACCCTAATCTCTCTCCCACCCCTCCCAAGCAGCAAAAGGAAACAATGACAGGGTCTAGGGTCTCCAGAGTCTTGGTAAATCAGTGGTAGGGTCTTCCTTGGGGTTGTCAACCCTAATGCTCACCCCCCAGCCCAAAGCCTCCAGTGAGAAGTACAAGGAACAGCTCCAAACCAGTGCCTCATAGTGATACACTCTTCAAAGGTAGAGAAGTAAGTCTCACAACATGTTGCCAACACAGTTTGTTGTAGCTTTCTTCAGGCAGGGCCCTTTGAGCCCTGTGTGTAGAAAAGAGATCATGTCTGACATTGTTTGCTCAGGGGACGGGGTTGGCATTAGGGTTTACAACTCCAAGGAAGATACCACTAGGGATTCACCAAGACTCTGGAAACCCAAAACCCTAATGTTTTTTTCCTTTTGCTGCTCGGGTGGTGGTGAGGAGTTAGGGTTGTAAACCCTAATGCCACATTTCCTACTTTTGCACATTAAGTTACCCTGTCGCATTAACAACGTTTTTTCAAAGATGTTCCTTTCTTTTTGAGATAGTGGAACATATCCTCAATCATGCAGGTCACAAACAGGTGCAGATGTGCAAAATCTTTTTGTACATGCACCATGGGAAGACTCCTTCCACCTATAGAAGTTCACAGCCAGGCACATTCACTCTTTACACATTCACTCTTCACACATTCCCTCTTTACACATTCACTCTTTATTTTTTGATTTAATTTTGACCCCAAATTTTCAAGTTAGTCATTTTATGATTTTCCTTATAAACATGACATGCAGCATTTATAGAATATTGGGCAAAATCACAAGGCAGGCGATGTAGAGGGGAGGGGTGAGAAAGAAGTGGTACTGGGGATGGGCACCCCAGTCCACTTAGAGGAGAACTGCTTTGATTTCAGGGGACCTATGTGCTTGCAGTTAAGAAGAATAGTATTTATGGTTACTACTAATAGTACCAAGGATGCTGATTTTTGTTTTTTACCAGAAAATCCAGTTAAATTCCAGAATTTTGTATTTCTATACACCAGTAAAAACTAAGCATTTCACAGAAATAAGCCATTTTTTTAACAGATCAGTGAATCTTCAGAAACTGTATTTTTCTATTAATTCTTTCCTGTACTATTTTCATTTTGCTTTATTTGCTTTATTAAATGTATGTACACTAAGCCTTCTGTTATTCTTAATATTTATACACATCCCAACAGGGTACAAAGATAGAACACCAGTAAACACTTATTTTGGTGACAAAGACACCAGTAACAATACTGATTTTTCCCATCTGCAAAACTAAATTTATCCCTTATCAATCATGGTAAACCAGTGTCCATGAACAGTACCACAAGTTTTAACCCCCTTTTTTGCATTCACTTGCACTTGCGCAAGGAACATCTTGCTACTATAAGGAATTTTAGAGGTGTGTCACTGCCAAGCCAATTACAGCTTAAACTGCAATGGGCTTGGCAGTGTACACCAATGACGAGGTACTCTGGTCATAACAGTAGTTTTTCTTGCTGACATGGCATGTCCTCTAGTTCAAAGAAATTAACCACTCTAATGAGAGCGCTTCATTTCTTTCTGTAGACGTAACTCCAAGCATGCAGATTAGAGTTAACACTAATGCACATGGCTGAGTTACAGTTATTGGCAGCTCCTGCTGCCTGCCACACTCTCTTTCTCTGGTCCGTCCTCACTCCTTGACCCCCCCGGCTTCCACATTAGCCATGGTGTAGCTTTGCTTGTTTGAAGCTCCTGCCACCTGCCGCACTCTCTCTCTCTCTCCCTGGTCTGTCCTCATTCCTCTGAACCCCACCCGCTGGTTTCCACATTAGCCATGATTCGGCTTTACTTGTTGGTGGCTTCTGCCATCTGCCACACTCTCTCTTCCCTGTCCATCCTCACTTAGGGTTGCACGGCCACTTCTATGTTAAACCTCATTAGTCATGATGTGGCTTATCCTTCAGCGTGGGACACTGGGGAGCCCACTCCCAGTATCCCCAGTCATGTTTGCCATAGCCAGCAGAGTGGGACACTGGGGAGCCCACTCCCCATGTCCCCTGATGTGTACCCATCAAAACACTAGGGCAGTGGGGAGCCCACTCCTAGTGTCCCAACATCTTCAGTAAAAATCCTGAAAAGAAGAAAACAGTCCCCTGACATCTTTTATTTTTAACTTGAAAAGCAATGGTCCTCATCATCCCCATCATCTCCTCCCATCCCCACCCTCCACTGAGCACCCACCTCCTGCACCCTTCTTAGCCCATACTTATCTCTGGAGGTTGGCGGCTGTGATCTTTTGTGGACTGGGACACGTCTGCACTCTGCAAAGCCAAACCACAAACTGAAGAATGAAGTGCCATATAATGGCTGTCAATGGCGTTTTGAACTTATGTTGATATCTTAGTCATTTTTGGAAACTTTTACACCAAGTTTTCAATATGGGCTTTTTGGGACCCCTCCTCATGAACACTGGCACTGTCATTTCGCTACTCTGTCCCAAAAGATGATTTTGTGATCACTGTGTGGAAGCACCTTTTGGGGCTGAGTAACAAAACAACAGCACCTCAGTTCATGAGGTGGGGTCCCAAAAAGCTCATGTTGAAAATTTGGTGTACAAATACCAAAAAACGCCCTAATTACGTGTGGTCATTGAAATTTTTCTATGCGAGCTCGTAACTTCGGCAGTTTTTAATACTTTCACTCCAAATTTTCAACATTGACATTTTTTCACACACCCTCATGAACAGTATAGCTGATATTCTTAACATCCTGCCCAAAACATGTTTTTGCACCTGTGGTGCAAAATGGTGTGGTTGCTGTGCAAAATCGCCTTTTGAGACTAGTGAACAAAATGATAGTTGTAGTGTTCATGAGGTGGGGTCCCAAAAATGCCATTTTGAAAATTTGATGAAATAACTCTGAAAAATGGCACAGTTACATGCGGTCATTGAAAAGTTTCTACGCATGCACGTAACTTTGGTAATTTTCAATATTTCCACTCCAATTTTTCAATATAGCCATTTTATCACACCACCTCACGAACAATACAGCAGTAATTTTTCACATCCTGCCCCAAACATGGCACAGAATGGCATTTTCCCATGGATTTACAAATTCTCACCTATGGGGTTCATAAGGTGGGTGATAAGAAGACTATGTCCAAAATGTGTGTTTCCACCTGTGGCATGGAATGGCATTCTACTTGCACAGAATTATGTTTTGGCTCAGATTTGAAAATTTTGTCTACCACCTACATGTGCTGGGATAATAAGATGGCTGTGCTGAAAATTTGGTTATGCATCTATGGAGGGATAGGTGCGAAGGGTCCTCACCCTACACTGCCACATGAAAGTAAGGAACATGACGGAGCATAGGAGCTCAGGGCCTGAACAAACTAATGGCATTTTAGAGGTGTGTCACTGCTGAGTCAATCACAGCTGAAACTGCTATGGGCTTGGCAGCATAGACCAATGACTAGGCACTCTGGTCATGACAATAGTTCTACTTGCTGGCATGGCATGTTCTGTAGTTGAAAGAAATTTACTGCTTCAATAAGACAGTGCTTCATTTTTTTTTGGTAGTCGTAACTCCGGCCATGTGCATTACAGTTGACACTAATGCGCATGGCCGGAGTTATGGTTATTGCCAGCTCCTGCCACCCACAGTACTCTCTCTTCCCAGTCTTTGCTCCTCTGCCCACCCCCGGCTTCTACATCAGCCATGGTGTGGCTTCACTTATTGGTGGCTCATGCCACCCAGCACACACTCTCTCTCTCTCCCAAATCCTCATTCCTCTGAACCCCCCCCCAGGCTTATACATTAGCTGCGGTGTGGCTTTACTTATTGGTGGCTCCTGCCACCTAGTGCACTCTCTCTCCCCCATCCATTAAGTCCAGCAGGGCTGACTTCTCTGACTACCAGCTTCTTGCTGCATTTACAGTACACCTGCCGCTCTCACTGCTGCCTCCTCACTTCTCTGAAGCCAGTACCAGTACCAATCACCACTGCAAATACCTGCAAGTGAACATTCAGTATTGACAAATGCTTGTTTTAGTTTATAACTGTGGACAAAGTACACTTGTAATGTTCATTTGAGTTTCACACTACATAGGTAATGATGTGCATTTTGACCCGCTGTGAAATATAGTAATTAAGAAGTGCAGTAAGCTGTCAATCCTTCCCAATGTTATTCATACAAGTACAACCTCTTATTCTGAGTTGTGAGCAGCACAGTAAGCACTGTAATGAAGTAAACGTTTATTTATTTGCTTTTGTTAACCGGGTAAGCACACTAGACAGCCATGTGCCTATTTTCAGGTGCGACCCGGGAGAGTTACAGGTAAGAATTCATACAGGAATAATTGAGAAAGCATTAGGAATACATAGGAAGGTAGTTACATATAAATACTTCGTACATAAACAACTGAGGGAGCATAAGGAATACATAGAAAGATAACAGGCAATTCAGTGCAGGCTCTAGAGCAAGGTAGGCATACATTGAGTGGTTGAGGAACTGAGAAGAGCATATAAGAAATACACAGGCAGTTACAGGGCTAGCTCTAGGGCAAAGTTGGCACAAAGTTCCTACATGTACAATTGAGGAGACAAGAAACAAAACTAAAATAACAGGCAGTTCAAGGCTGACTCTAGGACAAGGTTGGCATGGTGCATTAGAGTAGGATGGGACAGACGGGATAAATCTCGGTGGTGAACGGTGGGAACAAAGATAAAGGAAGGTGCCTGCAGAAAGGGGGGGTGCCCTAGGCAGGTGGTAAGTCCAGGAATCATGGCCAGTTCCAGAAGGAGAAGTGCAAGTCACCTGAGGCCCCACCATCCAATCAGGTTGGAGGTGGGAGGAGTAGGGAAGTGGGATTACGTTGAGCAGGAGCAGGGAGGAAGGTTTCAGGAAGTTTCAGAGGGAGGCTTTAAAGCTTGGGTGGGAGGAGGAGGACAGTGAGCTCAGTGTAGTGAGTTCAGAGTTTGGGGGCGTAAGTGTGGAAGGCTTGGTCCCCGCCGAAGTCCGGTTCTAGGAACCAGACATTCCAGAGTTGATGTAGATCATGAGGTGGTAGGATGTGGTGCCAGGTTTAAGGGAAGGGCCAGAGCTGGGGGGGTGCTAGAACGGATGATGGTGTCAATGAAATTACCTAGGACGAAGGAGCGATGCTTCTCAGGGGGAAGCCACTCCAGGCGGCTGTATAGATCACAACGATGGGTGAGGGGAAGGGCGGAAAGTGCGAAGTGGCACACATTGTTGTAGGCCATGTCCCATTTTGAGAGGCTGGATTTGGGAACTGGTGCAAATGTTACAAGTCCATAACAAAGTGATGGGAGGAGGACCCCCCTAGCTAGGGCCAAGCGGGTGGCAGGGGTAAGGCAGTTACTAGCGCGGTAGGCTAAACCAAGCTTACAATTAGTGGCCTTGCAAACATTGTGAATGTGAGAGATGAGGTCCAACTGCAGATCTAAGGTGACGCCCAGGTACTTAGCGGAGGTTACCGTCTCAAGGGGCGAGCCGTTGACCCCATGGATCAGCAGGGGGGCAGGGCAGGATTTTATTTTGTTTAAGGACCCGAACAGCATGGATTGGGTTTTGTTGAGATTAAGGGTGAGCCTGTGGTCACCAAACCAGGTTTGAATGCATTTGAAGTCGAAGTTCAGCTGTGAGTTTATTGTGGAGATGTCCCGGGAGCTGGCCAGGAGGATGAGATCATCAGCATACAAGGTGGTGTGACCATGGGCAGTGATGGACGGCCGGTCGTTGATAAATAGTGAGAATAGGGTTGGACTGAGGACGGATCCTTGAGGGACCCCGCAGTGGACGGGTGAGAGGTTGGAGGATGTCCGATTGAAGTAGGTGAATTGCTGACAGTTGGAGAGGTAGTTTAGGAACCAGGCATGGGCGGAGGAGGAGAACCCAAGGGATAGGAGTTTGGAACCAAGGAGGGTGTGATCAACCCTGTCAAATGCTTTTGAGAGGTCCACAAAAATGGCTCCAGTGAGGTTGCCTTGGTCAGCACTTGCCCTGATCAGAGAAGTGACTACAGCAAGGGCGGTGGATGTGCTATGCCCTTTCCTGAAGCCGTGCTGGGCAGGTGAGAGGATGTTGTGGTCCTGGATGTATTGGGAGAGCTGAGAGGCAACGGCTTTCTCAAGGAGTTTACTTGTGGCGGACAGAATGGCAATGGGATGGTAGTTGCCAGGATCTTTGGGATTTCCTTGTTTGAAGACAGGAACAACCTTGGCCACTTTCCACAGGTCGGGATGATCCCAGTGTTAATGGAGGTGTTGAATAAATGCGAGATGGGCCTGGCAAGGAGGTGGGCCCCCAGTCTGAGCAGTTTCAGTTTGAGGCAGTCGTGCCCAGTGCCAGTGTGAGGGGAGAGGCCTAAGAGAAGCATCTGGGTCTCCTCAGGAGAAACATGTCTCAGTTGGAAGAGGGGCCGAGGGTGGAGACCGGGAGGGGGGGCACCAAGGGGGTAGACAGGAGGGGGCTGGGGAAGGGAAGGAGACAGTTCGGAAAACAAGGAGTTGAAGGTGTTTGCAATGGTGAGCGGGTTATTGCAGCTGACTCCACCAACTAGTAGGTCAGAGACCTGTGCTTTAGCTGACCCCCCAATGGTGTTTTTAATGTTTTGCCAGAAACTCCTCGGGTTGCTACTGGAGGAGAGTAAGGCTGCTTTACAGAACTCGCTTTTTGCTGAGTGGATGGCTCTTTTGCAGGAGTTTCTGAGGTGCCTGTATGTCATCAGATCATGACTATTTTGGGAGGCCTTATAGGTCACCCAACACTTGTCCCTGGCCTTCAAGAGGAAGAATAGGCCCCCATTTAGCCATTTGGTGACGGTGCCCTGAACCCTTCTCCTAGTGAGGGGGGCATGTTTGTTCTGAAGGGGGATAAGCTTTGCGAGGAATAGATCCAAGGCCCAGGAGGGGTCATTTGCGGTAGTGACCCCTGTCTAGTCAATAGTGAGGAGGTCGGACAGGAAGTCATGGGTGTTAAATTTGGAGTAGTCCCTCAGTTCAATCAATTTGCTAGGGACTTTTGTCTGAGAGATGCCCCAGACACAGTAGGTAGGGGAGTGGTCAGAGATGGAATCCGGGAGGGTTCCAGAGGTCATGATATTGGCAGGCCGGTTGGACAGAATACAGTCAATAAGGGATCCTGAGTTCCCCACACAGCGAGCCTGTTGGTTAGTTATAACTTGGGTGGAGTGCGAGCCCGAGAGCAGAGGTCAGACAAGTTGGCGGTTAAGCCCAACCAGTTCAGATTGAAGTCACCTATTAATAGGGTTTCATTGGGACCCACTGTAGGCCAATGCAGCCAAGCAGGGAGGAGAGACCAGTCAGACCATCCTTGGGGGGGATGTAGGTGCACACTAGGTGGATTTTCTTTGTGTGGCCCAGCAGGAGGAGAGCATGCAAAAACTCACATGCAGGAGGGATGGAAGATGAATGGTCAATGGGGGACAGGTTTAGGTGTGCCTTGTAATACAGAATCACCCCACTGCCTCTCTTCTTGCCTGGTCTGTCTCGCCTGATGAGGTTGTAGCCCGGGAGGGTGCACTGGGCGTCAGGTATGTGGGGCTTAAGCCAGGTTTCTGAGAGTCCCAGGATGTCTGGCTTGTAGTGGGCAACCCACGCAGTGAGCTCAGTTAGGTTGTGTAGGAGGCTACGCACATTCAGGTGTGCAATTTTGAGCCCTTTTGAGGAGAGCCAGGGGGAGGAATTGAGAGGGGAGGGGAAGGGACAGGGTGGAGAGGCCATGTCCCCGGGTGGGTCCAGCGAGCGTAGAGGAAAGATAAGTAAGGGCTGAGGAAGGGAGCACAGTGGGACTGGATTGAGGGAGAAAATGATAGAGAGACTGGCTGGAAATTAGGGGGTTTGTCCAATTGTGGAGGGAGGGGTCAGCCACTTACAGGCTGGAGAATTAGGGGTTTTGTCTTAGGGTTTTAGTCCAATTATGGAGGGCTCAGCCGCTCCCTGTGGGTGCCTACCTTTCAGGTGCGGGGCACAAGGAGCTAGGTAGATCAAGGAAGTGAATTATAAGCAGCTCAGCTATGTAATTAAGTGGGTTACAAATGGGAGAAGTGAGCTAGACTAGATAGAGCAGCCACTAGTGGTGAGAGAAAATAACCTGCAGATGGCAAAAAGGGCTGATAGGTTATTTTTGGCACCACGTGGCTCCCTGCAGCCTATATAACAGACAGCCAACCAAGGGTGGTGGTGGGGGCGGTGGGGAGCCGAATGCGCAGCGTTTGGCAGGGCTAGAGCTCTTGTGCCAATGGGGGAGGCTCCAGCAGGTTTGAATTTGGCGCCAAGAAGACCTCAGGCCAGCTGTAAACTGTAAGTTGTCTTCCTGATTCCACCGAATTGCGATCAGTCATAGTAATATTTTATTCATTGCAAAAAACTTTGTTAATGCACTAGTTTAGGGCTAAACCGACAAAAATAGGGAAATGAGTGTTAGGGTTTATAACCCTAGCACCCTACCCCCACCCTGCAGGCAGCAACAGTAAAAACCATTACAGTTTGACCTCTCCTGCATCTTCACAAATCATGTGTGTGGTGTGCCTTTGTTTTGTCAACACTAACACTCACCCCATTCCATCAATAAATCAGCTGAGATATGTACAGTATATGAGAATGGGGTGAGTATTAGGGTTGACAACCCAAAGACACATTCCATGCCTGATTTGTGAGGACACAAGAAAGGTCAAACCGTAATGGGTTTTCCTGTTGCTTCCTGCAGGGTAGGAGTGGGGTGTTATGGTTGGGAACCCTAATACCACATTTCACTACTTTTGTCAGTTTAACCCTAACTAGTGCATTAACAAAGTTTTTTGCAATGAATTTCCTTACATTTTGAGCTAGTAAAATTGTATCCTTATTTGCCTGTGGGAGCACTGAGCCTAGCGGGCCTGTACTTCCACCCCTCCATAGATGCATACAGCTATGTTGCTGTGGAAGCACACGGCCCTCTGGGCAAAGTTTGAGGTGTACCATAGAAACCCCTGCCCAACCCTAACTATAGTGGTGCTACCTCACCACTAAAATACTTATACTGTTTCAATCAATGTTTCTATTTCCATTCATAGCATATTGATGCTGGTTCATCAGTTTTGATTTTAGTGACAGTCAGGGTGGTTATGCAATTGAGATTCATATATCAGATCACAGAATGTGGTTTACTTCTGATGAATAATGCCAAAATGCAGCATGTTCTTTTTTCATTTTTGTGTAGCCATGCTCTCATTTCACTTTGTATGCTCTTCTGCAATAATGTTAGCCTTAATTAATTGTTCATTGTATATAGGAAACTTACCATTTGAGATGAGTACTGATGTGCAACACAGTGTGTATGTGTGTGGGGGTGTGCAGATTTCTTGTTACTGTATTATGACTGTAATTTCCACTGTTGCACCAGATTGTGCACACTCAATATTTGCAACCTGTTATGATGTGGAAAACATCTTGAGATAATTAGCAAAATGAAGATTTATTTTTTAGTGTTCTTATACCAGTAGTCGCTAACCACCTTTGAAGTTAATTTAATTAAATTCCAGTTCTTAGCATGCTCAGTAGGGTATCACACATCTATCCAAAAGACCTTACTGAACATGCTCAGAATCAAAATATTAAATTCTTATTTGCATGTGAAAGGATTAATATTAATATTTTTTCATCAAATGAACAAAAAGCACCATTCTGGGGCAAGCCCTTTCTACCCTGAAAATTTCAGACTAAAATTCCAAATAGTCTGGGCTGTAGAAGATGACAAAAAAACAGCAAAGAAACCCACATTTTTCCTAAAACTGTACTCTATGGATCTCAGAATCCACACATCCGACTGGAACGAAACTTAGTAAATCAAGAGACCTTGCCCCCAGACAGTGCATGCAAAATTTTATGTAATTCCATTGAATGGTGACAAAGCTTTTAAGGTGCAAATTTAGGGATTTAACATTAAACAGCCTATTCAAACCTAATTATAAATAGAACAGTGGATGGTGAGCCATGTACAACAAGCTCAGGATTCCATCGAGGGCTCACAATGCAATCGATGACCACAAAAGCGCAGCTCAAATGGTCTCCAATTGCATCGGGAGCCCAAGATGGAGTCCTGAACTTGTTGTACAAGGTTCGCTATCCACTATTTTTTATAGTATAAGATTAGCCTCTGTTCTGCACCACATTGCAAAGAACATATAAAAAACAATGTACTGTACTTACGCACTAGAGAGAGTTGAAAAATGAAAGGAAGAAACATTAAAGGAAGAAACATTAGGGCTCAAAAACATGAAAACAGTCACTAACAGCATGCCACAAAGCAAACTCAACAGTCAGCAAAAAAAAACAGTTTTTGTTCAAATTCAGAATAGTCGTTAGGAAAGCCACAACACAAACTCAACCATCAGGAAAAAAAAAGTTTTTTATGACAGCTGCCATTTCACTTAGTATGACAGCTGCCCTTTGTCCTGCGCTGCTGGCTGATTTTATTTTTAACTTGGGCATGTGCTGCTGGGGACAGTTTGCTGTTGTACCATCGATCTGATATCAGATCGATGGTACAACAGTAGTGTGACGTCTGCTCGATGGTACAACTGCATTCCTGCTCTCACTGAATTCCATAAGTAACAAAGGCTGGTCATATACTATAGTGGCACAACCACACCACTATAATACTGTATGTAGATATATATATATATCTATGTATAGATATATATATATTAATAGCTTCACCACCGTTCAACAGAATTGCTCAAAATTGTAAATGCACAGTCTGGGGAGCAAGGTGTCTTGATTTACCAAGTTTTGTTCCAGTTGGATGTGTGATTCCAAGATCTGAAAGGCATTTTAGGAAAAACTTGGGGGTATTTTTGCTGTTTTATTTTGGTCTGAAATTTTCAGTGTAGAAGGAGCTTTCCCCAGAATGATGCCTTTCTTTCATTGGTTTGATGAAAAAGCTATTAATCTGTTTCCAAGATATAAAGATATGAAGTTTTGGTTCTGAGTAGTGTATCAAATGTTTATTCAGAAGACTCGGGTGGGATATTCAAAGGGGTTGTGCATGGCGCAACAGTGTTGCACCATGTGCAACCCACTGATGTGCCCCGACACGATATTCAAAGGGGGATGTTACGCTGCGCAAATCCCTATGCACATGTGGCACATCCCGATATTCAGCCTGGGATGTGTGGCGAATATGCAGGCACAAACCTGCCTTGTGCCACACAGGGGGTCACAAAGATCCACCCCTGAAAAGCAGGAGCAAGTCCTGGCCACCCACAGGTGAGCTGCCATATTGCAGGGCGCAACACGGCAGCCACCTGCTGCAGGTGGCAACCCGACCTCTAGTGACACAGTACGAGCGTCGTGCCCCCCGCCCAATCGCGGACGGGCATAATATATATATATATATATATATATATATATCCCTGGTGGTCCAGTGGACCCAATCCCGAGCCCAATCGTGGGCTGTAGTTCAAATCATAATCCCTGGTAGTCCAGTGGACCTGCTCCCCTGCCCAATCACAGGCAAATAAAGATATTAATTCCCTGGTGCTCCAGTGTACCCGATCCCCAGCCTGATCATGGGCAAATAAAGAAATTAATTCCCTGGTGGTCCAGTGGACCTGATCCCCAGCCTGATTGTGGGCAAATAAAGAAATTAATTCCCTGGTGGTCCAGTGGACCCGATCCCTGGCCCAATCACTGGTGAATAATGCAATTTAATCCCTGGTGGTCCAGCGGTAACCCCCCTCCTCACCTGCCCATTGAGACCCACCACCCCACACCCCCCAGTCAGTGGTGGGTGGCAGCTTCCCAACCACAAGCTGCCTGGCTGCCCGACGACTGACAGCGTACAGTACGGCTGTATGCCAATTGGTCCACTGCATGGGTCAATGGGCGTGCAGACTGTACTGTACTACACAGTCCTGAAATGTGAATTCATTCAGGGATTTGATCCACTGGACCACCAGGGAATTAATTACTTTATTTGCCCACAATCAGGCCAGGGATCGGGTCCACTGGACCACCAGGGAATATTATTTCCTCTACAGCCTGCGATCGGGCAGGGGAGCAGGTTTACTGGACCACCAGGGATTGCAGTATGATATGCTTGTGATCAGGCACTGGGGTGGGGTCCACTGGACCACCAGGGATTTATTTATGTTATGCCTATGATCGGGTGTTGGGGTACGTTGCCCACCAAGGGGCAGGGGACGTCGGTCCCCGATGGCTGCAGCCTGGCAGGGCACCAGGCGCAAGTCACCAGGGATCAGCACACCTGCATGCAAATGGGGCCATAATGACATGCAAATGGCCCCATTTGCACCTTGCATGCATAATGGCCTCATTTGCATGACCAACGCTGAATATCATGGTTGCTGTGCCTAGCACACCCGCACTTGTGCTGGGGCATGCCCCTGCTCCTCACTTGCCCCTTGCACTGGCACAGTGCCACTGGGGGCCCCAGTGCCATATTCAACGGTGCTGAGCCATGGTGTAGCACTGTTGAATATCACCCGGTCCATGCCCTGGTGCATCCCAGTTGCGCTGCACCCAGGCTTGCACCCCTGCCTGGTGCATTCTGAATATCCCACCCTTTTCCTCTACTTAGCATGCTCAGAACTGAAACTTCAAATCCTTATAATAGGAATGGATTCCTATTTTTTCACCAAACCAAGAAAAGACACCATTAAGGGGCAAGCCCTTTCTACACTGAAAGTTTCAAACCATCTGGGCTGTATGTGATGACAAAACGCAGCAAAATAAACACCCAATTCTTCCTGAAAATGCACTATCTGTATCTTGCAAAATGTACATCCAACTGGAATGAAACTTGGCAAACTGAAAGACCTTGCCCCCTAGACCATGAATGAAAATTTCATGTAATTCTTTTGAAGGGGGCAAAACTATTAAGGTGCAAAGTTAGGGGTTTAACATTAGTTATGAAATGGGTAGAAAGAATGCTGAATTCTGACTGGCTGAGAGTTGTTTTCAGCTGGGCCGTTAACCCAGCACAATGGCCCAGTTGAATGTATTATGTTTAAAAATGCATAACATTTACTAAAAATGACCCATTTCATAATTGCAATACAGACTAGGTAAAAGTGTATGAGGGGCTAATAGCCCCTTCTCAGTGGCGGAAGCCCCTCGGCTATGCCTCTCATGCTTCAATCCACCCCAAGGTGGGCCATTCTTCCACCATAACACAACCCCCATCATGTCTTATTGTTTAAACTGCTTACTCAACCCTAACTATAGTAGCACTACCGTGCCACTATAATACTGTATGTAGATATATACAGTATATATATATATATACTGTTTACAAATATATTAATAGCCTCACCCCCTGTTCAAGAGAATTGCCCAAAATGTGCATGCACACTCTGGGTAGCAAAGTGTCTTGATTTTCTAAGTTTCGTTCCAGTCAGATGTGTAGATTCCAAGATCCGAATAGTGCATTCTTAAGAAAAATCGGGTATTTTTGCTGCTTTTTTTATTATCACCTACAGCCCAGACAGTTTGGAATTTTGGTCTGAAATGTTCAGGGTAGAAAGGAATTGCCAAAAAATAGCACTATCCACCAACTACCATAATGTGTGTGAGGACCCCCAGCTGACATTCCTGGAAGAGGTATCCTTTCTTTGGCTACAAAAATGAACACCTATATGTACTTTAAATGTATGGTGTTTGCCTGCCTTTTATGGTAGTTGGTGGATAGTGCTATTTTTTGGTATGTCCTTAAGTTTTTACTGTGCCCATCCACTCGTGGGACAGCTTTTTGCTCTTTGTTTAGAAAGGACTTGCCCTAGAATGGTGCCTTCCGTTGGTGTGATGAAAAAATATTTATCCGTTCTCGAGTCATAAGGATTTTAAATTTTGGTTCTGAGCATGCTCAGTAGGGTATCAAATGTCTATACAAAAGACATTACTGAGCATGCTTAGAATCAAAATTAAAAATCCTTATTGCATGGAAAAGGAGAAAAAAATTTTCACTAAAGTATCAAAATGCACCATTCTGGGTCAAGCCCTTTCTACTCTTAAAATTTCAGACCAAAATTCCAAACCAAATGTGGGCTGTAGGCAATGACAAAAAAACAGCAAAGAAAACCCTGATTTTCCAAAAAATGCACTGCCTGGATTTCAGAATCTGCACATTTGACTGGAACGAAACTTGGCAAATCAAGAGACTTTGCCCCCCCCCCCCCAGGCTGTGCATGGAAATTTCTGTGTAATTCAGTTGAACAGGGGCAAAGCTAATAAGATGCAAAGTTAGGAGATTTAACATTAAAAAGCCTACTCATCCCTAACTATAGTGGCACTACTGTGGCACTATAATACTATATAATATATATATATATATATATATATATATATATATATATATAGTATATATTACTAGCTTCACCCCCGTTCAGCAGAATTGCATGATATTTTGCATGCATAGTCTAGGGAGTAAGGTGTCTTGATTTACCAAGTTTAGTTCCAGTTGGGTGTGTGGAGTCCAACATCCAGATAGTGCATTCTTAGGAAAAAAAAATTGTTTTTCTGTTTTTGTGGCTGCAGTGGGCAGAGCCTACAGCTGTCTTGTGAAAGTTTTAAAAATGAGTCACTGTATTTACATGGAATAACAATTTTGGAGTTGCAGTACAATCATACTGCAACTCCAAAACACTGCCTCCCTCTATGGGTGCACAACTTTTGTTGCCATCACCCACCGTGACCTGCCATGCTCAAGATAGCTGCCTATGCTAAGTGCATATGCGTGAGTAGTTGTGCATGTGCAACCTCACTGCGCATGCGCACTGAGCATCAGCAGCCATCTTGGGCACGGCAGGCTATTCCACCATGAGTTCAGTGAGCATAGCTGCAGCTATATCAGCTCTGACCAGAGTTTTTTTTTTTTTTTTGTCATTGCCTACAGCCCAGACAGTTTGGAATTTTGGTCTGAAATGTTCGGGGTAGAAAGGGATTGGCCCAGAACGGTACCTTTTGTTGGTTTGGTGAAGAAATATTTATCCATTCCCAAGTCGTAAGGATTTGAAATTTTGGTTCGGAGCATGCTCGTTGGAGTATCAAATTAGATCCAAAAGACCCTGCTGAGCATGTTCAGAATTGAAATTTCAAAACCTTATAACTTGGGAACAGATTAATATTTTTTCACCAAACCAGTGAAAGGCACCATCCTAGGGTAAGCTCTTTCTACCCTGAAAAATTCAGACCAAAATTCCAAACTGTCTGGGCTGTAGGTGATGACAAAAAAACAGCAAAAAAAAAACCAACCTAGATTTTTCCTAAAAATGCACTGCCCAGATTTTAATCTGCATATCTGACTGGAACAAAACTCGGCATATCAAGATGCCCTGCCCCCCAAACTGGACATGCAAACTTGTGTGCAATTATGTTGAATGGGGGCAAAGCTATTAAGGAGCAAACCTAGGGATTTAACGTTAAATGGCCTACTCAATCCCAATTGTAATGGCACTATCACACCACTAAAATTCTTTGCAAAAAACTTCATTAATGCACCAATTAGAGTTCAGACTAAAGTGACAAAAGTAGGGAATTGTGGTGTTAGGGTTTCCAACCCTAACTCCCCACCCCCAGCAGCAAAAGGAAAATAAGTTAGGTTTTTGACTGTCCTGAGTCTGGTGAGTCAGGGGTGAAATCTGCCTTGGGGTCATCCTCCCTAATGATCACCCCATTCCCTGAGCAAATAAGTTCAAGTGTGATCTGTTTTCTTCAGGCAGGGCCCACAGGTTGTTGAGAACATGTGAGGAGGCACAGTTCTGTATGCTTGAAGACCACAGTATATCAGAACGGGGTGAGTCTTAGTATTGCAAACCCCAAGGAAGACCTAACCTCAGACTGGCCAAGACTCAGTACAACCAAAACCAAACTGTTTTTTTTTCTTTTGCTGCTTGAGGGTGGTGGTGGTGGGGAGTTAGTGTTTAAAACACTAACACCACATTGCCCTACTTTTGTCACTTGAATCTGATCCCTAACTGGTGCATTAATAAAGATGTCTGCAAATAATTTCCTTCCTTTTTGAAATAGTAGAACTGTATCTTCATTCACACAGGTTCCATCGGGACCTTTGTGAACACATCCATCTGGCCGCAAAAGTGCAGGGCCCAGCAGGCCCTGTGCTTCCATACATTCAGACATATGTCTGGCTGTGGAAACACATCAAGGACATTTATCTTCTTCATAGTAACTGATCTTTGTCAGACTCACTTCAAAGAAAAAATATATTAAGTGTGCCTGTTAATTCCCATTAGTTCATTTAATAAGAGCAAACTTATGTTTTTTTAAGCATATTTCAGTCAGTTTTTGTCCATTTGGTCTGACACTTGTTATGGTTGTAGTCCTACAGGAGATGCACTTTTGGTGCATTTTTTATGATTAATGAACTTGAATTGTGGATTTGGCAGCATGGTGAAGTTGGGAGGAAATTTTGGGGTACTGTGTGTACCCCATAAATTCTGTGGGGTATTACATATTAGTCTTGCAGTACTCATTGAGACATTTTTTATGTATAAATTGTCCCTTAACTGCAAATATTGATGGAGTTATGCCTTGTTAAAGTTGCAGGCCCCGATATTCAGAATTGTACCTGACAATGGCACATGTGGTGGTGCAGTGCAACTGAGTTGAGCTGGTGCGTCCAAGGGATATATTCAAAAGAGATGAGCCATGGTGCATCTCATCTGAATATATCAGGTAATGTACACTGCTCAGCTATGATGCACTGGTGCCTCCCCCCCCCGACAGGGCTGAATACCAGGAACGGGAACTGCACCAGTGCAAATTTCTGATATTCACCAGCAGTATGCAAATGGGGCCATAATACATGCAAGGCACAAATGGGGTCATTTGCATGTCATTATGGCCCCATTTGCATGTGTTGTGCAGGGCTGGCCAGCAAAATGTACCAGGGACCATAGTAGTAGTACCCCCTCCCAATCCCGACCTCCAATCACCAAAAAGTAAACAGTTTCATATCCCTGGTAGTCCTGTGGTACCCCTCCCTCCCCTCCCTCCCTCCTGACACCCCAATCACAAAAGAGGATTGGTTAATATGAAAGAAGAATGTAAAAACAAAAATGAAGCCCAAATTCTTGTTTCATATGACAGGATCCTCTTTCATGAAATTTTGGTGAGCTCGTGAAAGAAGATGCCTTCATATGAAAAGAGATTCAGAAAAAAAGCTAAGACCAAAATTTTCTTTTGTATGACCCTGTTCCTCTTTCATATGGCCCTGTTCCTCTTTCATGAGCCATATGAAAGAAGAAAATTGCCTCATGAAAGAGGATTTTTAAAACATTTTAAAAACATATTTCCAGGTCATTTTTCAAATAATTAACTGCAGAATCCAACTAAATGGGTCCTGTTTAACAAGATATGTGTTGGTGTTCATGCCTGCAATCTTCTGCAACATGATATCAAAATGATGCACAGTCAGAGGGGAGGCAGTTGTGGGTACATGTGCCGTTGCTGTGTGCAGGGACCTTTTGGGAAAAAAATGGGAATTAGATGGCCGTCATACAAAAAGAAGAATTTTCTCTCTTGAATGAGAATTATCCCTATACGAAAAATCAATCTTCTTTTGTATGGCCAAATATTTCTTTTATATCAAATATCCATCCAAAAGATCCTACTGAGCATGCGCATAACCAACATTTTAAAGCCTTATAACTTTGAAACAGATTAATGTTATTTCACCAAATCAACAAAAGGCAGCATTCCAGGGCAAGCCCTTTCTACCCTGAATATTTCAGACTAGAATTCCAACCCATCTGTGCTGTAGATGATGACAAAAAAACAGCAAAAAAACTAAATTTTTCATAAAAATGCACTATCTGGAGCTAGGAATCTGCACAACTGACCAGAACAAAACTTGGCAAATCAAGAGACCTTGCCCTCCCCAGACTATGCATGCAAGCTTTTGTGCAATTCTATTGAATGGGGGTGAAGCTATTGAGGTTCAAAGTTAATGGTTTAACATTAAACAGCCCACTCAACCCTAACCATAATGGCACTACTGCACCACTATAATACATCTCTAGAGCAGTTTTATGATATGTTGACCCACCGGACCTCAGTCATCTTAACACCTTTTATGGCAGGCTTCAAAAAAGTTCTATAACAAGGTCCTTTATGATGCACAGACGAGCAATTGGTGTTTCCGGAAACCAGCAAAAATGGAATAGTTTGTAACAATAGTTTGTCAATTTAATCCAAGTCTTACTTTATCACTCCAGGACCTCAGTTGCCTCCAGTGTGAAGTCATATAGCTTCATAGAGGGGATTTCTTTTAAAATCAAGCATCCAAGAAAAAACTCTGTGCATTGAGTCCTAGCTGAATACATTCACTCCTGGCCCAACCCTATCCTCTACTCCTTGTCTTCAGATCACCTCCATAAACCTTTGTTCCTTCCTTGAGCATTGTCTACTCATCTGGGCATAACCTGCTATAAAAAATAAAGAATAAAATCGCTTGATCTGAGTATAGTAAATTATGTGTATGAGACCTATTCAAAGCCACTAACAAGGGGAAAAGCTACAGGAACCCTCTTCAATGATCTCACCAAAACTTTTGACTTGGTGAATTATGAATTATTACTCTCCAAGCTTTAGAATCTGGGACTGGACCAGCAGGCTACTACCTGGTGCAGAAGCTATCAAGTAGGCCATAGCCAAGCTGTTAAATGAAACACTGGACTATCCT